>PVKZ01000400.1:5000-605000 GCA_004027375.1 Macroglossus sobrinus
AAAAACAGCATGAAAGGTAACAGTTAAAGATATTAATCATGATGATACATTTAAATGAGTTAAATATACCTATTAAAAGGCTAATATTCTGAGTAAGAAAATAAAATCTAATATGTTGTTTTTAAGAAACATATTTAAAACCAAATGAGACATCCCAAAAAAACTCTATAACCAAAAGAATTATCATGAATATACCAGGTCTTTTTAACAAATGATACTGGGGCAACTGAATTTCTATATACAAAAGAATGAAAGTAGATTTCTCGTGTATGTCACTTACCATACTGGCCATGGAGCCTTTTCTATTGCCCTGCTGGGGCAGGGAAGCAAATTCACAGTCCTACTCAACTGCTAAGCATAGCCTCCAGCCCCATGCATCCAGGAAGCCTTGCTAGAGAAACCTGGGCAACCATGGAGCACATCCTACAACCCTGCCCAACTGTTAAGGGTATCCTCTGGCCCCACACAACCAGGGAGACTGAACAGTGACCCTGGGCAGCCTCAGAGCTCAGCCTATGGTACTGTCAAGCCACTGACCCCAGTCTACAGCCTTGCCTGATTGCTGAACAGACAGCCTGCAGCCCTGCCCAGGCGGGGTGCCCAGACAGTGACTCAGCCAAATCAAAAGCATAGCCTACAGCTCAATCTGACAAAGGAGTTCAGAAAACAACTTTGCCTGACCACAGAGTACAACCCTCAGTCCTTTCCAACCAGAGCCTTGCACAACCATGGAGCACAGCCAGTGGCCTGCCAGATTGAAAAGCCCAGCCTGTGCACCCATCCAAATTCAGGACAGAGCCCATGGCCCTGCCTAATCACAGAGCACCTGAGGCTCTGTCCAACTGTGAAGCCATGCCCACTACCTGAACACAGAATCATTCAAATGGGGAGCACAGCCTGATGCCCAACCAACCAAGAAATATTGTGAAGTCTAGTTCACAGTCCTGCCCCACTGTGGAGTCCAACAAGTGACCCAATCTTGCCAGGAAACACAGCCAAAGATTTTGCCCAACCATAAGTGATTGCAGAGCCCAGCTAGTGGTTCCATCTGACCACCAAGCACAAAGAGCAGCCCTGTCTGATCAGAGAGATCCTATCCAGTGGCCTCACCAGTAGCATGGAGAGTACCTGGTGTCAGACCAGGGGAATTGCCTCACCCAATTAGATACCCTCAGAGCAAGTCCTCCCTGCCCATGGATGCTACCAGCTGACCTGTCCAGTCCCCCCAAGCTATGTTAATGTGTGTAGGTCTCTCCCTGCTGAAGTTTACCTATAAAATCTGGAATAAGAGACCATTTACTCAAATGTGCAAATACCAATGCAAGGAACCAAAGATAAAGTAAATCAAGTGAACATAACACCAACAAAGGAAATAAAACTCTAAAACTGACCTTAAAAAAAATAAACTGTCTGACAAAGAATTTCCCAAAGAAAAGATGAGGGAGATCATCACCACTAGATTTGCCTTATAAGAAATGCTAAAGGATATTCTTCAAGCTAAAATTTAAAAAGGCTAATTAATATTGCAAAAAACATATGAATGTATAAAAGTCACTGGCAATGATGATATATATTCAATGTCAGAGTCTTTAATATTGTAATGGGGGTACATAATTCTCTAACAATTCTAGTCTAAAAGTTAAATGTATATATTAAAATCAACTATAAATATATAATTTGTTATTGGATAAATAATATAAAAAGATGTAAATTGTAACATCAATAACCTAAAATGTGATGAAGGGAGAAATCAAAGTATAAATTTTCCATATGCTATTAAAGATTATGATAAAGGAATCAAAGCATACCACCACAGAAAGTCATCAAACCACACAGGAAGACAGCAAGAGGCAAGAAACAAAGGATCTGCAAAAGTCAGAAAACAAAATGGCAATAGTAAGTCCCTACCAACAATAATCACTTACATATAAAAATATTAACTTCTCCAATTAAAAAACATGAGATGGATAAATGGATTTAAAAAAAACCACAAGACCCAATGATATACTGCCTCTAACATACTCATTTTAGCTTTAAGAACACAAACAGACTGATAGTAGACGGATGGAAAAGGTATTTCAAGAAAATGGCAACCAAAAGGAAGTGCAGGTAGGTGTGAGCCTTTCCTCTCCCTAGTGCCTGGTGAGGTAAAGAGGAGCCAGGGCCCCACTTTTCCTCCCTTGCTCAGAACATATACAGCTTTAAAAAGTCAGCAGAGGCTAGAGTAGGGACCAGGGGGAAGGCAGCCCGAGGAGGTTACAAAAACTCCCCTGCAGACCCAGATAGAGGAGTCCAAACCTCTGAGCTCACCTGCTGAAAGGACTTGACAGAGATTAGAGCCATTGTGAATCTGGCAAGCACAAATCTCAGTTCCTCCAAAAATTGAAATCTATTTTTCTGTCATTTCTATTTTGAGCTCCTATTTTGGCATCACATCTAAGTCCCAGGAAACTTATAACACTAAGGCATCAGGTGCAGAAGTCCAGAGTACAGCCTTCTCTTATCTGACTACTCAGCAGCACTACTCTGGTGTCCCTCATTCTGATCTCATCAGGAAAGGGCCTTCACTCAGTTGCTTTTGTGCCTTTCCAGACATGAGATTTCTTCAAGGCTGCCTAAGGTCCCATCTGCCTGGACTTCTATCCCCATGAAGCCTCACCTTCCAAGGATTTACAGGTCCTTCCCAGAGCTTTGTCTGGGTAGCAGGGCACAAGATCCTCTCTCTAGGCCCACAGATAGCCACACTCCTTTTACTGTTCTTTCTAGCCCCAGGGGACTCTGTTGTAGGCGAGGAGTTACCAGCAGGAGAGGGGGAATATTTGCTTGCTAGGGCAGCTGTAACAAAGTACCACAAACAGCAGAGCTTCAACAGCAGAAATTTATTTTCTCACAGTTCTACAGGCTAGAAATCCAAGATCAAGATGTTAGCAGGGCTGGTTCCTTCTGAAGACTGTGAATAGAATCTTCTGTACCTCTGTCCCCTAGCTTCTGGTGACTTGCTGTCAATATCTGGCTTATAAAAACATTTCTGATATGATTCTGGCCTTTGTCTTCATTCGACATTCTCCCTGTATGTCTATTCCCCAATTTCTATAAGGACACCTGTCACATTGGATTAGGGGCTCACTGTACTCCAATATGACTTTATTTTAACCAGTTTCCTCTCCAATAACCCTATTTTCAAATAAGTTCACATCCTGAAGTATTGGAAATTGGGACTTCAACATATGAACTTTAGGGAGACATATTCGAACCATAATAGGAGGTGGGCAGTTCTTGGGGGAAAGGAATCATTCTTTCTCCCTTTATTCCTGCTTCTCCTCAGGATTTTTATCCAAACATTTTGGCTATTCTCTTAGGATATTATTCCTTTAAGGGTTTTAGGCTTTTGGAAACCAAAGTAAGTAATTTCCTTTTATTTTGCTTTCTATCCTATTGCATCCCTTCCCCTAAAGTGTTGCATGAACAACAGCTTAGTCATTTGAATCCAAGCAAAAATTAAAAGGAAGAAATATCAATAAATTAGTCACTATCTCACAGATGCTATCCTGTCACCTAAGTGAGCATTCCTTTTCCTGAAGTATTGAAGAGGAGCTAGTTGAGGATTCAGGGATTCAAGATTCCAGTTGCGTCTTCTCTGGAAATGGGAATTGACAATCAGCAGTCATCCTTTATCAAGTAAAAAGAGAGAACAAGCTTTTTATTTAAAAAAAAAACATTTATTTTAAAGTTTTACATAATCTTTGGGTAATTCAGAATTAACTTAAACATGTTTCTGAAGTTTCTGAGTTTGATGTCTCAACTTCAAGCCATAGCTTATTTAATTGGTAAAAGGATTAGAGGACCTCGTGAAAAAGGATAATGAGATGACTACTGAGGGAAACAGAACACCTTAGAGACAGGGGTTTTCCTACAACACTCAGTCATAATTTTTTTAATTATCTGTAACGAATATTAAACACCTCACCAGAATGATAGTAATACCCCTTATTTGTATTTGACCAGAGTTCCCATATAAAAATCACAGAAATAAAAGTTCTGTAGACTTCAAAATCACACTTAAATTAATTTGATCCCTTATATTAACAAGTACTAAATGCTCAAATCTACCCAGTGTGTTCTCAGTGTATAGACCAACATCTATCTCCTGCTGATGAAATGCCACCTTCCTCTGTATTCAGAGTTCATGATTCAGTGATTGTAATGTGTGTTAAATCAGAAGGAGAAGGAAGCCAGGAACTCATGGACCCTGAGAGGCAGAAAAGACACAGCAGTTAGTGGCCCAAGTGCTTCTTTGCCCATTCTCAAGCAGAATCAAGCCTGGGCTGCAGGCAGTGAGGAAGAAAGGCACATTCTGCATCCTCCGCTGCCTCGGATGGCTCCTTAGGTATTCCAAGCAGGGTAGTTGTCTCCCAAAGGGACAGTTGATTCCCTAAAGACAGGGCCTCATTTCTTGCCTCCATCAAAGCAGGGTGTTGCCCAGGTGTGAGTACAAAGCAGGTCCTTAGTAAAGGAGAAAAGGAAACCACCATATACTGAGCCCTGCAGGTGCCAGGGATGGAGCCAGGGCAGGTGTGTCATGTCACCGTCACATCAGCCCTGTAAGGTAGGCTCATCACCCCCATTTCACAGATCTATAGGAGTCCTAGCTCTACAGCACTACTTAGTGACCTTGAGCAAGTCCTTTACCTTCTCCATACCAGGCGCAGGACCTATCCAGGGTGGTTCTCTACCAGGGGGAGGGATGAGCAAACCATCTGGAAAGCATGTTTACAGACCAGAGGAAGGGCCTCTGCCTGGAGATTCTGCCCTAGCTCCACTCCCAGAGGGGTGTAGGGCCATCTGTTCTACCTTGTGAGAATCCCTAAGGTTTTGATCTCTGAGAGCAACTAAATTCTAGGGAACCACATCCCCACTCCCTGAGAGATCTGTCACAGAAGACCTAGGAAAGTCAAATAACTCAGGTTAGGATACCTTTAAAGGAGAAAACGCTTTGAAGTAATTTGGGAGGGGAAAGATTACTTTAAAAGGAAAAAACAAGATGGTAGTTAGGAGGAGGTTTGGGGTTGAGCATTAAGCAGGAAGAGGTGGATACAGTGTGCAAACCCAGCTAGTAAGATAGGGTGAGGTCAGGACAGGCCGAGCCTGAAGAAACCTGGTTTTTGGCATTATACCTGCCATGGGGTTACACTTGTTGCCTCAGACATGGGTAGGGGTTTTCCTCAAAATATAATTTAAGCCTGTAAGTTCAGGCAGACCTTAGAGAATAAAATGAGTAATAAAAGCAGAAAAGAAAATATAACTTAAATACTCTGAAAATCTGCTTGGCATGTTTTTCCTTTTCTTCTAAAGTCCATTCTATGGCCCCAACTCTGTGAAGTCCTCTATGACCCACAGGCACAGGAAGTGTGTGCCCCTCCCCGCCAGGATGCGCAGACCGCACAGCAAGCCCACCTCCCCACAGGCTCCCGTGTGCTGGGCTCACTGAATCCTGACTGTTCGTCATTCCCACTGAACTGTGAGCAACTTGAAGATGGAGACTATACATTTCTGCTTCCCCGACTCCATATGGAGAGGGATTTGAGTTCATCAAGACCTTTTGTGCATAAAAAGCATCCAGACAAGGCTAAGAACTAGCTAAATCATCCAGTGACAGAAACACTGCCCCTCCTGGGGGCAAGGACCTTAGGAGCAACTTTGTTCTGGAGAAATCAAGTTTGTTTCTTAGACTCCATATGACTTACCTGCCCTCCAGAGCCACCCTTTAAAAAGCACAATCATAATTTAGAATTTCTTTAAAACGTGAAATCAATGTGCAAGTGTAGAATTCAAGCAATATAAGAGCACTGGTTTGTCAGAAAAACAGCCCAGCTTTGGCAGCCCTGGTAGGAAAGGTGGATCTTGTATCTACCCACATGGAAGGAGAGGACTCTGTCTGCCTCAGACATAGCTGCTAGGTGTAGCAAGAGGCTTTGGGTTCATATATCTCTACAGCTACAGGGCAAGGGCAAGCTGGGCCTGGTTCCTCAGCCTCAGGCTCCTGAAGGTCCAGAGTTCTTGCTGACAGAAGGCCTAGAGCATACTAGTAGGCCAGAAGTGTTCAGGAACATGGTCATCCCAGGTCTAGGGTAGCCAAAAGACAGGCCGTAAAATGCATGATGGAGAAAGGTGAGGGCACCTGGCTGGGGAGCCCATACTCAGCAGCGAATGCTCCGGAAGCCAGGCAGTGTGGCTTTTCCAAGCAGGTAAATGTCCTCATCTGTGCCCTGGTTGAGGTGCTTTACCAGATTCTTCTCAAAGAGGAGCGGGTGGTAGGCGCCCATTGTGCAGGCACTGTCAAAAAATTTCTGGTAGTAGTAGCACATATCAGTCTTGCGCTTGGATGGGAGGAATTCATAAATATCCACTTGATCACACAGCGTCATCATGATGATGATGCCTGAAGAGGGGAGCAGAGGTGAGTCCTGAGAAACAACCCATCTCATACCCTGGAACTCTGCCCAGTGAGTCCACATTCATACCCCAAATTTGGGGAGATAATCTGGATTTCTAGTTATCACTGTGATTCCCAATCTGAGTCCTCTGATAAGCCAACCCAGCAAGCTGTGCCATGAGGGCCACTGAGCCCTATGTATTGTGACAGCCCCAGCATGTAGGCCAGGACCTGGTGCATGGTGGGTTCTACCTAAACTCTAGTGGACTGAAGGGCCCCACCCATCAGTCGATGAATTTATCAACACGAATAAGCTATATGAAGAGAGGACAAGGCGACTGAGGAGACAGTATTATCGCATGTGCACAGTACTTTCTAGCACTTTTATATCCCAGAGGAACTTCTTAGATGCTATTTGAAAGAAGGTGTTTATTACAGCGCTTGCAGGAAACAGTGTGGTGAGAGAGACTGTTCTTTCTTCAGCTGGGAAGGTTAGTTGGACGAGCACGCCATGGTACATACTGACCATGGGCTCTGCTCACTAAGGCAGGAGATTGAAGCCGAGGGCCTGTGGCCCAGGTTGGTGTTCTTAGGAAGGTGGCACAGACATTGAGATGAAAACCCAACAAAAGGCAGGGGACTGCTGCTACCACCCGTACTTGTCCCCACCTGGCTCAGTCATCTTATGCAGACACATCCTTCTCTGGGCCTCAAGTTCTTCACTTCTCCCAAAGGGGTGATCTACCTACTTCTCCAACCACACAGGCTATTGTTAGAATGAAATAAGGTTATGGCATTAAGACCCCTCTTGGCAACAATAAATATAGGGAATCTTTATGAGGGAGTAGTTCCCACTAACAGAAAAACTATAAACTGCTAGCAGTATCTTTGTTCCAGAAGAATCAGATATGCAAAAAGCCTTACCTCTATTTCTGGCTTCCCTTGGTCCAATGAGGATGCGGGGAAGACACTTCTGCAACTAATGGATGTAGGCATAGCAGAAGTGTTGCTAGAAATTATGGGAGGGAGCACTTCCTATGAGAGAAGGCTCAAGTAAACCTCCTAGAGCACTGGTGTGGGGCCTGGAAGAAGCTATGGCCATGAAGGATGGGCAAGAGAGGAAGACTGGTGGTGGAGGGAATGGCATGGGCAAAGACAGGGCATTAGGGTGATGGAAAAGGTGCTTCCACACTATTGTTGCTCAAAAGGAAGCAACCTCAAATGTACCCATCTAAAAGTTGAAGAAAGAGATATAACAGTATGATACTATAAGAACCCCTATCTCTTGCTATATGGAGTACCTCTGATAATAACACTCATTTGTTCATTTACTTGGGGAGTATTTATCACTGGGTTATACTGTGCCAGACACAAGAGATGAATCAAACACAGTCCCTACACTGAGGGAGTTTGTAGTCTATAGGGAGGGTGGGCAGGCAAATTACACATTGGTGTGTGGCTGGGGCCATCGGTGGGAAAGTGGTCCACTGCAGGGGAGCCAGAGGAGGAAGCATCCCTCCTGGTGCACATATGGTGCCTAGGACCTCGTGGGCATTGCCTATGGTTCAGCCAAACTCAAAGTGAAAGGGAGGGAGAGCAGATGTTCCATGAGGGCCGAGGGGGTGAAGAAAGTCCAAAAAGAAAAACTGCAGTGAGCATTCAGGGCCCTCTGGAACTCTGACCATAGCCTACTCCCACAGCTCCATTTATAACCCCAGCCCAGTCAAAATCCACCTCTCATTCTTCTAGGGCCATGATTAGGGTGTTCATTAGGGTAGATGATTTTTTGAAATTTTGAATAAAGTATTATCAATTCTTCCTTTTTCCTCAGATTCCAATATGGCTCTGCATGACATTATTACTGATTCTGTCCTTATTTAAAATTTTGATATTTTATTCATCATAAAATTTTATATTAATTGTGATGTTTTAAAAAATATTGTATTAAGATATTATTTCTCTTGCTACTGAATTCATGGCAACCCCTTCAATTGTTACCTGAGACAAGTGCCTTACTTACCTCATCACAGTCCCAGCCCTATTTCTCCTGTTTTCCAGCCTCCTCTCTTGTCTGTGCTTCCCTTTACTCCATTTCCACCTGTCAAATCTGCTCCTCTCACAGGCCTGATCCAAAGCTACTCCTCCAGAAAGCTCTCGGACTGTCCACCTAGACAGAGTTCTGTCTCGTATGGCACCAGGGTGGTCACTCTCTCCTGGTACAAATTCAATGTTGCCTCAGACATCTGATTGAACTCTCTCAATGAACACCCTAAAGGAGAAGAGTTCTATCTTATTAACTTCTGAATCTTAGCTAGAACTTGGCACAGTGCATAAACACAGCAAAAAAAATTGTTTAGTGAATGAATGAACAAACAAATAAATGAATGAAGAGACCCCAGAAGAAACCTAATCTCTTCTGGAAACAAACACAGGAGGTCTTTCCCCAGACATGAACTCACCAAGCATCCCAGAGGATGGGGGGTTTGGCTGAATTTCCTCTGGAGAGATTTCTTGAATGATGTCCCATAGCTCCCAAGGCATCTGGGGCTTGAGGATGTAAAAGAGCTGATCAGGATGTAGCTTACGATAGCTCCTGTAGTTATCAAAGAATCTGTAGTCAGGATTCTGGTACCACTGAAAAAGAAGGAAATGGTTTCAGGGAGAGAAATATGCCAGTGCCACTGCTGCCCCCAAGGCAGTCATCCTCATCCAAAGACCTTGAGGGGAGGGTAGAGAAGGACCAAGGCAGAATTCTGAGGCACAGCTCCTTCCTCAGAGCAAATTCCATACCTCTCCCCGACACCACAGCTCTCACTTGGTAGCAGAGGGGACCTAGCATGTAGCCTGTGCTCACAGGGAATTTTGAGTTTGGTGACCCTGAAATAGTTTCAGACTGTAAGATCACAGAATCTTGGAATTATAACAGTGCTGAAAGGGGCCCTAGCACTATCTAACCCCACTTCTCATTTTAATTTTTAAAGGGACAAAAATTGGGACACAGCTTGCCACATCTGTGGGTTCAGAGTCTTTGTCCTGACCTGGGAAAATTTCAGTTCTAAGAGAGAGCACTGTGAAACTATGGAAACTGAGATAGTGAGGATGCAAGGAATCAGCAGGGTCTGTCAGCTATTACTGTGGCCAACTAAGAATTCAGTGTCCCAAGAACAGTGCTCTCCGTCCTTCCTGTTCTCCTGTGGCCACTGCAGCCCACAATCAGGTAGAGGCTAACTGGCATGCATGGAAAACAGTGAAAGGATCATTCCAGAGAGGCTGAGAGACTGGCAGGTCTGAGACTCCTGTCTCCTTCCCTGAATGAGATGATGTTGCATATCTGGTCCTGTGCTTAGTAAATTAAGTCCTGGGACAGGTGACTTCCCCTCTCTACATTCCAGGTTCCTCATTTGTAAAATGGGAGAAACCATACTTATATATACTTCCTTACTTTGTTATGAGAGTTAAATGAGAAGAATTCTGGAAACTGAAGGTATGAGGCAAGTGTGGTAACATTATTTATAGGAGTAATAGTAACCACTGTCTATTCCTGCCGATAACTCATCAGGAATATTTGTATTAAGTAAACACAATCCACCCCAGATGGTGAGCAGTCCAGCCATTATCACTCCTGATATATACCATATTTAGAAGACCAATACATGGTAATGCAGAACAGGGCATAGGGAACACTGGTATAGAACAGAAATACTTCTGAACTGCTGGTCCATATGAAGTAGGATGCCCTAAAACTGAAATTGCCAGTCCTCAGGGATGGCCCAGGTCAGCCATGACTTAAACTCAGAAACTCAGGAAAATCTATATGCAAACAGGAGACTCAATCCCTATTTCCCATGGACAGCCACTTACCTTTGGAATATCTGAATGGTAAACAGATGGGTCCCACACAATTAGGATTCCTTCATTGTACAAACTGTCTTGAAGGAAGCGCCCTTCTGTGGTGATTAACTGCAGGAAGAAATGGATGAATTGTCACTTGGACACTGACATGTAAACATTTGGCTTGTGGTAATAACTGATGCATCACAAGTATCGCCTGAGGCCTTAGAGCACTATGAGGTTTCTGTTTTGGTGCAATATTTAACTTTGGTGAGAAGAAGATGCCACTGAAACTGTGGGCCTGAAAGGGCCTTTTGTTATAGTTGATCAGCCATAAAGTAAACAGGTTCCACTCAGACTTTGAGATTAATGGGGCGATCATACAATGAACGTGGCTCAGGTATACCCTACAGTCATACCTCGTGTGGGGATTAAAGGGGTGGAATTTAAAGTCAGAATCTTACATAATTTAAGCAATCTTTGGAAGCCCCTCAATCTCCGGTAAGGTCCAGTATGTATACATTTGGCTTTGCAGCTAATTTATCCAGTGACTGTGAGCAAATCAGGTAATCTCCCTAGTCCTTCATACTCATCAAATGGGGTACAGAAGTGATTAAGAAAGACAGCAAAGTGGCCCCAAAGGCCGGGTCCCTCTTAAGAAAGCCAAAACTGATATATGATATTAGCTGTCAGACATTTACACACCATGATGGAAACATAGTACCTCTCAAAAGTCCAACACAGCCAGTGGTTTCTGCAGCATTGCAAAAGATGGCTATGTCTCTGGTTGAGCGCCAAATAAAGTACTGGTTTGTATGTAGGGGCTATCGTATATGCAAAACGTGCATCTTTAATCATGAGAATCTCTCCATGCTGGTGAAATGCTCATAGGAGACCTGCTGAGGACTGTCACAACTCCTCTCCATCTCCATATTCCTAGGTTCCCGTTGGGTAAAATGTGACTGTGATAAGATCCCATAGGACAACCTTGCTGGATCAATTTTGCAGAATGTATTAACATCTTTAAAAAGTATATATACTCTTTGACTCAGCAATTTCACTTTTTTTGGGCATTTATCCTAAGAGAATCCAAATTCAAGGGAAAAATTATGCACAGAAATGCTAATCAACTTACTTATCAAAATAAGAAATGTGGTAGCAGTAGGTGAAAGATACTAGAGTTGGATACTGAAAGACCTGAGTTCAATTCTTGGCTTTGCAGCTAATTCATTTGTGACTGTGAGCAAATTGGGTAATCTCCCTAGGCCTTGATATTCATCAAATGGGGTACAGAAGTGAATAAAAAAGACATAAAAGGGGCTCCAAAGGCTTACAGTGAAAAAAGCCAGGTCCCTCTTAAGAAAGCTGAAACTGAAATATGAGATTAGCCATCAGACATTCACCTTAAAAAAGCAGGTGGGTGATGTTGCCCAGGTGGAAACTGAGAAGAAGAAATTACAAATCACATCAAGAACTGACTAAAAATGAAACCAAGAATTAAAACAGTAATCCCTCCCCACCTCGATTACTCACCATCGAGAAAGTGGATACCTAATCAATGTCACTGTAGTAGCTGAAGAATATCTATGGGAGGTAGATGGTCTATGTAAAACCCAAGAAACAGCAATTTGCCATGAGCCTCTAAGGTCATTTGACTACCTCTTCTCCATACCTTCTTCCAGATGTAGGAAGGCCCTAGAAGCCTGGAGAATATAATCCCATTTCCTCAGCATATCTTTGAGACAAGAAATATTGGTGGTGGGCCCACCTTGACCAGGGTTTGTTAGATTGTACTGGGTGCAGTCACATGGTGCCAAGGTTAGTGTGGCCATAAGGTGAGTGAGTGTTAAAGGACAAACAAGAATAGGCCAAGCCAGGAGAATGTGACAGTGAGAGAGTAGCTGTCCCAGACAGAAGAAAGAATGTGCTCAAATCTCCAGATGTGGGAGGATGTGGCAGAGACAGCCACACCCAATAGCCATTCTCTCTTCCTCGGTAATAACACTTTTGATGTTTACCTCGACACATGGCTATCTAAAATAAAGACTACCTGAAAGGGAAATTTCCCAGCCTCTCTTAGAGCTACGTATGGTCATGTGACAAGTCTGGCCAATGGTGTGTAAGCAAGTGTGACTTCCAGGAAGTGTCCTTGAAGCCAGGGTCATGCTCTTCCTTGTTCCTTCCTCTTTTCTACTGATTTAAAGTGGATGTGATGGCTGAAGCTTGAGCAGTCATGTTGGACCATGAAGTAGAAGTCATATGGTAGAATGACAAATGCACAAGGTAGTAGAAGCCTGGGTTCCCGATACTCTGGAATACCATATCAGCTCTGGAATGTCTACCTCTGGACTTCTGGGGTTTTTTTCACATGAGAGAGAAATACGTTTTTATCTTAACCTAGTGTTAAGGGGTAGGCAAAGTATTCCTGTCATTTGCTTCCAAACCTAATTCTAGTTAGTACGGTGAGTAGCCTGTATGGGAATTGCAGGTTATCCAGTTGTGACTTGGATACAAAGGGAGAGCTAGAAAAGATCAAAGAAATGTAAGCAGGGGCCATGCCGGGAACTTATGGTTTCTTCAACAGATTTGGAGACCAGTGAAGGCTTTTAAGCAAGAAGGATCTGAACAGACTAGTGTTCTGGACTAGAGTTTTTAGAGAAAAGGAGACCAGATAGGTGGTGCTATTGCAGCCTAAATAAGAAAGAATTGAAGAATAAAGAAAAAGAGTTACAACTGTCAGTTGTAGACTTGCAGAATAAATGGATGTTAAAAGTGAAGGAAAAAGAGGTCAAGGGTGACTCCTGGACCTCAGGCTATTTCCTGCCAGAGCCCTTCTCCAGAAGTTTCTTAGTATTCCAAGCAGGAAGCCAGTGGCAACATCTTCTGGCACCCTGAGACTTTCTCAGGATTTGAGGCTTTACTGTCCTCAAAAATCCCAAGAGAGATAAGCAAAGTTTTCAACCTTATGATAAAAGATAACAGCAATGATAACAACAGATGCCATTTAATGATGCTTATTCCAAGCCCGGTACTTTCATATACTATCTCAGTTCATCTTTACTACAGCCCTAGGAGGCAATTATTAATGTGCTCAATTTTATAAATAAGGAAACAGACTCAGAGATGCTAAGTAACTTGCCCAAGCCATATAGCTAGTATGATGGGGAGGCTAAACTTGAAGCACTTTTGTATAGCTCCAGAGTCCACACTTCTAATCTACACACCACACTGCCTCACACAAGGAGGGTCGGATAGAACACCAATGGCTCTTCCAAGGAAATGGCAAAGAAAGTACTTGATGAGGCGTATAGAAGTGTCATGAGTTGTAGTGTGTCACAGCTTTTTGTCTGAGTTGTAGTGTGTCACAACTGGAACATCCTCAAGAGACTACATCTAAATCCGTCATTTTCAGATGAGTAAACTGAGGTCCAGAAAGAAAAGACTGTCAAAGGCTTCAAGGTGAGTTTGAGGCACAGCCAGGTCAGCTTCCACCAATGTTTTCTCTGTTCTCACAGGGCTGCATTCACAAGCCACGAGATATTTAATCAAGCCAGAGCACTCTCAGGATCTGGGCCACCTTTAGTGGCCACACACAATGGGCAAATGTCATTCACTTGAGCTACTTGAGCCAAATGAAAAAGTAATCCATGAAACTGAGAAGAGGTAAATATAAATGTTAGTTTTATCCATGGCAAGAGCGGGATCAAGAAAGGGGAGAAGCCATAAAGAACCCTTCAACCTTAAATGAACATGACTCTGGCGGCCCTTTATGTGAGATTCAAAGAATTTCTCAAAAAAAAAAAAAAGCCTCAAAACTACTCAGGGAATTGAGAGACTGTGTCTAACTCACTCTGCAGTCTTAGGTAGGTCACTTCTCCTCTCTAGGCCTCAGGTGCCTTATTTATAGGACATTACCTTCCTATAGGCCCTGTCCAGGTGCCCAGCTGTGCCCAGACAACATCTCAATCTGTTATTTTTCCAGCTGCAGCAGAAGGGACTTGAGAGAGAACAAAGCTCCCCTCAAATGTACCTATACTTACCTACATGCAGGCTGACCTGAATACAGGGATCCCAGGGGATCTCATGGTGAGGTGAGTAAGTCATTGCCAGAGCAACACGTCCCCAAGGAACACCTGCTAGGAAAAAACTAAACCAGGGACATAGAGCGTTGCTATTTTAGCAACCAGTTTAAAGTAACCTCTCCACTCATAAATGCTCACTGCAAAAAGTTAGAAAATATAAGAAAAGAATACATACACACACACATATATCAAAGAAAATACTAACCATCCATAATTGCATTCTTCAGATATTACCACTGTGAATATGTTGGTATTTTTTCCCGTTATGGGCTGAATTGTGCCCCCTCCCCCCAATGCATATGTTGAAGTCCTAATCCCCAATGTGGCTATACTGGAGGTAGGGAATTCGGGGAGTTAACTGAGGTAGAATGAGGTGATAGGGATGGAGCCCAAAACTGATAAGACTAATGGCCTTAAAGAAAGAGACTTGCTTTCTCTCTGCATGCACACAGAGAAAAGGCCAAGTGGAGACACAGAAAGAAGGCAACAATCTATGAACCAGGAAGAGATCTCGACCTTGATGGCACCTTGATCTTGTACTTCTGGCCCTCAGAACTGTGAGAAAACAAATATCTGTGGTTTAAGCCATCCCATTTGTGGTCTATTGTTACAGAAGGTCTAGGAAAGTAATACATCCTCCCTTAGTGTGTGTGTGTGTGTGTGTGTGTGTGTGTGTGTGTGTGTGTGTACACATATCAATATATCTCAACTATAGTGTCTAGACTTAGTGGTTTTACAAAATTCACACAATAATCCAGGTCAATGTCTTCTCATTTATTTCTCATAATATTTCCAGCCCCAAACACGGCATGAAAAGGAAGTTCCAAGAGGTTATGTAACTGGCCAAGATTACAGCTGGGAAGGGATGGAACTGTGATGCAAATCAAGGTCCATCCGATATTTTCCCACCATACTAGACAACATTCAAGTTAATACTACAGGAAGACAGACAAGGGGGTGATAAGGGTATTGAATAGATATTAAAAATTATATAGAGGCTCTGGGCCTTAAGGGAAGGCCTGGCCATTATAAACTGAACCTGGGCAGGAGGTACTCTGAGAGAAAGAAACCATGAATTGGAACCTCCACACACTCCAAATTAGAGGGGCCTAGCATCATAGGACGTCATCGATAAAACTATAAAGCATTAGAAGAAGTAAATGCTGGAAAGTACATAAGCAAAAGAGATTTACAGAATAAGTTGTGAAACTTATTTACAGTGAAGAGAAACTGAAGGCAGGACTGATCCAGGTAACTTAGGTACATATTATTTGACCATATAACCTCAGTCTTGGGCAGGGTGTGGATGAGAACTACAAACATCCTGAACTCTCTTTAGTAGCTTTGTTTTATCTTCAGATATGCAAAGCCATTTGCAAACTATTTTAGATGTATTATAGATTTGAGCAAATAAATGAATGTGCTGAGGTTGTTAGAAGCAGGCCTCTCACTGTGAAAGAAGGAGGAATACAAATATAGAAAGGGAAAGGCAAGAAATACTTTTTTTGTGGATACACTGAATTTGGAGGTATCAATTTGAATCTATCACTTCTGAAATAGGCATATTTGCATGTACGTGCATGTGTCTATGTAGCTGTGCATTTATATATGTAAATGAATGAATACATAAGTATATGTATTGTTCATATATAGGTGTACATATGTATGTGTATACACATGCATATATTTCCTAGCTCAGCCTGCTAAAAGGGCAAAAACGCAGACACCTCAGTAGACATGAACACTCCTACTGTTCAGACTTTGTTTTTAGTAATGTTTTTACTTAAAGGAACCAGAGCTCCTTGGAAAAAAATGACAAATCACTAGTATGGGGAAATAAGACTTCCCCAGATCTTTCAACACTCCTATAAAATGCCCCAGATTCCTGAGACTCTCTATCTATCGTGAGAATAAAATCTGTAGCTATTTGTTTAGTTAATTTTTCTGCTCTGATCCAAAATATAATAAAACTTTTCTTATCTCCCCAAGAAGCCAGTTGGTTAGAGCTCAGACTATGTCTAGGTAAATACAGAAATATTGAAAGAGGCCTGGAAAACTGGAGCAGGAAGAAAGAGGCCTGGAGCTTAGAGACATCTTTAGGTGAGTTTATTTGTATATCAAAGGGCTGGAGTAAGAAGGGGATCCTTTTCAAGAGGGAAAGAGGATAGCTACCTCTTGCTTTTAATAAGAGGGGGCAATGGAGGGTATCACTTATATTTTGTGCCCTGCATATAAAATATCTTGCTACTCATGTAGGATAATTAACTTGGCTCTCATTGCATTGCCCTACAAATAAGAAGCTGGGCAAAGAGGGAGTAATGCATTTACTATTTACTATAAGGTATTTAAATAAAAAATCTGTCTCTGATCCAAAACACTCTGTGTGTACATTCAGAATAAAATTAGCAAAGATGAACTATTAAACACCTAACAGATAGGTAGAAAATGAACTGGAACATCATCTTGCTATGCCAGAAAGTATGGGTGTTAAAAAAGCAAAAATTATGAGGGCATGCCCGTCACAGGGAAATAAGAGCCACCTAGAAGGAACTCTCACTGGCCAAATCTGAGACAATCTGAACACCAAAGTAATTCAGAACAGAAATTAATTATAAACCACTGAAAAAATAGGAATCTGTGAATTTTTACCAGTAATAAATAGAGAAAAACAGAAAAGGAGGAAGGGAGGGAGGGACAGAAGGAAGGAGGAAATAAATGGAGGAGGAGAAGGGAAAGCTTTGTCTACAGTAGAATTCTGAGTGCCAACTAGATGACATGGAGAAGGGAAAGCTGAATGTTAATGTCTTAAAGGGAAAAGAAAGGCTATAGAAATATTCTAGATCGAAGGAGACTAAAGAGGCATAACAACTAAATATAATACCTGATCCTGAACTAGATCTTGTACAAAGAAAAATATATGCTACAAAAGACATTATTATGTCAATTAACAAAGTGGAATACAGCCAGATTAAATAAGAATGTGACACCAATATATGTGTAAAAAGTTTATAACTGTACTTTGGCTGCATCAGACATTAGTCTTAGGAAATACATACTAATGTATTATTTTAGTCAGTTTGAGCTACTATAATACTACAGACTGGACAGCTTACAAAAATAGACGTTTATTTCTTACAGTTCTGGAGGCTGGAAATCCCACACTGAGGTACACCTGCTTTTTTGTGTGTGGTAAGAACATAAATTGTGATATTTACCTTCTTAAAAAATTTTTAAGTGCTCAACATAGTATTGTTAACTACAGGCACAAAGTTGTACAGCAGATCTCTAGAACTTATCCAGCTTGCACAACTAAAACTTTATACCCATTGAACAACAACTCTCCATCTCTCTCTCACCCCAGCCCCTGGAAATCACCATTCAATAATGTGTTACTATAGAATATTACTCAGTCTCAAAGAAGAAGGAAATTCTACCATATACAATAACATGGATGAACCTGAAGGACATTATGATAAGTAAAATAAGCCAGACACAGAAGGACAAATACCTCATGATTCTACTTATATGAGGTATCTAAAATGGTCAAATTCATAGAAAAAGAATATATTCTGCTTTTGCGCTGTACCTTTACTGCCTTAGCAGGGGAGTGGAAGTAAGAGGGGGTCTTTTCTCTTCAATTAAACTGAAGCCCTTGAGGGGAGGAAACCATTGCATTCTCCTGCTCTTCCTACATACAAGGCAGGGTCTTATGGAAGCTTATTTGCTTGACTGAATGGGATCTGTGCATCTGTCTGCACACCCAATGGATGGGCCACACAAGGAAAAGACCGAGAGCAGATTTGGCATGTTAAAAACCACATATAACCCAGAGCTTTGAAATAAGCTGAGTCCAATATCAAGTCACAGCTTCTTCTCTGGTTCTGAAAAAGTATCAGCAACCTAGATTGTGTCTGCTGGCCAAAATAAAAAAGTCCTAGAACTCATGATATTCATTGTGTCTAAATTTTAGCTCCCAAAACATGACGCTAAAATACTACATCAAGGGTGTTCCATCAAAATCACCCAGTTCACCATAGCAGTATTTTGATCTGCTGTTGATGAAAAATACCCCACCCACCACCACCTATCCAGACACCCATCTGAAAGCATCTTAAGAAGGAAAACTGGAGCTTAGGGGATTTATAGTGCTGCTGAAAAACAAAGCTAGACCCAGATTCCATGGCAATTATGTACTTTCTGCACTACCCAGAGCAACTCACATAAATGCATTTTTTTATCATCAGATTTATTGGGTTAACATTGTTTAATAACTTTACATAATTTCAGGTATACAACTTTACAATACAACATCTCTGCAAAGAGTTTGGTAAATACAAGGTACCAGAGGTAGGATATAGATTTGGGTAATGTGCACACAAACTCTTTCAGCCTCAGTGTAAGATAATGGTTGATAATCACACCTCACAATGTTGTCATGAAGATCAAATGAAATAAGATATGCATGGCCCTTAGACAGTAGAAGTATTTAATAAGTAGCAACAGCTATTATCTCAGGATAAGCCCCATTAAGTGATCTGAGAATGTCTTGGTTAAAATTTAGTCAGCACACACTATAATCATGCACAGAACATAGGTTTTCTTTCTTCAAACTGTACAAGAGCTTCTAAGGAGGCCACTGGGCCTTCTTATCCCATTATCTCCTCCCTCAGGCCCACTGGGCACATCAGGGGCTCAACTGTCTCAAGAAATCGAGTTTATTTAAAGATGCACATTTAGCTATATATAGCTAAATATATATAGCTATATATAGCTTTCCTGTTGAATCTCATAACAACAGCTGGCACATACATGCCTGAATAGATCTGCTGAAACTTCACAGTATGACACCATTCTCTATAAAAAGCTATCTTCTTTCAATAAGAAAATCACCCTTTTGTTTCCTGTGAATCTGTCACAGCCTTATGCACAAAAGCCCGTCCTGTGCCATGTGAGCAGGGGTGGAGAGCTGAACAAACTCGGGCCCAGCAACCCTCAGAGGATAACTGCTGTCAAGAAGAGCTCTCCATTTAGGAAGAGAATAAGCTGCTTGAAGGCAAATTTACCAAAGCAACAGCTAGTCCTTCAGTGACTTCTGGGTACCAGCTGCTCTGTGTATGCAACAGTGGGGACTCAGTTTGCTCATTCACAGAAACAGACACAAAATAGCTGTGATAACCAACCAGGACAAAACAGACAGGATAGACTGTCCCCTTCCTAGGATATCAGGATGATAAAGAGTAATGATAGAAAGTGATCAGTCACAGTTTAGTATCTCAAGAAGCACTGTCATGGAGCTGCCAATGACAAGGGTGTTAAAGGAGCGGCCCAGAGGTGTAGTGCTACTTATGGAAGAAGATGGAGGGTCAGTGTGCCTGAGGAGGACCAGGAGAGACTTTACTGAGCATGGATAGTGTACCCTGAGAAAATGGCCACCCTTCTCTCGGCCTTGGAAGAAATCACACAGCGATGTGGAAGTGTAGGGAAAAAATGCGTATTCAGTGAAAAACTAAGCATTGTCTGCAGCATACCCTTTCTCCTATCAGATTCTGATTCTATGGAACCTATTTTACAACTCTGAAAATTGTAGCTAAGTACATACACACTTATTCAATCTTGCCCAGTAGTTTCAGTTGACTTCCCTCCTCCTCCTGCCCACCTCATAGAAAAATCAGTTTAATTCCTTTATTCAGAATTTGTACTGTTTTCACTTTTCCTCTGAACCAGTGTTAACATCTGCCTGCTTCTCTCCTATGAATAGAGTTCTTAACATGTGTTCATGTTTATATCTCTATGAGAGTCATAATATTACTTTTTTTTCCTAAAAATTACCCTTTAACAGAAGTCTTAGCTCCTTTCTGCTGGGAACCATGTGAGTAGCCCAAGCCAGCTGACCATTCCTGATGGGAGACAACAGGCCCATTTGCCTGGGAGTTGGGAAGGCACAGTGATTTGCCAACAGACACAGGCAGGCCTTCGAGCTTCAGTAGTGACCATCTCCACCATTTACAGAACAGTTGATATGTACCAGCCTCTGAGTGAAATGCTCCATGCTTAGTAATCTCACTTCATCCTACAAAGATCCTGTTTGGTAACTTTTCTTCTTCTACCTTTTACAAATAAGGGAACTAAGGTTCAGAAAGATAAAGCAACTTGCTTTAGTCACTCACGTAGGAAGTGCTGAGGGAGAAATTTGATCAAAGTCTGTCTCTTAATTCCCAGGCAACCTGATGTTGGCTTTGAATAAAGTTCCAGAATCTTTGCAGGATTGAAATTTAGTTTTTCACTAAATACCATGGAGAGATCCCAAGAAGTGGTAGCGCCCCTAACCAAAGAGAATTTTCAGAGCTCCTCCATGTTCCCTCTCATCATTGCTGCCACCTACTGATCTGCAGATCATACCACTTCGGATCAAACAGAACTTGATTTTTCTCTGAATTTATGCTCCCAAATCTCAACACGACCAGCCTCACCTGGAAGTCCTACTCCATTCCACTGGTTTACTCCCTCTTCCATTCTTTCCAAAGACAATTTCAAACCTTCTTGGCTTAAAGCTCCTCTACTAGAACCTCTCTCCCCCTCAGCCTCTCTCCATCATGGCCTTACAACACACTTTGAAGAGAAAATGGAAGTCCTTCATGCTTCCACTATAAACTGCCCCAAGCTTCTCATTTTTCTTCCTTCTGACTCCCTCCTCCCGGGGTTAATTTTCCCCTAGTCTTTGGATCAACCCCCTTCCCTCCCTCAGTTACTTATTATCTCTTATTTTTAGCATATTCAGTTTTTGTCTCTATCAATTGGTTTCCCCTAAATTTTTTTTTACTGTGGTAAAATACACATAACATAAAATGTGCTATTTTCACCATTTTTAAGTGCATGCCTCAGTGGTATTAAGTGCATTTACACTGTTGTGCAGCCATCACCATGACCCATCCCCAGAACTTTTTCATTTTCCCAAACTGAAACTCTGTGCCCATTAAACAACAATTCTTCCCTCCCTCTAGGCCCTTGAAACTACCTTTCTACTTTCTGTTCCTACAAATTAACAACTTCATTCATCTCATATTGACTCTTAAACACACTCAATTCTCTCCAATCTAAAAAATGAAAAGAATAAAATCTGTGGCCCTGGAACCCTCAACTCTCTACAGCAATTGTTCTATTTCTCTCCTACCCTCCAGAGCCAGACTTCTTTAAAGAACTATGTACATTTTTCTTCCCCAATCACTCCTCCTTACATTCCAATCTGGCCTTTGGCTTCAGCACTCTCCCAAATAGCTGTTGTCAAGGTCACCAGTGGTCTCTATCTTGTTGAAGAGAAAAAAATTATTCTCAATCTTTATCTCAATTGGCCCCTTTAGCAGCATCCACTGTCTTCACTACCTAAAGCCCTCCATAGGACTTCTCCCCTCTTCTCTCTGCACTCTCTCCCTAATATTCTCATCTGGCCCCACTGTTTCATCGCCACATAAATACAGACAATTAACAAATT
Source organism: Macroglossus sobrinus (assembly GCA_004027375.1). NCBI lineage: Eukaryota > Metazoa > Chordata > Mammalia > Chiroptera > Pteropodidae > Macroglossus > Macroglossus sobrinus. Next base: position 26,836 of record PVKZ01000400.1, read on the forward strand.
CTTATCTCCAGCTCAGACTTTCCATTGAACTCCAGTGTCATTTGCCTCAAGATGCCTACTTGACATCTCTCCACAGATATCTAAAGACAGTTCAGATCAACTGTATCCATATTTTTGATCTCTATCCTCTTAGCTGACCCTCGCCCTCACAACCCAAAACACCTTCAAGTACTTCCAGTGTCAGTGACTTCTAGCCAGCCAGTTACGCAAGCCAGAAACCCAGTTACACCTGTGGCCCCTCTTCCTTCATCTCTCACATCCAATCCCAAACTAAATCCCAAACTAAAACCTGTTGACTACACTTATCAAATCCAGTCTTTTCTCACATGCATTTTCATTTCTATTCTGGCGCAACTAACAGTATTTCTAATCCAAGCCCTTGCAAAAGCCTCCAAACTGTGTCTCTCCATCCAGTGCAGGGCTTCTGATCAGATGGAAGCCAGGGGTGTTTACAAAACGCAAATTCGGTTATGCCACAAAGAAGAAAATTAAATGCAGCCCCATGGCTTGGCTCCTTCTTGCCTTCAGCCTCATCTCTCACCACACATAACCCCACATACACTTATCTCTTCCTAGGCCCTTGTACTCCTGCCCCCTTACACACATGACCTTACCTATGTTTTGCCTCTTCTTAAAAAGCTCATCTCACCCTTCTTGTTTTCTCCTTCTCCTTCTACACAGCTAAGCATTACCTCCTTGCTTTTTTCTGACTTTCCTCCCTAAGAAAAAAATTCCTTTATGGGCTCTGGTGGCACCTTGGCACTCTCCTTTGTAGTTCTCTGTTGAAACTTTAAATTTCTTTGTTTATTTGATTGTATCTGTTAGCAACACAAGAATAGGACCAAGTTTGTTTTGCTTATTATTGTACCCTCACATTCATCTCAGTGTCTGCACACTTACATATTGGAGTAGCTAACATTTACTGACATGTGTGCCAGGTACTTGGCATGGCTTTTCTCACTTATTCTTCAAAACAACCCTATCCACACATAAGAAATTTTACCTGAGAGTTCATCAGGCGAATGGTGGTTTTCGTGCCCACATCCTGTTGGAAGTCAGCTGTGGGTGCCCCATTAAATCTTAGGACTGCATCATGATTATCTACAAACCACAAGGAAAAAGAAAAGAGGTGGTGAGTACTTGCAATATGCAGAAAGAAAGGTGTGAAGGGAGAAGCAAGAGAAAAGGGAGGGGCAAGAAAATAATACTTCCCAATTTTTATCCCATTGTGGTATACAAGAAGAAATTATCATGTTTATATGGTGCAATTGGGTAAAGTTTAAAGACAGAAAACCACCTATCTGTCTGGTCACTACAAGAGCTAAAGAGGTCCATATAGTGGCATTCCCAAAATCCATTCAATAACACCAGTATGCCTAGCTGTAGCAGAAAAGTAACAGGGCCAGTGGAATCACTATTCCAGTTACAAAAGGAGCAAAACCAAATACTGTCTTGGTATTACCAATAGGCCATACTTCTATGCCCGTCAGAAAAATGAAAACACTCCCATAAGCTTGCTCTAACCTACAAGTGCAAAGCACCCCACAGCACTATAAAAATTTTGCAGTGCTCAGCAAATGGGAGGGATTTATGAGACCACCCTCTAACTGTTTCATTTAGGAACCTGAAGCCCAGGAAGGGTCACAAACATGGTGGTAGCAGAGATGAAACAGAAGGTCACAGAGCTAAACTAAACCCCATATTTTTCATTTAAAAATAAAAAAGCTCTTTGTTAGAAACTATATCCTAAATCCAGCCAGGACCAAACAGAACATCTTAAACTTCTCACATCCTGGTTCTAGTTCCCTATCCCTGCAGCTATTTAAGCAGAGTTCAGAAGACTTATTGATATTGACCAGCAATTTGATGGGGAAGGGAACTGATTGCTTTTAAGATCCATCCCAGCCCTAAGTCTCTGTGATCCTATGAGAGTTTATCCCAGCCTTACTTGACCAAGCAAGTTTAGGGTTCACCACTGAAATCTGTGCAGATATGGAGGTCATCCCAGTCCTCCATGGATCTCTTTCTCTCTGTGTGGGTTTATTTTGGATAGTTCTTCATCCACAAAGGTAGCTTCAGTAGAAAGAAGGAGGGGGTTTAGAAGGTGGGCATTTGGCTCAATACAAGATGATCTGAACGGAGAATGAATACCCACAGAATTAAGGGATGAAAACCTCCCTCTTGGTTTCAATTCTAACGTATGTACTAAAACTCAGGAATCTAGACATCTCATTCACAAAAACAACCCTATCTTCAATCCTAGGACAAAATCTTATCAAAAACGTTTGAAAGTTGTAAGACATGTACAGAGTCCAAACTTTATCAGCTTACAGGACAGGCACACTGAACTGTAAATAAGGTTTTAAGTACATCTTTCACAACTCAGATTGCAACAAATTTTGTCAGAATTAGTCATTGATTTCAAAAGTGATCAATAATAATCACACTAGAAATGCAGGTCCTTCTAAACTCTATGATTAATAAATTGAGCTCTGTTACAGAGACCCTGCAGGATCTCCTTTGGATAGAGTGATGATTCAAAGAATGCCTCTGAGCTGAGACCCAAAGAGTGACCAGGCGTGGGAAGGGCACAGGGAATTATATTTCAGCCGGAGGATACAACAGTGTCAAGACCACAAGGAGAAAGTAAAGATTTAGCTAGAGACAAGTGAGAAGAAGAATAAAAGATGCAGTTAAAGACGTTGGCAGGAACAAGATTACACAGGCTGTGGAGGCCAGATATAAAGTTTGGATTTAATTCTAAGAAAAAAAAATCAATCATAGAAGAAAGTTTTAAAACAGGCCACTAAATTGGGCTCATGAAGAAAGGAGATAGGATCTTTGTTTACCAAACCACCCTTTGCCATTAAAGGCTTAAACACTTTCAAACTTAAATAGGCCTCCAGGAAATCACAAGGCAAAACCCACAGCTGCCAGGACCCCAGTAAACAATACTTGCTGTAGAAAACAGGGCCACCACTCCCCTTTAACTTAGAATTAGAGAACAGAAAAAGATGCAAATTAGGAAAGTAAGAAATAACGCATCGCTATATATGCACATGACACAACTGCATGCCTAGAAGATTCAACAGATTCAACTCATTAGTAAATTTGTGAACACATCAAAATCCACTGCCTCCAGGTATAGTAACTCTAAATCGCTAGAAATTATAATGAAAGAAATTTTATCACAATTTGAACCAAACATTTATTATATTTTCAAATTAGCTTAATAAATCATATAACCATTTGTGGAAGACTACATTCTGATTCTAGTTAGCAAAACTAAATATATAGGTCAGGGTTGCCAAACTATGGCCCACTGGCCAAATTTAACCTATCCTCTGTTTCTGAAAAGTTTTACTGAAACAGGAGCAGGCCCATGCATTTCCTACTGCCTGTGGCTGTTTCTACATCACAAACAGAGAAGTTGTAGTTGTGAGAGACGCTGTATGGTTTCAAAACCAAAAATATTTACTCTCTGGCCCTCTACTGGAAATGTTTGCTGGACCTTGACATAAACAGTCATGCTTTCTGAGCTCCACAATCCAAGGGTGTCTTCTCAGTTCTCACTCCACCCAAGAGATCCACTTGCCCAAACTCCAATCCCCTTTGCCTTCCATCACATGATCCCCTCCTGGTTCTCCTCCTGCCCTTCTCACTGGCCTTTCTGAATGTTTTGGCTTGTCTCTGTTCTTTAAATGTAAACTTTTCTCTAGCCCTCCTTTCTGGACTACAACTATCACCTCAATACAAGTAACTACTAAATCTGATCTCCCACTCTGACCCTTCTCTATAAGCAAATACCAAACTGCATAGATATCTATCCAAAGAAATTGGCAAATACTTCAAATGCAGCAGATCCCAGACAGAACCTGTTCTCTCCAGAGCATGCTCCCAGCTGATATAGCTGGCCCCCAGTCTAGAAATTCTGGCTCCTGACTCTCAATCAAGGTCATTTCCAGTTAGACACCAAGTTCTGTGTCCTCTATCTCATGATGGTTCTCAACTCAGACCTGTTTTTTCCACCACTACCTCTGCTCAGACAGTTCTGGGCCATCTCAGCTGGATGTGGCTACAGTCCCTGATAAAAGAAAGATAATATAGCAGTCTCAATAGAGAAGGTATCAGAGAACTAAGAAATTTCTCCAAAATGCATGGAATCCCATCACTCCTGCTCAAAAGCCTTCTAGGGTCCACCATGGCCAAAAGAATGAAACCCAAAGTACTTGACGTGACAGTCAACATTCTCTAAGAGCTGAGCCCTTGGCCACCTTCCTGATCTCATTTGTCAGCCTTCTGTACCCCATGAGAACACATATTCCAGGATTATCTGTGATGCCTAAACATACTCTGTACTGTTTCCCATGCAGTCTTTGCCCCTTGCTTTTGCCTCAATTCAGAATGCTCTTCTCCTTTCCTCTAGGAGAGCAAGTTAGCAAGAATATCAAGGAATTTTTTTTTTAACCTGATAAGGGATACATTTTAACAAACACTATGAAGCACAAGAGCAGAAAGGCTAAGTATGGGGCCTTTGAGTCAATAAGCAGGTTTCAAGGCCCAGTCTGCTATTCACCAGTTGTGTAACCTCTTTAAGCCTCAATACTTGGCTCATCAAATAGGAACACTAATAATACCTACCTCCCAGGAATGCTGGGAGGATGAAAAGAGCAAGCAAGGAATGTTAGACACACAGCAGGTACAAAATAAACATCACTCTTATTAGTTACAACATTATAAAAATATGCTATTGTTTGAAATGAAAATTCAAACAAATCTAAGATAGTTTACATGTATCAAAATATGTACCAAAAATAATTGACTGAAAGTGACTGAGTCCACCATTGGCTGGTCTGTGGGACTGTTGGGTGACACAGTACATTTTCACAACATCTCTGGAAAACAATTTTGCAATGGAAAAAGTTATAGCCATAAGTGATCTTACTTTCTCTTCCAGCCCAATTACTGAGGATATTTCCCCTTGCAAGGGCAGGAGTAGTCTATCTACATCAAAACCTTATCGGCAGTACTATTGATGAGAGCAAACAATTTGAAACCATCTGATATTTTCAATGGTTGGAAATAGGCTGCACAAAGTCCAGGTATAGTGAGAAAGCTATGGGCCCAGCGTGCTCCCTGATACTCATAGGTCTTTAAAAAAAAAGGCCTTTCCTTTCCCTTCTCTCTTTATAGTCTATATAAAGACTATATGTAGTCTTTATATGTTCCTGTTTAGTATTGTTGATGAATCCATGAATGAATAAAATAATAAATAAATGAATTCCTTAAAATATTTGTTAGACCAAATAGCCAGAGGAAATATCCTATAAAAGATAGAACATTTAAAGACTAACATGCAATTTTTGTTATACTTTAGGATCATTGGAAATACATATTTAAAATTAAAACTGCCATCTACAGAAAAAAAGATTATTTTAATTAACGTTTACTTAAATCACTAAATTTTTATAAAGTGCATAAAAATAATGATTATAGTTCCAATTTATAGAAGTATCAGGCTCTGTCTTAAACTTTAACACTGTCCCAGCCAAGAAGACAATGATAACTTAACATGAAGAAGAGAATCAGCTAACACCTGCAATATTCTAAATATTACCATTGTAGAGCAAAAAGAGGAAGAAAGAAAGAAATGTACTTTCATTATGGATGAACAAAAACCAATCACATGTAGTTTCTAGAAAACAAAGTCCTAAAGAAATCGAAAAAGCCAAAGTAGAGAGAGGTGGGGCTGGTTATCTTGGCAGCTTTTATTGGCTAGTGCTGCTTATTTGAGGAGGTACAAAATGTGAACTCACCACTTCTTTCTGCTCTAGAGATTCCAATCTGATCCTACCTTTCTACTTCTGAGAGCCTGTGTTTGGTTTCAGACTATTTTTTTTTTCAGACTATTTTTGCATATTGCAGTCATATGCAAGAAATAAAAAAGGAGACATATGACCTCACCTGCTCCAGTACCTTCCAGAGCCTGACAGAGAGCAAGGCTTCCTGTGTTTTGCTTTCTTTAGGCTGATTCATTTCACAATAATGGAAAATACATTCTCTCAAAATAGGGGCACTAAAGAGTATTAAGCAAACCTGTAATTCTGTGCTGAACCTATGTTTAAAAGAACAAATAGGATTTCTATCTTTATTAACTATAAAGGATTTCAAGAAAAGCAGTGATTGTTTAAACTTTTTGGGTCATGAACTCCTCTGAGAATCAACTGAAAGCTATGGACTTTCACTCTGAAAAAATGCAAAGACCGACTTATACACATACACACATCATGTACACCTAATCACAGATATTTCAGAATGCAATTTTAGGGATTCATGAACTCCTGAAGGTGGTTGACAGTACTGATATTCAGAATTTCTGTTCTAATTCATTATTTTCAAACAGGAAAGCTGAAAATTACCCAGGTAGTCGAGGTCAGAAGAGGTAATTGCAAATTTCAGGAACTAAAGGTACAATAGAGATCTGTGCTTTAATTATTTTTCAATGTCAATTATAGTGTTTTGCTTATTTGTATCAGTAGAACTTCTTTTCAAATGAAATCTTCAGTACAACACCAATATTTAAAACAAATAAAAATAAACTATTCTAATTGATAAAGATCCTGGGAGACTGGCTCCCTACCCTTTTAGCTGGCCCCATGACATCTCTGGCTCATGGACAATCGAAAAACACTGACCTGGGCATGCTCTGCTAGTCCACGGAGTTATACCATAGTCCTAGTGCTGCCTGTATGCCCAGGCTACTCCAAATGATCACTAGCAGTTCAGATAATAATCTTAACACCCCAGAACCCACCTATTTCTTGGCCCAGTTGAGAGGACTTCAGAGATCCTGCTGACGAGACAACGGCACACCTGCCCCATGGCCCAGCCTTGGTCCTAATTTTCTCCTTGGGCAGGTAACCCTCCCATTCAGATGTGTTGAAGGGAAAATCTGTGGCCTCTACCATGGATACATTCACTTGGTCTCGGAGACGGCAGAGCAGGGCCTCTACACTGAACTTGACACCAGGCCCTGGTCCCTTGTAGGACACTTTGTACTTGTTCATGCTCAGATAATTCTTCCAGATCTTCTTCAGCCTGGGGATAAGGTTTTTGGAAGAGCTGTCCTTGTTCCACACCTGGAAGAAGGGCTCCAGTTTGGTCTTGACTGGTCCCCTGGGACTGCTGAGGGCCTGGCTATTCCTGTGGAGATCCTGGGTGATGCTCGAAGGTATAGGCTGGGAACCAAACCCTACAGGCAGTTTTTCCAAACTCCTCATCACCTTGGTTTCCAATTTAAGGATATCGTAGTAACTCCCTTTCTTCTTCTCCTTCCATATACAAATGACTGCAAACAGGAGAAAGGCTAGCACACAGCAGCTGAATTTTTTTTTCAGATTGGTGTGAATCATAATGAAAGATTCATTCAAGGGAGCCACTCTGTTCTGAGCAGGAAAACAAGCCTAAAAAAAAAGTAAGACAGGCAAAATATGACGTAAAGAAAATATCAAGTATAATTGGGAAGAGGCAGGGTGATGGGCAGAGCAATGGGTTTAGAGTGATGAGATCTGAACTCCAATCCAAGTCTACCATTCACCAGTTCTACACTCTTTTAAAAAAAAATCACCCTCAGATTGGGCTTTGAACATAGAAAGCTGTCCTCAGACACTCTCTTCTTCTCTGTGTTCTCCACTATTCCTTTTTATACCCTGAATCTTAGTTTCCTCTTGTCTTGGTCTAGCTCCCCAACTGCACTCTGAGTTTTTTGAGATCAGGCATCAATCACATCTCACACATAATTCAGTTCCTAGGACCTAGCTGTTAAATGAAGGCATATATGTTTGAAAAATTGAAGAAAAGGAAAAGCAGGCTAACAGGTCTACCTCCTAAGAACCCAAACTTGCTAAAATCCTAAGGTGCCAGCATCCTTTTAAAGTTGCCAGAAAGAGACCTCTCACCATGGACTGCCATAGCTTTGTGATGCATTCTCTAAGGCTGTGGTGTTGGACTCCTACGTGAGAAGAACAAGGGTGAGTTTCGCAACATAACATTTGGTTTTATGAAGCACCTTGTAAAAGTGCTATCAAGCAACAGGAAGATGAGTTATTTCACAGTAAAGGACAGCAAATCTTGATAAGATAGCAGATAAGTGACCAATTGAAATGGAAACAAAGATACATTAAGCACACAGATGTTTATTTCATTTTATGTCACCATAAACCAGGGCACTGTGATGTACACCTCCAGCAAATACCATGTATATGATAGTCTAATATAAAGGGCATTTCCTGGGCTGTGCAGAAATGCCCTGACCATCACTAGCCATTTATAATCTCCATTTTATAGACTATACACCTGAAGCTCTGAGGTGTCTGAGTAGTTAAAAGAAATGCTGAGCTGAGTAAATGATATCATTGAGGTTCCAGTTGAAGTGCACTAAATTCCATAGTCCATGTCCTTCTTATGACATCCTGTACAGAAGTGTTGAAAGTTCTGGCAAATAAATTTTACAAAGCAAACAGAGCCTGAATAGTCCCCCTTATGTCAGGGCAAAGATCTACTTCCTTTTTCCTGAATTTATTGTGTAACTGAATAGAAAATAAAAGCACGTTGAATTCAAACAATGTCTGTTTTTTGGAAAACATTAAATTATTTCCTAAATAACTGGGTTTATTTGCTGTAATGAGTCTAAGCAATCACCCCACAGGAGTCTACAGTCCCCTGCCATGGAATTCGCTCCTACAGATCTCAGGTATACAGTGATAAGAGTACTGGACAGGGTATTCACAAAATCTGGGTTCTCATCCCATTTTTGGTTGCTTAGGCAAGTCATTTAACTTCTCTGTACCTAAGTTTCTGCAGAGTAATCATCTCTTCCTTATCTAATTCACAGAATGATAGGAGGACCAAATGAGGATGGTGTTATCAGGCTTTGAATGAGGTAAATGTAAGGGCACAGGAGGTATTCTATACAGAGACCAGAGAGCAGCCCCTCAGATGAGGGCCGTGTGGAGGGGATATGGGATAGTGAACAATGACAGAGTAGAGCACTGATCATGATTCATCAACCTGAGGTTCTGGTCCTTCACCCAAGACTCTTTAAGAAACATCCAGACCATTCTTGGAACCCACTGGCAGTACCAGCCAGACAGTGCTTCCCACCACCTGAGACCTGAGGAACCAGTGGCTCTGGGGAGGATGAGTTCCTGGCTTGGGCTGCTAAAGTTTTGAAAGTAATGAAACGTACAGAGGGAGAATTCAAACATGAGATCAAGAAATGAGAGGGAGGGCTTGTTGCATCATCAGAAAACAAAGGAACTTGATTTCCTCAGACACCCAACAGAGCTAATGCATGACTATGACAGCTGAAGAATAGAGAAAGGAAAGTAGCATTTAAGAAGTACCTACTATATATAGTAGATACTTTACTAACAACATCTGATTTAATTTTTACTAAAACACTATGGGATAGATATTATAGGCTAGATATGGGATAGATATCCCCATTTGAGGAAATGAAGAAATTGAGCTTTAGTAGGTTTACAGGGCTTCTCCAAAGTCAATAGCTAATCAGTGCTGGAATCAGTATTTCAACCCAGGTCTCTCTGACTCTCAAAGTTCATGGTCTTTGCACTAAAAGGACAGGCATCTGTGATAAAGAACAGTAAAACATCAGTGTTGACCAAACAGGACTCAGAAATCACAGTCACTAGAGAGACAGCTCAGTCGCAGACAATCACAGAAGGACCATCCTCACCATGAGAGCCACAGCAGCCATTACCTATTGGCACAGTTTACCACTCATTTATGAGACCCAGTATAAGCCTGTAAAATAAGTAGGGCAAATTTTATTACCTACACTTATACCTGAAAAAACTCAGGTTTTATAAATGTTAATATTTTTCAAAGTTGCATCAGTGATTTGGAAACAGTGGAACTGGGACTTAACTTGTATGTGGATGAGTGAAATGAAATAGGAGGTAGGGAGGTGAGACCTGATTCATTGTCTAAAGAGCTGAGGCTCAGAAAGAGCTGGTGTTAAGCTTCCTGCTAACACCTGCTCTCCAAGATTGAGTTTCCCAGGAAAGAAGAGCTTAGCCAAACAGACAGGCACAACACAGTCCTGCAACTTTAAGACAGCCTCAGGCTAAGGCCCTGGGCCCCATTGCAGAGTCAGGACACTCATCTGAATCCTCACTCTGACTCTCCTGGACATCACTCTCTAATGATACCCCAAGTCCACCAGCTGGCTGGAGCTTCTGGTCATAGGCACTTAGAGCTTCATGAAAGGGTCTTGAAGCTGCTCTAAAGAAACAGGGACTGAAGAAGTTTCATCTAAGCAACCCAAACTGAAAGAAAGGAGTAGCAAATTTTCCTCCCCAAATTTTCTGGGAAAACACTCCAAACTTTGAATATTCTCATAACACCATGGTCTGGCTCCTTAAGCTTCTAGGCTTTTGCACTGTTGCAATCTCTCCTTTAGTCCATTTGCCTGGCAATCAGACAGCATGACCTTTCTGTTTCTGATCACCTCTGGAGCCCACCTCCCTTCAGCACTATTCTTGCTCGTACTATTCACACCCAGTGTTTGGCAATGTTCGCTTTTCACACTGACCCTTGCCAAACAGAAAGTCCTCCTGGCTTATTTCTGAAACCCCAGTGCCCAGCACAGTGCCTAAAAAAAAGTGAGCATTCATTAAAGCATTATTAAACAAATGGCACTGTATCAATGAATCCTTCCACCGCACCAGACTTCTAGAAGAATACGATAACAACTCACATTATCACCTGCGGAGAACAAGTCAACACTGAATCCACAGAAAGAAAATCCCAGACAAAGTAAAGCTCCCATCTCGGTCTACCCATGACTACATGCACAGTCCCAAAGAGCTTGGCACATAGTGGGACTCGAAAAAGGTGGACTGATTTACAGAATAATTTCAAATCTGATACTGACAGTGTATAGAAATTGGCAAACCACCCATCCCTAGCCCTCACTGAATGAACTTTAAAAAGTCCACAAAGGAAACAGCAAAGCTACAGCCAGATATTGAGACCCTATGACTCCTCGCCAACTCATGCTACCACACCATTTTTAATTCAGGTATGTACCCCTTTGCTGCCTCCAGAACCCACACCTCCAGGTGTTTCTTACCTGCTTCTGGCTAATCCACCTGGGGCTACAGGTCCTCTAGGTCCTCAGGATCCAGCACTATTCTCCATGGGAGGATATTTGCTTTATTGGATCTGGAGGCCAAGGCTCATTTTTCTCAGGATGATGAAAAAACATCTGCAAAGAAAGACAAAAAAAGAGGCCTTAAGAGCAGTTTTCCTGCAGGGGCAACGTTAAAAATTAACAAGATAGAACGGCATCTCTGCTAGTCTCCACTGTGGGCCCTGGCCCAGGTTATGGCTCAATACTGGAAGCCCAAGGGCTCAGATGAAGAGAGACAAGGGACTATTACAAGTGCAGTGACCCAGCCACCAACAGCACAAACAGCCGAGAAATAGACTCGTTCTAGATAAGAACAGATTAGAAAGATAAAGCAGATATCACACATCAATCTGGGAAGAAAGAATTGTTTGGTCACAGTTTTGGGAATATATAAACAGCAATTAGAGGGAGAGAGGAATCACTTCATCCCAAAATAATCTGCACAGATTTCTAAAAAATTATTTATTATCAAAAATATTTAATGATTAAATAATCAGTATGTTAACTGAAATAAGGAGGTTATAAACTATATATAATATACTATCTAAATACAAAAAAAAAGTTTTTAAAATGTGTGAGGAAGAGAAAATATTTTTTAAAAATACACCCTGGTTAGTAGAGTGTTTTCACTTTTTGTAATTTTTTTTGTAGATTCTAAAATTTCTAAATTGTACATGCATTACTCTTAAACTTGGAAAAATATCATAAAAATATAAATTTTAAAAGCTAAAATTATAATTCTCTATTTGTCATCTCTTCTGATGGAATGTAGAAAAATAACAAGGAAAAGTTAATAGAGCCAGTTGCATGAAAATTCCAACTTCTATGAAATAAAAAATAGTGTAATAAAAAAAGAAAACAAAAGTCGAGGTATACAAAGGGTTAATACAGTAAAAAACCTCTCAAAATAAACAGGCAATCAACATCAACAGACAAATCACAAAACAGAAAATACAATTAACAAGCTTATTAAGTTATGATCAATCTTTAGAGAAACTCACAAGAGGCAACTGAAATATTAAGATATATAAGGTATATAGAATTTACATTAGCCAGGAGTTTTCAAAATGATAATACTCACAGCTGAACAGATGGTATGAACCTGGTATATTTTGAGGAAGCAATAAAAATGAATTTAACCTTTTAAGAAAATTATCAGGTCATAAAATTAAGAGCTCATGACTATTAACCAAGTTATCATACTTGCACGAAATAAAACTAAACGAATAATTCAAAGGACAAAGAGTATGTATACATTTCAGTTTCTTCACATGTAAAATGACTCCCTACTTTATACAGTTGTGGTGAGGACTGAAAGAGAATTAATGGGATAAAGAATGAGTTTTATAAAGCAATATGCACATGCAAAAAGAAATTGTTTTCAATTTCAAAATAATTTATAATGGCAAAAAAACTAAAGTTAACAGCTAAGTTTTCATCAGCAGGAAAATAATTACATGGTAGTACATCCACCTTATAAAATATGTATAACTATGTGTGAATTTAAGGAAAGAAAACGCTTTATAAAAAAACAAAAAAGTTAAACAGAAAATATTATTATAAATACAAGTTGTGCACATCCAAATATCAAGAAAAACTATACATGGTAGAGACATGACAACTGTTGAGCAAACTGTTAAACTGTCAGTTTAACTTCTTTTATTATTCTTATAATGTTAATTGAGTAATTAAGGCAAAACTGTTGGGGACAATATTGAAAATATACTTTAACCTTGTGTATCAACTTGATATATAATATCGGACTAGCCTCGAAGCCTGTCCTAGGAGATGCAGCATTAACAGAACTAAGAGGAAGCCTCAGTGGTCATAAACTGGCTTCATCTCATGAACTAGGAGGAAATCTTCTCTTGAAGGCCTAGAGTTCAAGCTGGAGGAATCCCAGTTTTTCATAACCAGGAGGAATGCAGGCAGGCTGTGAGCATGCTTGACAGGGCAAAAGTGAGAGGTGCCATTCTGTCCTTTGTCAAAAAATTCAAGGTTCCCCTTATGAATTCAGAGAATTGACTCCCCAGCAGCTTCCTGGTAGAGTTAGAAAATGTCTCTGATAGCTATCCTCTTTTCATGTCACTTAAGTTTCCTTTGTGGCATGAGAGTTTGTAACTATCCTTGCATTCATATTATTATCTGGTTACCTTCTGTCTCCTCCTCCTAAAAATGTAAATTCCAAAAGTAAGAACCTCATCAGCCTTCTTCGCTATTATCATCCATGCCCAAATGAGTGTTTGGCACATAGTAGGCCAAACTATGGCACACTCAATAACAATTTGCTAAATGAATGAGGAGGGTTGCCAGTTTTTAAGAGGTCTCTGCTTCCTCAGGTATCATTGATGGAAAAGATTCTTTCTAGGCAGCCTCCCAGGGAACACTGTGGGCAGTCTCCTGCCCTTTGGATGATGCCTCTTGTTTGTGAATGCTGGTTTGTGCCATTCCCTCAATGTGTGAGCTGCTGGGTCATGAAACTCTTGTCTGGGTTCAGTGCACAGACATCAGAGGAGTGCAGCAAACCCAGATCTTCACATCAACTGCATCTGCTTAGAACAATTTGCCCTCTAAGAAGATAAACATCACTCCTCTCTCTTGGTTTCCAAAACTCAACCAGTTAAAACAAAAGCAGTGCAACTGTCAGTTTAGATCTATCGTAGGTGATGAGGACCTTCCAAAAATAACCACTGCTGCTCATGAAATACCACTGCTGCAGAAGTGGTAACAGAATCTTCAACTCTCTGGGAGAGAGAATTAGCAATCACAACAGTAAAAGCTACCATTTATTTAGTACTAGCTGAGTAATAAGCACTGACTATAGCTTAGAAATTAAGATTAAGAGATCTAGTTTTAGAGTTATCTGAGCAAGAATCCAAACTGCCTCTCACCAGTTACATGACCTTGGGTCAGTTACTCAACTCTCTAACATTGTTTCTTTATCTGTAAAATATAGCTAACAAAAACCGAGCCCATCCCATAGTATTACTTAAATAATCAAGGAAGAATATGCCCAAAAGGACTGCAATAGGGCCCTGTGACTAATATACATCACTACTCACCATCCCCTACTCTGTGGATACCATTACTACCCCCATTTTATAAATGAGGAAACTGAGAAATGGAAGATGAGTAATTTGCCCTGCAATAGGGCCCTGTGACTAATATACATCACTACTCACCATCCCCTACTCTGTGGATACCATTACTACCCCCATTTTATAAATGAGGAAACTGAGAAATGGAAGATGAGTAATTTGCCCAGAGTAACTCAACTGTTGCACTCACATGTCCCATGCTCTTTCATGCCTTTGTAGCCCTGCATGTAAAGTTCCTTTGGTATGAAATGTCCTTTCCTACCTTGTTCATATGGGAGTACACCCACTCAATCTCCCACACTAGCTCACGTATCACCTGGACTCTGAAGCCTTTCTTGACCCCACAGAGATTGTCACAACTCTACTCTGACTCTCACCAGCCCACGTGACATAGACTGAGAGCTCCTTTAAAATTTATCTCTGGACCCTCACATCTAGCCATGCTCTTCTCTTTCACCCAGGTTCTTGAATGTTTTAGCTCCTGGCTCACTATAATTCTCTCCAACACTATTTCTGTCATAACTCCTGGTGACATTAACATCGACCTACAGAATCATTCTAGTTCCCTGGTCTCTCAGTTCTTTGATCTCCTCTACTCCAATGATTGTGACCTGACACTGACTCCCAAGGTCATATCTCTGATCTTGTCATGTTCAAAAATATATCCCCTCCATAATTTTGATTCCAGTCATACCCTCTCTTATAACCACTCTTGTCTTTGCAGCTGAGTCCAACTAGTACCCAACTCTAACAATCTTCTGTGGTTGATTCTTCCACCTTCTCACTGTCTCTCTTCCTTTATATCCTCCCTTCCCTTCCTATCCAGCTTAAATTTGTATAGTCAATAGTTAAATTGACCTCTCTCATCACACATGGTTAGATAAATCCTAATCCTAGTTAAATCCAACTCATCCCATTCCACACCTGCAAGCATGTATCTAGAGAAAAATCACACAGCAATGTTTACTAATTTCACTTCAAGTTAATGGTCACTAACTGCAAGTAGCTCATTAATACATCCCAGCAATCATATGCTATTTTTCCAATTAATTCATCTGCCACTCTCCTAGGGGACTATCTGACTCCACCCCCCATGAAAACTTCTCTCTTCCTCAACCTCTCCTAATGAACTTGCTACTTATTTATGGAGAAAAAAGAAGCTAACAGAATAGAACTTCTACACACATGCCTTTGTACCCAGATATCCATTCTACATATATTTATGCCCAAATAATCTGTTACTAGGGATGAATCAGCTGCATCCAGCACCTGAAATATCCAACATCTGTCCATTAGATCCTACATATTCTTGTCTACTTAAGGACATTCTTCTGGAAAATCTCACCTTTTTCTTCTGCATCAATATGTATCTCTATCAAAGATCATGCCCATCAGCATATAAACATGCTATTATTTCTCATAGCTTAAAAAAAAATAACTCTCTTGATTGAGGCAGCCAAAATCTGACCCTGATCAATCTTAGCATCAGTAATAGTGAGACACCTAGACAGTATATACTTTCTGATGTCATATAAAACACACAGCACCACTTATGGCAAATTTTTGACCAAATATTTAATCTGTGTATAATCAAACATTTATATGCAATTACTATTTTTGGTAAATATAGGAGAAAGAAGTTAAATGATACCATAAAAAATTTTCAACAGCATGGAGGTTCCTCAAAAAACTAAGAATTGATCTATCATATGGTCCAGCAATCCCTCTACTGGGTATTTACTCCAAGGACTTGAAAACCTATATCCAAAAAGATATTTGCACACCGATGTTCATAGCAACATTATTCACAGTGGCCAGGACATGGAAGCAACCAAAGTGTCCTATGATATATATGACTGGCTAAATAAGTTGTGGTTCATATATACAGCCATAAGAAGAGATGAAATACAGCCATTCGTGACAATATGGATGGAACTCTAGATAATCATGCTAAGTGAAATAAGCCAGACAGAAAAAGTTGAAAATCACATATCACTTATATGTGGAATATAAAGCTAAAAGCAACAAAGGAACAGGACAAACAAACAGACACTCAGGGATATGGACCATGAACTAGCTGGTGGTTACCAGAGGGTAGGGGGTGTGGGAGGAGGGGGGAGGTAGATGGGTGAAGGAGGTCAAATATAGGTGGGTAGGGGAAGGGTGAAATGGGTAAAGGAGATCAAATATATGATAGTGAAGGAAATGGACTTTGGGTGGTAAACACACAATAGAATATACAGATGTCAAATTATAATGTACACCTGAAAATTATATATTTGTATTAACCAATGTTACCCTAATAAACTTAATTAGGAATAAAAGAGAAGAAAAGAGAAGAGAAGAGGAGAAGAGGAGAAGGAGGAAAAAAGAGGAAGAGGAGAGGGAGGAGGAGGAGGGGGAGATGGAGGAGGGGAGAAGAAAGAAAGAAGAAGAAAGAAGAAGAAAGAAGGAGAAAGAAGGAGAAAGAAGGAGAAAGAAGGAGAAAGAAGAAGAACAACAACAACAACTTTCAAAAAGCTATTGCAACAATCCAGGTGAGAAAGGCCCATGAGCCCATTTACTGAGCTCTTACTGGGTTGCTAGCGTTTTATATATGTTACCAAACTGAATCCTTACCACCGCCCTATCTACGGGGTAGGGTATTAGCAATCCTTTTTTGTAAACAACGAAACTAAAAACCCAATGGTTTAAGCCACTTGCTCAAGATGTAATTATAAAATGATCAATCTAGGGAGTGAGCTAGATTATTCTAACTTGCAAGCTGCTCGTGCTATCTAACATATGACCCTCTACTCAGGGCCCTTGGAAGACCTCCTGAGAACCTGCTGCTTGACTAAGTCAACTATAGTTGCTGATCACCATCTTGGAACTTCCAGTGACCCCTCTTTACTATGCCCTGATTCTCATCTTCTTAACTAAGTCTTAATGTGAAAATCTCATTCTCATCTGTACCTTAGGACCTGTACTTTCTGTCCCTAAAGACCTTGACACCCTGTAACCCCCAGAGGGTATTTCAGCTAACTCTAATACCACTAAGAAATAGTCCATGTGTCCTGGCTTCCAAAAACCTCCACCATAATGGGCTCCCCTTGCTTGAAGGTCATGAATTCTTAAGCTGTGCCACGTGAGCTGCCACTTAATCCTGTAATGAATCTTCTTCCTGTTTCTTCATGTCAAAGATGACTGGCTGCCCCACCAAAAATGTGCTCTTTCTGCTGTATAAAGTTGTTGATGAAACTGGCAGCCTTGTCAGGGATTACATTTTCTCTCTCTTTCTCACTCTCTCTCTCTCTCTCTCTCTCTCTCACTCACACACACACACACACACACACACACACACACACACACACACCCTACACCTGGGTGGAAATATATGACTAGTTATTAGCAACAAAATGTGACCAAAAACAACGTGTCACTTCTGAGCTAAGTTGATTAATTAAAAGTGAGTCTATTCGTTATTGCACTTGCATTAGCCTAACTAATAGAGGTATGTCATACAGACTTCCTAAAGATTTCTTTCCACTGGCCAAAGAATATCAGCAGAATTCTCAGCTATAGATTTTTCATCATCACAGTTCTCTCTTTATCCCAACATTTCACTACACAGTGGAAAAACAGATGTTTTCCATAATTTAGTCAAAGCCAATAGTTTCTAAATTCTTCCATACCAATTACCTCTTGTATTTGTTTACCCTTGCTATGACCCCCAGGTTTTGAAAGACATTGTCAGCCAAGTTAAGAATTTGAGTTCTTATTTGCTATCAAATGAACAAAGATATTGCTGCCAATAAGAGGTGATGACCAGCATGAGATTATCATTGTTATCACCATCAGTTGATAAGAGTTCACCATGATACAAAGAAACCTGATGATTTCCTCAGGCTATGCAGGTTTGTTGGGATAAATGTGCTTCTCCTATCTGGCTTTTTTGAAAAACTAAAAGTGTCTGGTGGATCTCTGGAGACTCAGGACAAGGAATTCTGGTTTGTATAGCCTGAAACTTACCCCAATACAATCATAACTTTCTGACCCCAGTTCACTTTCTTAAAAACAGGTTCTACTGGTGGGCTAAACACCAAAGGGTACTTAAAATAAAACTGCCCCTAATTGGGCAGAATTGAGGCATTTTAAGCTTATCTGGAAGAATTGGTTCTCAAGTGCTTAAACACCAGAATAGCAATGTAAAATTAGAATTTTACTGACTGCCAGATCAAACAGATACAAACAAGCCTCCCATTATCTCAGCACACAGCAAGCAGTTGAATGCACAACAGCATTACATCAAAAAGATGCCCCACTCCCTGACAGAACAGCAGAGCTGTTATATCCGGGTAGGGTAATTAGGCTGGCCAGTGTTCTTGCGTGTTGAAGAGCAAAGGAGGACCAAATGGCAACAACATGGGAGGGAGAGAGTTCTATGGAAAGGAGGACCAAATGGCAACAACATGGAGGGAGAGAGTTCTATGGAAAGACCAAGGATTAACAATTTTCTCTTTAATTCTGATAACAAAGGTCTAATGACCTACATCTCCCTCTTCAAACCTCAGTTTAACCATATATTTCGTGAGAACAAGGATGTCTACTAATGCTGTCTTGAACATAATTTGTTTTAGGAACTCCTGGGCTGGAAATCATGCCAGGGGCTGTTTTTCCTTCCCTTCCATAATGATTTTACCTATCTGGGCAGGAGGAAGTCAGGGCTAGGTTTTCTTTACCCTTCCTAAATGCCAGAATCACTGAAGTGAGCTTCCTCTTCAATATAACAACTGTTTACCTCTCTTACCTTAGCAAATTGTTCTCTTTCCTAGGACCAGCTCATGATCAAATGCACCACCATACAAAGAGAAAAGGGAAGAGACTGTAGAGAGGAAAGAATTTGATTAAGTCTGTCCTCAGAGATGGACACTACTTCTAGTAGGGTAGTTAAAAGGAGCCACTTAAAACACTACTTTCCCATATTATCTGGGCATTAACATCACATAGGAAGCATTATAAAAATATAGATGTCCAATATTATCCTCAGTAGATTCTGATCTAATTGGTCTGGACCAACAAACATTGATAAGGCCTTGAAGAATGTGAAGGTTCACAGGAGGTAGCCTTAGGCAGAATGAGAGTGGGGCAAGGATTTTCCTAAAAGGGGAGGAGACAATACCAGTCCAGCCTAGGGTAGACATAGGTTGATGAGTCAATACATGCACTCAAGCATTTTAAGTCCTTACTTAACACAGGCTCCTCCACAACCCAAGACGCTTGCTGCCTCATGATGGCCCAGAGAAACTGGCTGGATTTCAAATTCAATCCAGGTCTTTGAAAATTTCAAGCCAAACTGTCATCAATTCTGGGCTCCTGCCCAAAGGGGAGATGTAAATAATTCACGTGTGTGATGAGGCCATGGAGAGTCAGTACTACCAGAGAGAGAGCTAATAGCCCTTGCATCTAGGTGCACCTTTCACCTCTCTCTACACCTGCCTGTGATCTTCACTTTAGTCACCAGAGGACACAAGTAGCAATGTGGCTGACAATTAATCTTTTGAGAGAAAGAGTGTGCTACACTCTGAGCAATCCCAGGTGAGGGCTTACACCCAACTTCTACTCTTGACCCAAGGTCATTCCTAGAAGGCAAGGGCTGGTTTTCCAGGATTCTTCACATTCATTTTCCTCCCCACGACACATACACAAAGAGCAATTTATATTTGCACCTATTTTTTTTTGCATAATGGTTTTGGATATTTTTCAGATCCACAGTTCTCAGCACTCAGTTAATCTCACCTCCAAGTCTCCCTACTCACCACTTCCTCCTTTCACTTCAGGAATCCAAGACAGAGGCTTCCAGATTCTCCAGTGTACAGTTCCTCTACCTGTGTGGACTTCCACCATACTCCTGGCCTGAACGAATGCTCTCTTGCATGATCCTCCAGGTTTTGCAATATTATTTTCCACTCAGACAGGGCTCTATGGGGATAGAGTTCATCAACATCCCTTCTCTGTTTCCTTTTCAGCTCTGCCAAGAACAAGGTATACAGGTGGCATTGAAAATCAGACTGGCGCCAGTTGCCAGAACTCATGATATGTGTATTGAAGATGGGAGGTAGTTAATTTGTAAATAATAAAATAATT
Organism: Macroglossus sobrinus; assembly: GCA_004027375.1. Lineage (NCBI taxonomy): Eukaryota > Metazoa > Chordata > Mammalia > Chiroptera > Pteropodidae > Macroglossus > Macroglossus sobrinus. The sequence continues at coordinate 47,275 of PVKZ01000400.1, forward strand.
TTAGAATTAGACTAAAATCATCAATGGACATGAAGCACCCACTGGGCATGGAGCCCTATACCGAGAGAGAAGAGAGGAAAGTCACCATGACTGCTTTCTGGGCACTTCCTATGTGTCAAATCTGTTTATATAATAATTAGTACAATCTTCCACGATCCTCAGACATTGGCATGGTTATCCTTTCCATTTTTCAGATATGAAAGCTGAATCTTAAATAGGTTAAAAGGTTTTTGCTAATTAAGAGGCAGCACCAAGACTTAAATTTAGATCTGTCTGAATTCAAAGACCATATTCTTAATGCCTGTACCAGTCATCTTGTTCAAATTGTGACTCTCAGCCACAACCATGGCTGCCTAATCACAGAAGTGAATGGTTTTAGTTAATATGGAAACCAATGGTACTAAGTTCCAAGACCAGGGCACACTTAATACGCTAGGCACTTGATGTACTATCTCACCAAATCCTGCAGCATCGCTAGATGACTACTGCTATTGCAGTTGATCTCTGGCATTTACAGAGGCAACATTTGGGATTTTGACTATTTGAGACTATTTGACAACTCCAAAGGTCCTAGACGTAAAACAGCCTGATTTTGCTCAGGTGTAAATATGGCATATATGCACGAGAAAGCTGACAGTAGCCAGTCCCTTAATGCGTGAAAGAGCTCACTCTCAAGTTGCGACCCAGTGTGCAAGGGTTCTGTGTCTTTCATGTGTCAGGAAATGATGTAAATAACTGGGTATGTACTATAACTCCCAAAGAAAGCAAGTCTATGCCAAAGCAAGTTTATACTCAATAATGAAATTATTTTAATAGATTTATAAATGCCTATATCCCTGTATTCATGAAATCACTAAGGGGCAAAAATCATTTAAATTGTTCAATCATGCATGAGTGCATATATGGGAAAACGATGTGCTCTGGTAGCATGTGCATGAGTTAGTTCCTCACCTGTCAAGAGAACAAACACCTCACTTTAGGGTTATTGTCAATAATTGAGATCTTGGTCACAATGAGGAGGAGGATGCTGAGAATTCTCAAAGATCCCAAAAGAACTCTCTCATAACTGTTGAAGTCTACTGTTTCGATATTCTATCAAAGAGGACACTGAGGCTGGGGGAGGTCCTATGAAATTATCCTGCCCAGGAATGTCTGTCTCTAAAGCCAGTGTGCTTCCTTCCCTACAGCCCAGCATAAGTCATCCAAAAAGTGCCAAGTCTTGCATGCTGACTCAATCACAGAACATGACTTAGAAGAGGAGGGAGAGACCTGCCGCTGGATTCCCCACTGTCCCTCCAACCCTTCACCAGTGCTGACTTGGGAATGGCAGTGCTGACTTGGGAATGGCAGAGCTGTGAGCTTACCTTTTGACTACATCTATTCAGATCAATCAATTCAACAAAGATGCTGATAACTATGAGCTCAGAACAGAGGACCCAGAGGTAACTATTACTCCCCCTGCCCTCAAGATGCTAAGTCTTAAATACCATAAGAAAACAGGTAAGGACCCAAATACCTAATGCATTATTTACTTTATTTCTCCTCACTAGACAGTAAATATCTGCACCATCTGGTTACCTCAATGTTCCCAGGAACAAGGTCAGTGCCTGTGGCTCAGCTTCATCTACCAAAGAAGAGAATGTTTTCTTGTTGCAAAGAAGGTTCTCAGAATCTTAGTGCAGAAAGAGGGGCTGACATCCAGCCTGAGATCAAAGAAGCCTTCGTGGATAGGAAAGACCTGGAAATGGAAGGGAAATGGCATGGAGGTGAGTGATGGCAGAGAACCAGGGCACACTGAGAAGTTCAATTCAACCCAGGCAGGTGTGCAAACCTGAAGCTGAATGGGAGACTCAGGCCTCACTGTGTGCTATGGTGAGTAGCAAATGGAAAACTCTAGCATTTTTCAGGTACACAGTGAAGAGTAGATAAAAAGCTTCAGAGCAGGGCAAGGAACTGACAAGCCAGTAAGGGGCTGTGTGCCTTCAGCAGTAGGAGGCATGCTGCTGCTCATAGTACCCGCTTCTCCACTCCCTGGAAGCAAGTGCCCAACAAACAAATAATAGCCACTACTTCTTAGGCACTATGTCAAGTACCTGTTTAATCTTCAAAAGAACCCTATAAGGCAGGTAATGCTTGAACCTATTTTACAAGGGAGGGAACTGAGACTCAGAGAGGTTGTCAAAGTTGCCCATAATCACCCCACTGTAAAGAGGCAGAGGCAGGATCTTAATTCAAGGTCCACAGATTTGACTCAAGGTCCATAGGCCAAGGAAAACTGGTACGACCCTCCAAACCTGCCCCCACTTACTGACAAAATGAGAACCAATACTGGGGTGAGGAAGACCCTCAGACAAGGCCCAGCTTGGAAGACTGGTGCCACATTTCATGTGAACTCAGCTTTGGAGTCAGACCACTTTATATTTGGCTCCTAGTTTCATTATTCATCTCTGTGTGATCTTAGACACCTTGCATGAGCCCTCATAGCCTCAATTTTTGCATCTATAAAATGTGCAAATCCACCCACCTCACAGGACTGCTGTGAGGGTTAGAAATAAGAATCATGTAAAGCCTGACTTGGGGCAGGTGCTTAGTAAATGGGGATGTGTATACCAGGATCTGGCAGTGTAAGGGAGGAGAGACAGGAAGCTGGGGCCTGCCTTAGCCACTGTGGGTGAAAGCAGGCTTCATTTCTGAGTAAGAGTTGAACTTTCAGGAGTGTCATGAATATTTGTCTTGGCTAAACATGGCACCTTGATGTTCATCTCAACAAAACCACTATCTGGAGCTTTCAGTGTTAACTATTTCAAACACTGCTTCACAGAAAAGAGAATAAGAATTTGGGAACTTCAAAGGAGTTAGAGACAAGGGGCTATCACTGAGAAGTCTGGACTCATGCAAAAGCCTAAAACCAGGGTACGATTGTAAGGTCCCTACCTCTCCATCCAAATCACTGCATATCCCTGAGTCACTTACCCTCTCTAAGACTCTGTTTCTTTATGATCTAAGGGTCTTAATAAAAATAATAGATAAGAGTTTTTAAGCTTTGCAGGTGAGACAATTATTTTAAATTTCTCCAAGACGGTGGCTTAACTTCATCACCTCTATACATCCACAGGAAATAAAGCTTGGAGGCAAAGTACCCACCTCCATAAGGAATGGAAAAAGAAATACTGTTTAACAAATACTTCAGACAAGAAAGACTTCTTTTATTGAAGTGTTTTCAATTATGAGTTGAGGAGAATTACAACTGTTAAAAGAATTGTTTCTCTATGATCAAGTTGAAAACACAAAATTGGTCAATTTTCTCAGAGCTGGTATGCCCCTGAGAGCCCAGACACTGAAGAAGTTCAGCTCTCATTTCCACAGAGCAGAGGGCTCACCGTCCGAGATGGGCAGCCAGTAGACCTAAATGCTCACAGTAAAGAGTGTGGTCTTCTCTCTGGATTTTTCCTCAATTTAGAAAATAGGCCAAACTCACTCCACCTCCCAGCCCCACCCTTACATCTCTTGCAACTGGAATGTACCCAGGAGAAAACAGGAAATCAGTAAGGTAGTCTCAGAATGAAATCTGGTCAGGCTGACAGCGCCAAGACCTGGGCACCCGATCTTAATTTCCAGAGAAATACTTCTCTTCCTGTCAGCTGTACCCACACTCTTGGCTGAGAGAGTACAGTAGGGTTTCCGGGCCTTACCTGGGAGCCTGAGCCAGATGGTGTTCAAATAACCTAAAAGATGCCCATCCACCGCCCCCGCCCCCCTTCCCCCCCACACACACACATACAGCCTCCTCAATCAAAAGCAGCAAATAAAGAAAAAATCCTTTGGGTTCTCTTTCAGTATCTGAGCAAACAAGATATTTAAAACCACAGCCCCCTTTTTTGTTTTAGCTTAACCTTCTAGAAGGGGTGTGCATGTATAGCAAGAACATGTCCCACTTAAGGACTCTGGGCCTGAGCAAAGAATAAAAGTGGAAGGAAGTTGAGGGGACAGGGGAAGGGGCAATGAATTGTGGCAGAGACCCAAACTTGGCTGGGCTGTTCTGGAAAGATAATGTTCCAGGTCTGAATTCTGTTCCAAAGAGTAAGGTGAGAGATTGGCAAATAAACCCCCTGAAGTTCACTATGATTCTCTGTGCCAAGCACTGTAAGGTGCATTTCCACCGAATCAGGTAAATACCATTAACAATCAGAATTCACTCCCCCAAGAGCAGCTTTTCCCCAAGATGGATTTCCTGGTTTGTGATAGCTGCCTCCATCACACAGCAGTGACTGAAAGACCACTAAGCAGGGATATTGCAAAAAAACTTAAAGGTGAAGGGGCAGCGACCCAAACGTGAGTAGCAATTCCTGCTGAGGGCTGGCTGTGAGCTCCTTGCTGCCTCTGCGCAGCAGAGCGGGAGGTCCTTTTGTATCCTGAGCCTCAGCTTCCCGAAGACAACAAAAGCTACTGCCTTCAGGTTGACCATACCATGCTTTTTCTCTATACATCTCTATTGCCCCATAGTCACAAAGGCCAGTATGACTGCTCTATTTCTTTACTTAAAACATTTGAGACCTACAGAGGTTTACGGTTGTACAAAGTCAGGAACTCATGAGTGGCAGAATCAAGAGCTACTTGTGTCTGCATCTGCTTCTCGTCTTCCAAGTGGGGAAGAAGCAATAAATCTCTTTTCTCCTACTCTTCTTCTCTGCCTCCTCCCTAATTCAGTGATAGGCTGAGATTCAATGTCACTGGAAATCAAAAAAATATACATTGAAATAAAACAACATACCACCTTCCCCATCATCAAATTAATAAGGGATATACATAAGGGATATACATATATACATACATACATACATACATACATACATACATACATACATACAGAGAGAGGGGGGAGGGAAAGAGGGAGAGAAAGAGAGTGCGTGTGCGAGCAAGTGCACACACGCACAAGTTAAGAGCTGACAAGGGCATTCTCATATTCCTCTTGTGTGAAAATAACATGCAACATCTCTTTAGAAAGGCAATTTGACAAAATATATCAAAGCATTAAAAATGTCCACTCTCTGTTAACTCAATGATTTCATGTCCCAAAAGGAAATAACCAGAGAATTTGTCAGACTGTAGTTCTATCTCAGCCCACTTATAACCTGAAACAACTTTGATTCACAATAAATGAATGGTTAAAGATTATGGAATGTCTACAGGATGGGATATGATTAAATGACTAGAAATCACATTTATAAATATTTTTTAGTTTTTTAATAAAAAGTTGCATGCATATGGAAAATTATAGAAAGTAGTATAATGAACTATTATGTATCCATCACCCAGTATCATGGCTAATCTTATTTCATTGATATCCATCCAGCCTTCAACCTTAAGTATTTTAAGCAAATCCCAGGCAGCTTATCATTGCACCCATAAATATGTCAGTATGTTTCTCTAAAAGGTTTTCTTTTAAAAATATAACCAATATTTTTAAAATAACCAAAAATACCATTAGAAAACCTAAAAAATTTTTTAATAATTCATTAAGTTTTCTTAGCAAAATAGGAAAGTGTTCATAATATACTGTGAATTGGTAAAGAATATCATAAAAATATATATTGCATAATCTTAGTGGGTGGAGAGAGAACAAAAGAAATAGGGAATGTGGCAGGGAAAAAATAAAGAAATGCTTATTTATAGAGAAAAATGACTTGAAGAAAATATATCCAAAATATTGCCAGTAGTCTGTAGTTACTCCTTTATTAAGAGACTTAGAAATGATTTTTGTATTTTTGTGTATATTTTTACTAATGAGAATCTACTGTGTTAGGTATTTATCAATTCTCTTATTCTTTTATTCCTCAAATTCAAAATTTCCCTGGTGTCATTTCCCTTCAGCCTAAAAAACTTCCTTTAGCAGTTCTTTAAAAGCAAGTCTGCCAAAAACAAAGTTTCTTGTTTTTCCTTCATGTGAGAGTATCTTTATTTTTGCCTTCACTCCCGAACGATATTTTTTCTGGATATAAAAGTATGGGATAACAGTTCTTTTCTTCCTGCCCTTTAAAGATGTCGTTCTACTGTCTTTTGCCTATGTAGTTTTAGATGCAAAGTTTGTGGTTGTTTGAATAGGTTTCCCTTATGTTCAATGTGCTATATTTCCCTGGATGCTCTCAATGCTTTTTTACCTTTGGTTTTCAGCAGTTTGACTATGATTTAGCTGAGTAGTTGTTGAGTTTATCCTGTTAGGGATTCACTGAGATTCTTTAATTTGTAAATTTATGTCACCAAATTTGGAATATTTTCAGCCATTGTGTCTTCAAATATTTTTTCTGTACTAATATCTTTCCTTTAACCTTCTGGGATGGGACTCCAATAACATGAATTTTCAACTTTTTGGTGTTGTCCCTTGGTATCTTGAAACACTGCTTACTTTTTCTAATAAAAACGTACATTTACAAATATATCATACAAACTATTGTGTAATTTCTATTGGTCTATCTGACTTTTTTTCACTGTCATCTTTTCTGTCCCTGAGCTCATGTCTCTTTAGTTCTAAAATTTCAATCTGGTTATTCTGCACAATTTCCATTTTTCTGCTAAGAACTTCTATTTTTTCAATATCTCAAGAGTGGAGAACAGTTATAATAGCTGCTTTAAGTCTGTCTGATCATTGTACCATCTGAGTCATCTCAAGATTAACACCTATTGATTATCTTTTCCCCTGAATACAGTTCAGATATTCCTGGTTCTTTTTACATCAAGTAAACTTAGATTATATCCTGGATTTTTGAATATATGTGTAAGACTCTGGATCCTACTAAAATTCTCTGAAAATTAAAAAAAAATTATATTTTTGCTTATTTGTTTAGCAGACAATTAACCTACTTAGGTTCAGATTGAAAGTTCTACCTTACTTTTTGGAACAGGCAGATCTGATTTTTGGTTTACAAAGCCTTCACTAGGCTGTTAAGTTCTGCCTGTCACATAGGCATCCAAAGGTTTATCTGGTACTTGGGTAGTATTAAGTTCCCAAAACCTTGCTCTGCTTCTTTGGGTCTGTCCCACGCATGTACATCTTGTAGTGTGTCTATGACCTGTATCAGTCCATGCATAGAGTTATTGGATCCCCTCTTCTAATTCTCTCCTCTCAGGAATTTCCTGACTTCCAGTGGCTCTTTTTCCTCGTTCTTCTAGCTGAAAAGATGGGGTTATCTCAGAGTTTTAGCCTCCCACACGATCATGCAATTCCATGTAACAAAGACATGATGGATTATCATTCAAGTTTTGACTCCAGTGTCTTATCTGCCTGCTATTTTCAGAGTTCTCACATAGGTGCATTTGCATTTTCTCCAGCTTTTAGTTGTAAACGGTGGTAGAGAAAGCTTGTAGTTGGATTACTTCATTGGCTATAGGACTGCTGCCCTTCCTTCTCTACAACTTTTACTCCTCAAAATTTCACTCAAGATTTATTTACATCAAACTAAAAAATTTTCACATGGCAATGGAACCATCAGCAAAACAAAAAAAACAACCTACTAAATGGGAGAAGATATTTGCCTATGATATATCTGATAAGGGGTTAATATCCAAAATTTATAAAGAGCTCATATAACTCAGCACTCAAAAAAAATCCAATTTAAAATAAAGGACAGAGGCTCCGAATAGGCATTTCTCCAAAGAAGACATATAGTTAGATGCCCAACAGACACATGAAAAGATGCTTAATGTCACTAATCATTAGAGAAATGCAAATTAAACCACAATTAGATATCACCTCACACCTGTCAGAATAGCTATCATTAATAAATCAAAAAGCAACAAATGGTGAGGATATGGAGAAAAGAGAATCCTCATGCTGTTGGTGGGATTGAGAATTAGTACAGCCACTATGCAAAACAGTTCGAAATTTCCTCAAAAAATTAAAAAGTGAACTATCTTTTGACCCAGAAATTGTACTTCTGGGAATTTACCCAAAGAAAACTAAAACACTAATTTTTAAAAGATACACTCCTATGTTCACTGCAGCGCTATTTACAATAGTCCAAGATATGGTTGCAACGTACATGCCCATCAATAGACAATTGGACAAGGATGATGTAGTATATATGTACAATGGAATATTACTCGGCCATAAAAAATGAAATTTTACCATTTGCAACAACACGGATGGACCTAGAGGATACTATACTAAGTGAAGTCAGACAGAGAAAGACAAATATCATATGATTTTACTTATACGTGCACTCTAAACAAAATAAACAAAGAAAATGAAAAAAGACTCATAGATATAAAGAATAAACTGGTGATTGCCAGATGTGAGGTGGGTTGGGGGACTGGGTGAAAAAGATGAAAGGATTAAGAAGTACAAATACAAAATAGTCACAGGCATGTAAAGTACAGCAAAGGGAATATAGTTAATATTGTAGTAACTATGTATAGTGCCATGTGGGTACTAGACTAATTGTGGGGATCACTTTGTAAGTTATATAAATGTCTAACCACAATGCTGTTCACCTGAAACCAATATAAAATAATATTAAATGTCAACTCTAATTGGAAAAAAAAAGATTTCATCTCTTAAAGCTTTATTAAAATAATACTTTCTCCTAAGAAGCCATAATCTCAGCTAGAAAAAATTTCTTCTTCCTCTGAATTAGGCAAGATTTAAATTTGGCAATACTGAGACTCAAACTTAAAGCCAAATCTTTTCATGGCTACCTTTGTTTAAACATCTAGGTTCAAGACATAGTTCAACTGAAGTCAAACCCAACCAGGAAGCATCATGGTAGATTTCGTCTTAATCCCAACTTTACTAATTGCTGGATGTATGACCTTAGCCAAGTCACTTACTTATATGTACTTCAATCTTCTCATCTATGAAATGGAAATAATATCTACCATACAGAGTTGTTATGAAAATTAAATGAGTTAAGTTGTAAAGCGACTAGGAAAATGTCATGTTGTAAGTGTAAGCAATTATTATCAATCAAAATTATTACAACTTTACTCTGTAGATGAGAGAACCCTACAGAAGGAAGAAAGAAGAGAGTTGGCTCTATACTCTCCTCTCAGTAGGCCTTGAAAGCAACTGTAACTTTTGTTTCAATAAATACTTTAAAGAGCCCAATTTGTGTGCTTATGTGAATCTTCTGAGAAGCCATGTAGCAGAATGGGAGGATAACTGCATAAGTCAAGAGCTCTCGCTTCCAGGGTACCCTTTAGGTTTTGGGTTTTCCATTCTAAATTATGACTACGGGGTAGCAGAATGGGAGGATAACTGCATAAGTCAAGAGCTCTCGCTTCCAGGGTACCCTTTAGGTTTTGGGTTTTCCATTCTAAATTATGACTACGGGGTAGCTGGTCTACCTGCACATAGCTGACCTCTGTAAAAGGCAAATAGAATTGGGTCATTTTTCAGTTTATCCCCCAAAGTCTCCCTGATACACAAAATAAAATTCAAACTCTTTAAGCTGTTCCATAAGACATTTTGTGATTTTTACGGCTGCTGCTGCTGCTGCCTGTAACCTCGTCTTCTGCTACTTCCCCCACAGACTTCACATTCCAGCTGTACTGAACTAAAGTTCACTCATCCCACCTTACCACTTACCACTTGCACCACTGCCTTCAACCCAGAGCTCAAATATCTCTCCTTACCATCTTGTCAAATATATAAATGCCAAATGTCAAATATATAAATGTCAAATGTATAAATTCCATGCAAACTGCTCAAGAGGCTTCTTTGAGGATTTTCCAGACTCTCCAGGACCTTCTTTAGTCAGTCCTTCCCTCCCTGTGTCCCACAGCTCCCTGAACACACCCTCATAGCACTTTCTAGTAGATGGTAATCACTTATTTCATGGGTCCCTCTCTCCTTCACTACACTGGTGTTTTTCAAAATATGTATTATTTTACATTAGTGGGTCTCAGAATCAATTTAGAGTATCACTACCAGCTTAAAAAAAATAGACTAGAATAAACTAGATTAGAAAATATAAAAACGAATTGCATAAGAGTCAGTCATATTTCATGAAACTTGTCTCAAATAAATAATTACAAAGCTAGATATAAATAGATGACAGATAATGAACTCCCATGGACCCATGACCCAGATTCAATAGTTATCTACTATGGTCAATCTTATTTGTTTATATTCCTACCCACTCCTATACCTCTTAGATTATTTTGAAACAAATCATAAATATGTCATTTCATTCATTAGTATTTCAGTATGTATTTCTAAAAAATGAAGACTTTTTAAATACTGTAAAATGTATTACTTCTTGCTAGTGGCAGTCAAAAAAGTCTGTAAGACTTACAGGCCCTCAGGGAGAGATGTTACCTCATTCATCTCTGCATTTTCAAGGCCTGGCACTCAGCAAGAGCTGAGTAATAGAGGGAAAAAGAGAGGAAAGAGAAAGGATAGAAGCTCAAAAGTTTGCAAAAGAAAAGGAAGATGATCTCTTCCCTTGTAGCTCTGAATTGTCTTGAAAGTATTTTGGGGAATTTCTCAAAAAGAAAGAAAATACTAATTTAGGTTTCTTATTAATTAACTCCTGAATAATTAAGGTTTCTGTATTTGTTGTTTTCCATCTGGGGTGCCACACACAATTGTACAAGTTGTTCACTGCACACAGGCATTTGGCCCTGGTGGAATGGCATCTTGCCATATCAGGACATCTTTCCCAATTAGACACAAAAGTGCTATATGGACTAACAGCGACCCTGTTCTCTCTCCTCATCTGGTGTCATATATAGTCATCCTGGTCTACTTTTCTCTCTTTGCTGTCACCTTCCCTTCCTTTTACAGTCTTCAGAGGCCACAGGTAGGAGATTCTCCATAAAGCCAGGGCCCTTTGAGGTGTGTTCTTATTAAGTCATAAAAGGCCACCTCTATATAGAGTGACTTTCGTATCAGGAACAAGATCTTTCTTCAAGGAAAAGTCCTGGGTTTGGGGGCTGGCTCTGCCACTTCAAGGACTTTTAGATAATATCTCTAGGACCAAATTTCTTCTAAGAAAGTACAGATAATTATAGCTCCCTTGTCTTTTAGTGCCTTTGCAAGGACCAAAGGAAAGAAATATTTTGGCAATGATAAAGTAGCATATAGATGTAAAGGATATTTTAGTTATAATTTATGGTTACAACAGGATGGTAGTTCCTAAACATCACTGCTGTCTGATGAATTAGGAATTAACCTTCTCCTAAAAACTCTGTATTCTTAAAAAGCACAAGTTCACAAATAATTGAAAAATATGTCTTATATACAATTTACAACAAAACATCAAATGCAAGAAGCAAATATAATTAAAGGTAGCTTAGACTTTTTACTGAAAACTAAAAACCCTTCCTGAGAAAGATTAAAGAAGACCTAAATAAATGGGAACATATATCATATTCATGAGTTGGAAAGTTTAATTTTTGTGAAAATGTCAATTTATCCTCAAATTGATTATGATGGTAAATTTTGTTTGTCAACTTCATTAGGCCACAGGATGCCCAGATATTTGCTCAAACGTTATTTTGGGTGTGTCTGTGAGGGTGTTTTAGATACGATTAACATTTGAGTTGATAGGCTGAGGAAAGCAGATTGCCCTCCTTAATGCAAGTGGGCCTCAACCAATCATTTGAAGTCCTAAATAGAACAAAAACTCTTTTATGAGTAAGGGGGCACTCTTCCTACTTGACTGCCCTGAGCTAGAACAACAGTTTTATTTCTGCCTTGGGACTTGAACTGAAACTTGAGCTCTTCCTGGGTCTTAAGTCTGCCAGCATTTGGACTAAAACTATAGCATTGGCTCTCTTTGCTCTCAAGCCTTCAGACACGAACTGCAACTACACCACTGGCTCTTCCAGATCTCCAGCTTGCTGACTATGAATCTCAAGATTTCTTAGTCTCCATAATTGTGAGGCAATTCCTCATTATAAAGTCATGAATCAACCAAGTAATCAATATATCTCTCTCTCTCTACATATACATGCACATACACACATTCTATTGTCACACTGGAAGTGTGTACGTGTGCAATTAAGTTATTTCTCTGGAGAACCTAATACTTTGATCTATACCTTCAATGCATTCTCAACCAAAATCCCAATGGTTATTTTATAGAAATTAATAAGCTAACTCTAAAGTTTACAAAAAATACAAAGGACATAGAATAGCAAAGGCAATCTTAGAAGAACAAAGTTAAAGGACTTACATTACTAAACTTATTATAAAACCATAGTAATCAAGACATATTAATAGATCAATGGGAAAAGGACAAAAAGATCAATGAAAGAAACAAAATTTCTGAATAGGCCCAGACATATTCAGTAACTTAATTTTTTATAATGGTACCAATAAAACTCAGTGGTGAAAGGAAAGTCTTTTTAATAAGTCTTTTTAATAAGTCTTTTTCTTTTTGCTCTAATGTCTGGATATCTATGCAAAAAAAAAGAAAAAAAAAGAAAAGAAAAAAGAAAAGAAAGAACTCTGATCTCTAATTCACTCTATCCATACAATTAATTTGACAAATTGTAGACCTATCTGTTAAAGTTTAAACTATAATGCTTCTAGAAGAAAATATAAACAAATATCTTGGAATAACTTGTGGAAGACAAAGATGTCTGAGGACACAAAAGGCACAAATAATAAAAGGAAAATAATGGACAAGTAGAACTCAATCACATTTAAAGCGCAAGTTATTTAAAAGTCCCTGACGACTAATCTCAGTTTTTAATATGCGAAAGACTGATGACCTAGACCTAGAAATAACTGTCCTAGGATAAATACACATACCCAACATGTACCCAGGACCAGGGTAACAGCCTCATATTTCACCAACATGGTAGGCTGAGGGTTAGGAAGCATTTAAGAGAACAAGGTAAAGTCTTTGTCACTGGAAGATTAGAGTTTCACTGGGAGATAAGACTCCTTCAGAATATACAATGCTATTCAACTATATAATTATGTCTTCTGCAATCCAAAAGTAACTCAGGTGAAGAAGAGAGCAGGTTGGATTGGAGTAGACATGTTAAGGATATGAAACAGAAGGAAATTTTGAAAGTATCTGATTAAACTCTTCCCATCCCATTTTTATGGATGAGAAAACAGAAGCCCACTGGAATAGAGAAAGCCACATCATTGGTTTGTGATAGAGCCAAAGTGGAACTTGGATTTATTGGCATCTTCTCAAATTCTTCTATCACGTGTCATGTGTCTGGCTTCAGTATGTAGCCTGGCTTCTCAGAAGATGGATGACTCTCACATGGGTCCTGAAAATGTGAATTTAAAATAATGTTTTTGAAGTTTCCAGGACACTGTCCAGCATATACTAGGAACTCGGTAAAGAATACTATTAGGGGACATTAAACTTCCCAGATGAGCAATGACAAAGCAGAAGGCTCCAAAGCCAACATCTGAAGAGTAAAGTTCATTTCACACAAAACTATCCCTACACCTACCTAGTACTCCACTTCGCCCATTACTGCCATCCAAGAAAAGCTAGTGGGGCCCTAGCCCTTCTCTAACCCACAGAGCATGAGAAATGAATAAGGAAGTGTTCATCCTTTCTGTGATATACCCCCAGTCCAGATTTTGGCCAAGAAACAGGCTACAAATTGGACATGAACACACCACAAAATGACCCTTACCTCATATCCTTGGCAAGGGTAGATGGCACAGATGAGAATTGATGAAATGTTGAAAAAGGGAAGCTGTTTAAGGGCAAAAAACAGCTGGGATGAGGAAACAAACAAAACCTCACCAAGTACAAGGCTGCATAAGCAAAGTCCTATAAATTTTCCAAACAAATATTACTGCATTTTTTTCTCAGCCCAGGCAGAAAATGGCACTGACCTTTCACTTGCCACACCTTGCAGATCTACCTATCATTATTATATACACACCTTCCAGTATCCAGGCAGATTTTTCTAAGTTTATTCATTCAGCCAACTAATATTTATGGGGTGTTATGCTGTTCAGGCCTAGTGCTCGGCAACCAGGATGCAGAGGTGACTAAGGCAGGTCTCTGCCTTCAGAGGGAGACAGGTAAGGGAATTACAGCTAGAGTGTGTTACCATGTGGAAAGTCCAGCTATTCAGTCTGGATAATTTGGGGAGGTTGCCTAGAGATACATTTCAACTCAAACATGAAGATGAGGAAGAGCCAAACAGACCAGAGGTACGAATAAGATGAGCTGAACTCAAGTGACTCTTAAGTTATTTCTTTGCATTTCTTAAAGAATGCAAATCCCCTAACACCTCTGAGGCAGGTGCTGTAATCCTATTTTACCTCATCTGTAAAGGAAGCTCAAGGAAGCACAAGGCCAGAAAGGTGAAGTAATTTACCCACTGTAGGCATCCAGAAAGTGCTGGAACTGAGATTCAATCCTACCCTTAACTTATAAAGTGCTATATATCAATTATACCTCAAAAAAACTGGAGGAAAAAAAGAAACGCCTTGAAAAAAATGGAAGTAATCTTAGAACAACCAACACATTTAACATTATTTGTAGCATTCTAGCCTAGAATTCAAAAGCTGGCGTATTTCTTTGGGGAAAAAAAAACACATAGTTTTACATTTATAATTATATTTATGAGTAATATATAATTTTAATTATAAGTTTAAAAATTTTCTAATCTAATTATAAAAGATAGAAAAACAACATAAGCATGAGGTTGCAGGCTGTAGCATCAAATATAATATCAAGAAATTTTGAAACAACCTAAATGTCTAGCCATGAGAACAAATTATGACACTAAATTCAGTGACATTCTCTGAAGCCATTAACATGTACTATAAAGATGAAAAAAAAATTATAAGGGGAGAAACAAAATAAATTTCGTGTGCACTAAAATCATATTAAAATCTTTCTTTTTTTTTCACAAATGGATAATGATTACAAGGGAACATTGTAAAATGAACAGTAATATGTCAGGATGCCAGGATTTTTAAAGTGTATCTTTATTACTATTATATTGTTTTATTTATAACTTCTAAAAGGAAAGCGTTGTTTAATGGCCTCATGTCCCATGAGAGGGGCTCACACTTTGTAAAAGGACTCTGTAAACTTGGGCATATGCATTTGAAGATAATGGTTCCCTTTACTTCCTTATGATCTCTCAGCTACCTCCCAGAAGCATATGTAACAATGGTTTGGAAATCAGCTACCCCTACTTTGCCCCTGGGCCCCCTTCCCCACCACATAATATTATCAACATCAACAGCAGCTTAAAACCTCAGGGGTAATATCACAGTATCAAGGCATTTCCACCAATTCAAGTAAACCATCCTTCCAGGTCCAGATCAAGCGCCACTCCTTTCCTCTTTTTCTAGAGGACTGGCAGTCCACTAGAGTGGGAAGAAGAGGGACAGGACAGCCTTGGGTCAGAATCCAGCTCTGTCACTTTCCAGCTTCGTGACCCCAGGCAAGTTACCTAACCTCCCTGGGCTTCATTTCCTTGGCTATTAGATAGTACTATAAATAATTCTTCATATGATTGGTGAAATATACAAAATCAGTAAAAAACTGTGCTGCCCGATACAGTAGCCACGGGCCACATGTGGCCATCAAGCCCTGTAGAAATGTGGCTAATCCATACTAAGATGTGCTGTACCTATAGAATATACATCAGAGTTTGAAGACTTTGTACAGAAAAAAAAAAAGAATGTAAAATGTTGGGATAATAATTTTTATATTGATTATGTGATAAATAATATTTTGGATATACTGTGTTAAATAAAATATATTATTAAAACTAATTTTATCTGTGTTTTTTTTTTAGCTTTTTGATGTAATTATTATAAAATTTAAAATTCCATGTGCGGCCCACATTTGTATCTTGCTTTCTATTTCCACTGAACATAAAGTAAGTACTCAATATTAGTTCTTTCTCTATTTTCCCTTGTCATTCACTGACCACCTAGAGTGCTCTGTATTGCCAGCAGTGTCTAAAGTCTTTAATTACATATGTGGTACAAGGGGAGTCCCTTCCTCTTTCCAGGCCCTACGTTACCAACCTGAGAAAGGAAATCAGATTTAGAATCAGAAGACTGGCTCCTGGTTCTGTCATTACTAATTAGGTAGCCCTTAGCATGTCATACTCCTCTAAGCCATTGTTCTGTCATTTACAAAATGAGATAATGATATTCTGTTCATGGCATGAGAGAATGTATGTGAAAGTACTGATAAACTGCAAAGGACTGTCTAGGTCAGGATTATGTTGTATAATTTGCACAATAAGGAGGTCAGGCTGTTTTGCCTGCTTCCTCCAATATGCTCTGCCTTCCATTTTGTACTGTCGTTTAACTATTTTCCACATCTCATGTATCTAAAAACAAGTTTCCCAAGAACACACTTCTTTCTCACATGACTCCCAACATAGCCAAAGCAGAGTGCTGCAGGCAGACTCCCTCAAACCACCACACAAACTGTGTGCCACTTGTGCAAAGCATTAAGTTCAGGGAGCTCAACATGTAGTGGTGGAGATGACCTTACAAAAAACTGACAACATGGAATGCACTTGTGGAGGGACTGAATAAGTATAAGTGCACCAGAAAGCAAGAGGTGAGTGTTCTTTACTTGGGAGAAGCAGAGAAGCGTGACAGTGGAAACGTATGAAAGGGCCAACAGGAAGGACCCTGGGACACATTCGTAAAACGGAAGGGTGAAAAGGTATGAATGAGCATGGAATGCCACAGCATTTAATCCAAAGTAAACATCAGCATATGATGTACAATGGGCCACCTAACAATATGAATTTTATCATAAGAGGCCCCTGGTTGAGAGGTCCTTCCTGCAGATGGAACACCACTGCTTTCCCACCTTTGCTACTTCGGGTTCCTCCAGCTTATCCAACAGTCCACTCAGGGATATGTGCAGTTAAGCTCTTAGGAACTTAAGTACCACCTGTGCCAACAGCATAAACCTCAGATATTTGCAGAGAGGTTTGTGAGAGCAGGAGCCCTGTCTCAAAAACCCGTTTCTATTTTTAGCCCAGAACAACATCCGTACCTTCTACCCTCTACCTCCCCCCAAAGCCATAAAACATGAAAAGCTCAAAGCTACATCATCATGTGGTTAAAAGGTGGGCTTCTCCACCTCACAGTGTGTTTCTTCCTAATTCAAAAATAAGGTTCAGATTATTTCTAGTTAAGCTAAACTTCAAACTCCTTATCAAAACACAGTGTTCTACCTGCATGGCCCAGGAAAAACAAATACACAGAGCTTCCTGGGTGAAGATCTGAAGTTGAGATTTCTGCAGCTGAACTTGCCCTTCAGTTTGGTATTCAATTTTTTTTTTTTTAATTAGAAGTGACATTCAATATTATATTAGTTTCAGGTATACAGCATGGTTAGACATTTATATAATTTACAAAGTGATCCCCCCAATAACTCTAGTACCCACTTGGCACCATACATAGTAATTACAATATTAGGTACTCAGATATTTAAAGGAGAATCTCACAAGGTCATATTTTCACTTAAGAATGAAAAGACAGAAGACCAGGAAATGGGTGTTTCTGAGAGGGATAGTGAGCAATAGGAGTAGATAAGTACCTATGCAAAGATGGCATCTGCAGGCTTGTGGCCACCTTTGCATATATGGACAGTGGAGTCACACTTTACCCAACAGTTACAAAATCAGTGCTAGAGTCAAAACTCCCCATTCCTTGGGAAACTATTGATTAAAAGCATTTTAGAGTTTTAAAAGTTATATCAGCTTATTACAGTGCAGGGACTTTATCTGAATCCTTATTTGAATAAGAAAACTATTTTTAAAATTATATATATGTGTGTATGTGTATACATACACTCTCATATATACACATACACATGTGTATATAGATACATCTACACACATACACATATATATGACAGTTGGGGACATTTGAATATTGACTACATATCTAATATGAAGAACTTGTTTGTTATTTAAATGTGATGATAGTATATAGTCATTTTTATTTTTAAACATCCTTTTAAACATACACATTGAAATATTTATAGATAAAATTAAAAATAAATAGCTGAATTAGAAGTCAGTTAAAGTAAGACATTATTTTGCATGGACATTCATGTACAGTATATGAAAGTTAAAACACAAAGTCCTCCTACCTTAAGTCACCCATAAAATACAGTCTGTTTATTCATACAAAAATTCATACAAAATTCATACAAAAGTTTACTCAGTGAATCCAATAAAGCTGGGTTATCTTCGGGCCCTGGAGGAGATTATGAGTTCTTCTGCTGGGTACCAAAAGAATTACTTATCTTGAGTTTAGTAGCATACAGCATACAAAAGACAAATATGGGATCATATCCAGCACAAGATACTCACCCTACAGGGACTGCAGGAATCCCTGATTCATATCTCCCCACCTACACTTGTACAAGCCTTAAATTAAGCTGACCGAGTGGCTGTCAGAGCTGTGGGCACTATTCAATTACTCTTTCTTTCCCAAATTCTCTCTCTTTAAAAATGTGCTGAGTAGGTAGAGTTGAATTGACATGCCACTCCATGTGCCCATCTACTGATTCTCTGAGGTAAAATTGTGCAAGGTTTCTGGTATTAGAGTTGATAGTTAGGAAAAGAAAATCACATCTTACCCATAGAACTATATGAACAATAGGGAGCCTGCAGAGTGGTTTAAGTCACAAAAACAATCTTTGATGAGGAAGCATAGTCATGTCTACATATATGCAGCAGAGAGCCTAGTATTCCATTGTTATTAATATCATTATCATTACCATTATTTTAAGTATCACTTACTGACCCCCTGATCTGTGCTAGGTGCTTTGTATTTTATCTTAAGTCTTCTGAATAATTCTGTGGATTATTTTACAGGTGAGGAAGCTGAAACTCAGAGTAATTGAGTGAATTTCCAAAGGCCCTACAGTTAGAAAGGGACAGAACCAAGATTAAATCTCACTCCCCAAGCCTAGCCCTTTCTAGTATGTGGCTACTCCTGCATGCAAGTGAGACCCTGAAGGCACACTTACTTAAGGAAATCCCTTTATTTTCTAAAACATTAAAAAAAAAAAAACTGTTGTTTAACTGAAAAACTCCAGTCTGTGATCTCATGGGATGACTCCTGCAAGTTTGCAACCCTGTTTAGTTCATTTCAGTTTCTCTGGCCATCATTCTGTCTTCCCTTTGAGCCATCTGACACGCTTGAGAGAACAGAAATCATTTTTTTGTTTGGAATAATAGAAGTCTAGGTGACCCCATAACCACTACCCTCCAAAAACACAGGCCCTATAAGGCTATTTTTATTCTTTCAATCTCAAGTCCATTGGTTTATTATGGCAACTTAATAATTGAGTCAGACTGGACATTCATGAGTGAGCTGACAAAGGATATGCTCTTCCCAAAAGCCAACCGAGAGTGACCACAGGGACTCCACAGAGAGTTTGACCTTGGAGTAGATTGTTTTATGAATTGGTTACTTAGATTTCTTATGCAGGTGTTTATCCAGTGCCTGCAAAAGAACCCCCCACCCCAAGGTAGGTACTATGGGAGATACAAAAACTGAAATCAGAGTCCTAGCACATAGGCTAGCTCCAGGCATCATGGGGTGCAGGGATGAGGGAAATAGCCACTCTGTCACAGGAGCTTATCCTTTACTATCTCCAAAAGAATTAGAGAGGATGAGTGGTATTGGAGGGGGTTAGTAAAAGGTTCATCTTATTAAGTGCTGACTAGCAGAGGGAATCACCTGACTGAAATAGATAGTAGACTGTGAGCACCTTAAGGGCAAAGACAATGCATGTCTAATTTTTTTATTCCAAAAAAAAAAGTAGACCTCAGATATCTGTTGTGGATATTTCCATCATGTTCATGTACAACGTTTACAATTTTAAAAAATATTTATGGTTGAATACTGAAACTGTTCTGAGGTGCTACAGAAGAATTGAAAGGGCTCAGTTTGAGAAAATGGATTCCTGTCCTTAGACTCGATATGCCCATATGGGAGGTCAGCTGGAGATAAGGGAGATGGTAGAGTGGTCCCCAAAAGGCCTGGGATTCACAGATATCCCAAAAGATTAAGAACAGATCACCCTCTGTCCTCAGAAGAAAGGGGAGGTAGCTGGGGAATAGAAACACACTCTGGCTTCTATTATGGGAAGGTGAGCAGAGGCCAAGCTCTGTAACTCAATGGAACTCACTTCTGCCCACAAGGTCAACACCCCCCACACCCCACACAGCAGTGGAATTATGGGAGAAAAGGAAGCAAGATGAATATGGCTCACCATGGAAGGCATCAGGGCAGCGCATACCCCCACCCAGTATGGGGTGAGGCCATCAGGTGACTACCCATGCTTCCAAGGAACCCAGGTCATAAGAGCATACACTTTACCAGTGAGACCCGGGGAATCTGAAGGAGATAATCCTAGGGTGAGAAAACTGACAGATCTATATTGGGCCAGCCAGGGAGGAGTTGCCAGCATCCTTTGATTGAATGTGTAGGAAGAACCAGTGGACCTGACATAAAGAGCATGTTGAATGTGAAGTAATGTAGTATAAGAGCCAAAGTCTCCCTGAGCCCCTGAGTTAGCTAAAAGGCCCTCCTCTGTGCCTCCATAGCACCCTGTGCAGACCCCATCCCAGCACCCCCATCATAATTTCTGTGTCTTCTCCTGTGCAAGGGTGTGATCTTCCAGAGCACAAAAACCATTCTGATTCTCTCTGAAGCCTTGGAACCTACTACACTGCTAGGTACAGACTGGGTCCTAAGTAATGACTTTTGCATGCTCTGAAGGAATAATAAACAAGATGCCTATAGGAGAAATCACACTCCACCCAAGAGAAATGCATGGCCTGACTGAAAAATCAAATTATAACAAGTCCAGGAGAGGGATACTGGCTAGGTTCTACCTGCCTCTCCCATATTACAAACTGAAAGCTTCAATGGAAAGGTTTTAACCACACAAGAAAAAGAACCAGTAGTCAGGTGGCCAACCTGTCACCTATTGAAAATATTCCCCACTCATCAGCAACAAAAAATGGCCAGCCAGCATTTCCTTTCACACATTTCCTGTAGTAATGATCATCTGTTCTTCTCAGGCAGCCCAAATATGAATTATGAAAAAGTTTTTACTTACAAGGGACTGAACTCTTCTTCATGCCCTTTAGTTTCTACCTGCTGGTTTTAATTCTGCTCTCTAGAGGAAAACACGTGTTTTTTTCCATTAAATAATCCTTTAAGAAGATCAGACCTCCCAAAACCCTCTCTTTTTCAAGCTAAACATTCTCAGTCTTTGAACCATTTCTCAGATAACATGGTTTCTGAAACTCCTAACTTTTCTGTTCGCTCACCTCCAAGTCCACTCCCATTCATCCACATCACTCTTAAAACTAAACAGTTTCCAGTTGTGGCCTGACTAATATGAAAAAGGAAACTGATTACACCTGTACAATGCAAACATTAAGCGTTTCTGGTTAGTTTTTAGCAGCCTCATGCTAATGACTTAGTGGAGCATCTCCTGAAGTAAAGATCACTAGCCTTTCTTACATGTCCTACTCTCCAGTCCCACCTCCTAGCTTCCTTCTTTGTGGCATTGGTATTTGGAATTCATATTTTCTCTTCCATTTATCCTAGTACATTCTATCTTTCTACATTCAGTCCCTCTTCTAGCCTGTGAAGCTTCTAGAGAAGCTTGATCCTGGCACATACATTTGCTACCACTTCTGGCTTTACATCATCCATAAATGTAATCAGTAAGCCCTATGTTCTCCTCAAAATCACTGGTTAGAACTGAGGACAGATACTACTCTCCTGACACAAATTAGCATTCTTTAGTAACAGTTATAGAGTGCTACATTTAAACCCAATTAAACCACCATCCAGTCTGTATTTTCCATCTTGTTTATGAGAATATAAATCCTCAGTTATTGAGGATATAAAGATGTTTGTTGTCTGATCAAAGAGTTCTTAGTTAATTATCATCATAATTGACATAAATTATGTCAGTATCACACAAAAATGTCTGGCCCTTGAGTGGATACTTGAGATGGCCTTTAAAATATAGGTTCTATGTAGCCATATACAAGTTTAATTGTGGAGACACTACAAAGAGAAGCTAAACTGACATAAAGGAGTCCAATAAACCACGACTGGGAAAGATATTATCTTATGTAATAACACATTATGGATACAGAAAAGCTACAGTGCTGTCCAATATGAGCCCCAAATTGAAAGTCTTGGGTCATGGAACTCTATGAATTTTGCCCCAGGTGAGGAGAAGTAGGAGGATATATTTATTTAATGGTAATTAATAATTACTTTAAATATTATATTATTACTTATTGAGTACTATCAAGTACTGTGCATTTTATGTAGGTCATCTCAATTATTGCCTGATGCTGATGGTTTATAATTATCCCTTTTTAATACATAAATATTTCTTTCTCCCAAGTTTCTCCCATTCTCCAGAAGACCTCCAATAGCACTTCAGCAAAAATATTTACAAGTTTTCTCAGATCCCAATAATTTATTCAATCATTAACCATCATTTTAATAAACAAATATTTCTTAAGATTTTCCTGAGAATAAGACACTTTGCTGGGCACTAGAGACTCTGGCTGACTTCGAGCAACAACATTTCTTAGATTCATCCCTATTTAGCCACGGGCTTCAATCATCTTCTTCTTTGTTGGAAATGTGGCCTTCAATAGGTTACATTAAACACTGATGTAACATCCGTTACATAATGAGGATGGATGTAAGGTACATGTGTGCCCAGCACAGTTTCAGATATATAGGATACTTAATAAATATTAGGGATTTTTTCTTTCTTTCATTCTTTCTTTTGCAATCTGCCCATTTATATCATTTCAGAGAAGGTAAGAATAAAAGTCAAATTGTTCTGCTTTCTTTCAGGACATCTGTGAACTTTACATCATTTGCCACCATTGGGGAGCTGAGCCTGTATTCTTTGCATATCTTTCTTTTAAAAAAAAAAGAAGAAAGACTTTGGTTCTTGATATTATTTTGCAAGTTATGGTTTCTTTTTATTTCCTCTTCTCCTGACACAATTCTATTTATTAAATCCAAAAGAAACAAACTTAGATCATTTAAATCCAAATCCTAAGGAGGTGGCATACCTTGGTGTGAGATAGAGCTGGTTCATCACCAGGCTCTGACCAAGAGACAGTAGTCTCTCTGACATCCTTGGCCAATTCTTTTGTTTCCCTGGACTTACCATGTGCTATGGTCTGAATGTTTATGTCCCCCCCAAAATTCATATGTTGAAATACTAATCCCCAGAGGTAAAGTTATTAGCAGGTAATGTCTTTGAGAGGTGATTAGGTCATGAGGGTGAAGTCCTCATGAATGAGACAATGCTCTTATAAAAGAGACCCCACAGAGTCCAACACCCCTTTTATTGTGTAAAGACACAGAAAGAAGGTACCAGCTATGGATGAGGAAGTGGACCCTCACCAGAATGTCACAATGCTGGTGCCTTAACCTCAGACTTTCCAGTCTCCAGAATTGTAAGAAATAAATTTCTGTTGTTTTTAAGCTACCCAGTCTGGTATTTTGTTATCACAGCCAAAACAGACTAAGATGATATTAAATCCCTTATATCCATACAGAACTCTTGGGTAAAATGTTATTCTAGTCACCTGAGTGAATCACCTGAAGATTTACTGTGTAAACACATAACCACTGTGCAGTAATGAGAAAACCAAAATATAATGACATACAGCTGCTCAAAACGCTAAGCGTGTGTTGCTAAGGGGAGAAACACCAGCCGACAGTCAGTGGGTCAAAAAGCAATCTCCCTACATTAGACATTCTGCTTTTTCATCGTTGTTGATACAGTAACCTGTCATGAAATTCTACAGAATTTTATATTGCATTTGATAAATACGTACTATGGGCCCACTATGTGCCAGGGACAATGTTAGGGGCTTGGACTGAGCAGCAACTCTTTGGCAAGGAGCAGATCTAATTTACCCTGTTCCATTTACCAGTCTAGATGTTATCAGTTTGCTCTGTCACTTCCCCACCCCAGCTCTCCCACCCACACCCCAAAAAAATATTTTTTACAGCTAAAGAAAAATCCTCTAACAAGTCACTTCCTCAACTACCTAATCTCTCCTTCCTCATGGCAGGATCTCTCAAGTTTAACACTTCCCCTACTTTCCACTTGTTCCTTAAACAACTGAAGTCAGCCCACATCACTCCACTGAAATGCATTTCTAACTGCAAAATCTAAAGACTCCTTAATGAGGCCTCTCAGTTCTTCGAACTCCCTCCCTCTAATGCCTGACAAGCATCTCTAGTTCCCTTCCCCTCTCCCCATTTAGCTTCCTCTGGAGATCAGCTCCTGCCAGCCCTGAAATGCCCACATTCCTGGGGTCCAGCCTCATCAGGAGATCTGTTCAGTCTGTACCCCCTTACACACAGATGAGTCCTGCGACCATGTGGCTAGTCTCTTCTGGTATCTCCCCCAGACTCCAGACCACATCTTTCTAAATTTTTTTAACAAGCCACCTATACAGAAACCTTATATTTACTCAACTTAAAAAAAATTGTTAACCACTATGTGCTCAGCATAAATCTTAGCGCTTAGGATACAACAGTGAATAAACCAGAGGAAGACCACTGCCCTTAGAGCTTTATATTCTAACAGAAGGAGATACAAAAAGCATAAAACTAGATATGTCATAAGTAAATTATTTAGTATCTTAGAAGATGCTAAGTGCTATGGGAAACAAAACAGAGCAGCAAAGTATGGGAACAGGAGAATCAAAAGGACTGAGTTGAGGCAGGTTTTCATTTTTAAAATGGCAGTCAGAATAGGCCTCATTGAGAAGTGAACAGGTGAGCAAAGAATGAAAGGTGGTGAAGGAGTGAGCCCTGCAATATTTCAAGAAGAGCACTTGCAACAGGGGTAAGAGCCTGTACGAAGCCCAGAAGCAGGAGTACACTGGTGTGTACTTGCTGAGAGGAAAGGAGCAGGCAGGAAGGTACAAGAAGAGAGGGTCAGAGAGGAATGGAGACAATGGGTCAGGGGATGGAGATCCGGTAGTGCCTTATTGGTCATAAGGACTTTGGCTTTTACTCTGAGTAAAAGTGGGAGCCACTGCAAGGGTTTGAGCAAAGGAACAGGCCAATCTGATTCAATGTTGCCAGGATTGCTCAGGCTGCCCTGTAGGAATAGGGGACAAAAGTAGAAGCAGGCCATCATAAGGTCTCTGGAGTGATCCTGGTGAGAGATGCTTGTGGCGTGGGCCAGGTAGTTGCAGTGGAGGTGGTGCAAAGTGGATATATTTTAGATGTACTTCAAAAATCAAGCCCAAATGGATTAGATGTGGGCATGAGAGAAAGAGTCGAGGATGGTTCCAAGGTTTGGGGCCCAAACAACTTGAAGGATGGTGCTACTTTTAACAGAGAAGAGGAAGATAAAGGAAGAACAGATCAGGAGTTCAGTTCTGGGTATTCTGAGTGTGAGATTAGACTGTCACATGGGGTGTTAAAGCAGCAGCCTGACAGGAAATTATGGAGGTCATGAGAAAGTTCTAGGCTGGAGGTATAAATGTGGGTGTTATGACCACTGAGGGACCTTTGAAGTTTTAGAAGAGTTGGTTGAGTTGCTCTCCACTGGCTATACCAGTGTTTACTCTGCTGCAATAGCTCCTAGGTTTAAATCTGACTCTATCACTTCTCACTGTGGTACTCAACTGTTTTGAGCACATTTCTTCATCCATAAAAGTGAGAAAACAACAGTACCTA
This sequence comes from Macroglossus sobrinus, assembly GCA_004027375.1. Taxonomy (NCBI): domain Eukaryota; kingdom Metazoa; phylum Chordata; class Mammalia; order Chiroptera; family Pteropodidae; genus Macroglossus; species Macroglossus sobrinus. The sequence goes on from PVKZ01000400.1 coordinate 72,977, forward strand.
CTTCTTAAAGTTATAATGGGAAAAAAATGAGCTGAGCAATTCAAGTTAATTATTTCGCACATAGTAAGAAGCACTCAATATATGATCATAATTATAATCCTCTCCTTCACCCTCTTATCTCTTACTAACTTCCTACGCTTGGTATCTTATACTTTTCCTTCTTTTGTAAATCATATTCAATTCATCCCTCACTCTCAGTGCTCCTGGATCACTTGTTCATCTTGGTACCTCACTGAACCTAGAATAAGCCCTTAAAAGGTATTGACTCAAACTAAATAGTAAACAAAGTTCTAATGTTTCTACTCAAAATATTTCTTAAATCTGTCTCCATCTGTCTTTTCTCCCAATAAATTTTACTTACGCCTCAATTATAGCTAAGATCAAATTGAAATATAGTAACATAGTGGATCAGATGGGGCATACCTGGGTTCACTACCTGATTCCATCATTTACCCACTGTGTGACCTTGGGCAACATACTTAACCTCTCTGAACCTCAGTGATATATCTGAGTTTAAAAGGTAATATCATCTACCTATAGAGCATTCACAGGAATAAATAAGATGCCATAAGCCACATACCACAATCTTAATGACCCTAGAAAAATAGCATCCCTTTTATTTTTGCTCAGTGTTATACAATTAGCAATTAAAGTACCTGAGACCAGGATTTAAATTTAGATCTGACCATCTCCAGCAAGGGAAGGTGGAATTAAGTGGGCAGAGGCCCAGTGACACAGAATGACCTATATATCTAGGTTCTGGCTCCAAATTCATACTTGGACCCAGCTCATAGTGCATCCTCAGCAGCAGCCATAAGGCAGGAGCTGTAGCCAGCAAGATGCCCCCAGCACCACAGTAAGGAAAGAAAGTTTGCCTTGCACTTTGTCCTGCTTCTCATTCTACTCCTCTCCTGCATGCCAACTCCCTTCCCTTCATTTTGGAACCATCCACAATCCCTACTCTTCCTCCAGGTCTGTACCCAGCCCAGCCCTAAGAAGTTCCTCTCCTGGGAGGCAGGGCAGGAACCAGAGTTTGAAAGGTCAGCTTAGAGAACAGGGCAGACCATGCTTCACTCCCCAACTTCAAGGTCTTGCATTGTTACTTCATTCCTCTGGGTCTCCCTGTGTTTCTCTTTCTTGGTTGGTCGGTCTCTCAATCAATCAACCAATCTCTCTCTCTCTCTCTCTCTCTCTCTCTCTCTCTCTCTCTCCCACCGCCCCCCCCCGCCCCCATGGGGCTCATTTGCAATATGCTGTCAACATGGTGCCTGTCTAATCTTTTAATCAAATCAACCAATAGCACCATAGCCCTAGCCTTTCATCTCTTTCTCTGAGGTCTCTCAACATTGCATTTCAGTTAAAGTGGGGCCACCAGTGTGATTCATACTTCAGTACGTAGTTCATTCTATTGAGCACCCACTCATTTGTTCACACACCTGCCCACCCTGTATAGGTGTTACAGAAATAAATTGGGTCCAACCCTGTTCCTGAGGCCTTAGAGAGAAAGACCCATAAATTAATGGGGGAAAACCATGTAAGGCATTGAGAACTAAGGGCAGCAGATCTGCTAAAGGAAGTCAGAAAGAGTAATGTTCTACCCAGGTTTTGAATAATAAACACGAGTTTTCCAGGCAGAGGCAAGCCCAACAGAAAGAACAAGAATTCAAAAGCTCAGTTATGAACGTGGGCTCATTGTACTCATGCAACAGTGAGAAGCTGTAAGCGGGGAGGGGATGAGAGCTGTAGTGGTGGGAAATGAGATTCAATAGGACTATCTGCTCTAGACATAAGTGTTCCTAGTCTCAGTTTATCCTGCAAAAAACTGGGACTGGTGACACTCTTCTAAGCAAACCAGTGACATTATTATTTTCTCTAAACTCAATATTGAGCTCCTGGCACTAAAAAGCTTTGATGCAGTATGAAGAGGTGAAGAGAAGCCACTTCAGTTGATAGAGGAGCTGACAGAGACCATCTTCCTTCACCCCTGGTCTGGCCTGTAGTACCACCATCTACCCCATTAACCTCTGGCCTGGCTGATTTTGAACTCTAATCTAACTCTCCCTGGAATACCAGGCTCCAGAAGAGGTTTACAGAGTGATGGGAAGAGACAAAGGTGAAAGAGGAGTTGGGATCAGCTGCAGGAATAACCTGAAGATGAGCCAGGGAAATATTATTTTGTATCTGGGAGCTTACAGTGTCCTGAAAAGAGTATGAGATAGATCTGGGTTCAAATCTCACCTCTACCCTTTACTATCTGCATGACCTTGGGTAATTCACTTCATCTCTCAGATGCTGTTTTCTCACCCATTAAATCAAGATAACAAATCCACCTCAGCTCTAAGAAATGAACTACAGGCAGACTTTATATTAATGCACTCACTTTCTTAGATACTTGCTTTATTGCAGTGGTCTGGAACCAAACCGGTACTATCTCTGAGGTATACCTGTAATTTATTTCAAGTGGCCAGCATAGCATCCAGTGTAAGGAGTAAAAGATCTCCAAATATTACTAAAATGATTATTAATATCCTCATTATATCTTAAGTGAGATGGGACCATCAGACTAAAACACCTTTGAAAATGTTCAGTCGCCCTGAAGCACCAAAATGGAATCAGCACCCACTCCAGGATGCTCACTGTGCTATTGTAAATTCCTAGGTGAAACCCTAATCGGTCCCTTCCAAGTTGTCTTCTGTCCTCCTGGGCTGTTTGCAAGTTCTGTAGGATAAGATCACATTTCCCACGTGAGCTTGGGGCTTTCCAGAAGGCTCACATGACAACCTGGCAGGGTGCAGCTGTTCCCAGCAAGGACATTAATAATACAGGTCTTTTTTTTCACAAACTCTGGCAAACAGTCTAAAGTAACAAGTGAAAACACTGGGTCCAAATTCTCACTGGGCTTAGGGCAGAGAAGGCCAGAATAACTTGCTTTTATCAGGACTAAATCATTCAACTGAATCAGACCTACTTCTGGGGTAAGTAGGGAGGAACCGTGCTCCTGGCATCAAAAACTGCCTATATTGCCTTAGTGGAATGGTTCAGAGATGGGGCAGAGAGAAATAAGTGCATGTGACTTGGTGACTGAAGAGTATATTGGACCATGGATTTCATCTCAGCAACAACCAAAGACAAAGCAGCCACCATAGGCAGCCCAGAGACACCTGTGACAGGAGACCTTACAAAGAATAAGCTGATCTCCCCTCACAAACAGGGGGATAAGTGGGATAGGTCTCAGCAAGATTTTTGTCTCCTTTCCTTATACTGTACCAAAAGACAGTGCCTGGCATCACGGCACTCAGTCAATATGAAACTTAAACGTGTGTAGACGAAGAACACAGGCTTCAGATCCAACAGCACCCGTTAGTGACTATGCAAATATAAATAAGACTTCTGTTCTCTCTGAGCCTCAGTCTCCTCATCAGGAAAATGGGATAATAGCATGTATTTTTGAAAGATTCTTATAAGAAATAAAATAATGCTTGGTACGTAGCAGGCACTCAGTAAATGGACTTCTCAGAATTAGACCTCAGTCTTCAAACACAGATCAAAACTTGAGTATTAAACTGTTTCCAATTCTTATAGGAGGAGACTCTATACATAGATAGATAGATAGATAGATAGATAGATAGATATAGTTATATATATATATATATATATATATATATATATATATATATATATATATATAGAGAGAGAGAGAGAGAGAGAGAGATAAATGTTTATATATAAACATGCTTCTCTAGGTCTCAGAATTCTCTATGGCAATGGCAAGTTGGGGGTTTAGATTTGATCAGTGGTGTTCAAATTGTGCTCCAGGAGACACTGAGGGGTTACCTTGGGAAGGGGAAGAGGGAGACAAGTGTGTCCCCATGCAGCTTCAGGAAACTTCCCTAAGAAGGCTTTCTACTGAAGAAACAGTTCTACACTCAGTCTTTAGTCCTTTGCAATCTAATGCCTTCTCCAAGATCACCAGCATCCTCCCAATTACCAGTTCTCTCCAAGAATCTAGTCCAGAACTAGAATAAGGTAGGAAAGTCACCTAGGATGAAAATTAAGGAGGCCCTCACCTTCAGGGTTGTACACATACAGGGCTGGCACCTGAGTGTGAGGGCCTCCTTAAATTTTGCACCTGAGGCAACTGGACTCACGCTATTATCAGCCCAAAGTTCCCAGGTCTTCTTCAGTGCCCATCCTCACTCACCTCTTTGGCATTTAGCACTGTCAGCCACCCTCTCTGGAAATTTCTCACCACTGCTTTCCACAAGTAGTGTTCTTTCTGGCTTCTCTCCTTCCTCCTGGCAAAAGGACAAGGAGAGAAATGGAAAAGAGAAAAAAGCATGCCAGGCAAAGGGAAAGTATGGTGTTGCAGGCATGGCGCTGAGTCTGGTTTTGAACAGGCTGAGCTTGAGAGGTTGGTCGAAGTACAACAGGCAGTTGGGCAAAGCAGGTATGAACCCCAGGAGAAGAGGTCAGGACAGAGAGAAGATTTTCTCCCCTTGCCTGGCAGAATCTTCTCTCCCATCCATATCTTCTTTCCTTGCTCCACTGCCCCTTCCCACGTCAGGACCACATCGCCTAATATCAGCACCCCCACGATGGCCTCCTGTTCCATGCCTGCTTCCCTCTACCTCCTCACACAGGATGACTCTCCCAAGTCCAGCTCTGAATAATCACGTCCTTCATCAGAAACTTAAAATAGTGTCTTCCATGTTTGCTCCATTAAGTTTCAATTTCTCAGTGAGCATCCAAGACTGCTCACCCTTCTCACTGCCAAATCTCCAAGCAACACCCCACCATAGGAAGATGTGTACCTAAGCTGTAGGCCACCTAATGCACCACTACCCCTAATATTTGCCCTAGCCTGTTGCCTCAATTTGGCTCATACTCTTTTCTTCCTTCAACACATTCCCACCCCTCACTCCAATTTCACCTGTCAATTCTTTGCTCTGTAAACAGCACACCTACTTTATTCTCTTCCCTGACCCTGCATCCAGGCTTGCCAAAGCCCAGAGCTGTTTGCAGATGTTGGAGAGAACATTTTCTTTTTTTCTCAGCCAATAATTCCGTTGCAATACCATTACAAGCATACCTCAGAAATATTGCAGGCTGAGTTCCTGATTACTGCAATAAATCAAGTGAGGGTTTTGTCTTCGATTTGTAAAAAACACAACATCTGTGAAGCACAATAAAACAAGTTATACCTGTACTGCAAAAGCAAGGCCCTTGCCTGGACCTCAATTAAGAGCCAATGGATAGAAAACAAATACCTGTGTGGCAGCTGCCAGGAGACCCAGACATGCAGGTGGGTTACCTTGAACAGTATCGTCAGTAAGAAGTTTGTCAACCACAGGGAAGCAACATCTCCACTTGTTTTTTTCTTTATTCCCTTTTGCACCTAGCCCAGCTGTGGGCTCCAGCAGGCTCTCATTAAATTCTAACTGAATTAATTAATGAGATCCTCCTGCTGAGAGTACAGAACTAATTCCAAAAATAAAAAATTACGGAATTATTTTTTTAAAAAGATAATCTTCTTGCCTTTTCCATGAAAGGATGACCCCACCAATGATAAAAATATTCTAAAACTGAATTGTGGTGATGGCCGCACAAATAAGTAAATTTACTAAAAATCACTGAATTTACACTTAAAGTAAGTTAATGTCGTAGAAAATTAATTGAACCTAAATAAAGTCATTTAAAAAAATCTGTTTAATAATCAAGGCATACTGTATTCCGCTGAGTAATAAGCACACTAAAAAACAAACAATAAAAAAGATGATTCAGCCCTGTAAGGTGTGGCTCTAAGCTTAGTTAGTATCAGTCCCCATGGGATCAGTGCAAGGTGAAGGTTACAACTGCTATTGCAGAGGGCAGGTGTTGAGAGTCCGGGGGCCAGTGCAGTCATGTGCTGTGTCCCAAGGTCCGGGCTTCCACATCCTCTTCCTCCAATCTCTTCCCACAGTGTGTGAGCCAGTCCTGAGTGCACTGTAGGCTCAGGGAACAGAACAGTGTCTTCAGATCCTGAGTCCCACTGGACAACCTATACCCAGTGCAGGCTTCCAAGAGCACCTCATTCCCCTGGGAAAGCACTCCCACCTACCCTGGTTCCCATCGCAACATCACAACATGCTCGTGCCCAGAGAATGCCTATGGCAAACCCACTCCCGCCTCCCACATGCTCCAAAGGGGAGAGCCTGAGCCCCTTCAGGTTCACACAGCAAGCTGCGCACCCCACTGTTCCATTGGCCCAAGCAGAGGTAGTATAGCATAACAACTATCAGCCCATCCAGGTTCAAATCCCAATTTATGAGCTGTGACACCTCTCTGTGCTTCAGTTTCCTCCTTTATACAATGGAGATATTATTACTATTTAACTCAGTATTATTTTGGGGACCAAATCAGTTAAAATAAACTACTTTGTACCTGGTATATAAGTTCTATATAACTGTTATACTATCAGTTTTTCCAGTGCATTAGAGCTACCTCTCCATATATAAACGGAATAGAAGATACAGAGTATAAAAAGGGCCTGAAGCCATGGAAGCTTTCCTTGACACTTCAGACCTTTGAACACTGAGAAAACAATAATCTTGAGTCGACTCCAAAAGTTTCTTTATCCTAGCTGCCAAGTAGAGATGTTGGCAACAGGCACCAGGGAGCACCAGGATGGAGACAGAAATTACAGCACAGTAAAATATCAACACTTACGGGTTGTTTGCTCATATATAGAAAAAAAAAACCCTTTGAGAAAATATGTAGCTCTATAAAATATCAGTGTCCTGGACACTGGACACTGATATTTTATAGAGCTGCAATAAAGGACAATACAGGACAATAAAGAAGAAAGGAGCTCTTGTAAATGGCTAACCTGGTCTGTAGCAGCTTTAGAAGTGGTGGGAGGAGGCTGTCAAAACCAAGTCCTCTACTCTCTCACATTTAAAAAGTATAGGCAGAGATCTAGATTCACACAATCAGATTGAGAGGCAGTAAGAGTCACACAACTAGCCATTACAGAAATGCAAATTAAGACCATAATGAGATAGCCACTGCCCACCTACTAGAACTAAAATAAAAATATGACATCAAATGCTGGCAAGGAGGTGGAGAAAGTGAATCTCTCCTACATTGCTGGTGGGACTGTGACATGGTACAGACACTCTAAAAATGAGTTTTGCCATTCCTTTAAAAATTATAAATATACTTATTATACAACTCTGCAATTGTATTCCTGGGTATTTATCCCAGAAAAACAAAATGTCATGTTTACACAAAAACTTGTATACAATTGTTCATAGCAGTTTTATTTTTAACAGTCAAAAATTAAGAACATCCAAAACATCTTTCAATAGGTCAGCAGTGAAACTGTGGTCCATCCACACATGGAATACCTCTTAGGAATAAAAATAGCAAACTATTGATACTCTCAATTACCTGGATGGAACTGAAGTCCATGATGATGAGTAAAGAGAAGCCAGTCTCAGAAGATCTAACATTGTATGATTCTATTTAAAGAACATACTTAAAGTGACAAAATTATAGAGATGAAAAACAGCAGAAGGGGCCGGGCCAGTGTGACAATGAAGGGGTAGCATGAGGGAGACCTTTGTGGTGATTGAACAGTTATGTATCTGATGGCAGTGGCTCCACTAAGCAAGCTATGCATTCAGGAAAATTACATAGAACTATACATACCTTGGACCAATCTCAGATTCTTGGTTTTGATATTGTACTATAATTATATAAGATGGAATCATTGGAAGAAACTAAATAAAGGATGCACTGGACACCTCTGTACTACATTTGCAACTTCCTGTGAATTTATAATTGTTTCAAAATACAGTGTTACCAAAAAAAAAGAGGTGCACAGCCAGTAAGCAGAACAGCTGGGATTTTAGTCCACATCTTCTACCCACAAATCCCAATGCTCCAATCAAATTACTTGCAATTTTGCATGCACCTGACATTCTATATCGCCATGCCTTTGCACATACAGACTTCTAACGCAATTGTCCTTCCCCCACCTAACTAACGTTTAATTTCCTTTAAGACCCAATGCACATACCTTCTCCTCCAGGAAGCTTCCCTGACTTCCCATCCTAAAATTTTTGACCTTCCAGAAACATGAACATTGCAAACTCCACAAAAAACACCTGCACACAAGCACATCTGAGCAAGGAATTGGCAAATAAGAGCAACCAGAGTTTACACTTCCATGTTACTTTATTAAGTTTTTAAACTATCTTATTTAAAATCAATATTGTACACCTATTGAAGTGTTTTGAAAATTATCTAAATAAATCAAAGTTAACCAATTGGTTAAGATCTTGTAACTTAAAAAAATTAAATAAATAAAATAATTTAAAAATTACTGACCTTCCTTCTTACTTCCTGTCACAGCATTTATTCAAATGAATTATAATTATCAGTTTCCTTGGTACTATCTCCCACTATGTGCAAGTCACAGAATTGGGAAATATATCTGCAAACAACTCCAACAAAAAAAGTTAGACTATAGAATACATAAAGAGCTCTCATAACTCAATCATAAAAAAACAAACAATTTTTTTAATGGGCAAAGAATCTGAACAGACATTTCACCAAAGGAAAGATGCAGATGGCAAATAAGTACGTGAAAAGATGATCAATATCATTAATCACTAGAGAAATACAAATAAAACCACAAGATAGCACCACATATCTATTAGAATACCTAAAATTATAAAGGCTGATTATACCAAGTGTTGACAAGAAAGTGGAGCACCTGGAATGCTCATACACTGCTGGTAGAAGTGTAAAATGGTACATCTTTATAAAACTTTTTGGCAGCTTCTTAAAAAGTTAAACATACCCTACTATGTGACACAGCCATTTTACTCCTAAGAGAGAAGAATGTATATGTCTCCACACACACACAAAAAAAATTCACAAATGCTTACAGTGGCATTATTTTAATAGCTGAAAAACTGGAAAAAACCCAACCACCCACCTCATGTCTGTCAACAGGTGAATGGATAAACAAATTGCGGTATTTCCATAGAATATTATTCAGAAATAAAGAAATGAACTATTGATACACACAACATGGATGAATATCAATATATTATACTGATTGTAAGAAAAGCACATGCTGTATTATGCTATTTACAGAAAGTTTTAGAAAATGCAAAGTAACCTGTAGTGACAGAAAACAGAGTAGTGATAGCCTGGGCAGGGCAGGCAGGACACAGAGGTGCAGGAGGAGGGATAAGGTGATAAAGAAAACTTTGGAGGGTAATAGTTATGTTCATTAATTTTATTAGGGGAGAATTTCATGAGTGTACATAAATGGCAAAACTCATTAAGCTGTGCAATTTCAACATGTGCAGGTTTTTGTTTGTCGATTATACCTCAATAGAGCCATATGAAAAAAAATAATGGGTACCATTAACAGGCTCCTACTTTGTGGGAAGAATGTTCTATAAATAATTATTAATCTTTACATAGGTATTATGCAGCCCATTTGACAGAGGAGGAAACTGGATCAGAAAGGCCAGATAGTTATCCAGCCATGGTCAAGCCAGGCTCAAACCCAGGTCAACTGTCTTCAATGCTGGGGCACTGTGATCCCTTCCTGCAATGGTAAATTACCAGCATGAAGCCTTAGGTGAGAACCCCCTGGCCTAAGCAAGTCCTCTAGGAAGGTTCTGAAAGGAAGGTGATAGGGCTGGCATCACTGGGAAGCCAGGGAGCTCTGGTATCATTGAGAGGACATTGTCCCCTTTCCTAGTTGCCACTGCCACATATTCCTCCAACAGCCTAACCCAGCCCATCACACCTCTGGGCCAGACAAGCTAAAGCAAGAAATAGGTTGTATCAGCTCCCCAGAACATTCTTCTCTCTGCAACCAGAATGGCTTGGTGTAAAGGACCCTAGCCAGACATTCAGTAGAACAGATTCCAGTTTCACCTGTGTTATAGACATGGCCCTTCCCTTTTCTGGGCCTCTATTTCCTCAGATGTAAGATATGAAGGCCAACCAACAAGTTTTCCAGGGAATTGTTTCAGCCCTAATTCATATTCTGAGTGCCCTGCTGAAAGATTTTTCTCCTTCTGAAGTTGATCAAGTGCCACAATGAAAATGATTCTTAATATTGTCAACAAAACTGTACACTCAGCTCCCTATCTACCTCCCCACCATCAGCTCTAGCTCCACAGGCAAAGACACCTACCCAACTGAGCAGTGCCCACCCAAATGGTTTCTCCGCTCCCTCCCCTTAGCCCTATCCCTCTGCAAGGATCTCCCAAAGACCCTGACCCACCATTTGCTGCTTTGTTTTCCAGTTAGCAGGTTGAGCACGTAAAACTCTGTTTTCAGGGGTCTGAGAACCCTGAGACACATAGAGCAATTTGAGACATAAATTCCCCCTTTAGAATGCTTGCGAGAAAGGCTGAAAATGAGTAGTCACAGTATGATGAATGTCGTATAGTCTTGAAGTAAGGAACTCCTCCCCTTGTCACACCTGTATGACCAAGGCCAAGCTGTAATCTCCTGCAAAATAGGCCAGGATATTTGGGTGGGCACATAGTAGGCTTTCAGTAAATATCTATAGAATTGAATTAAATCTCTCTTGCCAGAGGAATAATCTCTTTTCCCAACACAGAGGAATACCAGATCCACCTCAGTATGTTCCCCTGGAGAGAGCACTCAGAGCAAACAGGCTGAGAAGGTCCCTGCTTCGAACTGGCTGAAGGACCTGGAGCCACTCCTGAGGCATCATATGAATAAGGAAATACACTCAAAAAACTCTGGATGTTCCCAGCTCTGATGCTGTCTTACCATATAGGGAAGAGCCCTTGGGATTGAAAGGAACTGTGTGGCCCTTTGTAAAGCTTCAAGCACTTTGACCTGCAGCTGTTTCCACAGCTTTAGAGATGGAATGATGTTGCCTAAGAGAAGGTACTACCCTGCTTGCTGGAACTGGATTTTGGAACTCCCACCAGGTGAGTGAGTACTTGCTGTATAAAGGCACTCACTAACTTTGAGAAGCCTTAGAGGTCATCGTCAGGCTTAGTTTACATTTCTATTGCTTAAGAGCTGTGAAATCTTGGGCAAGTCTCTACCACAGCAAGACTCAATTTCTACTTCTGCCACAGGGGGATAGAAATAGCTACCTTGTTAAGTCCTTGCAGAATTAAATAAAATTATGCAGACAGAGCACAAAGTATAGAACCTGGAGCTGTCATGAGCTCAATCAATACCCTTCTCTTTCTCACACATACACCTGACCTGAAAAACCAAGCTCCTGATGAGGAAGGGGGCTTAATTCCAAGCTCACCAAAGGGGCACCTCATGAAGTATACTGTCGCTGTAGAAGCAGAGGCAGGGCAGGGACTGAGAGGGGTAGGGCCAGAGCTGGCACCCAGAGACCATCCACCATGCAAGGACTCAATGATCGGATGGCCTCGGGGCAGTGCCCTATTCCCATTTCCCCAGCCTGGTTCCCTGCCTCCCCAGGAGCACTTACCTTCACCTCAGGCGCAAAAATCACTAACTAGATGTCTTCTCCTTAAAATGAAGGTGTGGGACCACATGGCTTTTATGATCCTTTCCTCCTTTATAATTTTCTGAACTACAATTCTAAACTAGCGCTTATCTGATATCTCGCCTTCTCTCAGCCCCTCCTTCAGGACACAAGAAGGAAGTGAGTAGAAACCAAAAGAGAAAGGGGCAGAGGCTGGGGTTCCATCATACTAACCTAATTAGCTCTAATCTGCAGACAGCAAGGCCTTGAAGAAAAAAGTTGTTGTTTAAATCTCACATTTGGCAGGAAGTGTCCTCCCCTCTCTAATCCCTCTATTATTGCTTATGAGTCAAAAGCTCTGATTTCAGTCCTGGTTCTCACAACCAGCAGTGCCAGAACTTCCTTTTCACACTTGTCTGACAGACTTGATTTTTCCAGGACGGAAATTTGCCCCAGATGTTGGTCAGTAAATGGAGAGTTTTCATCTGCCCTTATGAAAGGCTGTCAGTAATTCACAGACTCCCCCAAGGAGCAAGAGCCAAATGGGAAAATGCCAGTGACTTCTTTCCATCAATAAACCAAAGGTTTACCAATCAACTAAATCCATCCCCTCCTCCATAGCCAGGGAGCCTCACAATAGGCAAAACATTTCATTTGCACTGTCTTACAGGACCCTCACAACTGTCATATCAGATGATAAGCACAAATCTCAGTCATTCATTCATTCAACAAATGCTTATTGAGCACCTACTGTTCACAGGAGGGGAAGCAGAGGGATGTACAGAAGTGATTTGCCCATGCCTCCCAGACTGTTGGTGGAACAAGGGATGTGCTGGTAATATGAATCTTCGAAATGAAACAACCCCGGTTTGTAGTACCTGCTATTGTCCGTGGTGTAAATTTTCGCACTATGGTCAATTTCAAGCTTCCAGTTTGCAAAATTCCTGAATATTTAAAAATCTGCTCTTGAGAGCCTCCAGACTAAAAGCCAGTACTCTTGGCTCCTAAATGAGTGTTCTTTCTGCCTCGCTACTTTATTTCCACACTGTAGAGGTTTAAAGAGTAACCCTAATGAAAACTACCTGGAGGATTGTTAATTGCGGTAGGATTTCAGGCGTGTTTTCTTCCGTATCAGCAGTTTTCCCAGTGTTCTGTGAGCACCTATTACCTTTATAATCAAGATGTATCAAGGTAATTAAAGTCATTTTTTTAGTGAGCTCAGTGGAATGTTTGGAAATAACCTCCCCCATGTAATTTCTGTCACTGTGTTCCCTTGGGTTGGGAGGAGGAAAGGAGGAAAAGAGGGTAGAGAGGGAGGGAGGGAGAGAGAGTTTCCTAAGAGCCTGACTTTCCTTGCAGAACAGAACAGGTGCACCTAAATTAAGCATTTGCCTAAATCAGGTGCAGTCTTACCTAGAATATAAATTTTCTACCTTTGGAGTTCAAATTTCATCAGCAATTGAGAAAACACAATTTTCTGTTACCATTCCAAAAAACCTGCTTTGAAAATTAAAGCCTCTTTGGCCACCATATGACCCTGCCTCCCAATGAGCTCAGGTGGAAATAGATGGTTTGACTGAACATGTAACAACTGCTCCTTCTTTCCTGAGCCTTAGAGGAAGAAGTTTACACACAGACACATGTAACCAATAGGAGGCATTCTGCCCTCTATCCCCAAGCTGGGACTCAAGGAGCCTTACCTCAGTATAGGGACAGAGATCTGGCACCAGGGCTGGGGCAGGTTCAGGAAGGCCAGTTCACTTCAGATGGGCCCCATGACTTCACTGCTTCTCTCCAGGCTGCTGGCTGCAGAACTCTGCACAGTTGGCTCCACACTGCCTGCCGAGAAAAAAAAAAAAAAAAGGCAAAGCAAAGTCACATGTGTTAATACATGCAAAAGAGTAAGCACCTTTGCTTCACTTACTCTCAGCCGTGGTTCAGAGCCCTTCCAGAACTTCAGCCTCACCTGAAGGAGCCAGTCGCCTTCCCAGGACTCAAAGTGGCCATCTATTCACCCAGACCTACCCCTTCTGGAGCTCAGCAATTTCAGCATGAAATGTAGATTAAGCAAAGCAAACTACTGCAGTTACTGAATCCTGGTGCTACTTACTTGCTATCACTAGGGGAAGCAAAATTTTTAAAGCAAGAGTAAGATTACTGTTCTGACCCCAAATCTTGTGTCTATATAAGGCTTGTGGACAACTTCTTACAATCAACAAATACATCAAACTTGCACCCAGTCTCTCTTTGGCCTGTAGTGTATTGTTTATAATGTTACAAATGTGAATTCAATTTCTAATTTATTTTGGGAGCATTCTTAACTGAGCCTAAATTTTTAACCCACATATTATTATAGCTGTCTGGGTGGGTAGCATTTGTTTAAAGTGATTGTTTTTTTTCCTAATGCCAAAGAAATTTATGTCCAATCTAGAAATTTTAGAAAATACAATTAAGTCAAAAGGAAAAAGGTTACCCATTTTTCTCCACCCAAGATAACTACAGATAATACAGCCTTCCTGATTTTATTTTATTATCCAAATTTTTTACTCAGATGCAATAAAGCTAAGTAATCTATGCGGCTGTACCATAAATTGTACCCCACCCCCCAAAGGCTGAACATTTAAGTCGTCTCCAACTTTTTTCACTAATTACAAATAGTGCTTTGTACAATTTAATCTCTGGGGGAAATCCATGGTTATTTTTTTAAACACAGTCTTAGAAGTCAAGTTTCTGGGTCAAAGAGTTTCCATATTTCTCATGTGTAACATTTCCAGTGGAAATAAGTGTGGCCTTCAAGGAGTCTGTTTTTTCACATTTCATGCTCATACTTAGCTCAGCCCAAGTCTAAGATAACATCCATGATGATAAATGATCTCCCCTGATTAAGCTTGGGGAATGGGGTGAATGAATAAGAACTGATAAGGAGGAAAACTAGTGAGAAATCCACTGAGGAACAGAGAAGAGGTAGTAACACAAGGACGATGTCTGGAAGGAGACCCTGAGACAAATAAGCATCATCCCGTGAAAGTGCAGATGTTGATAGGAATTAAGTCAGATGAAACAAGCTGAAGTGAGCCCTTTGAGGGGATAAAAATGTCAAGTTCTTCAAAGATTCCGGGCAGAACAAAGCAAACAACAAAGGCATCAGGTGATGTGGAAAAATAAAAAGTTGCTTGCAGTGTTTGAGCACTTTGCTGCTGTGTATAATTAATGCCAACAAAACACTAGGAGCCAACGTTGCTATGGGCTGAGAAAGCCAGGCCAGGAACTCTACCTGCAAATGCAACTGAACTGGTGGCCACCTGGAAGTCTGCCAGTAAGAAGCCTTCCCGAGGGAGCATGAGCAAGGTGCTCTCGGGGACTGGGGCTGCTGATCCACCTGCCACACTCCTTCTCTCTCTAGCCAGCCTCCCATATCCCTCCTTTTACTCCAAGCCTAACCTTCAATGAGAGATGGATAATTCACCAAGTAATCTGCTTAAACAGATTTAATCGATTTCTGTGGACCTGTGGCCCAGGCAAAGACCCTAGGGACCCAAGGCTCAGGCCCTTTACTAGCTGACCAACCCCCTTTGCCATTCCACCCCATGAACCCCAAACTCCAGCCACAGTGATAAGGGAATGTGGGGTTTTATTAATGCCTTTAAAATCCTTTGGAAGATGGTTTGCAGACCTCCAATGTTACCCACTCACACTCTTGGGCCTCCCCTGATGGATGAACAGTAAAATTTTGATTTAAAAGCAACTCACACATAAATAAAGGAGCTGGACCAGATGCCTTCAGAATTGCAACTATGAAAAAAGACTACAGTGAGCGGGTGGTGGACCCCAGAGTTTGAGGGAAAGGTAACGGAGGATACCATGAGAAGCAAATGCCAAGCACAAGATCAAGTGCAGTGGGGAAGGGGCTGTGGCAGGCCTGCAGAAGGAGCAGAAGTTGGCATACAAAGAGCACAAGGAAGAGGTCAGGGAGGAGGCTGACAGGAAACCATACAGCCCCAGAGAGACCAGATGCTTGTTGACCTTTTAGTGTTTGCAAGGCTCATCTGTACTTCCTACTTTTTATTTTTATAAGCATCCCCTGAATCCCTTCAAAACTCACTGAAGAACTTGGTTTAGACCAGCTCTGGGGGTCCCAACTAACTCTGACTCACTGAAGTCTAACTGGATTGTGTGTGAGACCACAGGGACTTGCCCATGTCCCAGTATAGGGCTTTGGTCATCCACTGTGGCTGCTCAAATTCTTTTTTTAAATTTTCTTCTGAAGGTTGGGCCTGGGCTTTTGATAGATGAGGCAACTGGATGGAATAGTCCTGGATTGCAGGTGTAATCATGAGAAGCATGAAAAATAAATAATAATAGAGCTGTACAGACTGTAGATTTTTCTATTAAGTGGCTGATACTCATATCACCATGTCAGAGTTACACATTTAGCTGATCACAGGGTCCTTTTGCATCTCTCTGTCACTGAGTCACCTAAATACTCATGTGCTTCCTTACAGTTTTTATACAGTGCCTATTTAATGTATTGCACTACTGTAAAGTGTGTTCTGCTCCCTGACCTCCCTCCTATCCCACAAGGGTTACTGGTTTGACGTCTAGATTTGGTTTCACTCCTATTTTTCCATGGCCTAACCAGCCAAAGTTTTACTTACCTCCTTCCTCATGCCTAAGGCCTGTTCTCTGCTTTTTCTCTCCTCCTCTCACTCCTGCTGCACTGTCCCACCCACCTTACAACTGCTGGCAGCTCCTCTGCTAATCCCCTTTCTCTTCCACCCTCAGTCAGACTCAGAAGGATCTAAAGATGATTCTAAGGAAGAAAGCAGAAGAATGTGAGGCTGCCTGGACCTCATTAACTCCCTCACACCCCAGCAAGTGTTTCCTTCAGGTGTACAATGTGTGAGGTACCAACCATAGACCAGAACTAGGATTTAGAGAGCCCACCAAGAACCAAGGAACCCAGAACCCACAAAAGTCCATAAAATGAGCCAAGACCACACACCCTAAGAATTTCATGGCCCAGCATGCCCTGATGTAGGACCATTACTAAAGGGCTCAGTTCTGAGTCAGAGAATGTGTTAGCCTATCTCAGGGACGGGGCTCTGGCCTCAGGTTGCTGGCTTAAATGAGTGATCACAAGTATCACACAGAAGCCTTGGAGTAAAAGATAACCCTGTTAACCCCGAATCCATTATTCCACATTATCTGGAACCTGAGCAATTGTTCTCATTATGTTTGGATATGGAAGCTAAATTAGCTAAGAGATTTCATCGATTCTTGTGCATAAGACATTCCAGGATCTGGGTCTCTACAAATCTGCTAAGCTCTGCAGTCAGATCAAAAGATACTGCACCCAAAAACAATAAGAACTTCTGCTAAAATCAGAAAACTTCCTGGATTATCTGTGCCCTCCTCTCCCCTCCCAGAGCTCTTGCCCCATCTGGATGGTTCATCTGTTGGATCCAACATTATGAGGTCCCTGTCATAGACCAAGGGTTAGCTATAGTGTTCCTTTACTTTTAATTTAAATTTATTTTAGAAATTACTATGTGCCAGGTACCTTGTATACTAAATTATTCATTTATTCCTTACACATTTCTATGAGGCAAAAAGAGTTGTCTTCATTTTCAGGTGAGGAAACAGAGCCCAGGCACAAAACAGATAAGTGACTAAGCTAGAATCCCACAACTGGCCTGCCTCATTGAGGTCTTTCTTTCCTCCAGTGTGAGAATAAAGCGAGGCTAAACTCTTTCAATAAAGGAGCTGAAATTAAAGGTGAGTTGAACACTGAATACGCAGGTTCTGACAAAAAGAGAAATGGTGTGTAATGATTTATTTTTAGAGAACCAGAAAAGAGAAGTTCTTCTGCCACTGTCATATGCAAAATGCCCAAATTAGGGTATTCCAGTTCATTTCTCTACAGCAATCAATCACTCAGTTTTTATTGTGCCTATTTTAGGTGCCAATCTGGCTATATGGGGAGACACTAAGCCTTTTTTCAGTCAAAGCAATATACACACATGATTTCAGTCCCTGACCCACCCCTCCATGCCCCTAATTTCTGTTACCCAAATACAACAGCTCTGATCTACGTCTAGAGTTGCCTCAGTACATATAAATAGCATGCTTATATGGCTCTTCTTTTCAATGTTAAATATTACTCATTGACTTCCTACTACAGAAAATGAGGATTTAGTTCTTTTACCATCATCCCACACACCACGTCCACTTCCAAATTCTCTTAATAATACAGTTATGCCATATTTTATTAAGTCAACATTAGAAGTTACACTTTTGATCAAATAAATTATGGTTCACAGATTAGCTATGCAGTGTGTTATGATGAATTCCTCTCCTGTACATTCATTAGTTTTCAGTACCCATCACTAATTCAACGCTCAACTTCCTATAAGTCCTTTTTTCTTTTTTTTCTTTCTTTTTTTTTTTTTTACATTTCTGGAAGCTCTCCATTCTGAAAATTCTGCCCACCTACTCCAACCTGAGCTAGTAGCTCTCTGGATTTAAAAGGAGAATCCATTCGTACTGTCTTAATTTACTCCATAATGTTGGGGGAACATAACAACACTAGCTTCCTCAGAAAGAATGTATGGAGAGATACAATAGCTGAGACTTCTCATATCTAAAAATGCCTTATTCAACCCTCACATTTGATGAATAATTTGTCAACATAAATTCTCAGCTGAAAATACTTTCCTCTTCAGAATTTTAAAGGCATGGTCCAGCTTCTTCTAGTGTTATCGTGGTTCAGATTTCTATTCTTACATGTAATCAGTTATCTCACACCACCATCTATAAGCTTTTCCTGTTTTTTCACAATGATATGCTTTAATGTGTGTCTTTTTTCATTCATGGCCCTGGGCAGTCAAGTAAGTTTTTCAGACTAAAAGCCTATGTCATTCAGTTCTCAGAATTTTTCTTGTACTATTATTTTTCTTATGATTCTTCCTCCTTGTCATCTCTATTTCCTTTTTCTGTAAGTCCTACTATTTGACTTCTTAGAATGATCCTTCCTTATTTTTCATTCCATTGCCTTTTTTTTGTTTGACTTTCAGCAAGATTTCTTCAACTTTATATTCTGAATCTTCTACTGATTCATTTATTTATTCTATCATACTTTTAATTTCCAGAAGTTCTTTCTGATTCTCTGCATCCTTTCTCATAGCACAGACTTTATTTTATTAACATGATATCTTCTTTTGTCTCTATGACACTAGTAATTATAGTTTTTGTTAAATTTTTTCTGCTCTCTACATTGTCTCTATTTTTTGTGAGGGTTTTTTTGGTTTTGTTTTTTTAATTTTGGTTTTTGTTGTTGCTCTTTTGGTTACTATCTTTCATGTTTCTAGCTTTGTCAAGTATCTGGTGATCCTTAGTGGTCTTTTTTAATTTATAAGTGTGACACTAAAAGTTGACCAGAAGCTCCACGTATGTGGACAGGGCTGCTAGACTGATGCATCTTACCGGAGGGAGTCTGAGAGTAATCTGCCCATTTTATTTAAAGAATCTTGAATATCACTATCTACAGTCCTTTTCTCTTGGGCTATTCAGTTTAGAGACAGAGTAGAGACTCAGCATAGAGACTCCTCTAATCTCACAAACAGGGAAGAGGGAGTATAACCCTAGTTTGCCAGTACTGTGGGAATCCACAGAAAAAAGCCGGAGAGGGGTGATCTCACTGTCCTGTATGAAGACTTTGATTCACTCCATGTCTGAGAATTATAACTCACACATTCTCACCTCAGCTTGGTCTGCCGTGCCTGATCTTAATCAGGTCTGAAAATTGAATTTGTTCTTAGAAAGATCTTAAAACAAATTTTAGTTATCAGGGGAAAGAAAAAAAAAACTTTTTTTTTTTTTTACAAGCATGGTTTCAAATGCCCGACATTTAGGCAAGTATTAACACAGGTTCACAATAACTTATCAGGAATCCTTGGGGTTTGAGAAGTATTGGAATTCAGAATTCTTCATTTTTTAGAAAAGTAATATGTTGCCTAAATCACGTTACATCCATCTGCAACAGGGTCAAGGCAGCTCTCCATAATTATATGGCTTAACATTTCTGCAGCAAAACAAATGAATATTTAAACTAAGTGGATTAAATAAAGATTTATAAATAGGCTTACATCAGTCCCAGTCAGCTTTTGCCACCAAAGAGATTAAGAAAAAAACTTGATTTTCATAGATTTTTAGATTTGGAACTTGAAGATATGAGATTGTACATGCATTTCCTATGTGTTTCCTATACCTCCTGTCACATTTGGGGCATTTTTACAGAGATTTTGTCACTCTGTGGAACTGCTTGCTTGCAATGAAATTGGGAGAAAATGAGGCAAGCTGAGAGGTGGGTACTGGGGAAGGCCAGGCTCAACAGGGAGACGGTATAATAGCATAAGCACTTAGGAGATTTGAGTCTCAGTTTTATGCTAGCAGGCTGTGTTACTTTGGGAAATTTATGGAAAATTTACTTAACTTCTCTGAACCTTGATTTCCTCATCTATAAATTGTGGGTTACTCCATCTAATTTTGAGTTGTTAAAATTTAATCCGCCAACAATTTTGTATTATGCATATTATTGCTGCACATTGCTCTGGGTACTAGAAAATAATTATGAACAAAAGAGATGAGGTCCCTGACCTCACAAACAACTTCCTATAGAGAAGAGACACAGAGCATTTTAGTAAGATGCCCATGTATATCACTGGAGAACAACAAAGCTTGATAAAAGGGAAAGAGGGAGGCAGGCACCAGGTTATTATCTTATATGAGGTGGTCAGAATGGCCTTTCTATTAAGGTGACACTTAAATAGAAACCTGAAAGAAGAGAAGACGTGAACAATAAGGATATATAAAGGAAGGCTATTCCAAATGAAAGGAACAACAAGTGCAAAGGTCCTGAAGTAAAAATGTACTTTATGTCTAAGAAGTAAGGTCTGTGAAGTAAAATAAAATGAAGAAGCAGAAAAGAGAAGGAGATGACGTCTGTGCAGAACTAAGGGTCAGATCGTGCAGAATCTTGTAGGCCCTTCTAAGAACTTTGACTCTGAGTGAAATGGGAAGGCTTTGTTGGATTTTAAGCAGAAAAAATGACATAATACAACATTTTTTTAAATGATCACTCTAGTTTCTGTTTTGAGAAGAGACGATAGGCCCAAGAAGGAGGCCTAGTTACAAGCTATTCTAAAAATTAAAAGTATAGATTGATCTGTCTTAGATCAAATAATTAGTCAGTTCCCTGATTTACTTTGCAAGTAAACCAGCTGATACAGTTTGCTGACAGACTGGATGCAACATGAGAGAATGAAGGTCAAGAGTGATTCTAGAAAAATGAAGTTGTCTTTTCCTGATGTGGAATGGCTGTTTTAGAAAAAAAAGAAAAAAGCAGCAGTTCAGTCTTAGACTTGTCATCACTGAGATGTCTATTAGACACCTATGGAAATGTGTTGAGTAGATGACTAAATATATGAGTGCAGCATTCAGAGGAAAGTTCTAGGATGGAGCTATCAATTGAGGACTGTCACCATGTGAATGGTTCCACCAGGGATTGAGAAACAGAGAAGGGGCCAAGTCCAAAGATTGCTCCCTGGGGCACTCCAAAGTAAACAAGTTAAGATGAGCCAACAAAGATACTGAGAAGGAGAAGCCAGTGAGAGAAAAGAACCAAGGAGAGTGATGTTCCAGAAGCCAAGAGAAGACATTTTTTTTTTTTTAGGGGGATGGAACAATCAACTATATAAAATGTGCTGGTAAATCAAGATTAGGACTGAGATTTGACCATCAGATATGGCAATATGGTGGTCATTGGTGAACCTGACAGCTGTAGTTTTTGTGGAGTGATGGAAGCAAAATGTGATTAGACAAAGTTTAAATAATGAGAAAAGAGGAACTGCAGGGAGCAAGCACAGATGACTCTCTCAAGGAGCAAAGAAATGAGGCAGTAGCTGGAGAGGTAGATGAGGTCAGGGGAAGATGTACCTGTGTATTATGTGTGTGAATGGGAGAAACAACAGCCATAGATGGAGAAAAAGGGAGGGAAGAGGGAAGCAGGGAAGATGAAGAAAGGCGGAGAGGGAGTGGGGGGAGAGGAATAATCCAGTAGATTATTGAAAAGGAAAGGGAGAATTGCTGGAGTCAGGTCCTTAATTAACTAAGTAAATGGTATGCAGTATGAGTAGAGGAGTTAGTCTTAGATAGGAGTAGAAAAATATCATCATCCAGAGTAACAGGCAGAAAGCAGAATATATGGGCATAAATTTGGTAGCAGAAAAGTTTGTAAGTTCTATGCTGTTATTTTCTCAGGTACATGGGAAACAAGGTTCTCAACTGAAAGTACAGATGGGTGGAAGAGGTGTTAAAGATTTGAAGAGAGAAAAAGGTGTAAAACACTCCTCTAGATGAGAGAATGGCAGTGGTTCTCAACCAAGACTGCCCATTTAATAACTGCAGATCTTTAAAAAAGGGACACTGATGCCCAGGTCCATCCACGAAGACTTTAATTTTATTAGTTTTGGGTACAAGGCAGGCAGCAGCACTTTTTATAATCGCTCTCTAATAATACTAATAGAAGCCAGAGTTGAGAATCACTGGACCAAGGAAAGATGACCTGACAATACCAAAGTCCACTCAAGAGTGATGGTCATGAATTAGAGTAGGACTTGTCAGGATAATGAAATAATTTTATACAGTCACATTTAGCTGTGTGGAGTAGGCATGGTGTCTCCAACCCCCAGGCCACATATCGGTACCACACAGGAACCAGGCCACACAGCAGGAGGTGAGCGGCAGATGAGCAAACCAAGCTTCATCTGTATTTGCAACCGCTCCCCAGCACTAGCATCACCACCTCCACTCCACCTCAGATCATCAGGCATTAGGTTCTCATAGGAGCACCAGTCCCTGGTGCCAAAAGGTTGGGATCTGCTGGTATAGAGCTAGAGAGCTGGATTTATCTGGGGTTAAATGAAATACCTGTAAAGCATGTAACATACTTGAACATAGTAAGAGTTCAGTAAACAAAACCTGCTATGTCTACTTTTATCACCAGCTAAGTGGCATATACCAGCCTTGTAGCAAATATAATTTTGTTTTCCTTCATTCAAATGGTTCACCCAATTTGTGTATATCACACGGTTTTTAAGTCATTTGGAATGACTAAAATCACAAATGTATATCCTTGAATATCAAGGTGTCTCCTCTGGTCTGTGTATGTGTGTGTGTGTGTGTGTGAGAGAGAGAGAGAGAGATAGAGAGAGAGAGAGAGAGATTCAGCCTGCTTTTGTCAGAACTCCCTCACTGCCTTCCTCCTTCTCTCACCTGGGACACACTCCCATGACCCTGGTTCCCAACAGGATAAGAAACACAACAGCAACGTCCCAAACCTGACTCCACACCAGGGCTCATGGATCGGCCCAGAGAACATTCCCTTTTTCATCTTGCCTCTTCTCTTGTCTCTCACTCAAGGCTAGAAGTGACAGGTAGAAGAAAAGGACAGTCTGGTGGGCCAGGAGGGCCCTCTATAGCTTCCCACCACGGACTCCTGCAGCCTCACTGTGTTCTCACACCTTGACCTTACCTAGAGAGCACCAGCACATTCCCACAGGGTGTTTGAGTACATCCTGGTCTCAACGGGCAGATGGCGTGCATCAGAGGGGCTGAGCTCACTCCACAAGACCTCCTAAGGGCTAGGTACTACACTGGACTCAGGGCTGTATGGAGAATCCAACCAGCATCCTGCTATCCAGGAGGCCATTGTATAACACAGCTAACATTGTATAACATAGAGAGTACCTGTAAGGGATAAAACTCTTCTCTTTCCTTTGTGTATCATAGATCTGAGAGATTTATCTTGAACTGAAGATGAGCTAGAAGGTCGGTCAAGGCACAGCAGAGAGACAAATGGGTTGAGGAAGAAACAAACCACTGCAGCAGTAAGAATTTAGCTCTCTCAAAAACCACCATCCCCACTACACTCACACACAGCACACATGACAGGGCTTTTGGACCCCCGGCAGCATGCCAGGCCCTATCCCAGGCCCTGGAAGAATCCTGATCCTTCCTGGAGCAAATGTTAAGTTGTCTCAGGCCCACTCTGATGTGTTTGTTGTATCAGAGCCCAATTTCTTTGAGGCCAGGGCCCTGCCTTGTCTTCATCAGTCCTCCTGGAGAAGAAACACTGCTCCAGAGTCCTCTGACAACTTTGTCCCTCCTGTCCCTTTTCCAGACTATGAACCTCTACCAGACAGATGATGCAGCAGGAGCCTACTCACCTGGCAGCTCTAACATTCCTTCCTGTAGCCTGGCATGTCTAGAACACCCTCCTCTGCACTATAACTCACCAAGCTGTTGACAGCCATCCTGACTCACCTCTCTGGCCCAGACTTTCCCAACAACCCAGAAGGCAGGACTGCCTGCCTCCCTCCCTCCCCACTACCTCCTACCACAGCCCCCAGCTGGTTATCTGAGTCAGGAGAGCACAACTTCTTGCCTGTGGACCAAGTTGTTTATCACAAGCCTGCAGGGACCGTGCCCATGACTGTGGGAGTTTGTATAGACACCTGTGGGTACTCTAACAGATGTCTGTAAATTCGCGGAAGAGCAGGGAGTGTGTCAGCACTAACAAACCCTTCTGTGTGGCTTTCATACTTTCTCATCTTTTCATTTCTATGATCTAATTTGAACATAACAACAAATCTGAGGTTAGACAAACTCACCATTATTATCCCCTTTTATGCATAAGGAAATTAGAGCTAGGATTAAGTAGCTTGGGGCCACACAGCTGCTGGATAGCAGAGTCTGAACCACAGTTTAAGCTTTTACAATTACCTAAAGATTTGCCTATAAAATTTACATGTGAGATATACTTATATTTCATAGGTCTACATGTATGGAAATATATATTTACCTATAAAGTACCTGTATAAACATGCTTTTACATTTATGTATTTTTATACTTCATGTTCACAAAGTTAGCTCATTCAGGTCTCTTGTGCACTGCAAATCAGAGCACAGAAGAACCATGAGCTTCCGAGTATAGGCAGCACAGGGGGTTCAAATGTCTCACCACTGTGTGACTTTGAGTAGATAAATCTCTCAGCTTCAGTTTCCTCATCTGTACAGAAGGGCTAATTATACCCACTCTGGAGGCCGTTGGGCAGCCTAGGTAGCTGTGGGCACTAAATGAATAGCAGTTATTTTTTCATTCATCCTTTGTTCTCCAAGAATAACAAATTACTCCCCATTACCCAGACATGCCACATAGTTTCACTCCTCCTGGCCTGTGCTCCTGCAGGCCCTTTTATACCAAAATGTCCTTTCTCCTTTCTCAACCCATCAGAACTCTTCTCATCCTTCAACATCCAGTTCAACTCTATCTCCTTTGTGAAAACTCCCCGCTTTGTTTTCTGGGTCCCAACACCCAATTGTTCATCTGAGTTATAAAATCTTTTGCTCTTCCTAGAATTGATGCTCACATAACAGACTTGCACACTTCCCATGAAAAGACCGGCCCTCCACAGCCTGAGCATTAGTATTTAACAGCGCCCTTTAGAATTGCCTTAGTAGTTTTATTCAAATAAGACTAGCTCATTATTTTTAAATCAATCAACACACAAAATTATAGAGTTAAATTTCACCTAAGATCCCTACACACACACACACACACACACACACACACACACACACACACACACACAGAATAGATTAATGTCATTCTTCACGTTTCTACATTTGTATATGGATAGAATTGTGAAGGTTAGGAGAGAATGCATGGAAAAAATATGGATGAAATTGCTTTATAAAACAACTATTTTTTATTTTAAAATTTTATTTTAATTCTACAGAAAAGTAAAATAATAGAAAGGCTGTACTTTTACACATTTCTCCACCGTAAGATATTATTTCCTTAAAGATCCTTTTAAATTCAAGAAAAAAAATTGACTGAAAGGTTGGAACCATGATTTTAACACCTTATTTAGTCAGTATGAGAGGGCAAGTTACACATACATGTCCTCCCATTTCATCCCGGAGCTTTCCATTTCCAGTACATTTTTTTTTTACTTTGTCACATTCTATTCTTTAGGTGTACTGCCCACTCTTGCTTAGCTTACCTCTATTTGAATGAATGAAGGGTTCACCAAATGACCTTTAACCACACACCTTCCTAAGTTTGCTTTTGATTAATATTTCTCATCAAGTAAGTTTTCCCAAGAAAGGCTCATATATGCTATATTCTCTAAGTTCTTGTACATATGAGAGTGGCTACCTGCCTTATCCTTGCAGAGTGATTTAAATAAGTTTAAAAGTCTTTAGTCACAATGCCTTTCCCTCAGAACTCTAAATATTTCTTCTCTGTGTTTTCAAGTTTTTATTCTGCTACATCTGCTGCAGATCAAGTCTGAGGCCAACATGATTTTTACCCTGTGGCAAGATGAACAGCTCCCAGTATACATTTCCTCATTTCCCTTTCCGTAATAGAAAAACCCTGAGTTTTGAGGGCAAACCCAGCTGGAGACATTTTCCCAGCCTCCTTTGCAGCCAAGTAGGTCCATGTGACTATGTTTTGGTCAGTGGAATGTGAGAAGTGGCATGTATCCCCACAGATACCCCAGCTATCCTTCTGAGAGGTCATCTTTGTACGACCTTTAAATCTCTCTTTTTTTTTTGATGAATTTCTTTTTTTTTTTTTCTCAGCATATACTGTAATTTTCATTAAGCCTTCCCTCTCTGCTAGTAATTTAGTTTTCAGTGGCTTCTACTTTGTACCTTTATTAGCTTTTTCTCTAATGATGTTGTTTATAGCCTCATTTTTTTTTTCTTAGTTCTGTAAATGCCCTTTTTATTTCATTCTGTAGTTTGGCTTCTTTTCTCTGAGTTCTTAATTGATTAGTTTTCAATACACTTTATTTTGAATGAATGAATGAATGAATGAATAAATATCCCTACTGCCCCTGCAACCTCAGAGCCAACTGCAACCCAGAAATTATCCTGGGAAATGAGGAGAATGGGCCAAAATTACCCCATTTACCATTGAATGACAGAAAATAATTTTAATCATATGTCATGCCTTCCATCTTCTTGATCCTATCATCTTTAAAGGGACAGGTCAAGGCCCACATGCTCCACACTCTTCCAATCCACACTGATTGCTTCCTCTCCAATTCTCAAAGGGTTTCTCTGAACTAAATGGTTCACGGTAATGCCTGGGATCCTAAATAAACTTGGAACTTTTGAGAAAGAGGATGAAGCTTCTCCCTCTCCCTTTTTATTCATGATTGGGCACATAAAGGTTTTCTTTGAAGATTTCTGAACTACTGATTTTCTGAATGAAAAGAGAGTAAAAATTAGAACCAAGACTCAGAAGAAGCTTCAACACAAGACCCGCTAGTTCCAATTTAACTATAAGTTGGAAAATGCCACAAGGTAGGTGGAAGGGAGATGATTCAGCAAAGGTGTTAGCATCTTAGCCAGCAATGAGGTCTTTCCAACCTGCTGCTGCAGGCACTGTTGCGGGGGCTGAGCAAGCCTACATTCAGGTCTAAGCACCTCAACTCACTCACTGTCTGACTTTGAACAAATCATCAAATCTCCCTCAGCCTTGTTTCCTCATCTATTAAATGAAGATGATAATAGTATATGCCACATAGGGAGGTTATGAAAATTATTTTAGATAATGAATGCAATGCTTCCAGCCTTATCCCTCACCACCTCCTGCCTTCTGTGTTTCTCTCCAGGAACATCAACCTGTTAGTGATTCCCACACACATGCAACAAGCCATTCTTTATCCCATACCCTGGCTCCTGCAGCTCTTTTCCTTCAAATGCCCTTCTCCAAAAGGCTAACAGCTATTGCCCTCTAAGACTCAGCTTAGGCATCACCTCCTCCAGGAAGCTCTTCCAAACTCGCTGTACCTTCTTCTCAGCCTCTGCCTATACCTAAATCATTAATGACTGTGTTGTAATTAATATCTGCATGTCCACTCCCAACTAAGCACTTGAAGGAACAGCATAGTGGTAATATTTGGGTCTATGTTCTAAAGACAAGCACTGTGCATGGGTACAGCAGGTACTCTATGTTTGTTGAATGAATGAACAAAGCAAACACTCTAAGAAAACAGAAAGAGGATGGTACAGGAAGTTTGTACAGGAAGCCACTAACTTCTAAGGCCCTGCCAGTTACACTGAATATGTGTGTGCATGTCTACAATGTGTGTTCTTTATGTAGATATTCCCAATGCCTAGCACGATGCTTAGCACATAATAGGCACTTAATAAATATTTGATAAAGAAAGTAATATTAAATAAACTTTACAAAAGAAGATATTGTTTAAGAGTCTAGAAGCACAGCTGCAAGATAAGCCCTTAACAATGAGGATATTTAATTTCATTTAAAAACTGAAAGCTTAAGGTAGCCAAGCAGTGGTACCCACCCAGCCATGCCCACTACCAGTGTTTATTCCCAATCATAACCAAATAATGAGTACAAGTAGATATCAGAATTTCAAATGGCAAGCAAAAAAAAGGGGGTTGGGCAAACCAGGTTTGATGCAAACAATTATGACCAAAAAGGGAAATGAGCAAATGTATGCTGGACCCAAATGTCACGCTATTCATATGTGACTGTCCATTATTTTCTTTCCATTCATATATTCTTAATGGAATAGTAGAAAGCCTCCATAGTCCGTGTATGGATAAATTTAGCCAAGCTCCCAATGAAACACAAGGACAAAGCACTTCTCAGACCCAAAGGACTTGGAATTACTAACAGAGTGAATCTTCAGTTAAGTTTCTACCCTCTCATCTGCAAAATGGAACTAATGATACCATCACACCAAAGTGTTGCTGTGGGGACTTGGTGAGAGAACACAAAAACAGTGCCTCCTTGCAGCCAGGTGCTCAGCAAAAGCCCAGAAGATGGTAAACTCGACTCAGCTAAGACTTCAGTCCAAGAGGTTCTTCCGCATCCACAGGAAAGAAAGGCACAAGCATTCAACATGGTGGGTGCTGTCAACTCACTCAGAGGATCATCAAAAGGGTAGAGTTTTCCTAAAATTAAAGCTGAGTTCCGTCTCAGCACTGTGCCAAGGAAACCAGGAGATAGATGCAAATTTAGAAAGACTGTAATGAAAAAAATTGTATAATCATCCTCTTGGGACATGTAGTTCTTTTCTGGTTGCCAGATTTCCTGGTCATCTAAAGTGTACTTGATATATTTCTTCCTGTGGAAAAGTTTATGAATATAGAGTCAAGCCATGCTGAATCCAAGGACAGACAAGAGGAAGGTTGCCAAGATCCAAGGGAAACAATGTTTAGGCCTCCTTTGAATATTTCCATTTTATTCTACCTTTCAGAGCAGGTAAAAACTGGCATTGTGTGTAGCTCTTTCCTACAAACTGGCATTGTGTGTAGCTCTTTCCTCATGCATAACTTGTCTCACCTACTCAGTCTGATTTTGTACCCTTCTGCTTCTTGCCCTACAGTCAAAGAGAGTCATAGACTCTCAAAGTTGGAAGGGGCATTTTAGATCAACCTTTCTGATGGCAAACACATTTTTTACAGCTCTTGCTTGGATATTCCCATGACTGGAAGTTCATTGCCTTGTGACATAGCTCATTCCATATTTGGGCAGTTCTGCTAAATCTCTCTGCCATCTTGCAACTTTTCCTTGACCCTCTACTGCTTCTCCCCTCTATATCAGCCACTCAGTATAACCCTAACCCTTCTTCCACTTGAAGAAGGTACCGCTTATTTTATCTCCTGCAGGCTAGAAAGCCCATTTTCCACATTTATTCCACCTACAATATGGTGTCCTAAACCTCTGTCTTCCAAGTAGCTCATTTCTGAGTGCTTCATTTTATCATAATCTGTTACTGCACCCAGGAAACGTAACACTCCAGATGGGTCTGAACAACCAGATGGAGTAGAGTAGAACAGGCACAGTCCCTCCTTCAGAGCCTGAGATAAAATACTCCTCTTCTTGGCTTCTTTCTTCTCCCTTGTTCAAGTTCCATTCCTCTCACTAGGTCCCCAGTGACCCTGGGAACAGAAACAAATTTAGAAGTGCCAGAGACAGTGGAAAGAGGAGGAGGTGATGACGCAGCTCAATTTCTTGCACTGGCAGCTGAGGGAACCCAACCAAACAGGCTGTCTCCAAAAATAGCTTTCTTTGGATAGAGCCTCTTAGTAACTTCTTGAGAGCCTTTTATTCCAGCTTTCCAGGGTGTAGTATTCAGTGTCCCTGTACCCATTCTCTTGCCACTCTTTCCAGAGTTTGATGGACTAGCTTCATATAGCCACTGACTTTATAATCATCATTCCATATGTCCAACGTCTAAATATGCTTAGAAATATATTTTTATGGAAATATATTTTTATAAGTGTATTAACTTCACTAGTCTTCTGTTAATATCCATCAACAGAAGACTAGTGAAGTTAATACACTCATAATATAGAATGTGATGTGGCTGTGAAAAATATATGTATACACTGATATGGGAATACATTTAATACATATAAGAAAGTGAAAAAAGCAAGTATGTAAAGTGGCAGTTACATTTACTTAGTTTTAAAATGTATTTGCACATAACCATGAATAAAACATAAATGCATAAAAAAGAGCTGAAGGGCCCACAACAAACTAAACAGTGGTCTCTTCAGAGAGAAGTGAGATTGCAAGGAATAAAGGTAAAAGGTGAGGGTTAATTTTTTACCCTATTTGAAGATTCAAAAAAACAAACAAATTTCATTTATTATTTATGTAAAGAAGCCCCCTATGTATACCCTTTGCCCTTTGCCATTTGATTATCTCTGAGCTGGAAGGGCCTAGAGAGATGGGAGTGGAGTCCCTGATGTGGCATGCATCTTGCCCAAGGTCATGCAGCTAGCTAGTAACTGCCAGAGACCACAAGTCACAGTGCAGGTCCTCACATCATGGGAGTCCCAGTGGATTAAAGAGAGGGCTTAATTTAATCACTAAATCAAATCAATTTTTTTCTTTTAGTTGAGTCAAAAATTCCTACTTGGGTACAACAGCGAGTTAGAAGAGACCAAGACTCATCAAAATCGCAGGAGGAAAGGGGAGCCCATCTCTTTCCATGAAGATAAAAGAACATTAGAGAAGGCATGTTACTTAGGCACAGTTGTCAAGGGCCCTATCTTCTGTGGGCTTCCTTGCCCTCATCCATAAATCAGAGGTAAAGGGCTGAGTAAGAGGGGATAAGAGAGATTCAATCAACAAACATAGGGTGCTCTGTGTGCTAGGTGCTTATCTGAGCCATGACTACATCCACAGAATGCGACCCACAGCATCTTGAATGCATCTTGCTGCAGAGGGGCCATCAGTCTGTGACTTCAGTTCCATACGGACACTCTGTCTCTCAGGGAAGGAAGGCTGAGTTCCAGTACGATTCAAGTTCAACTATATGGAGTTGCTGGGCTATCACATGGATTACTTCATTTGATACTCACCAAATTTTTACAAATACACTCAAAGAAATTCAGAAGTCACTTGTCAAAAGCACATAATTTGTAAAGAGTGATTGATGCCTTATACAAAATCAGGTCTCCTAACTCTACATTCAGTGCTCCCTCTGCCTTGTCTCTTTGAGACACAACCTGGAAGGAAAACTCACTTGAGCAGTAAAACTTAAGAAGTTCTCAGGCTGGTACGCCCATCCCTGTGGCACACACAAGTGTACAAATAATCCCATAACAATGACAGCAGAGACAATCTCCAAGGGCAGCACAATACCTCAAATAAACATCATGCAAGTGAAATACTTATGGCCAGGATGATAAGATGTCACAAAGGTGCTTCAAAGTAATCTAGGTGAAGTGTAGAATTATAGATCAGCCAGAGTTTTGATAATTGTTGAAGATACGTGATTGTATATGGGAGTTCATTACACCTTTCTGCATGTTTGAAATTTTCCATTATAAGACATTTATAATGTATCATGTGAGTGATCATTTCTCTCTCAATTTGTCCCCTGGTAGGAGGTTCCATTTTAATTAACTTTCTTCCTGTTTATGCATGGTAAGAAAAAATTAGGAAGAAAGGTTCCTGCAGCTTGTGAAAATCCTAACTATCACAATAATAGCTATCACTTACTGAGTGCTTTCCTGTATTCCTGGCACTATACGGAACTCTTTATCTATGATTTCATTTAATCTTTGCAATGGCCCAGTCTGGTAAGGTGTGAGTTTAAGTACTGGTCTGAGTCTACAATGGTGATAAATGGTGAGCAAGAATTTGAATCCTGAATTACTTATGCTCTTAATTTCTACTGTTCCCACACAACATAATACTTAGGTACTTTAAGACTTTATATGTAAAGTGAATTTTTTAAAATGATTATACCCTTAAAATGTATATTAGTACACAATTCTTTAAATGATTATACCTTTTTTTAAATGATTATACTCTTAAAGTATATATTAGTAATTCCATCTTTAGGATTCTAGCCTATAGAGTTTATCTGGAATACGGACAGATTTACTCACAAACATGAAAATCTCAGTGTCAATTAAAATAGAGAAAAAATAAAAAGTGGTTTGACTGTTCAGCAGTGGCCCTCCAACAGGAAGCCTTCCCCATTGCTCCAGTCTTGGGTGGCTGCCTCTCCTCTTGGTCCACAGCATTCTGCACTAGTCTCTTGTTACTCTGACAAAAGGTACCATACTGTGAGCTTCTTAAAAGCCAAGCTTTTCTTATACATGTTTGGTTTAGAGTGAGCACTCAAATATGTGAGAAATGACTCTAAAGTTGCTTATTTAACACATATGGAAACTGAAAACCAGGTGTTAAAGTAAGTTGCTAGAGATCACAGGGCAGGACTAGAACTCAAGGCCATATGCAGGGTTCTTCTCCCTTCACCGTAAACTTTTTCTAAAATAAAATAAAAATGGATGGTGTTTGAACACTTGAGGCTGGGGTGGGAAAGGTGGAGGAAGTTGGAAGCGTCTTCCTCTATCGGTCCTCCCAGAAGTAATCAGATCCCATGGGATCAAGAGACCTTGGAGATGCTGAGCAGCTAATATGGGTGATGAGTGAAAGTTGCAGTTTAATGTGGATGTAAACTCTGACATATATATATATATATATATATATATATATATATATATATATACACATATATATATGACATGATTATATATATATGTATATATATACATATATATATATATGACATGATTAAGCAAGAAAGGCAAGAGATAACTGCACATATAGTGTGTTCTCAGCCATTTAGAGAAAACAAATCATAAAAAAGAAAAGAAAAAGACCAGAAGAAAACTTGCCAAATATTAACAATGGTTGCCTTTGAGTAATGAAATTTTTTTCTGTTTCTCTATGCTTTTTTGTACTTTCCAAATTGTCCTCAATGGGCATGCTTTATTCTTATAATCAGAATGCTAAATAAAATGTAGATCACCAAATATGTGGTGATAGAAAGAAATCTAATTATAGACGGTGAACACAATGCAATATATATATGCCTTACTGTTGAATTGTACACCTGAAACTTACTGGATTTCATTAGTCAATGTCACCATAATAAAAATAAATTAATTAATATATATAGATAAAAGAAAAAGAAAAATGTAAATCACCAAATTGATTCTGAAGGGTAACCTGACCCTCTCACCCCAGTGTTTTAATGTGGAACTGCATTGCTTACTATGTTACTGTAATATATAAGCTCATGGAAAATACATCTGTCAAAATCAGAATGCATGCACTATGCATGCAGGCAAGCAAGAAAAATTTTTCCCCAATTTGGTTCTTATTGAACAAATCCCTGACACCAGGTCTGAGCAAATTTCAGGACTCAAATGTTCCAGAAGATAACTGAATTTTTTTAATGAATTATTCCTGTCAATTTTAATGCTGCCACATCCTTACATTTGTAGAGAGCCACAGTCTCTTTGAAGCTTTCCCTCTTCCACTCCCTAATTTACCACCTGCTCTTGTTTCACTCATGAAGAAAAAGCCCCAGCCACCCACAACCCAGAGGTCAATATTGAGATAAATTAGATCTATTTTCCATGGGCTTCTTAGGGCACTTTCTTAGATGTTCTGAAAAAGGGTGGTGAGGCAAAGAAGGATTGTGTTCTTTGTAACTCCAGGCTTAGCACAGGATACCACCTCCCACCTGCCTGCTTATCAGTAAATATGGAATAAATAAATGGAATGACTTTTGGTTTCACTCACTTACGCCTGAAAGTTCTGGTTTTGTTTTTGATTTGGTTCATACTGTTTATTTACCTTAGAGTCACACACACTTCACAACCACCCAAAGGCCCCCTTTACAGATTGGTAAACATTCACACCTCTTTGTGACTAGGCAGGGTCTCTTGAGCACAGGGCTTACCCTCCAGGGTTATTCTCCCACTATCATTCTCTACCACTTAGAACACTGGTGAGCACCCAAACCTGCCAAGAGGTCTGAACAGTCATAAGCATGGGTCACATGACTTAATATCCACAACAACTCCAGGAGATACATACATGTTCTTCTCCTCACTTTATACAATGTGGATGCAGCCTACTGGTTCTCAGGGAACATAGGAGAGAAGAGGGATGACAAATCCACTCCTCTGACTCTAAGGCTTAAAGCATCTTCCACCCCACTAGAACAGCCTGTGCAGACACTGGGCAGGAGGTACTCTCACTGTACAAAAAAGGAAACTGGAGCCCAAGAAGTTAAATACCACAAAGAGCTAAATTGGGTCTCTTTCTTCTGACCTTTTACTGCCCCCTTTTTTTTTTTTTATGATTATACTCAAAGCAGCTCTCTACTTGGAAAAAAGAATATGTGGGAGCCCAGGGAAAGAGTAAAGTGAATCATTTAGTAAGCACTGAAGAAAACTGATCCCCAATGATAACTGTAATACTCCTCACCGGATCTACCATTGAGATCTATGGTTTTGTTTAATAACCAAAATCTATTTAAATCCTTCATGAATGCATTCCCTGACTTAAAGAGTATTGTTATAACAATCATCATAACTTTGACCTTACTGCAGGTTATCAACGAAAAAACACGTTTCATGCAAAAGTTTCCCTTTTATGCAAAAAGAGGCACTAAAAGACTCCTTCCTCAGTGTCCTTTGGCAAGTAATTTCTCCTCCCTGGGCCTCAGTTTTTTCATCTGGGAAACAAAAAGATAATTTCTGAATTTCCTTAAATGCCAAGAAAAAGCACCATGAAAATGAAACACCCTAGAAATGCTAAGAAAAGGCATGTATAGCCAGGCTATATAGGGGCAGGGCAAAATGGCACATTAGCTTTGGGGAAATCCAGACTTCAAGTGCTTTATTGGTTTTCCAATTTTTCCTCTGCCAAATACAAAAATAAGCCGCTACTTCCCTGGAACTCTCATTTAAAACAAATTTTTTTAAATTAAATAAAAGCAATGAAAACAATGCTTTGTTTTCCTACAAGTGGCTCAGGAGTAGCCCACTAAGAGACACTTTCTTCCCAGCGGGCTGATGTAAACCGCCCATGCTTATGCCCAAACAAAGGCTTCCTGGCACTGGGATGAGAGGCAAAACATCTAAGACTCCATAGTTGGCTCTATTCCAATTTGAGGGGAAGGGGGCAGCCGGGTGAGAAAAATAACTAAGCTTATGAAAGGCTGGAAGGAGAGTAAGGAATTACTAAATCTTTTTCTCAAATGCATAAAGAACTTTTGAAAGGGATAATGGAAGGGTGCAACTTTCAATCTGAATTACTTTCTTTGTTCAACTCTATTCTGCCTAAGGCCACTGCCTTTTAAGCCAACCACAAAATTCTGGTTCTGCCTTTAGTTGCCAGCATGGCGGTGTGCGGTGTGTGAGCTGGGAGACCTATACTCAAGTCCTCTCTGTCACAGATACTCGTTTTAAACTTGCACGAATGGCTGAATTCTCCAGGTCTCCATTCCCTGCCTATAAAATAAGAAGGTTCAATAGATGTTCTCTGGACTCTAAATGGCAGTGGTGTGGGACTGGAGGACCCCTAGTTCTCCCCAAGTTAATCTCCGACGGTACTAACCAAGGTGAAGCCACAGCCCAACTGCTCAGCAAGCACATTCAGGCAGTGGTGCTTCCCTTCCTGCACAGACTACCTACCACTACAATCTTAGGGGCTCACTCCTGCACCAATATCATCACCTAAAGGCCAGTTCATTCTCTCAATCGTCTCACTGCTGGCTCAACAGGTCTAGTTAACCAAAATCTGCAAAGCTGAGCTGAGCATATGTAAGCAAATAGAGGGCAAAACAAACCGGCGGCTTTTCTTTCCGGGCCTCGTAATTTCTCTCAAATTCTGATAGAACTGAAAATAATAGCACCCCGCCTAAACCAAGAGGCCTCAGCTGGCCTTGCTTGTAAAAATGCATAATAAGCCAAAAATGCCGGATGACACCCAGGCAGGCTAGACGCATGGACCTACAAGGCAAAGCGCGAATGAAACGCAAGACCGCTCCAGGCGCAGTTTAATTTGGTCCGTTCTCTCTGCAGGCTGCAGAGGCGCTCGCGATCTCCCAGCGGAGGCAGTCGCCCGAGCGCAGAAACAATGGTGCACTAGGCAGTCTTATTTTTTATTTTATTTTTTATTTTTTTGGAGGGGCACTCTTAGACCCTTAATTGAATCCCATCCCTAAGAAACCTCCGTGAGGTGGAAATGAGGATTTGTCCTGATCACATCAAGTAATACATCACGGCTGGGAACAGACTCAGCCTGAGTAATCTTTTCGTAGCTGCTTTCTGGTTTCGTTTTTCCCTTTTAAAGTCTGGCAGTTTGGTCTGATGCCCAAGTGGAACCTTTTAAATGTCTCTGTCGTCCTCCTCCCGCAAACGATGCCCCCAGGGCCTCTCCCTACCCGGCGGCTGAGACAATGGCCCGGCTCCGCAGGGCAGCTCTCAAGGACTTGCAGTGTACCGGGATCCCAGGGCTGGACTCACGTGCGTTTGTTATGGTGCCTGTGTCCCCACCCCTGCCGCGAGCCTTTTTTCTGGTCAGAAAACCCAGAAGGTGGGATCTGAGGGAACCCGTACTCTACTAGGTGTGCCTACCTCCTTTCCTACAGACGCGGCTCTGGAGAAAGCGGGGTTCCCGGTGGCAGAGAGCACGTGTGTTTGTTGTGGGTCCCCAGGGTCGCGGAGCCGGGGAGAAACCAAGGCGGAGGCGGCCCCTCGCCCAGGACAAATATACTAACACCCACCCCAGCCAAAAGGTGGCCAGCGCTGCGAAAGCTGGGTGCGCCTGGGGCCCCGCCGCTCCCCTTTTCTCCTGCGCCCCTTCGCCACACTCTTCCCGAGGACCCTGGGCTTCGCCGCCACCCACCGCACCCACTACTCACTCGCTGCGCTCTCTCGACTGCAGAGATTACGGCTGCTCCGCTTGCTCAGCAACTCAGCCGGCCAGCAGCTGGCTTCCTTTGTTAGCGCTGGGCTGTGCCCCCAGGCGTCTTCCCTCGCCGGTCCAACCCAGGACTCCCCTCCCTCAGGTGCCTCCCGACTCCGTGCAGGGCCGTGGGAGGAGAGCCTGGGAGCTGAGAGACCACTTGGGAGTCTTGGAAGGGGGGTTTGCTGGGGAGGAGCAGGGGGTCGGGGATGAAGGGTGGAGGGGACTGGGGGAGCAGGGAAGATGAGACCGCTGGAGGGGTGGGGTAAGCGAGCGCTCTCCGTTATGCAAATAGTCCTCCGCCAAACGGAGCCCCGAACCCGTTTAGCCCTCCAGAGGTCGCTAGCGAACAGGCCTAGCAATTGGGAGTGCCTACCTAGGGTACTGCGTGATGTTAGGACCCAGCCTCCCCGGAGGATGGTGGATGGGAACAAGGGGAAGGGGCAACCCGGGCGAGGATCCTCAAATGCTGGCTGTACCTCCACCCCACAGCTCCCGAGAGTTGAATCCACACTTCTGGCTTTTTGTCCTAACGAGCGGGAGCTATAATCCTGGCTTGGCCACCGACTGGCTGCGTGACCCTAAGCAAATCACTTAGCCTCTCTGAGCCTGGCATTCTCCTTATGTAAATATGAAGCAACAAAATTAGACAGGAACCTCCCAACATCGGGCGTGGCGCATACTAAGTGCTCTCAAAGGCAGCAGATACAGAAGAGAAGGAGTGTGGGTGAATATCCGCACACGGAGACTTCCACACCAAGCTGTCGGCAGGCTGGCGGGAGGGTGGCCTCAGGTTAGGGTGGTCCGGGAGGAGGGGAGCAGATTCCTTGATTTCACTGTTTGAAGAAGGCGAATGGAAATCTCATGTTCAGCAATCGCCACCTCCGCACAACCGCCATCCCTGATGTGCCCCGGCTGCTTCTGCGAAACAGAAAACTTCCCTACAGGAGGGCCGGAAGCCGGCCTTGGGCCACCGCTTGGGTAGGGAGGATGTGCCTACCAAAGGCAATCCTCTCACGAATGTCTCTTGAGCGCCCTCTTGGCCCCTGGTTCTGTGCTTGGAGGGAAGAGGGTATGGAAGGGGAGGAGGGACAGGAGAGTGAAAAGTAGTATGAGTCTTCTGGGTACAAGAGGCGGGATGCACACCGTGAGCCCTTGAAGCCCAAGCCCAGAACACTCTCTTCAAATCGAGGTGGCCACTCTCCACCACCAACCTGGGGAAGGGGAAGTGGTGTCCTCATCTCAGCCCCAATACTCTTCTTCCAAATACTTCTTCCCGCCCGGATCCTGGACCACTAGGGCTGCTGCTGGCCCCTCCCAGCTGCCGGAGAAGCTTTATGATCTGTACAAAGAGTTCCAGTTGAGAGGGTGCCACGCAGAATGAATTCAAATCTCTGTGAACAGCTAGCTGTGTATTGGTGTGAGTTCCTAAGCCGCTCTAAGCCTCTCTGAGCCTCCCTTTCATATTCGGTATCGTGGAGATATTAATGACGGTGTAATTTTCGCGATTATGTGAAATGATCTCTATGAAGTACTTAGCTTAGTATCCGACATACAGAAAGTTCTCATAACAGTAAAATATATGAATGATTAAGTGGAAGCAGACAAACTCATAAGACTATTCTGGGAGATTTGGGACTTTATTGTGAGGAAATTGGAAGCTAGTAAAAGATTTTATTCAGGGGTATAACATGCATATTTGTTTTTACACTAATTTTTTCTGGCAGTATACTGAAAAATGGGTGGCAGGAACAGAGACTGCAAGCATGGAGTGCAGAAAACAGCTTGGAAGCTGCCATCAGTGGAGATATATACATAATAGGAGCTGTGGCAATGACAGGGGGAATGAAAAAAACATCTAAATAATAGCTACTATTTGAGGTACAAAAGCACTTTGCTTACTATATTGTCTCTCTATATAAGATAGGTGACAGCCATAGCCTCATTGCATGGTTGAGGAAATTGAAGTCACCCAGGAAATGGACAAGCTGGAATTCAAACCCTCTTCCACATTCATTGAAAGCCTTAATCAGGAAAATAGGGATGCCACTAGCAAATTTCCAGGGCAGAAGTAGCTGTGGAGCTATTACCTTTGGAGGCTGTTTCCTCAAGGTTGCTGTCTTGGGTCAGTTGGGGCCATGGGATCCATAAGTGAGAGGCAGGAGGATGATCCTCAGTTGAGGGATAGTCCCGCCTTCCCCCGTCTTATTTATGAGGTTTCCATATGCATTGTCTTTGGGACTCCTGCCTTAACAGGTTGTTTTCCTTAAGAAGTACAGATACCTACTTTCCCTTTGGACACTATCTCAGCCTTTGCCCATGAATAACACGTTAGGAAATGCCTTTCTCAGTCATCATTTTAAGCAGTTTACTGGCTAATACTAATAATGCCTTACTTTATAATGTTCATTTACAACAACCCACTCACAAACAATATTTCAACCCACTCTTGAATTGGAAGAGATATTATTAAAGTCTTATGGGGGGAAAAAAAAGAAGGGTTAAGTAATCAAACGTATCCCCTCAAACCCTTCTTCTTCACCTCACTATAGGCGCTCATCAAGACCCTTATATAGCCTTCCCAGTTTCTCTGACTGCTTTCAGCACCTATTATCCAGTATGAGGGTAGACTCAGGGTTAAAAGAACTGCTCTGTGGTCTGTCTATGGCTCCTTCCTTGGGCCTCAGTGCTGCCAGTTTCAAAGGTAAAGATATCTATACACAACTAAGTACATAGAACGTAAGTCAGAAAATAGAAATAGAATAATAGCACCTCTAATTTAAGCTACTTGATAGTTGCCCCATAGTACAGCAAGCAGTGGCCTGGTGGCTCTAAGAACTCAGAGAAGGTAGGATACGAGCATAGAATGATCAGGATAAGCCAGAGAAATGGACCTGTTATGTGGGCACAGCTGTGGTTGGACTGCATTTCACCCAATCAACTTCAATGTCCAGCCTTGTCCCAGGAGAGACAAGGAAAAACAAAGTTTCCATTATCAAATCACTTCTGTTTTAGCAAAATATCTCCTAGTTCACAATAATAATAATCGCCATGTGCTAAACATCTACTGTGTGCAAGGCAGGCTATGTGTATGTTCTCAATCAATCCTCACTCGGAAAAGGAGATATCACTCTAGAACCCTAGTGTGCTTAAATCTTCTTGAGCTC
Organism: Macroglossus sobrinus; assembly: GCA_004027375.1. NCBI lineage: Eukaryota > Metazoa > Chordata > Mammalia > Chiroptera > Pteropodidae > Macroglossus > Macroglossus sobrinus. Next base: position 113,040 of record PVKZ01000400.1, read on the forward strand.
TTCCTATTCTTGCCTTAAGGCCAATCTTAGCAGGCAATTAAGACATGGGGCAAGGGGATGACTACAAACCTCACTCCAAGAATATGAAAAAGTCAGAGAAGTCTTTGAAAAAGTTTTCTTAGGAGACAAAATGGACTTTAATTTCAATTAGCCTCTCTCAGTGGCTCCAAGGATATGAGAAAGTAGAAAGATAGATACAGGTAGATATAGATATACATACATACACATACATACATACATACATACATACATACATACATACATACATACATACAATTCAAATGACTTTAGACCCTTATATTTACAAATAACTTGCGTATACATTATCCCCTACTTGAGTCCCCTTTGACTTACAGTAACCTGTGAGTTCGGTAAGGCTCTTTTTCATCCCCATTTACAGATGAGAACCCTGAGGCTCAGAGGTAAAGTGAGTTGCTTAAAGTCTATTAGTGAGTGTTGAGCTATGCAGCTATGCCTTGAAACCAAGGCCTCTTTGCTTCATATCATGTCTGGCCCTAGGGCTGCAAAAAGCTGAACAAGCTCATCAAACTGTCAGTGACACTTCACAGGCTGTAGCTGCCCAAACTGCTGCTCTACTGCCTGGGGGCAGGACTTATAAGATGTACTAGGAATGGCAGGAAATACAGGGGCAAGGGGACTCTGAGGAATCAAAGATACTGATAATAAATTCTCTCAGAAAAATCCAGTAAATTGCCTTCTCTCAAGGGATGTTGTATCAGAACCAAAATGAAAGCTACCTCCTGTGTATTTATGACCTGAGAATGACCGTCTAAATAATCTGCAGTAATGTCAGGCTTCGTGCAAGAGAGTATGTTGGTTAATGAAACTTCTTTGAAATTAACAAATGTTTTAGGGAGAAAAAATCAGTATTTGATGCCTGTTGGTGATTTGTTCCAAATCTACTTCTATATAGTCTCATGTTTTAAAAAAATCTATTTTAGCAGTTTTTCCCCCTGATTTTACAGATAAAGTTTGCTTTAGGAAATTCAGAAAAGTTAGAAAAGTATAAATGAGCAAAGTGGAAAATTGGCATCCCATCAGCCATGTCGATGAAAGAATGTCCAGCCTAAGAAAAAGTCTTATAAATTTATTTGAACCAAACTGACGACAATTACCAGGAAGCAAAATTCAATGGACTGAGAAAATGTTGCAGAGAATGGTAGTTTTGCAGCTTGTTTGATACATTAGAACCAAAGGAGGAAACATAATAAAGGTTACATGAAATCCATTGGTGGTAGGTTAGGGAGGCAGGAGAAAGCAGAGCAGGGCAATCTCTGAGGTTGGATAAAAAGTAAAACCGAGAGACATACTTCTTTTATATTCGTGAGTACAGAATAGTTGACATTTACAGCACATAAAGATGGTAGATGGGTAGCAAGATAATAATGAGGGACTCTGTTGTACTCTTAGGGGTCTGAAAAAAAGGATTACTCTGCCATTTTCAAAGGTCTGATATCTTAGATGCAAAAAGGCAATAAACAGACTCACTTAAGGTAAAGATTGACCTTTGTCAAGGATTATGCCATTGTTTATTGTGCTTCACCCACATGTATTTTACATATCTCTCTCCAAAGAGAGCTACAAGCCCTCACTTTTAGTCAGAATTTTTTATATCCAGACCATTCTATGTGGTTATTTTCGGTCTCTGAGTTTGTAAGACCCACCATGCAGGCCTCCTTTGAGCTTGCCAGGTTTCGTGTGTGGTCCCTTTTTTGTCCACAGCCACAAGCAGAATTAATCTTTGGTCTATTTTCATCTAGTCATTCCCTGTATATTTTTCTAGAACTTACCAAATTGAAATAATAATGAGTATAAGTGATACCCTGCTTTCTCCCCCATTTAGAGTATATTACAAGTATTTCTTATATATAGTTAATAAATTATTCATTCATTTCAGCCCTTATTAGATGCAAAGCAAACATTCTCAGGCAAGTTATTAGGGGTTTGTTGTACCATTTGTTTGCTATCTGAGAGACAGTTTAATTTGAGAGAACTGACTATGGAGTCAGCGGCCTTAGTTTGAATCCTGACTCTGTTAACTCCTAGCTGTGCAACCTCGGACAAATTAATTAACCTCCCTGGCTCTGTTTTTTACCTGTAAAATGAGGATATAGTGCCTATCTCATAAAGTGTTTCTAACGATTAAATGAGTTAATTATGTTAAAAGTGCTTAGACCAATACATGACATGATCAGCACTGAGTAAGTGATAGCTGTTAGCAATATGTGAGTGCATCATACATTATTCAAACATTATCCTAAAGCTGGACATTAAGGTTGCTTTCAACTTTTCTACTAATATAACTAGTGCTTCAATAAACCATTCACTGCACACAAGACAGAAAGAAAGGTGGATTGAAACTCCATTGTGAAGGGATTTGAGTGCCAAAATAAGACATTAAGAATTAAGAAATTCAGGATGAATGACCCAGGAGGAAACGTTTCTGGGGTGGAGGCATCTGACTTGAAGAGATAATATTTAATTCTATTTGACAAACATTTACTAAGTATTATTGACCAAGAAAGGATCTGGGGAGCTCAGGGAACACCTAGATGAAGAGATGACACCAAGATGAACAAGGGACAGGATTCACTTTCAAGAAGCTTTAGTAACACAGAAATTTTAAAATTGTTACCTCTTGAAGTTTATTTCACCACAGCATATTGTTACATATCACCTATGTGGACAGAAGTTACAAAATGCCTAATTTCAAATGACCAATATAGCCAAAGGTAATAGCCAACAGTTACTGAGCACTTGCCCCATGCTAGGCACTACATCAAGCACTTTTTAAACATTCTATCACTGATTCCTTGCAGCAACTCTATTAGGTAGGTACTATTCATTTTATCATTCCTCTTTTATAGATAATGAAGTAAGAGGTAAGTGACTTACCTAAGGTCTCATAAGTAGGAAGTGGTTGAAGCTGGATTCTTAAGCAAGGCATTTGAGTAATGACAGTAAGCTAATGGCCAGTGTTAGATTCTTGTGACATTGTGACATTCAAAGGATTATGCCATTGTTTATTGTGCTTCACCCACATGTATTTTACACATCTCTTCCCAAAGAGAACTGATATTTTATGAGAAAAGCCACACAACACACAATGTACCAATCTAGGAGTCAACAGCCCTGAATTCTACTCCCAGCTCTCACTACCCAGTGTATAGACCTCAGCCAAGGTATTTCCCCCTTACTACTTCATGAAATCAGGTCAGTTGGACTAAACAAGTTGTTTCTAAATTCAAATGATCTTTGGAATCACCTGTAGAAATTTTTGAAAATATAAATGCTATTTCCCTCACCACCATGGTGCCAGGGACAGAGCCTGGGTATCTGTAATTGTTAACATGCACCCCAAGCAATGTTGGTGATTAGCTGGATTTGCAGACAAATCACTAGGTTACTTCTGAAGCTCTTTTCAGGTTGTTCCAGAGAAGTTCCTTCACAGGGTAAAAAGCCCCTAATGATTCCTGCTCATGTGGTGCTTCATGACCAGGGGATGCTTCTCCCTTGGTACTGCCTTTAGTGAGGGACTCTTTGCCAAGGGATCATGAGCTATAGACAGCTGAGACATGGCTGCAGCCTTAATCACTTTCTCGTTGGCTACCATCAGCAGCAGTTAATTTACCACAACAGCTGGGCAATAATGTTTTGAAAAGGCCAAATTTCCCCAATACTAGCTCCCAAAGTTTAAATGTCTCCTGGGAAGCTACTTCAACTTTCCAACCCCTCTTCATATAAGGTATAATACAAAACCTTGGTAGCTTCCCACAAGAAACCTAAGTGTATAGCCACAGCATTCCTAGGAGCTTGTGAGGAGACTGGTGACTTAAATTAACCAGTAGCTGCTAATATCTAATATATGGGCAATGAGATAGGCATTTGGGGATATCTGACAAGTGCAGAGAGTAGCTTCTGACCAATGTAGCACTATTCGTTAACAGACTTCTTTGGTGATATCATAAAGCACTCAACTGTCCAGTTCAATTAGCAAGCAGAAGGTTTACAATGATAATAACATACTGTAACTCTCTAATCTAAACAACTCAGAACACCACAAGATCATGACTTAAAGGCCCAGAGTGACTTCATCGGGAAGGCAAGGACACTCGGGCAGGCCCACAGGGGCAGAAGACTGATGTTGTGTTCGCAAGGGTTTGGGAATAGGGCATACAGGCGCTTGTATGAAATATATGCAATTGTATTAAAGGGTTGCATCAAATCGGCTTGGGGTCCTATCAAGTGGACCATAATTTCAGGGAGAAAGGGATACCATCTATCACACCTCCTTGACCTATTCATCTGTGAGGCCTTTTCCAAACTTTACAAGAAAGGTGGATAATAGAAAACTCCCATTTCCTTGCCCCAAATAGATGCAAAATTTATAAATTCACAGAGTGAACTTCACAGGGGGGACTCACCTAATGGCTGGGTTAGGAAGAAAGAGGTACAGTATACCTGCTTGATTTTAATCTACCCACTTTAATATGTGTTACTCATTTAGAGGACTTCCAAGACACTTTCCTATACATCTTTCAATTGATCTCTATTCACAGATAAATCAACTGAGGCCGAGAGACTCAATGGCCTGCCAAAGATTCCCTTACTCATAATTGGCAGAGTTCGAACTAGGGCCCTGGCCCTCATCTTCTGACTCTGTTATAAATGCCAATAAGGGGCTACAGGACAGCCAGAAAAATAGAGAGAGGACCAAAGACAAGAAAAGACAGAAACTACTGTGGGCCAGCCTCGTGTAATGAGGCCCCTGAGAGGAATAGAGACCTGCTCATTATTTTGACTTTTCATGGTGGTCAGGGATCATTGGGCTGGATTTTCAACCCATTTTAAAGGGCTAAGAAAAACGTATAAAGTGATAAACAGAATGATCAAAAGCCTGTTCATGTTGTTGCTGTGGAAAAGTAAGTCCTCCATCTAAGATAGGTTTGTGTGAAGCTGGACCTCTGATGATGCATTTCCCTCACCCCAGCGTTTTCGGCACAGAGGGTGAGGTATAGCTTTACTGCTTTTTATGTCTCATGAGCCAGAAGAAATTCTAATTCTTAGTTATTGATTACTGCAGTAAAATAGACCATATTAAGATTAGGATCTGGATATTCCAGAATGATCTGAGTAATAATAATGGCTTCCTCAAATTATTGAACGAAGAACTGAACTATGCTATAGTCAATCCTCACTCAGATCCTGTGCAGGTGCATCATTAACCGCATTTGGAAAGGAGAAAACCAGGGCTTAAGAAGCTCCAATGATTGGCAAAAGGCCAGATGTCTTATAATTAGCAGAGCTTGGAACTAAACTAAAATGTGCTTAACTTCAAAACCACTTTTTAACCACTATGCTTATCAATTTTTCATTTAAGACAAAGTGATATGAAAATCACCTGACTTATTTCCCCATTATCTCTACCATTAGGACACACTTACATTTTTTCATTTTTCTGAAATGCCCCCTCTCCTCTCACTCTGCCTAAATAATCATACCCCTCCCCTAATGTCTAGTGAAACCCTAAGCCTCTCTGGGAAGCTTTGAGTCCAAAATAATCTCTTCCTTCTCTAAAGTTTTAAAGACTTTTGCAGAATTTCCTGGGACCTTAATTTTTTTCATTCATTAATAATGTAACTGAGATTTGGTTTTTATACTCTTTTAAATAAATACACAGTAGATATTCTATAGAAACACTCTTCATTTCATATAAATAAATCTAGAAATGGGGACAAAATTTTTCTTACAGATTCAGAGATGTGAATTGAATCAGTTCAGAATCTCCTTTCCTCACTTAGCCAGCCATTCCCCAAATTTGGACCCAGAATTGTCAGGGTAGGAAAGCAGGGGTTCCTGCTGGCTCTCCCATGGCCTGGAAACAGACTTCCTCCTCTTAGTGGACATTTTCCTTTCTGGTTCATTCCAAGATCTTTAATAAAACTGCAAAAAGGTTATGCCTTTAGGATGTGCCTCTCCATTCCCTAAGTGACTAATGAGACAATAGCTAACTCTGTGTGGTAGTGTGCTACAGCAGGCTCTGGGGCCAACCAAAGTAAAATTTGATTGCTGCCTTGCTTTTTACTGGCCAAGTGGCTTTGAGAACAGCTCTTAACCCCTTTGAGTCTATGAAATGAGCATATTGTAATGCTTGAAGGATCACAGTAAGGATCATTTATACTGCTTTCATGTACAGTGTCAGGCATCAAATAGGTACTAAAAAGATAGTAACTATTATAATTATCAGATGTGAACCTGATTAAAAGTTGGTGGACAACTAACTTTACTAATCCTAGGGCCAATTCAGAAAAAAAAATCATAAATGCTTATGACATTACGTAAGAAGCCTCTTTCTCCTCTTCTTTTTCTTCTTTCTTCTTTTAATCTTATTAAAAATTAAACATTGTAACTGTGATTACTCATTATTATAGAGTGAATATACATGTCCACCTAATATTTATATGTTGCAAACCTAATGCGCAATATGATGGCATAAGAAGGTGAGGTCTGTGGTAGGTGATTAGGCCATGACGGTGAAACCCTCATGAGTAGGATTAATACCCTTATAAAAGCTACCTGAGAAAGCACCCTTTCTCCTTTCACATCATCTATATATTGAAGTGTAATTTTTTTTTTAATACTGGAAACAGCCTAAATAGCCACTGAGACAATCAAATACAATTTGATGAATCCATAAAATGAATTACTTTGAATCCATTAAAATATGTCAAACAATACTTAAATATGCTCAGATTATAATAAATTATTAAAAACCTCTACACATTATAGACAGTATAATTTTAACTAAGAAATCCATTTGTGTATTAAAAAATTATTAAAATGTTAGAAGGCAGGAATACAAATAATTTTGTTTCTTTAAATTTCTTAATTCTTCAAACTGTCTACAATTTATTACTTCACTACTTTTTTTTAAGGTCTTCTTGTATATTTCTCAGGTGAAGAAGATTCTCAGGCCTAGGACCTTGTCTGCATTCCCATCCTCTGAGAAGTTGACAAATACTGTGAGTGGAAGCATGGACACTGATAGTGCCTGAACACGTGACCCCTTTGCTCTGGTAAACAGCAGTATGATTTTGGAGCATGTAATTGCCTGTTGATGGTTGGCATTTTGGCCCTCCAGTACAAGGAGTAATTCTTCCCTAAAGTTAGGGCATTTAACAGGCTTGTCGTGTCTGGACACTGAGGAGCCTCCCAATCTCCAAGCCTCTTCATTTGGTCTCTGATGTTGCTCCAAACAAATGCAGTTCTCAGGCATTTCCTCCAATGCTTACAAATAAGGGGAGTTCCCCTCAGGCTCCAGAATCTCAAAAAATCCCCTTTTGCCTCCTGAGAAGTGTAAAAACCTGTACATGGAAGACTCTTCATCTAGTTCTGAAAATCGGCCTCATGCTGCAGCTTGCATAATGAATCACCACACAGTTAGAGAACACCTTGTGCAATAGAAGCCTGGCCAGAGGGGAAGAGCTACCTGGCCACAGGCCTGCATGTCTGCTACGAACCCAAGTCTAAGAGGGAAATGCCAACCTTAAAGTGCTTCCTCAATTTTCCTGTAATTACGTTCACTCTCTTCCTTCACCATTTTCATGCATTTAACTCATTTATTCAACAACCATTATTTACCTCCTACTATATACCATACAGGCTCTAAGTTAAGGATAAGATAACTGACACTAAAGGTAACAATAATAATCTTATTACCTGCCAAGCACTATGCTAAAAGCTTTACCTGCACTATCCCATTTAACTCTTACAACTCCACAAAGAAGTTTTATAGATCATAAAGCTGAGACTCCAGAAAGATAAGGCATTTGCACAAGAGAACTTCTAAGTAAAGGTGTCAAAATGACTCTAGATTAAAGGATCTCTCTCCCCAACATTTTAAACAATAAACAGCAAAAGTAAAAACAGTAAAAAAAAAAAAATTGTTTTTAACTACCAGCAGTTTCTCTTTTTGGTATGAACAAACAAGCACATACCAGAACTTGCTCTCCCACAGATAACGGCTATAAACTCTGGACAAAATTTAAAACAAACAAACAAACAAACAAACAAGCCAGAAGGCATAAGAGCCTAAATAGAAGCAAAGATATTCTGGAGGGAGTCAAATCTTAAAAAAAATCCAATGGTAAGGAGAAAGGTACCAACTTTTGTAGTTTTCAGCCTAGGAATGGGCTGAGATCAACACCATTTGGGAAGGTAAAACTCTGATTTAAAAATAAAAGAATAAAAAAATACCATAGTCCTTCTAGCCTAAAGAACCAGAGGACAGAGTGTGCTGAAATAAAAGCAGGCAAGGAAAATATTGGAAAGAAATGATATAAAGAGAGAAAGAGGCCTGAATTCTGTGTATAAATTCTGACCAAGTTTCTGTTAGATCCTGAACCACATAAGCATAAGGCAGCCTCAAAGCAGCTGAGCTAAAGATAGGGGAAATGAGCTGAGAGTTGAGCTGCTCCCCAAAGGGCAGAGTTTTGCAGTTTAGATCCACCTAAGTCCATCTGCTTGTGAAAACAAAACATTAACACTCTCAGAGTGTGCTAAAATAGGATCTATAATCTACATAACATTGAATCCATATGTCTGAGATAGAATTCAAAAATACTCAACATACAAAGAACCAAAGAATATGATCCAGGTTTAAGGGAAAAGACAACCAATTGAGACCAACCCCAGCATGATCCAGATGTTGAAATTAGCAGTAATAACTATGTACAGTGCCAGTAGGGTCACTTCATAAATTATAAAAATGTCTAACCACTATATTATATACCTGAAACTAATATAAAATATTTAATGTCAATTCTAATTGAAAAATTAATATAAAAAATAATTGTCAAGCAGCTATCACAGTTGTGCTTAATAAAGACAAGAAAAATATTTTCAATGAATGGAGGGCAGTAAATCTCAAATGAGAAATAAAAACTATATTAAAAAAATGAAAATTCTAGAACTGAAAAATACAGTGTTTGAGTGGTAAACACAATGCAATATATATATATATATATATATATATATATATATATATATATATATATATATATATATGCCTTACTGTTGAATTGTACACCTGAAACTTACTGGATTTCATTAATCAACGTCACCATAATAAAAAAAAGAGAAATATAATATTTGAAATTAAAAATTCTCTGAATTGACTTGACTAAATAAAAGGCACAGAACTTGTAGATCAATAGAAATTTTCTAATCTGAATAATAGAAATGAAAAACATTGAAAAATATAAACAGATTTTCAGGGACATGTAGACAATACAAAAATGTCTGCATACGTATAATATGAATTTTAAAAGTAGAAGAAGAGAATAAGTCCATAAAAATATTTGAAGAATAATGGATTAAATTTTCACAATTTATTGAAAGACAAATATTTATAAATTTAAGAAGTTCAATGAACCCCAAGCAGCATAAATATAAAGACACACATAGGCATATCAGAGTCAAACTGTTGGAAACTAAAATAAGAAGTTTTTGAAAGCAGCCAGAGAAAAAATGTCATATCACATAGTGGAAGGGCCATTTGCATTACTGCTGAATTCTTATTCAGGAGACCAGAAGATAGTGGAACATCTTTAAAGTTTTGTGGGGAGTGCACAGGGAACACCTGGCAACTGAGAATTCTATATTCACTGAAAATATCCTCCCTAGATAAAGGCAAAGTAAAGGCATTTTTAAAATCCCCCATCAGTAAAAGGAAAAGAGTTCAAGATAATATTCAGCAACAGCCTTACTCCCTATTCCAATTTGGAGAGAATACAACTGAGTTTGAAAAGGCTGCTTGAAGAAAAGTCAAGGAAAAAACACTTGGAAGCAGAAGCACCTAATCACCACCACAGAACCATGACCAAATGAAGAGCATGCAGGGCTGGACAGTTTCCAGCTCACTGTGCTAGGCTGGAGAAAGTTCACAGGTGGGTGGCATAGGTACTGGAACTGGACATTTTAATGGAATCTCAGAAAAGCAATCCAAGGTCTGACAGTAAGGGCTGCATGTAGCTCCACCCTGTGCCCTGAAATGACAGAAAAGGAAACAGTAAGCAACTCATAGCCCTCAGGATATAGTTCTGATGGAAAGACAACTGAGTTTTATATAAGAAAGGAAGGGTTTCAGAGAAAGGTCACCTACATTCTGTTGAGAACCAAACAATCCCTGTTAACTGCAGCTAAATAAAAAAGAAACAGGGCATGAAAGCATTCCATATAGAGAAAAAAATCAGTCCAGTCTGGAAGAAAACAGTCCAAATCAAGGAACAGAATACTCATTATGAATTCATCACTCTGAAGGTATACATGTTCTAAGAATGAATATGACTCTAATAAAATAAGAACACAAAGGCAAAAGGATTAAATAACAGCGTGTGATTTTTTAAAAAGAAAGGTTAAAGTGCTAAAGAGCAAAATTCTACTTCAGATCTAGTAAATAACTTAGGAAAATAAACAAGTAACAGAACATCAAATTATTTTCTTGGAGGAAGGCTTGAGATCATCTTAATGAATGTTGGGGTAAAAGACTTGAAATTTAAAAAAGAAAAGATAATAATCTAACATAAGGATTATTGATGTCCTGGAAGTGAAGAGCTATAATAAGTGGAAATGTAACAAAAGAAAATATCTCCAAAATGTAAGGTTTATTCTATTAATCAAAACGATGTACTATTTTCCAATAATATTGTTAGAAAAATGAGAGATTTGTATATATGCTTATTAAGTTGAAGATTAAAAATAAAAGAAAAAATGTATGTTCAGGGGAAAAAAATCCAATCACCTATGAAAATGAAAAAATCTAATTTTCCACTGTAATATTTAATGGCGGAAGACAGTGGAACAATGTTGACAAAGTGACCCAGAAATATTACATCCCATCAAAATGTCTTTCAAGTATAAATGCAAAACATAGACATTCTCAAATATGCAAGAACTCAAAAAAAGTAACATGCATGCCTGAGCCCTTCCTGAAAACATAAGCTTTATGTGATCAAGAGTCAAATCAAAATTAAAAACTCAGAAATAGAAATGCAAAAACCCCAGTGGTGAGCCTCAAACCTATGTAAATATCAAAGCAAAGGTAAATAACAGAGGAAGTTATGGAATAGAATGGATTGTAACTGCCACAATCGTTACAAAGAAATAATACTGACCAACAAAAATAAAAATGACAGGACAGGAGAAGGAGGTGGGAAGAAGTACAACAGTGCTAGTCTCATATTTTCTAGTAGGTCATAGGTTGGTGGTTTCTAAAATCAAAATACGATGTTTTTGAAAGCATACTAAATCTAACTCTTAATAATTTTTATAATCTTTTTTTCTCTTAACTTTATGCAGGAGCCAGATAGAAAGTACTAATAGCAAACATTTTCTGAGTGTTAACCATATGCTTACTGCTCTAAGCTCTTTACACATATTTATTTATTTAATCCTGTCAATAACTCTCTCCGTGCCTCAAAAAGGAACCAACCCTGCCAACACCTTTGTTTTGGACATCTAGCTTCCAAAAATCTAAGAGAATACATTTCTGTTATTTTAAACCATCCAGTTTATAGTACTTTGTTACAGTGGCTCTAGAATAGCACTGATAATATCGTATGTGATTAATATTGTGGAGGGAAATGCATCAACATTTGAAAGATGGGCATGATTCAGTGAGCCAATATTTCCAAAAGCCTGATGTATATGTCACAAAATAATGCATGGCTAAAAGATCTATTCAAAGTGTAAAATAGACCAATAGATTTTAATTTGAGAGTACAAAACATTCATTCTAAATTTCAGAACCCACATTGCAGCTAACCTTTAAGGAACTAATACTCATTGTGCTTTAGAGTAGTACAAAGAAAATAATGTACAATTATCTGAAAGGACTATTAAAACACCTTTCCTTTTCCAACTACTTATCAATGTGAAGCAGGATTTTCTCCAAATACTTCAGCCAAAATAACGTATTAGAACAGATTGAATACAAAAGCAGATATGATCATCCAGCTGTCTTTTATTAAGCCAGACATTAAAGAAATTTACAAAAATTTAAAACAATGCAAGTCTCATTAATTTTGTTTTGTTTTGGAAATGGAGTTATTTTTATAATAATATTTTTTCATAGTAATATGTGATGGGTCTACTGTTATTTTAAATAAATACTTCAAAATTTCTGTATTTATTTCTAATACAATATCTCTAACTATAGCTCATATACATAGAAGCTTTGCGGGATCCTTGGTGGGTTTTAAGAGTTTAAAAGGATCCAGAGACCCACCAGTTTCACTAGAAAGTAAAAACCATAGCATTTGAAAAGTGATGGTGGGTGTTGAGAGAGAGAACAAGCTTGGTTCAGTCCCAGTAATATTTTCCCTCCATGGGGATTATATTAAGAACAGGTTTTAAAGGACAGGTGATGTCAGTTGCCTGAGGGGTGCTCTGGTGGGGCTGATCATTAGGCCCATGTCTATGGGTGCAGAGCGCAGCTGTCTGAGTATACAGAGTGCGCAAACTACAGTCATGAAAGACCTAGGAAAGAACAATAATACGAAGTGAGAGAAGAGTGCTCAGGACAGAGTCCAGGGTTACAGCAATGCTTAGGCATCACGAGAGAGTCAGCTAGAAACTAATCAATGAGTCACAAAAAAAGAGTAGTCAGTGGAAGGAGAAACCTCACAGAGAAGGAAGTCACAGAAAGCAAGGTAGAATTTTTAAGAAGGGAATGGTCAATGGCAACAAATACTATAAAGATATCAACTGGGTCATTACTGACCAGCTGGAAGCAGTCTAGAGAAAGGAGGGACGTGAAGGAGGCAGCAGGCATGAGCTCTCTAAAGTCACCAGCATGAGGTCAGGTGAAAGTTAGGAAAATCAAATTTATATGAATGGTGAGAAGAAGTCCAGAGGAGAAGCAGAAATTCAAAACTCAGAAAAGTGAGGTAGAACAAGAGAACAAAATCTCCCAAGAAAACCAGGGGATAAAATTTTTTTGAGTGTTCAGGAGACAGAGGGGTATGGAAGGCAATCCCATAAGGGCTTCAAAACCCAACTATCTGATTCAAGTCTTGTTATTGTCACTCAGCCAATAGACCAGCACAGGAGTTGGGCTATTTAGAATAAACGTTTCTTGTCAGAGTACCAGTGATCTGAAAAGGCAACAGATTAACACCTTCAAAAACTGCCTTACTTTATTAGTCCGGCTTAAGGTATTAAAAAAAAAAAAATCTGGGTATTATTCCAGGGACTGCATGATGGTTCAGGGGCAGGGGTCTGTTGTGCTTCATGGAGCCTTCCTACTGGCAACGTCAATCTCAGGTGGTATTAGCAATCCAGGGGTAAAGGTGGGAGTAGTCTGGAAAGAATGCTAGACTATAAAGATTTGTGATCGGAAGCGTAAGGGTATTAATCGTAAATTTGGGGACAACTGTCTATGGAAGGGGACATTCCAAGCTCTGGGTTGGGCCACAGGGGACAATCTATTGTTAAGCCATAGGACAAGAAAAAGTGAGACCAGGGATGCTTTGGTCTCACTCTACTGTGGGGGTCCCATCCAGGCCCTTCTTCAACAGGATGCAGGCTGCCCCAGAAAGAGTATGGCCGCCCATGAGACCACTCTGCAGCTGAGGCAGAGTCTGACAGGGCTGACCACTGGAGGCTGTCTGTTGACCAGTCCCTCACCCGGGCAGCAAGCCTCCCTTGGGGGGAGTCTAGGCAATTCATCTCATGGCTGCCATCCTGTCATTCCTTCAACTTCCAGGCTTCATGGTCAGTCTTTCTCCTTCCTACCTGCCTCACCCACCTCTGGAGAATCTGACAGCCCGGTAGGTTTCCAGCAGGGTGTTGGAGAAGGAAGCAGCAAGAACTTTAGACTTGGGAAATGCTCTTTATCTATAATTGTAGCCCCAGACACCCATAATTAAGAAAGTGAATTTACTTCTAAAGAAATTTCATTCCCGCATTCCTGGTAAAAGACATTTTGGAGATTTTCTGCTGTATCTGGATCTGTGTCTATGTCTATTCCAACTCCCACGACCATTGAAACAAACTAAGAGTGCTGACCATCAAGAAGATGGAGGCTTCTTAAGCCTTGGACATTCTGTTACTCACCCAAATTTGTAGCTAACATGGACCAAGTTGGCCCTGGCCCAGGAGAACTTGAATTAAACTAGAGGTGGGGTTTGTGGGGTAACTTTTATGCTTATCTATGTCTCCTTGAGGGTCATCTTATGAATCCAGAGACCAGCATGTTGTCAGGGGCCTAGCAGGAGTTCCTTATATGTTTATTGAATGAAACTTTTGCAGGAATTTGATTCTATCATGAAATTTATTTGAGATGTGCACAGCTCTAAGTTAACCACCCCACCCCTTCATTTGATGAATTCTTGTTAAAAGGGAAAGCAGATTTTATTTTTAGAAAGGTGATGGGCAGGTATTTAGTGACTGAGAGAGAAAATGAGAGAAGGACAGAGGCACTTCCAGAAAAGTCTCAATTCATGACAGGAAGTCCGTGTAAAGCCCTGAGGCTCTCGCTTAATTGGTAACCCTTAGCTAGCTACTTATCATTCATAAGGCTTACTGGTAAAATGAGCATATTCTTACCTAAATCACAAGTGTTGTAAGGATTAATGATAACAGGTCAAATGCCTAGCAGGAGGCCTGACACTTGAGGTAGGTTATTCTAGTAGTTCTTCATCATAATAAAAAAAAGGCTTGTGTTTTACTACAGAGGAGGGAGAGCAGGAAAGAAGGCTCAGTGAAGTTGGGGACACAGAGGTTCTTTTCTCAGGCACAAAGAAAGGCACATTGTTACCTGTCATTCATTTGTTCATGCAGTCAAGATATCTACTGAGTGCCTACTATGTTCCAAGCATGATGTGAGCAAGACAGACAAAGATTCTTGCCCTTGTGGAGCTCACATTTTAGTGGGGGAGACAGACAATAAAAACATAGAGTATATGAAGAGATAATGGATTCTGCAGTAAAAGACAAATGAGTAGAGCATTAAGTGGGATCAGGACTGAGGGAGTGAGTAGGGTGGAGGGAGGGAAGCAAGTTGCAGAAGTAAATACAATGGCCAATGTAGGTATGTGTCCTTGAAGAGGTGACATGAAGCAAATCTTAAAGGTGAAGACCACTGGACATCCAGAGGACAGCAGTTCCATAGCTACACCAGAGCTTCAGGCGGGGGCCTTCAGGTGCAGTCACTCCAGGAGCAGCAGGGGCCAGGGTGGCTGGACCAGTGAGCAAGGGGCATGGAGCATAGAGGAGTCACGTTGAATGAGGAGCAGGTCACATTGGCTTTGTGGCTTTGTAGCTGGGCTTTGCTTTGCTCTGAATGAAAAAGAAGCTTTTGCAGAGTTTTGAACAGAAGAGTAACAGGATATGACTATAGAGGGTTTTACTGCCTTTGATGGGGGATCCATAAGAGGAATTTCTACCACTCTTCTTATGATGGATGTAAAGAAATCTGTTCAAAGATTATGTAGTTTATGTGGGACAAGTCTCAGCAGGTTGTTGCTGGGGATGGCACAAAGCAAATGTTTTCCTAGGTTTGAGAAACTGAAAAAAATGCAGATCCAGAACTTTCAGGCTTATTTTATGCATAAACCATTTACCTTCAACAAAGTAAAGAAAAAACTTTAAAATGCAAAGAGGAAACATTGTGAGACTCCAATTTTTTCCTTTATTTTTACTTAATTAAATTTTTAAGTGTTACCTGCATAGGATACTTCAAAAGGTACAAACGGATGCAAAGTGTGTCTTTCCCCTTATCTGTTTTCTGGTTCAACAGTACCTCCTCACCCTCTCCCCAAAGAAGCAGAATGGTCACCATTGGTTGTATAGCCTCCTAGAGGCATATAAAATAGTTTATGTTCACCTTATTGTTATGGACTGAATAGCATCATCCTTGCCCCCAGTCAAATTCATTTGTGGAAGCCCTAACCCCCAGTACCTCAGAATGTGATTGCATTTAGAGATAAGATCTTTAAGAGGTAAATAAGGTTAAATGAGGTCATTAGGGTGGGCCCTAATCCAATGTGACTGGTGTCCATAGAAAAAGAAGAGATTCAGACACAGACACAGAAGAAAGACCCAGTGAAGACACTGGGAGAAGATGGCCATTTACAAATCAAGAAGAGGCGCCTCAGAATAAACCAATCCTGCGACAGCTTAATCTCAGACATCTAGCACCTAGAATTATAAAAAATAAATTTCTGTTGTTTAAGGCACTCACTCTGGGGTACTTTGTTATAACAACCCTAGCAGATTAATACACTTGTGTATATCTTTGAATGGAGCACATATGTAAAACTGAATTTTGTGTCCTTCCACCAAAACTCGTATGTTGAAGTCTAATCCTCAAGGTGATGATATTGGGGATGGGGCTTCTGGGCAATAGTTAGGTTATGAATGAGGGTGTAACTGTCATGAACGGGATAGTGCCCTTATAAGAAGAGGCCAGAGAGTAGGCTCACTTTCTTTCTGCCATGTAAGGACACAACAAAAAGTCAGCAGTCAGTGAATCAGAAGAGACGCTAACCATATTGGCATTTTGATCGCAGACCTCCAGCCTCCAAGATTAAGAGAAATAAATTTCTGTTGTTATAGTAGCGGAAATTAACTTAGACTATATGTATATTTTTTTTATTCACAATTTTAAAGATTGTATATACTTTTTATTTTTTCATTTAAAACAATATCTTAGAGATCATTTCAGGCCACTTGGAGTTGGTTTATTCTTTCTAAAGACTGCAGAGTATTCCACTGCATGGCTGTTTAATAATTTATTTAACCTTTTTTTTTATTAATGGAGATTCAAATTATTTTAGAACTTTGCTATTGCAAAATATGCTAAAATGAGTAACCTTGTATACATGTCATTTCATACATGTATATGAATATAAATAGAATAGATTCTTAGAAATATAACTGTTTGGCTGAAAATAAATGGACTTAAAAATTTGACAGATATTGCCAAATTGCCTTCCAAGAGTACTGATGTACCCTCTAATCATCAAAAGTTTTTATTTCTCCATAATATCACGAATGTATTTTGTCACAAAACTATTTGATCGTTGCCAATATCATGGGTGAAAAATAGAGTCTTGTATTTATAGATAATATTAAGTGATTTTTCTCATGTTTAAACATTTTATTTAAAGTGAGAATTGAAATGTGGAGCATTTTTCTTTTTCTACCATGCACAAGGTCTGGACAGCATAACCACTAATCTGGCCCCCAGATGTTTGCTACTCTGCAGTATTTCATATCCTGTCTTCCTACTGTCCACAGCAGTTAGTACCAGAGGGTGCTTTTTCTGATGCCTCCACAGTTAGGATCACAGGGATAATTGCCATTACCATAGTTGTCACTGGACATCCACAATCTAGCTCGGATAGTTGACGTATAAACAAGTATTTGCAACTCCACATCCACCTGGAGGAAACCATGAAGTTTTCAAAGTGAAGGTGATACCTGAAATACTTATGGAAGTTGTTCAGCCATTCTAGGCAGATAAAAAGGCATAAAACTTAAAACATTGCATACTTGGAATGTCAAGTGGTCTGGCAGAACACCCAATGGAAAGAAGGATAGAATGTGGTTGGAAAGCCCCAATTTCCTTGTACAGGTCTGTCAATGCGGATAATCACAGCATCTTCTGGTTTATAGCTGAGGCTTTTCTCTGGCACCCACAGATACGACAAACCCCAATTCCTCTCCTGGTTTTCCTCTCTCCAGGCAACCTGCTCTCATAAAGATTGATTAAACAAACAAATGAAAAAAAAATTTTTAAATACCTTTATTGGTTTTTCCAGTTAATAAAAAATATTATGTAGCCAATTCAAGAAATACAGAACAGTATTTTGTTTTTTTTAGATTTTGAAAAAAATCTAAAAAAAAACCCAAAATACTAAGCTTCTAGAAGTAACTCCTGCTAATATTTTGTTGAAATTCTTTACAGAGATCTCCCTAAACATATACGCACATATATGTTATGTAAATGATATAACATTTTTCACTACAAGTTACTTACAGAAATTTTTCATGCCGATGAATATGGAACTATATTCTCCTGATTACTGCTCCCATAGTATTTTATTCTGTTAGAGCTGCCAGAATTCATTGACCGACGCTCCCTTATGAACATTTTGACTATAATACAAAATTTACTGCAATGAAAAACCTTGTATATTTATGTTCTTCGAGGCTATTATATTTTTTGATGTAATGATACTCTTTAATTAATTAATTGGCTATTGAAATGACCCAAGCCTGACCAGGTTTTCCTGAGAAAAGACAATTTCTAGTCATTACCTCTTTGACCCATTTGTCTCCCTTCCTTCTGGCACAAGTTTTAATTTAGGAAACTTATTCTCATGTCACTTGTATCCCCCAAGTCTCCCGGGTTTGCCTGGGCAGACTAGGTAGCCACCTCCCTCTCAGTGGGTAAAAATGGGAATGTTGCTGAGATGATCATTCATACCTTTTCCTTGCATAACTTGAGTACTAGTGATGGTTAGGATCTGAAAGGTTCTCCCTGGGCTCTTTCATCTGATATTCCACATAAGTGACTGCAACATATATACTGAGATTACTGCATTCTACTGTAGGTTCTTGTCATTGGAGAAGGTAACACTGAATGTATCATCTAATCACTAAGAATGTCAAATCTATTTAATGTCATCAGTGATTGACATTCTGGGTACCAAGATCTACCCCTGTAGATCCTACTATAAATCACTCTTCCATTCTGAGCCTCAACGTCCTTATTTATAAAAATAAAAAGGTTGGGCAAGAAGATTTCTGTAGTCCCCATTTCACTTAAGGCCAAATAAACAAATGAGTTTATTACTTTAGGGTGATCTTCCTACGATTTAATTGGAAAGTGTAGCTATAAATTGGCAAAAAGCTCAATAACTTATTACCTCAATAACAGCTCAGGGCCTCAGAGAGAGGAAAGTCCCAAAGACATCTTGAGTAATTATGACAAGCACGATTGGAGGAAGCTCTGAGGAGGTGATACTGAAGAAGTCAGAGGTAGCAAGGGAATGGAGGCCTCAACCTATTTACAAAGAAGAAATTTTGCCCTGAATTCTCTCTGGTTACATCTGCAAGGTTTCAGTTTTTCTACACTCTTTTCTTTAGTACTTTGTTGCCAGATCCATCCTGTCCATATTTAAATGGTCAGTCTCTCTCTACCCTTCTCTAAGTGGACTGTCCCTCATGATTAGGTTAGAATTGACATTATTGCACAATGAAATAGAAGTAAATAGAAGTATTAACAGTTCCAAAAAAGGAACCCAGCAATATCAGTGCCTAACTGAAGAGATAAAGGTCTGATAGGGCAATTGTAGGTACTGGCTCAGTTCTATGGGTCGGGGAGACAGCAAGGCAGTCATGTCCTTGACTAGCCTAATGGCTGTTCTAGTTGGCTAATGTTACATAAGATACTATCCCAAAACTTAGTGGCATAAAACATTTTATTGTGTTCACAGATATGGGTCATGAGTTCAAAAAGGGAGACAACCAGCATGGCTCTGCTTTGTTCCACAATGTCTGGGTCCTCAGGTAAGATGACGTATATGTCTGAGAATGATTCTAGTGGCTGAGGACTGCAACAGGCTGGTCTGGAGAATCCACTTGCAGAATGGTTTGTCATCTCATGTTTGGCCCCTTGGCTAGAGTGGCTAGAAAGCTGGGCTCAACTGTGACTATCTAACAGAGTGCCTACACCTGACCTCTCCATCATGGCAGTACCAAGGCAGTCAGATTTCAAAAGATACTTCATCCTACCAATCCCCAAATTCTTTCAGTGTTTTGCAGCACTTATTTAAGAGCTTCTACACATTTCCCCTGCCAACTTGACAGTAACTATTCCAGTCTGACAAACTAATTATTATTCTTTATGCCTTATAGATTTTATTGCTCTTGTCTACCTTCCTATTCTATTTGTCTTTGTGCAAACATTTATGCCTCTAAAGAATTTTTTGCTATTATTTTAGTGGAATATGGAGAAAGATGGGAGATAAACATATGTATTAATTCTACCATCTTAAATCAAAAGTCCTGCATGTTTTCTTCTAAAACATGTATGTGTGTATGTGTGTGTGTGTATAAAATGACTATGAGGTTCATTAGACTGGTGCTTGTGGAATTAGTCACTCAATACTACTCTTTTATAATGTTC
The DNA here is from genome assembly GCA_004027375.1 of Macroglossus sobrinus. NCBI lineage: Eukaryota > Metazoa > Chordata > Mammalia > Chiroptera > Pteropodidae > Macroglossus > Macroglossus sobrinus. The sequence goes on from PVKZ01000400.1 coordinate 133,258, forward strand.
TATGTTTGACTACACAAAACTTTATTTATCCATTCTTTTTTTATGAACATCCCAAGTTTTGTTCTTACAAAACAATACTACTATGAAAATTCTTGCATATGTCTCCTCGTACACTTATGTGAGAGTTTCTCTTAAGAAGGAGAAAGTAAAAGAGAACAGATTATAGAATATCAAGCTCATCAACTTTACTAGATAATGCCAAATTGATTTCCAAAGACGTTGAATCAACTTACACTCTCTCCAGCAGTGGGTAAGAGTTCTTATGGCTTCACACTCTCACTAACCTTTGGTATTATCAGATTTTTAGAATTTCTGCCCGTGGGTTTCAAATGGTATCCCACCCCCAAAGAAACAATTGAATCCAGCAGAGTTTGTCAGTGTATACTAAAACCATTGATTATAAATTACAAAAATAAAAATCCATCTTTACAATAGAGAAAATGGCTGAAGATTTATGTTGTTTTCATCTTGTGGCTTTTATGAATTATAATAAAACAGCTATGAATATTCATATACAGCTCTTTTAGTAGACAGATGATTTCATTTCTGTGTTGTACGGTAAACGAATGTTTAACTTTATAAAAAAACTACTGAACTGCTTTTCTACAGTGGTTGTGCCATTTTACATTTCTAACAACAAAGTAAAAATTTTCCAGTTGCTCCACATTCTCATCACACTGGCCATTCTGGTGCTATTCATAATTTTTAATTTATATTTCTTTAATTATTAATGATGCTGAGTATATTTTCATGAGCTTATTGGACATTCATATATCTTTGTGAAGTATTTGTTCTTTTTAAAAGAAAATAGTGGTTTATCTTATTATTAAGTTGTTTGGGATGTAATGTGTAGGTCTAATTCAGGATTCTCTGTTCTGATCTATTGATCCATATGACTATCTTCCTGCCGATACCACACTGTCTTGATTTCTATAGAGAAATAATAAGTCTTGAAATAGGGTAGAATAAGTCTTCATTTTGTTCTTTTTTTATCAAACTTACTTTGGCTATTCTAGGTCTTTCGCATTTTAAATAAATTTTAGAATCATCTTGTCAAATCCTACAAAGGCTTGGTAGGATTTTGAATGGGATTGAATTGAATCTATAGATCAATTTGGAGAAGATTGTCATCTTAATAATATCGAGCCTTCCAATCTACAAATATGAAATTTCTCTTCACTGACTTAGCATTTTTTTATTTATCCCCATGTTTTATAGCTTCTAATGTAGAGATTTTAGATAGGTTGGTGTTATTACATACTCTATTTTTAAAATAACACCTCATTGTGGTTTTAGTTTTAATTTCCTAGATTACTAATAAAAATAATTATTTTTTTATATATAAAAACCATTGTTGTATCTTTTTACACTGTTGCTCAATTTTCATAGGTCTATTTTTTAGTTCTTCATATTTTCTGAGTACTAAATCTTTATCATCAGTGATATGTGGTATAAAAAATTTTCTCCAGTTTGTGGCTTGTCTCTCACTTTCTTTGGGAACATTATATAATTAATAGAAGTTTTTACTGTTACTATAATAAAATATAAATATCTTTAGTGTTTATGCCTTTTGAGTATTAAAAATCCTTTTAAAAGTCATAAATATTTTTCTATTTTTCTATTTTTTTCTAAAATTTTTAAGTTTTCTCTTTCATATTTGTCTTTAACTTTCTTGGAATCAACTTATAAGTATGGTGCAAGGAAAGTATTTAATTTCATAGTTTTTAAAATCTATATAACCAATTATCCCAGCATCATTTATTTATCTATTATTTTCCCACTGATTTGTGAAGTAGGCTTCATTATGGACAAAATTTTTATATATTCATAGCTGATTTTATGTATTCCTTTGTTCCCTAACTCGACCACATTGTCTTAATTACTATAGCTTTATAATGCGTCATTATCTAGAAGGACAAATTCTCCAACTATGTTCTTCTTTCAATTCTTAGCCCTTTGCTCTTCCCATATAAATGTTCAAATCAGCCTGTCTAGTTCCTGAAAATCTTGTTAGGATTTGATTGGAATAACATTGACTCCCTAAATCAGTTTGGGAAGAATTGACCTTTTTATAATATCAATTTTTTTTTTTATGTCTCATTTTCAATCTAGTCTTTTGTTATTTATCAAGCAACCCAATGTCTGGCTCAGAGGAGAAACTCAAACTCTGTTAAGTGGATTAATTAATGAATGAATGTAATAAGTCTACCTAAGATCTCTAGGAGCTCATCACCACTGCATTGCTACCAGGCAGTCTTGTTTGTAGTGAAATATTTTCAAGATTTCCTACTAAGGGTGTATTAGCTCAGAGAACTGATACAGGGCAGGAAGAAAGGCAGGTTAAGGGTTTCCAAATGATGCCCACACAAGTTTCTTGCAACACGACATTTATGTTCTTTACTCCCAGCTAAAAACTATGTAATGCAGCCTGTCTCCACAAGCATAACCAGTTTGATCACCGGGGTTTTAGTATAAATAGAAAAAAGTATGACTTAAGAGACTGTTAAAACCAACTTAAACAAAGCAAAGGTTTTCCCTTGTGTTTAATACTCAGGAAAACTTCCAGAATCATTTTTATTTCTATTGCTATAAGGTGACCAAATAAAGTGTTCATCTTAACCCCATGACATTTGAGTTTTACAGGCTTTAATACAATACAGATTTAAAAAGAGATTAGTAAACTTACTACTTAACATTTTACATCAGCAAACACAGTTTGAGTTCATCAGTTTTCCTACTAAACACTGACTTATGATATTATAATATGAACAATGAAACAATCATTTGAAATGGAAAAAATTCTTATTCCATATATCAGAAAAATAAGCTGTTGGATTTATGATCACTTAAGAGAAGGCTCTTCCCCTATTGAAATTGTCAGTGGCATAGGAAAAATTACAATGGCGTAAAGGAAGCAACAAAAGTCTTCACTTTGGAGTATTTTTAGCCTTCAATCTGGAAGACAATCACTATACTAATTAGGAGCTGCCTGACATTCTTAAATAAGCAATGTTTATTCCTAATCTTAATCCTATAGAATGGATAAATAGCAGGCTAAGGGCCCTGCACATTCCGCCTTCTTCTAATTCTTGAGCTTCCCACAATGCTGCAAATTCCAGGACTTCAAATCCTCTTGCCATGATAGTCCTTACTGATTTCTCCTGCTGGATTCATGTTTGATCTCAGGCAGATTTTGCTCAGAAACCAGAAATCATTAGGGAAGTGCTGACTTTGGGGGAAAACAGGGATAAGAAAAGGATGTTTACCCACTCGAAGAGGAAACCAGGCTCAGTGATAAACTAACAAAGGGGAGTGGTACCTATGATTAATCAGGTCAACTGACTCTACTGTAAACACTTCCTGCTTCTTTCTGAGAAAATATCATTGACCTGGAAATTTACTTAGTTAGACTGAAAAGTAAATCAGAAACTGCATCATAATTGAGAAACCAGGCTCTCATAAGCTGATACTACCCTACCAGTAGTATCTTCTTTGCCTTCTCTCAACACACCCAATCTCGTCTCTGATCTTTTCTTACATGTTTTTCTCCCCAGTAACGTTAAACTTCTCACCTTGTCTTATCGTCTTATTTGTGCTTTTTAAACTTCATATCTGCTTTTCACTCTTACTGGAATGTCCTCCCTGGCTCCTTCTCAGTTTAGCAAACTCCTTATCTTTTAAGGCCAATTTCAAATGTTATCCCCAATGCACAGACTTCCTGACCTTTCTGGAAGCCTAAAGCATCTGCTTCTCTTAATTACTAACTATATTTTATTAATTTTTATGAAAACAATTATTAGGTTAAATGGAAATTATGAGTTTTATGTCTACCTTCCTTCTGGATAAACACAGTCCAGTAGAACTTTCTCAATGATAGTAACATTTTTCTGTGTTGTCCATTAAGGCATCTACATGTTGCTATTGAGCGCTCAAAAGGTGGTTAGTATGACTAAAGAACTAAATTTAAAAAAAAATTTTCACATTTATTTAAATTTAAATTTAAAAAACCACCTGAGGCTAGTGCTCAGAAATTGCACAACACAGTTCTATTCTGTGCCCCACACAGATCCTGCCCAATAATAGGTGGTCAATACCTTTTTGTTGAATAGATGGATGGAAACAATATCATTATTTTACATTTCAAGGCCGTCTAGTTATTATGTATGCCTCTAGTCCTAGGAAGAATACAAGCTTTCTCAAATGTGCCTAGGTGGCTCCTGAAAGTCATAGTACTCATTTCAGAACACATCCATATTTATTTAATTACATGAATCAAAAATCAAAAATGTTACTATATTATATTCCCAAAATAATACAGAAAGTATATTTAAAGTCACTTTTTATAAGGATAATCCTCTTACCAAATTTATGAGAAAGTTGAAACTAATCGAATGAACAAAAAGCTTGATACCAGGTATATTCTCTGACAATTAAATGTTTCTTTCCAGCACTGTATCCAGAAACTTGTTATGCTTTGTCTTGAGGAAACATAAATAGAGTATTGAGTTTATCTGAGAGTTCACAGTAGAAGTGGGAAATTGAGTTCTAAAGGAATAAGAAATGCTAGCAGTAGTAATAACCCCCAAATTTCCATAACACAATAAGTCATAACAAAATAAAGGTTTATTTCTTGCTCATGTCATAGCCTGGTGTGATTTGGGAAGCTTTCTAGGGAGGCTTTCTTCCAAAGGATGACTTAGGAATAAAAGCTCTTTTCTCTAGATTACTATACCAACATCCATTATTAACATTTGGCCTCCACTCTCACTATGCAAAGAGAACACAGTGTGTGGGAAGGTACATCAGACAGTTACTTTAGCCTGGAAATGACATCCATCACTGTTCATATTCTATGACCAGACCTAGTCACAGAGCCAACCCAGCTACAAGGGAAACAGGAAAATATAGAGGAGCGTGCAAATATCAGTGAGTTCTGGCATTCTCTGTCATGATGCTTAAAGTACTAGCCAAATCCATCAAAATTATTCACGACAATTACCCTTAAAAATTTTGAGTATTCACGAAATTACATCAGTGACAATATTGGATGAAAAATATCCATCTGTATATAATGGATAATACTCAGACAGGAGAGAAACTCATGTCTAAGAAAAATAACTGAAGAACAGCAAAGGCAACAACAGATTTACATCTCAGGTCTCACATTCACAAGGGCTATAATTCCCTACACGCTTTAAAGCTCTCTCTCTCTCAAAAAATATGCATATTTTATGAGATAGCACTATAATAAGAAATAGTGGGTGTAATGTTAGCTTTTTTTGTTACATCTGGAAAATTATGGCATATTTTATCAAATATTTGATCAGGTTACTATTTGGAAACATCTTAAATCTCTATTAACCTGAGTTCTACTCAGTGCTCCTTCTTTATTAGCAAAGACAGGGAGTATGCCCCTGCATGAATTATGTCAGGATTTCCAGTTTTCAGAGAAAACACTCACTTATTGAAAGTAGTTTGTCATGCAGACATTCACAGCATCATAACATTCCTCACAGAAATATCCGTCATGAAATTATTCTCTTAGAAAAAGTTTTCCAGAGCGGGAGGGCAACTCAGTAGAACTTTTTCTTCATCTGAATACCAAAATTCATGCTTCCTTTTTTGTGACTATAAATTTGTCATGAGTAAGGTCTTTGTCTTTAAGATTTATATTTAATATATTTATGTTTACTAAAATAAATGTGTATGCCAAGTAAGCAAGATTATGAATCAGATAATATCTTGCTGCCAGTAAGTTGAAAGGAATGTGTGAATTTGAGAAAGAGCTGCTACTTGAACTTTTAACTGAACACTGACTCGCCCTTTGCTAGACTTCAGCTGGGCAACAGGTTTGTGTGTGCACCAATGGAATATTAAGGAATTTTTCTACAAGCTCAAATTATAGAAAACAGTTAAGTTTTCATAAGCCTGGATTTTATAAAGTTTATTCTGTTGGTAACATAATTTAAACACATCCATATGTTGGTGAGGAACTCTCCACATCTCCATTTTTTTGGCTGTAATTAATATGAAGCAAACTAGTTCAGAGTGGAGATTTCCAAGTTATTTGGGCTTTGAGACCATTCTTCAGAATACTCAGGTATTTTGCCCCATCTATACACACATCTGTCACCATAATTCACTTCTAGGTATAAACATTACCCAGATATGTCAATGTGCCATCCTGCTGTGGACCTAATGTTTGTATCTTCACCAACCACCCCCTGTTGCCAAATTCATACACTGAAGCTTAAATTCTCAATGTGATGTATTTCAGTGTGGGGCCTTTGGAAGGTAATTAGATCATGAGGATGAGTCTTCATAAATGGGATTAGTGCCCTTCTAAGAAGAGACACAAGAGAGATGATCTCTCGCTCTCTACCATATGAGGACCCAGCAAGAGAATGGCCATGCTAGCATCCTGACTTCAGATTTTCCAGCTCTAGAACTGAGAGAAATTAATTTCTATTGTTTTAGTTACTAGTCTGCAGTATTCTGTTACAGAAGCCACAGTGACTAAAAAATATCTATATATAGAAAATTATACATTTATACAAAAAAATCACACTTACAAACTGTATTGCACAATGTAATAAAACATTCAAGTTATTTGAAAAGGCAGGGCAAACACTGGATGTTCAATGTAATCTCAATTTTTAAACAAATATACTGTGTAACCAAGGTTCCTATTTCTTTTATCCTTTTTAAATGGTCTATTTTCTCTAGAAAAAAATACTGGAAAAGCAAAGGTTATATCTTGGGTCACTCCAGGTGACCCTCTTGTGTGTGGAGTGGCCTTGCAACTTCTCCCAGCTTTGCCACAGGCCACATCTTCACTGTCAAACACTTCTGAACCCAAGCCCCACAATATACTGTCTCTGCTCCATGAACACTAGAGGTTGATATAAGACAAGCCTAACTGTATTTGATTGTCCTGTCCCTTTCTTGCTCACAACACTACCACTAAAGATTGTACTAAATGGCTAAGGAAATTTAAGGAAATTACATTGTGGAAAAGAAACCCTGAAGTAATGCTCAAACCATGATTTTTGTTAAAATCCAAAAGAAAGTTAAAAAAAATTAATCCAGCACAAGAATCTTCTTGCAGGAATAATCCCATTCTCAATCTGACTTCTCTGTGCTAAGGTTCTTCCTTCATTCAAATAACTCTTTTTCTCCTGTAAAACTTATATATTTTGGAAAATGCTACCCCCTAAATATCTCACCCACTTACAAGAAACTATGAGAGCAAAGTCATGGAACTCAGATTTCTCAAACTGTGAAACAGTGTGGAAGGTAATCAGATAATCAGTATGTTAGTTAAGGGTGCTTTTATAAATGCTGTGAGCCACTATTACTGCAGTAGTGATTGCTAACTTGTTTAGTAAGTCTTTTATGAGTGCTGCCAAAATTTCTAGAATTTAATCTGTGCCATAAATCTAAAACTATTGAGAACCAAAAAATAGGTTGTTTTATTTTTTATTTTAATGTGCATTTCCTTTATTATTAGAAATGCTAACATTCTATTTTTTGATATGGGCATTAAAATAAATAGATTCACCTGTCTTTTCATCACACTTGCTTAGATTTGTTGAGAACAAAGAAAGTATACAATTTCTTCAGATTTTGAGCATGTAAATCAATGAAGACTCAATCTGTACTTAGGAAAAATTACCAACCCTTGCACCATAGAAAAATCTAACATTTATTCTTCTTATATAGTGCATTTTATTAATTGAGATATAATTGAAACAGGAGATCATATTCGTTTTAGTAGTACAACATAATTTAATAAATGTATATATTGTGTAAGTTGATTAAATGTTAAATATATATGAAACTAAATTACTTTACCTTTAAACTATGTTCTAAAACAGTGGTCCCAACCTTTTTGGCACCAAGGACCAGTGTTCCTATGAGAATCTAATGCCTGATAATCTGCAGTGGATCTGAAGCAGTGATCTGAAGCTCTGGAGTGTGGCTGCAAACATAGACGAAGCTTCACTTGCTCACCTGCCTCTCATTTCCTGCTGTGTGGCCCGGTTTCTTACAGACCATGGATTGTCCACAGCCTTGGGATTGGAGACCCTTTTTCTAAAACATTTTGACATTTTTTTGTTTAAATTATAGTTCGAAAATTATCTATGATGCTCTACCTTAAACCCCCCATACACTAATGTAGCTTAAGAGATCACCGTCAATTTATATATATATACACAAAAGAACTGATAGAAATAAACCAAAATATTTATTGTAATTGTCTCTGAGAACTGAAATTATGATTGAATTTTTTATTTTTAACTGTCTTCTATTTTTCACTTTTTGCAATGAAAATGCATTATGTTTGTAATCAGAAAAAAATCTAAAAATGTCACTGTATATGACTAGCAACTCACATACAAGCAAATGCCTTTATACTTTACTAACAAAAAATATCAAATGTATACTAATAGCACTACTAATCTTTTCAAATCTACGTATTAATACAACTGGAGACAAAAAGAACCAGAAATTTATAAGCTGGAACTATAACTAATAATTCTCCAATATCTTTAAAACTCTGGAATTTCATTTCCAACCATGACAGTGTGATGGAGTCTGGGATTATCCTTCCACCATAAGCAACTAAAAAACTGGGGGAACTAAAGGAGACATAATTTCAGACCACACGTAGTACAGGCCTGTGATCTCTGAGAGAAGGGAAACAAATGATGTGAACCTTACAGTTGCCCAGGCTTTCTTCCCAGAGGCAATATACAGATTGTGAAACAAATAAGAGGATCCCAAACTGAGCTGAGGAGGTAGAGATTAGATTTTTAGAAGTCTAGGGGGCTGAATTTGCAAGATATAATTCCTAAAAAAGGGGAACACTATGGAGAAAAAATCCCAAATCTCTGAATAGGGATTTCTTTTAACATTTGACTATTATTGACATAAAAATACCAATCCATGCATGGTAGGGTGACACCTCACAACATCAATCAAAAAATAACTTCAGAGGTCCAAGATGGCAACAGCATAGGAGGACACTGAACTCAACCCCTTCCATCAGTAAAATAAAAAATACATGTATATAGGTAGCAATTACTTCTGTGAGACAACTAACTGAGCACTGATTAAATAGTTTTTGACAACAAACAAGAAAAAAAGATTAAATAGAGAAGAAGGCTGGGAAGCCAAGAGAGCCCTCCAGGAGCTACAGGAACTCACTAGGCTGAAAGTGATAGAGAGTGCCATTTTTTACATTCCTCTCCAGCTTGATGGAGCAAGCAGGAGCTCTATTTGAGTGCTTTGGCCTACCTATAAAATTGCTTGAGAGTATTATGTTCACAGCTACATTGCCTGGACTATTTTGCTTCTGAACAAAGGGAGAAGACAGAAACAAGATGTCACCACATCCACCTGGCTTTCTTGCCTAGAGCTGCTCTGGCTTGGGAGGCTAGTGCCTCAGGTGCCATAAGTCTTGCTGGTCTCCAAATGACTTCCCAAGACTACCAGGCACATAATGCCTACACAGAGGTCTCTTCTACATGGTACCACTTGCTACAACAAACAAAAGAGAGACTGTGTAAAGAAGACTAGAGAGCTGTAGAAGCTCTCTGGGGCTTGCAGGAATTCTCTGGAGTTGGAGTAACTGGTGAGTGCCATTATTATATCCTACTACACTTCCATAGAGTGAGCAGGGGCTCTATCCAGGTGCTCTGGCTGCCTGCAAGTTTAGTGCAGTGTGTTCCTGGACACATTTGGTTCCCAAAACAGGGAGCAAGCAGGCTCAATAGGGTATTATACACACACCTGACTCCTCACCCAGCACTGCTCTGACTTGGTAGGCCAGTGCCTTAGACACCTTAGACACCTCTCAACTCCTACTGGTCTTCCAAAACCACCCAGCACAGACAGTCTACACAGAGTCATTTCTATATAAGGTCACTTTTCTCAGACTGGAGGAGGCAGCTATTTTGTCACATGAACAAACATAGATAGCCAAACAACTGAAAATACAGAAAAATATCTATCAAAGAAAGGAAAAAGATAACTCCTCAGAGGTGGGGGGAAAAATAATCTAAGAAAATGGAAGCAAGTAACTTGCCTGATAAAGAATCCAAAACATAGTCATAACGATGCTCACCAAATTTGAGAGTGGAATAGAGGAACTTAGAGAGAACTTCAGCAAAGAATTAGAAAGTTTAAAAACCAAGCAGACCTGAGGACTACAATAACTGAAATGAAAAACATATTAGAGGGAATTAACAGTAGATTGATTAGCTAACACATAGAATGGATCAGTGACCTGAAAGACAGACATGGAAACCAACCAATCAGAAAAGTAGAAATAAGAGAATTTTTAAAAAAACAAGGATAGTTTAAGGATTTAAAAGTAATTGAAATCATACAAAATATTTATGACAAAAAATAGAATTATATTATGAAGCAATGACAAAATGTTATAAAGAAAATCGCCAAACATTTGGAGATTAAACAGTATTTTTTTACTTCTAAATAATCTATGAATCAAAGAGATTATGAGATATATTAGACAATTTTTTGAATTGAATTAATATGAAAATAAAGTTAAAATATAACATATCCAAATTCATGAGATACAGATAAAGTCATGCTTAGAGGAAAATTTATACCATTAAATGCTTTAACAGAAAATAAAAACATCTAATAATCAATTATCTAAGCTTCTACTTTGAGAAGATAGAATAAAAAGAGCAAACTAAATCCATAGTCAGTATTAAGAAAGAAATAATAAAAAATAACAGTGAATTATTAACAAAACAGAAAATTAGCAAAAATACAGAAGATGAATTAGACCAAACCTGTAGCTAGACTGATCGACCAAAATAATAATAATAATAAGCATACAAACAAATTTCCAATATTAAGAATGATAACACTACACATTATTGGACCTTTAAAAAGAAAGAAAGAAATATAAATAGAACTATACTAATTACTTTGACAACATAGTTGAAAAAGACAAATTTCTTGAAGGACATAGTTAAAAAAGTGATTCAAGAAGAAAATAAAACACATGAATATGTCTTTAGAAAATGTTTAATAAATTCAAAATTATAATTTTTTTCTCAAAGATAACTCTAAGCCCAGATTGCTTCACTGGTGAATTGCATCAAATATTTAAAGGAAAACTATGACAATAATACACAATCTTCCAGAAACTAGAGGAAGATAAACAATCCCCAACTCATTTTATGAAGCCAACATTAGCCTGAAACCAAAACCAGACAAGAAAATGAAAAGAGAAATTGATATCTCTCATGAACATATATGCAGAATGCATTTAAAAAATATTACCAAACCAAATTCAGCAATACAGGAAAAGGATAATACATCATGATCAAATGAGTTTTATTCCAGGAAGAATAAAAAGGTTTAACACTTGGATATCATTCAATAAAATTTTTTATATTTACAGAAAAAATTCAAAAATAATGATTATCTCAAAAGATCTCCCCAAAAATTCCTGCAAAAAATGCAACATTTATTCATAATTTAAAAATAATAACTTTCAGCAAATTAGAAATAATTTGTGATAATTATGTGATAAACACATATAAACACTACAGCAATAGTCATACTCAATGGTGAAAGAATAAATACTTTCCTACTAGGATCAAGAATAACACAAGGTTATCCACTCTTCCCATTTCTGTTCAACATTTCACTAATACAATAAAGAAAGAGAAGAAAGAATGGGTATATATGAGAAAGGAAAAATAAAATTGATTATGATTCTGAACACAGAAAATCTCTAAGAGTGCACAACAAAAGCAATTAGAATTAATAAATGAGTCTTGCAAAGTCACAGGACAATATACAAAAGTCAATTACATTTTCATATACTAGCAACAAATAACTTGATATTAAAATTTATAAAAACAATAGTAATTATAATTTAAAACATGAAATACTTAAGAATAAATGTAACAACATTTACATAAGATACATATGCTAAAAATTATAAAACTGTTTGATTCAGTAATTTTACTTTTTGAAATAAACCTAAAAGAAATGAAAACCTATGTCCATAATAAAATAAGTACATGAAGTTCATACATAGAAGCATTATTCATTCAGCCCAAAGGTGGCAACAACCCAAATGCTCACCAATTGATATATGTGAGTAAAATATGGTATAGCCATACAATGGAATATCATTCCACGGTAAAAAGGAAGGAAATACTGACACATGCTATAATATTGATGAACCTTGAAAACATTATGCTAATTAAATAAGCCAGTCACAAAAGACCATCTAAGTTATACGTTTATTTATACAAAACGTTTAGAATATGTAAATCTGTAGATAAAGATTAGTTTTGTCTTTACTAGGAGGGATAAGGGATAGGGAGATTGAGACTAGAAGTGACTGCACATGATCACAAGGTCACTTTAAAAGGGGATAAATATTCTAAAATTAGATTGTGGTGATGATTGCACAACTCTGTCAATATATTAAAATATTATTGAATTGTACACTATAAATTGGTGAATCATATGGTATATAAATTATCCCCAAAGAAAGGAAAACAGAAGGTTTTTCAACATGGGTGTAGACAAATATGTATAAAAAGGATATAAAATAAATAAAGAGAAACTATAAACTATAAAATAAAAACAATCAATTGGACTCTATCAAAATTTAAGTTTTGTTCTTCAAAAGACACCACTAGGAAAATAAAACCACAAGTCAGAATTGGAAGAAAATATTTATAATGTATATATCTAATAAATGATTTATATTTGTAATATATAAAGAACTATTACAACTCAATAAGACAAACAACTCAATTTTAAAAATGTGCAAAACACACAGATATTCATAGAAGTTTTATTCATAATTTCCAAAACTTGGAAGTACCCAAGATGTCTTTCAGTTGGTGAATAAATAATGTTACATCCAGACAATGGAACATTATACAAAAAAATAAATGAGCTATCAGGCCATGAAAGGACATGGAGGAATTATAAATGCATATTACTAAATGAAAAAAGCCAATATGAAAAGGTTATACACTGTATGATTCCAATTACATGACATTCTGGAAAATGCAAAACTATAAAGACAGTAAAAAGATCAGTGGTTGCTAGGGGTTGGAGGGATAAACAGGTGGAGCTCAGAGAATTCTTAGGGCAGTAAAAATATATATTATACTGTAATAAAAGATACATGTGTTTATACATTTGTACAAACTGATGTGTGTATAACAGCAAAAGTAAATCATAATGTAACCTATGGACTTTGGAGTGGGTCAATTTATATTCATCAGTTGTAACAAATGTACCACTATGGTGGAGGGTGTTGATAATAGGGGAGGTTATGCATGTGTAAGGGCAAAATGTATATAGAAAATCTTTGTACCTTACTTTATACTCTTAACTTTTTTATGAACATAAAACTGCTCTAAAAAATAATCTATTTTATTAAATGAGCAATAGAAAAAAAGAATATATACAAATAGCTATTGTGTACATTTTTTTAAAAGTTCAACCTTATTAGTTATCAGGGAACTAAAAATTAAAACCAAGATGAGAAATCTCACTTTATGCACACTAAAATGGCTAAAAGTAAAAAGACTGAAAATAACAGGTGTTGGCAAAGACATGGAGCACATGGAACTCTCATATGCCACCAGTGAAAATACAAATTAGTACAACTACTTTGGAAAAGAATTCAACAGCTTCTCAAAAAGTTAAACTTTCTCAAGAGGGGGATTCAAGATGGTGTAGAGAGTAGAGGCTGTGCACACCTCCTCTAGCGACCACACCAAAATTATTTTAAAAACTACAGAGCAACCAGTACATTGACCAGAGGTCTGGCTGAATAGAAGCCCTACAACAGGTCACCTCAAAAAACAGATTACCTCAAAGCAGTAGGCAGCGCAGAGACGCAAAATGTCCCAGTCCCACAACTGTATGTGGCGATCGAGAATCTGGAGGGCTATCTTGGCTGCAGAGCCACCTCCCCTACCTGAAGAGCGAAGGGTCTAGGCTGCACACTGAACTAAGAATATTCATTTGTTCTAAATAACTAAAATGTATAAAGCTTCTTTGATCACATTTTAAACTTTTATATATCTCAAAGTCTAATTTTGGGCAATCTTATCTACCATTAATCTGTCAATTCTTATGCCAAAAATACTCTGTTTTGATTGCTATTTTTTGTAATATACTTCAACACCTAGTAAGGCTAGCTACCAATCCCACCTGTAAATTATTATTTTTAATGCTTTGCTGTTATACCATCTCACCTGTTTGCTCTTTCAAATGATCATCACAAGAAGAGGAGGGAGGGAAGCTAACACCTCTGAAAATTCACCAGCTGCAACAGAATAAGAAAAGGGGTATAACTACAAGTCATAAACTTTGAAATATGTGACTATCGAAAGAAACAAGAGATTCTGACAAAGCAAGGCACAGTTTCTAAACTACAGCCTCCCAGGCACCTCAACTGTATCAAGGAAAGAGGGAAACTGGACAAATTCCTGAGAGTTCTCACTAATAGTCCCCAACCTGGGGAAAACAGACTCAAGAGGGAAGCAAGCAGCCAAAGGAAGTGTTCCTCTGAGTACAAGCCCCAACTTTAAGATCCCAATAGACACAGGAAAAATACCCAGGGAACTATCAGGAATTTACAGGTATTCAACTATGAGAGTAGAATGCATGGCCAACAGGATGGATTAATTCCTGGACCAGATATTTAACATTATTTCAAAAGAAAAAGTAAAACTCAGGTTACTCAAAAGAGGCTGCACACAGCCTCTGCAAAATTCTGCTACTACACTTTCTGCCCTCAGTCTTAGAAAAGTGGATATAAAGCAAAATTTTAGCTGTCCCCTATAGCTTAGAATTGAGACATGCAAATATCAGGGATGGAAATCATAGAGAATTCATCCTTACTGTCTCAGAGAGAACTGAAGATGTTGAAAGAGCTGCCCACATTCAACAAGCTAGCTAGAATCAGTTAGGTATAGTACAGAAAAACAAAAAGAGAAAAAAACAACAACAGGCTAAAGAGGAGCCAAGAACTCATTATGAGAGAAAAAATAAATAAACCAAGCAAAAATTAAAAAAAAAAAAACTTCCTATGTATGCCTGTTCTATGAAAGACTGTGATAAGGACATGAATAAAATAAGAGGGAGCTCAAAGACTAGAGGAAGCAACAGAACTTCCAAAATATTAAGTAAGAATGATGAAAGCGGTCATCCTTGTTTTGTACACAATTTTAATGAGAACACATTTTTTGTTTCACTGTTTATTAGAATTTATTAGTCTTTATCATGTTAAGAAAATAGCATTTTAATTCATAAAATATTTTCATAACACATGGTTGAACAGCGACTCAAACCTATTTCATCTGAAATAAACGAGCTATTTTTTAAAATCTGTTTTCTTTTTTACATCACACTTACAAAGAACCTCAGTTTAGTCCTCAGAACTTGTCCACATAAATGATGACTGAGACATTTCATCATGTTTTCTTCTAACAGCCAGACTTTCCATCATATAGCAAATTTAATGACTCATTTTACAAAGGCAAGTTTTTCCACTACTAGTATTTATAATAGGATTGCTGACATTAGGGCTACAGGTTGTATAAATACCCTATTCACCAAATATCTTGAAACTAGGAAGAAGAAAAGGCCAGTGGGGTTTAGGGTCATTCTTTCTATGAGCATAAGCTTTGGAATCAGGCACATCTGAGTATGAATCCTTCCTCTAAAACTTGCTGGTTGTGGCTTTGGACAACAACTTAGCTTCTCTAAAAACCAGTTTTCTTATCTGACAAGTGGGCATTGATACTTAATTGATAGAGGATTATAAGGATTAAATAAAAACATTTTAAGTAGGTCTTCAAAATGATTTATATTGTTATTATTATTTCTATTATTTTATAAAATTATTATATGCCTGCCACATAATAATAAATAATAACTGAATGAATGAATGATCTCTGTAAGGAATTCAAAGATGAAGAAAAAAGTCTTGACCACAAGAAATTTCTAAGCTAAAAAATTAATTGTTAATAAATAAATATAAGTAAAACTAGGTTTGATTTCATGAGACCTAATGACTTAATTTCATTACCCATTACCAAATATTCTTGGTAATGAGACCTCAGTCTGGTCCCTTGGCACAGTCACAAACCAATTCCTGACCTCTTGTACTCTTTAGAAATGAATAACAGAAATCAACTCAAGTTAGCTTAAGTTAAAAGGAGGAATGGTATACAAATTTAGGAACTGGTATTTCTTAGGACCCATGGCAGGGATACAAATGAGTGTCAAGAAGAACTGGAACCAAAACATGGAAAGCTGGAAATCTTCTGGGAACCAGAATTTCTGTCTGTCTGTCTGTCTCTCTCTCTCTCTTTGTCAGTTCTGTTTCTCTCTGAACCTGTTTCTTTCTCTACAACAGGGCATCTTCTCTATCTAAACCACAGGGTAGAAGGTGGCCATCCATGAATCTGGAATCTGCATGTTTTATATCCCTAATTCATATTCCTGGAGGAACTCTGGTTAGCCCAGCTTAGATCAAGCCTTAATCCATTTAATGATCTCTAGGAGAAAGAAATCATATTAGACCATAGGGCTGCCTATAAGGCAGGGCCAGGGGGTGGCCCACCATGAATGGAGAAATGGTAGAACATCCAGCAGATGTCCACCACACCTAGCCACAGACTGACGCTTAACCTATTCACAGCTCTAATTTTGACCACAAATTGAACTGCACACTAAACTTTAATTCTGACCTAGGAATTCCCTTACATTGATCTTGTGATGCACACATAACTAATAAAGTGAGGAGGTCTCCACATTTTTATTGCTTCACTAAATTTTGGGGAAAAATTTTTTTATAGTGAGTTTTGTTTAAAATCATTTTTACTTGCTGTAAAATACCTAAGTGAATACTAAAAAAATCAAAACAAATATTCAGTTCTTTCTAAACATTTCTAAAAACCTGGATATTTCCACCAAACATTCCTAAGTAAAGCACTGTATAAATAAAATGTCTAAATTTGGAGTTAAATATTTCTGCTTTGATCCCTGTGAGTGCAGCCACAACAACTGCTCTGTAGAGCACATGAAAGATCAGAAGCTTGGGTTACAATCAAGACCTTACTAGGCGTCAGCCTCATTGGACATGGAGATTTTTGTACTTTTCATATTCTCTCTTCAAAGTGATCTATCTCAAGATTGAACTTATTTTTTATTATCTCCACCAACTGCAGGGTGCATTATTATATGCCTTCTTGGAGCTCCTGCTATCCCTCAGTCCCTTCTCTTTTTCTTTCTTCAGGAATATCATGGTACATGGAATGTCCAGTACCAGCCAAGATGGAATAAGCCAATGATAGTTACCTTTTCTAGTTATTACAGTCAAAAACTGGATAAAATGCAAAAACAAATACAAAGTATAAAAAGTAAATAATAGCAGGCAGATTGAGGATTAAAGTCAAAACTTAGATACCGACCCATAGCCTGAGTGAGTTTCATGGAGTTTTTTTCTTTTCTGTCTAATGGATCTGAATCAAGGGCAGGTTAAGTCCTGGAACTGTGTATCTATCTCCTTTTGTAAATGAGGCTGTGATGATCAAAGAATGTGAGATAATCCTTGTTAACTTTTTTTTTCTTTTCTCTTACTGCTTTATTTCCAAATGCAACCACAGTCACACAGGATAGTACAGTAGTGCAGGCAACTAAAATGTGGAGAGAACCTAGCTTCCTGGCCATAAGAACCAAGAAGGGAAGAGTCCCTCAGGGATGGAGAATATAAGGAAATGACAGAGAGGAAAGAGCTGGAAAAGACATTTTTTAATGCTGAATAGGGCCCTACATAAAGTCTCAGTTCATCCCCCAGTTGTATACATGCAGAACAGACTCAAATAAGCATAGAAAGGCTTTGAGAACTGAATAATCCAAGTCTCAGACTAAATGCTAGATGGTACGTGTGACAGATAGACCCAAATAGCACAACAAAGGCTTGAAAACTAAACTGACATTGGAATTACCACCCATAGAAGGCGAGACACAATCAGTACTCTGAATTTAATCCAATTAAATACCACTAACACAAGCAAACAAAAAATCAACACTGTCTAGAGGATTTTAAAAGAATCTGGAATCTCATAACATAATATTCAAAATATTCTGGATACATTTCAAAATTACTCAATGCACAAAGAACAAGGAAAATCTGACCAATACTCAGGAGGAGAGATAAACAACAGAAGCCAACCCCAATATTAATCCAATTGAGATTGCCAGGCACAGACTTTAAAATACCTGTTACAACCATGAGAAAAAGATGAATATTTTGAAATAAATAAAAGATAAAAGTTCTTGGCAGAGAAAGATAATTTTTTAAAAAAAGAGCTAAATGTAAAATTTTAAACTGGATGATATAATATTTGAAATTAATAATTTACCAGATAAGTTCAACAGCAGAATGGAGACAACAGAGGAAAGAGAACTTCAAGATAGATCAATAGAAATGACACAATAAAAAAAAAATTTTTTTTAAATCAACAACACAACTTTAGGGGCCTATCAATCTAACATTTATATCAGTGGCATCTCAGAAGGAGAAAAGAAAGAGATTAATTCAGAAAATATATTTAAAGAAATAATGGCAGAAAACTTTCCAAATTTGGTGGAACACATATATTTACAGATTCAGAAAACTCAGTGAATCCCAATCATGTTAAGCTAAAAAAAAACACCATACTCAGACATATCATAATTAAACTGTTGAAAACGAAAGGTAAAGAAAACATCTTGAAAACAGTCACAAGAACGTGACAACACAATGGACCTGGAAGGTATTATGCTTAGTGAAATAAGTTAAACAGAGAAAGACAAATACCATATGATCTCACTTGTACGTGTAATCTAAAGAACAAAATAAATGTACAAACAAAACAGAAACAGACTCACAGATACAGAGAACAAACTGATGGTTGCCATATGGAAAGAGGGCTGGGGGATGAATGAAAAAGGTGAAGGGATTAAGAAGTACAAATTGGTTGTTAGGAAATAGTCATGGAGATGTAAAATACAGCATAGAAAATATAGTCAATAATATTGTAATAGCTATGTATAGTGTCATGTGGGTACTAGACTAATCATGGGGAATCACTTCATAAATTATATACATGTCTAACAATTATGTTGTACACCTGAAACTAATAAAATTGAATGTTAACTGTAATTAAAAATAAATTTTAAAAAATAAATAAAAATAAAATCTTGAGACTTTTAAGTTAAGAGGGAAAAAAGAAAGCAGTCAGAAGAAAAATAAATTACACAAATGAGGAACTATGACTATAGACTTATCAGAAACTGTGGAACACAGAAGATAATGAGAAAACATCTGTAAAGTGCTTGTTAGTCAGTCAGTCAGTTGGTCAGTCAGTAAATAATCAATCAATCAATTAATTAATTAATTAACTAAAAGGAAAGAACTGTCAACTTAGAATTCTATATCCAGAAATAAAATTCTATAGAAATATAGACAAAAAAAATTATATTCTCAGATTAAAGGAAACTAAGATAATTTATCACCAGTAGACTTATTTTAAAAGAAATGCTAAAGAAACTTCTTCAGGATGAGGGGAAATTATAACAGAGGGAAACATAGAACTTTAGGAATGAAGAAAGAACAAGAGAAATGAGGAATATCTGGATAAACAGAGTATTTTGTTCTCTTAAATTTTTAAAAATATACATGACTATTGAAAGCAAAAATTATAACATTGTAATGTTTCAGTGTTTCTAGATGTAATATATATGACAACTATAACATAAAAGGGTAGAATAAAGAACATATGTGATTATAAGACTTCTATATTTTACTTGAAGTACTAAAATATTAGTTCTATGCAGAATGTGAAAAGTTAGGTATATACATTATAATCCTTAGGACAACTACTAAAAAATATCACAAAGCCATACAGTCAAAAAGCCAACAAATAAATTACGATAAAATACTGCAAAATATTCAAATAATCCTAAAGAAGCCAGAATAGAGTGAAACAGAGGGAGCAAATGGTAAACAAATAAAATAATAGTTTTAAATCTAATCATGACAACAATTATATTAAATATAAATTGTCTAAACACTAATTTAAAAAAGAGATTTTTAGATTGGGTAGAAAACAAGACCCAATTACATGCAGTTTATAAGAAAACATCTTAAATATAATAATACAGAAAAATTTAAAGTAACATGATGGGAAAAGACATACTATGCAAACAATAAGCAAAGAAAGCTAGAGTTCCTATATTAATTTCAGACCAAGTAGACTTCCAAGTAGAGAAAATTACCAGAGATAAAGACAGATTTACATAAAGACAAAAGAGTAAATTCACTAAGATGTAATACTAAACGTGCATGTACCTAACAAGACAGTTCCAAAACACATGATGCAAAAGCTGGCAGAACTGAAGAAAAATAGACAAATCCACAATTACACTTGAGCATCATAAATTCTAAAGTCTTGGCCACAGTTTCTCTCAGGAGGTGTTATGAAGACTGGTCCTTTCTGTTACCACAAAGAAATGATCCTGCTCCAGAGAGTTTAGAATGAGTGTGACATCGTGTCAGGCTGTGAGGATCACACCATAGGCAGATGCAGGACTGTATGGCCAGACATTAGCTAATAGATAAAATTTTAGAGAAAATCAATAGCAATTTTCCAGGAATATCACTCTGAGAAACCTGAGAAAATTCAAACATAACATTGATAGTTTCTTGTGAACAGTTGTTGTTTTGCATTCGTCATTTGTCCTCCCATTTCTGGTAACTGATTTTGCTTTAAGGGAAATACACCTTTCCCAGCTTAAGTCATGATTAACTTAAGTCAATAAGTATAGTCCATCCTCTTGACTCCAATGATTGGACATACAACCCAGCCAGAGCCAATGAGATGCAAGAACATATTTGCTGGGGCTTCCAGAAGAAAGAATGTTCTCTCTCCTCCTTGGGAACCACCAGAAAAAAAGGATGTCCCTTTGGCCAGATGATGTGAGAAGGTATGATTGCTAGCAGGCCACTGTCTTTTTGGTATTATGAGGGAGAAACTAGAACTATACTGAAAGAGCCTGAGGGCAAAACCTGCACTGTTAAAGGCAGAGTAGAATAACAGAAAGAAAAAGGTCTTTAATGATATCATTTTAGTTTCTGATTGACAGAACAGCTCTGGTATCTTCCGTTATGCAAGGGAAAACATTTCTTTTGTTTAAGTTAGTTTGGGTTGGGTTTTTTTGTTATTCACAGCATGGAGTCTTGATGATCACAAGGTTTACCCCTCATTCTCTCCCTCTAAACCCCATGTCTTTCTCCAAAAAAAAACAAAAACAAAAAAACGGAAGCCATGTGATGCAAGTGCTTCTACTTTTAATGCTGAACAGTATCTTTACTTGTAGAAAATAATGATATAAAAGCATTTTAAAAGACAAAGCTTTATATGTAGAAATAATAATCACTTAATGAATAGCAATACACATATAAAAAGGAATCATTCAGAATTTAAGACTGTAAGCAAAAAAAAAAATAGGTTTTCCATTTCCATATTTATACAGAATGTTATTAACACTGCTTTTGTTAAAGACTTTGAAGAGTATTACTCTTTGTCTCCCAAGAGGATGTTTACCACTATCAACCGCTTGTAATTCCCTTTTTCTTTTTGAAGAATATCTGACAATTAAAAATTGTATATATTTAAGGTCTACAATTTGATGATTTGATAAAGATATACACTGTGAAATAGTCACCATGATCAAGCTGATTCTCATACCCATTATGTCAGGCAGTTATCATTTTTTCTTCTCCTTTTTTTTTTTAAGTAATTCTTAAAGAGCAAGAATAGATTCAGAAAACCCAGGTCTTACCAAACCATGCTGGTGCTCAAGGAAAGAATAATTTTCAAATTCCTTCATTGGTTTTGCATTGCAGGCTCACGCTTCCTCCTTAAGGAAAAATTCTTCAAGTGTTCTGAAAAGTGCAATCATTCCTAACCAGAGGAAATGATTCAGACAGTCTGGTGGAACAAAGATTAGGTGTTTTAAACTGGAATTCCCAACATGAAAACGTTTGGGTAGATGAAGGTTAGTTATTTGAAGAGGCTAAAATAAAGTTAATTCTGGGTAGGTGTGAGATTCAAGAGACTGCTCTTCATGAAATATTGATCAAGAACCTGCCAGGGGGCTCAGAGATGAGAAAAATACAGTCTTTTTGGGAAGTTGTCCCTAGCCTGGTAGAAGGATGTCTTTCATACCCAGGACTCTAATCCAGGGTAACATGTGAAGAAACACAGGGGCAGAAAAGCTTCCTGACCAGGTGGCTTTGAAAACAGGGAAGATTTCAGCATGTGGAGATGGAGGTGGCTTTCTGGTCTGGAGAGAAGAGCATGAGGAAAGACACAAAGAAATGACAGTAGAGAGTAGTTCAGATGCCACTGAGTGGTCCAGCTGAAATGGGACCTGGTCAGAAAACCACCTGCTCTGAGGTAAAGCTTAATTCACGGTGAAGACCAATTCAGAGGCGCTTGGGCGAGATGGATGAGAGAACCCCTACCAATATCCCAAAGAGGCCATGTACTCCTAAAAAAGCACACAGTCTATAAAAAAAAAAAAAAAGGTCCATGGCCCTGGGCATGATTCCTCACTCCACCACTTCATACCTGTGTGACCTTAGGCATTGACTTAACTCTCTCGGCCTCAGGACCCCAAGTATAAAAAGAGAAGAATAACTTATTTTTTGTGTGTTTCACAGGATTAGCATGAACATGAGGAGAAACAGCAGGCACAGAATAGTGCTGTTGAATACTTTCTTGTGGTCGGTTATCTTGTCAGGTAGGTGAAGCTCCCCAGTAAATGTCATATCCTTTTATTGCCATGACATAAGAGATCCATGAGGCCAGGGTACATGTCTTCTTTAGGATTGGGAAAATAGTATGTGATTAAAAAAAAAAAAAAGATACTTGATGAATGAATGAGTAAATGAATGAATAATGTTCAGAGTCCTCCAACTAGATAACAACAACAATCTCCTAGATACACCAAAAACCTGTGTACTATTCTTTGACTTTTGGGTTGTGTGGTCTGGTGGAGGCTCTTAGTTAATGGTGATCAGTTGGTGTCATGGTAGAGAAGGAAGCCTGTGAAGGTGGAGTCATTGTCATTATCTGCATAGACCCCATTATTCTCCCCATCCCCATACACCTGGAGCCAGATTTGGTCACCCATCTCCAGATGAAGCAGCACAGAGCCAGAGGCTTGGTCCAAGTTCTTGTCCTGGTATTGGTCAAAAGTGAAGAGCACAGCTTTGTCATTCTTGTAGAGGCTGACTTTCACATCTTTCAAGTAGACTGTAATGTGGTAGGAAAAGTAGTACAACCCAGGAATGTTGCAGTGGAATTTGCCAGTGGTGCCATCATAGTGGTTTTGCTGGTTGTAGAAGATTTTGGTAAAGCGAATGGGAACATTGGGGACAGTGACCCGGGCCTCTAATCCCACACTGAATGCTGAGCGGTATACATAGGCATTTTCTCCAGGTTCTCCTTTCCTGCCTTGGACTCCTGGAAAGCCTCGGGGACCTTCAACCCCAGTCACTCCTTTTTCACCAGTGTCCCCCTTGGGACCAACAAGACCTAAAAAATGAGAAGACTTCAGTGACCACAGAAACAACTCCTGAATAGATTGATCCCAGCCTAAAACACTGTCCCTATACCCTCTACCCACAAACTTCTTGATTTACAGAGAAAGAACCAATGATAGGCCCCAAAGGAAAAAATTATATCTCCTCCTTCAGTAGATTTCCATAAATTCTCTGCAACCTCATCTCCTATAAGTCTCCATCACTGACCCTTTTTCTGTCAACTTTTTTTTTATAGCGTATCAACATTTATTGAAAGATTTTAAGTCAATAACCACCTGCCAACTCTTTATGTGCCAGCTCAACCAACCATACTCTTTCCCTTCTATCCTTTCTGTCTTGGATGCCCTACCTCCTTTATTTTGTCTATTCATCCTTCAAGGCCTAACTCAAGCCCCACCTCTTCCTTAAAGCCTTCTTTGTTAATCCAAGTCTGCATTGAAGGCATTTTCTCTCTGTTTCATACTTTAGGCATTTGTCCACATTCTATTTGACATATTTGAAGTAGACTTCCTTGTAGTAAACTCTCACAGAGTCTTATGCATTAGACTTATCTTCTTAACTAGACCAAGAATTCTCCAGGAGCGGGACTCCTGCAGGAGGTGTACAATGAGTGTAGTTGAATGCACTGGATAGAATGAGAATTAAGTGAAATGAGATGGAAGTAAGAAAATGAACAGATTGTGATTAGGGATGGGAGAGGGTGAGGATGGGAAAAGAGGTGGAGAAGGAGATGTGTGTAGTGCAGAATCAAGACACTTGATTTTATAACTGAAATGCCAACCCAACATCCACTTTAGGTTGTTGAAGGGTCACATAAAAAAGCTGTGCTTCTTCCCTGTGTCTAGGCCTTAGTCAGTAACTCATGCCCATGTATAGTTCTAGAAGCCTTTCTCAGCCCATTAGAAGTCTGATGGAGGAGGCAAAAAAAACTTATTCTTACCTGCATCTCCTTTCTCGCCTTTCTCACCAGGGGTGCCATCTCTGCCATCACGGCCTGGGGTTCCATTGTGGCCAGGATGCCCTGGGATACCTGCCATCCAACCAGTGCAGACCCCCTTGGGCAGGGGAAGCAGGACTTCAGGCTTCTCAGTCGTGATATCTTCACCATGACTGGGCAGGACTAGTATCAGTAGAAAAGCTCGTAGCAACCACATCCTGAGCCCTGGAATTAAGATCTGCAGTGTTAGCCGTGAGAGAGCAGACTCTACACAGCACACCCATCTAGGACCTAAGCAAGACTCTGGCCATCTCAGCAAAGTCCACTTCTGAGACCTGCTCATCTCTTCCAGAAAGGCTTTTCTGACTATTTCAACTCATCTCGATCTTTTTCTGCCCTGAGATTTTCAATATTTAGCTTTATTCCTTGTGTGTAATCTTTCCTCAGCAGGATTGTGAGTTCAGTGATGACAAGACAACACTCTTCCAATTTCCTCATATCTGAGCATGGTCTCAGGCACAGAGAAAGCTCCAAGAATCAATTTGTCAAGAATCTTTCCCTTGAGTTTTCCAAGAATGTTGACTAAGAACATTCTATTCAACTCTAACCAACTTCTCTCTCAGCTCCTCCTTTTTCTTCTTCATTTCCCTTTCCCTCATTTTCTATGTCTGTTTCTCTACCTTTCTCTTCCTTTCTCCTTCTTTCTTTCTCCTTCTCCTGAGTCACATTAGACCATTTGGTATCTTACACACATACACACACACATACACACAGATATATATACACACACAGGCATGTACATGCACATTGCACACACACACCCTTCCTTATTTTGAATTAGTCAGACAAATGGAGACACATTACCCTATGAGAATATCTGCTGACCATTGCCCGGGCTAGCCCTAGCTGCACCTTCTTACATGCCTTATCCCTATGCAGCTTCAAGACATAGTTGAGATGCCATCTCTTAAGAACTCCTCCCAATTCCCTCTCCCCTTGCTGGGTTGGTTGTTCCTCCTCTGTGCTCTCCCAGTGCGCTCACTTATCTCTTTCACTGTACTGTAATCCCTGATTTGTTCACCCATTTCCCCCATTAAACTACAAAGAAGAGATGGAGGAGTGAGGTGGCAAAGCCTAACACACTACCAACACAGAATAAGGACTAAATAAATATTAAAAAAAAAAAAAAGAGCCAGAGAAAGGGGGAAGGAGAAAGAAAGGAAAGAAGAAAAAAGAGATAGGGAGGATGGATATATTTGCCCTAGCAAAATGCTCAAGTGGCACAAGTAGCCAAGGGACTCCCTGTCTCAGAATCATCCTTTCATGGTCCCCTCCTAGCAGATGGTCCTTCACATGCACAGGGACTCTGTTTCCCTCCTAGCTTCTGTCTCTGACATTAGGGTGCTCTTAGCCCCACATCTTATTGCCCGAGCCTTAGTCTCCCCATCCCTCTCTCACCAGGGAGCTGAAAGCACCGGAGAGAGGGAAATAGATCCTAGGATCCTGGACCACAGGCCCTAAGACCTTCTGTGAAGTCTGAAAGGTAGTTAATCCCAAGAACCTGATTCTAAACAAAATGCAGTCCATGTGTTGTGTTTTTGTTTTTGTTTTTGTTTTTACCCTAAAGTCTCACTATTTTCCATTAGTTTGCTTGTCTCTTATAGATTACACAAAGTCTCCAGAACTGAGTTTGGTTTCAGGAGATAGCTTCTCTGTAAGGGATGCAGGAAAGACCCTAAGTGACAAAACCAACTCTTGTTATATATACATACTCATCTTCCATTATATATGCATATATATAGTCACCTTTTACACACACACACACACGTGTGTGTTCATTAAAACTAATAACATAAACACTTTGGAAACTGCAAAAACAAAACAATCCTTCATCCCAAGAATGTCTCTGTTTATTTTTAAACATGGTGGAAAACATACTTTGCATAGAAATTTTATTGCCCCATTTTGCCCTGTTATTTTCTAGTTTTTACAATCATCATTTTAAATGTGTATGTGCTAGTCCATCAAATGAATACAGCCAAAATATACTTAACCATTTCCATTTTGTTTTTTTAGCATATTTCAATTTAAAATTTTATTTTTAAATCTGTAACAATTATCCTTAGGCACATAACTTATCCCCAAATTATTATTCTGTTATGACATATTTCCAGAAGTAAAATTACTACACCAAAAGATATAAACATTTTTAAGGCTCTTGATTCATATTCCCAAATTGCAGTTTGTTATACTGTTACCTGGTAGTATGTCAGTGTGTATATAAAAGAGCTTATCTTAACTATTCTCACCAGCTTTCAATATTATCATTAAAAACATTATTTTGTTGTTAGTTTAATGAAAAAAAGAAATAGTGCCTTCCTACTTGATCATTAGTGAGTTGTACATTTTATTAAAGGCCTATTGTCTAATTTAATTTCCTCATTCATAATACTTCCATCAGGGTGTTTTGTTTTGTTTTGTTTTGTTTTGGTCAATTGTGTGCTTTTTGAATTAATTTGTGAGTTCCCTATGCCAACACTTTGTCATATATGCTAACATTATTCCTTTGTTTTGTTTACCGTTATTTTTAGATAACAGAAGTTTTGAATTTTACATAAAAAGTTCTGTTGATATTTTTCTTTGCTTCTAAGTGTTAAACAGTCATTATCCGCACTAGGGTTGGTTAATATCCATTTTATTTTCTTCTGTTGACTAATAAACTTTAAAATTCACTCTCTAATCTATCTCTGATTTTTATTTTTATTTTTTTTGGTGTAAACTGTTATCTAAAATATTTGACTTCTTCCTAAACTAGTTGTTTAAAGACATCTTTAATTAAATTAATATTTTCCCTCTCTAGTGATCTGATGCATCATTTATCAAACGAGTTCTAATATGATCTTATAAGTAAAGTAGTATTGAGAATGAGACCGGCCTATGGAGAGGAGGAGAGATTGAAAGAGAGGCAGCTCAGCAACCGAAACAGGTGCTGATAAGGAGGAATGCTGCCCCCTGGCGGTCACGAGTCTCTAGTCTAGGCTCACTCTTAACCATCTACATGTACCTTTGTCGCCCTCTACTGAATTCGGAAGGCTCAGGAAGGTGTTCTCAGCTGCTGAAAATAAAATGAGACAGCTCGGGCTTAGCTTGTCCCAAGGTAAGAAGAAAGAGGTGAGTTAAATGAGAAGCCAAGGATGAAAGACCAACCAATGCCTTTTGTATTTAGGAAGTATACTTGACCTGAGACTTCTAAGACTTCATATGACTTTCCCACTATTTGTCACTTCCATTTTTTCTCCTCATGAAGTTAGCAAGAAAACTCCAGAGAAGACCTGAGAGACTGTACATATTTTTTCCAGAAACGAGGACAAGATCTATGAGGCTATGCTCTTGTCTACAGGGAGACAGAAGGAGAAAATCCAGAACACAAGAACTGGTGGAGGCAGCTACAGAAGGACTCAAAGATAAAGGGTGATGGGAGGTCCTTACTTTAGAGCCCCCTCCATCTTACTGCAAATCCCCATTTGAATTGGAGGGAATGAATGCAAAGTCAAGAAGCATCTAGAGTTCTCTGGTTCCTCCTCTTCTTTTTAATGTCAAGATTCTATCCTTCCAGCCCAAGGGAAGGCATTCTGTTCTCAACACTTCAGTGTTACAGACAGATTTTTCCACTAACAAGGACAACCAGGCTGGAGTTCATGAGAGTGGGTGGACATACTGAAAAGAAAGATGAGAATGAAGATAGATACATAATCCATGGAAGTCTCTGATGCTAAGAACAAATTCTAACTGAAGAAGATTATCTCCTAACAGTTCTGGATGGAAAAATCATCAATTGATAACAATTGAAAGCTAGTGCTGAGATGCCTACTTTTAAAAAAATTTATTCCAAAATTATCTGTGCTCTTTGTTTAGCTATAGCAATCATTACACTTTGGTTTTGAAAGTGTTCTATTTCCATAGGGGAAAACATTATTAAATAAAACCATAATCTAAGACTATAATCTAACTCTATCATGTGTATAAAGAAACCTTTTATATGGATCATGAAGCTAAATCCCAAGTTCCACTAACAATTCTTTGTCATTGTAGAATGCCACTTGTAAAGTCCTTACCACAATTTAAATCTCATTTAATTCTCATAACCATTTTGAGAGATATTATGATGTTGAACAGGGAGCATGATCCCAGCATTTGGGTGAAAATAATTTGTTCTTACCTGTAACATATGTCAACCATGCATTTATTGGAGGATTAAGTGGAATAATCCATATAAAGTATTTAGAACAGTGCTTAGAAAATGTTAGCTCAGTAAATATTAGCTATGATTATATCTGTTTTAGAGATCAGGAAAGTGGGCTTTGAGGGGTTAAGTGACCTGAATTAGATCTCAGAGCTAAACACAAAAGAGCTGGAAATCAAACTCTGGTCTTCTATAGCCCTATAATAGACTCTTAAGCATAATCCAGAAGAGGAAAAAGCATCAAGATCACACATCTACCTCTTAATATTCTACTCTATAAGATGGGAGATATAAAACAGTACAAGAAAAAAACTCCAAATTATGATACAAGTGACCTGGCTTTTAATCTAGGCTCCACCATTAACTGACTGGGTCACTTATTTGCCCCTCTTGGACCACATGCTCTTTACCTGCAAATGTGATTATTAGTGATTTTAATCTCTACCTAGCCTATTTCACAATATTATTGTGAGAATCGATTGACTAAAAGTATAAAAAAGTATTTTATAAATTTATAAGGTATTCCACACATCTAAGTGAAGAGAAGGAAAGCAAACAAATATTTATGAACCACTTGTATGAACCATCCCTTTAATTGCATTTCATCCCCCACAACTCCAGATCTCAATTCCTACAGGAGAAATCTGTGGACTAGAGAGGTCTAATAACTTCTGCCCAAGGATCACAAGAAAAAGAGTGTAGAGGTGAAATTTGAAATTCAAAGACTGAGTTCTTTCTACTGCATTGGCTTTCATGGCAACTGTGCACAGGATTTGTTCACTTTTAAAAATTATATAAGAGATAGTCATGATGTTCTTTGGATCCTAAAGGGCCATATTACAATCTCTCATTTTCTTGTGTTAAAATGTGTAAGAAATTCCACTTTGACCTACTAGAATTTCTGTAACAACAGCAGAATCTTGTGAAATGCAAGAATAGGGTCTTCTTTGGGACTGGCAGGAGACAGAGCAGTATTGGGAAAGAGGTCACCAAACCCAGTGCCAACTCTTCCAGCAGGAAAGGGCATTAAAGCACAGTTCACACAGTCCCTGAAATACAAAAGGGACCCCAGAAACTATCTCACCTCTGCCTTGCTTTTACAAATGGGAGGCTAAGGGGAAGGAAGGGGATATACTTATTAGATCCTCCTAGAAGGCAACCCCACACTAGGAGCTTTTACACATTATTTATTTATTATTTATTTTAATCTTTACCTGAACTCCATGAAGCAAGGAAAATAACCCCAACTTTAGAAATGGAAAAACAGAGATTAAGGAGATAATCCCTGTGAAATTCTTGTGCTGACTTCCAAACCAGTGAGCTTTCCATCACATTACACTGCTCTAAAAGAGCTTCTCAGATTTAGCTTCTTAATCTGCTAAATGAGATCATGTAAAATGAAGGAAATGAGAATACTTTGAAATTGGCAAGAGTACTTTGGAGTATAAATTGCATAAGAAACTTTCAAAACTTATTTTATGTAATCCTCCCCAGAACCCAGCTTTTGACTCTACCATATAGATGAATCTGAGACTCAGAGAAACCAAGATGCTGTCTTAAAATCATGCAGTTCTTGGGTTAAATTATACGAACCTGCATTTTTAAAGGTCTACATGATAGAATACTGGCAATCTCACATGGTGCAACCTAATGATAAATGAAAGCACCAGGAATTACCTCTGCTCCCAGGAGGATTTACCTGAAAATGTTTACTTGGCCCTGGGAGAGCTCTCAGCATCTCCATGCCCACATCTCTCACTCTCTCTCTCTCTCTCTCTCTCTCTCTCTCTCTCTCTCTCTCTCTCTCTCTCTCACACACACACACACACACACACACACACACACACACACATAACACACACACACACACATTCTCAAAAAACTGATAAGGCAGAGCATCCCTCTAACGCATTCTTAGGATCAGTCTCTCTTTACATAAAGGAAAATTCCTGATTGGATGCTGCTAGTCTCAAAATCTTCTACCTCCTGACCTCAGCCAAGTGTCTGGAGCCACTGGTATCCTGGATTGACAAGTGGTAGGTGGAAAGTCTGTCCTCACAGCCACCTTACAAAAGGAGTGAAGCAAGTCCTGTGTCTCTCTTTACCCCTGCTCAAGAATTAAGGGAGGGTGGCAATGAGGACTGGCGAGTAAGCTGCAGGGCTCCCTTTCCACTGCTCTGCTTTAAGAACAAGGCTGACACCCTCATGTTCCTTTGGGAATATTCTGCCAGCATAACGGGCTCCCCTGTTCCCCAACCTTGTCAGGAGGAGCCAGCCGTATGCCTAATAAAGTAGTCACCAAGAGTGAGGGGCTACATTCCTTGCCAGGCTTGATCTGAAAACCAGAGCCTCCCCAGACAAGGGACCCACATCTTCTGACACATGGAAGACAGGCCTGACCCCTGAAATGCCTCTTACTCTGGCCTCTGTGTCCACAGCTGAAAATAACCAGGATGCCTCAAATACTGTGCTCACCAGGACAAACAGAATTGGTTTTGGCAAAAGCCAGGCAGAACTAGTGACTTCTGTCAGAAAATGTCTTCTGAAAATAAAATTATTCATAAGTTCCCAGCGCATGTCAGACCCTCCGCTCACTTTGTCTTGTTCAAACCGCTCAATCACCCTGTGAGATATCTCTACATCTGTGTGACTGTCTCCTATCTACAGGTACCCCTAAGTTGGTAGACAATGACCACGTCTCACTCATGTTTGTATCTCATGAACCAGACCCAGTGTCTGATCCGTAGAATCTGATCAGCAATGTTCGCTGAGTTGAATCATGTGGTAGAGCTGGATCCCAAGCTCAGTTTGAGATCCGAGCTCAAGTTTTTCTCATGTTGCCTCTTCTTGCGCCTTTTTTCTTTGAGAAGGAATTGATCCCCTTTTCTTCTTATCTAATTAGACTCTGTTGCCGGACTATCCCTCTGACCTCACTGATCCTAACTTTTCCTCTGGGCAGGCATCTTGCCACAGATGAACTGGGCAAAATTCAGGCTTTTTGACCAGAGGAACAGGCCCCTTTCTCTTGGAGCTGTGAGAGCATCGAGGAAGCTGCCTTGGCCAGAGTTTTGCCTGTATCCGTGTCCACCCTGCTACAACAGGAAAGTGGGAGCAAACCCCAGCCAGAGGCCCCACTGCACGCCAGCCACCCCAAACCCCAGTCTGGAACTTTGATCAAATCACTCTTACCCTCAAGTGTGGAATCGAACCCACAGACTGCAGTCAGGATAGAAGTGAGGAGGAAATGGTCCAGCCTCAGCAACCTGGTACTCAGTAGGGCAGGCAGTCCCCACCTCACAAAGGAAAGCTGTCCCTTTCCATTGGCCAACCTGCTAAAGGCCAGAGACCAATGAGCAGGCATCTTGCCCCAAGCAGCTTGCCCCAGGTTTGTACCCAAAGGAACTTGGTGCAACCCAGCTTGGGCTTGGGAGGCCAAATGGAGCTTCAGTCAAATGCTCACATTCCCAGACCTTGGCCCTTGATTTTTGCTTCCTAGAACAGCAACAGAAGATGGAGCAAGGGTCAAGATCAGAAGCAAGAAAACAAGATATTTCTGCATGTGAGAGGAAAACTTCCTCATGTAAAATGAATCACCCCATGGTCCAGGAAACCTCCCTCTCCCCATACATTTTTCCTAATAAGTCAGAGGCACCAATTACTACCATACTCCTGCTCATTGTGCATGATGAATGTGAGACTGCGTGGTTCAGTCCTCAGCACTTCAGAAGTGGGAACAGCCAGAGTGGGCTGCAACAGAGTTAGAAATAGAACACATCCTCCAGCCAGAACCCTAGATTTGGGAGAGACTTTGTGTGTTAATCCTAAAGTCTGAAGTGAAAGGAAGTTTCTGGGGCAGGGCCAGATTAAGACCTTTAGAGGCCCAAAGTTCCAAAAGATTATAGAGCCCCCACCCCTATAACTCAAATTCAACATAACAATACTTACATAAAGCTTTTCTATTTCCAAAATTCCAAATAAGGTTTTGAAAGCGAACATTTTATGTTTGTGTGAGTTCTCATTTTGGCCAACTCCGTAAGCATGTGCCTAATCCACCTATTAGAGCAGGGGTCCCCAATCCCTATACTGGGGTCAAGTACCAGTCTGTGTCCTGTTAGGAAGTGGGCCGCACAGCCAGAAGTGAGTGGCGGGCAAGCGAGCAAAGCTTGTGTTTGCAGCTGTTTGCAGCTGCTCCCCAGCGCTAGCATCATCACCTCAGCTCTACCTCAGGAGATCAGGCATTAGATTCTCATAGGAGCACTGGTCCCTGCTGCCAAAAAGGTTGGGGACTGCTGTGTTAGAGAACCAAGCTCTGGGATGAAGCAGCCTGGAGGACCAGAGGCTACAACCCATGTTGGTGCTCCTAGAATGCTCAAGCTTGAGATGACAACATGCATCGAATTGGACTCTTTCTTACCAAACCCATGTTCTGTTTTTGCAGGGCAAGAACAAAGCTGGTTCTTGCAAGCCACAAATTCTGATGCATTAAATCATGCCCCTAGCAAGTGTTTAAGGTCCCAGGAACAACTTCTACAAGACATTCAGAAACAGAATGTTTTCAGACAGTGAATGGACAAGTGGCTGCCTGCCCCCAAATACCACCTTCACTGGCCATACAGAGCCTTAAAACCCACCAGCAAAATAAAGTTAAAAAGTATGACCTAAGGCCTTGGCCTTCTGCTAATACAGGAAGTCCTTAATTAACATCGTTGAAAGGTTCTGCAACTTAAGTGAAGTTACGTAAAACAAAACCATTTTAACTATAGTTTTATTGATATAAACAAGAATTAAGTTCCTACACCATGTAATCAACATTATAACAAAATGTTAAATGAAATGATGTTATTTCAGGACCTGCTGTATGCAAATAATTCTAGAGAAATCACATTAGGCAATTAAGATTTGACTCATGAGGCCCTTAGCAAGGGCCCACTGGCTTAGACAAAAGGGCCTGTGAAAAAGAAGGTCTATACAGTTCATTCAGGTTGGACCAAGGAGAAAACAAAGAAACTGCAGCAACTCTCAGTTCCATCACTGTGGCATTTTCTTATTTATTTTTTGGTCTGTATTACTCTCTGTCTCCTCTTACTAGCAAGTAAACTTTATGAGAGCAGGTGTTTTGCCTGTTCAGTGTTATGTTTCATAGGCCATAAAATAAGATCTGGTATAAGGTAGGCAATAATATATGTTGATCAGTGGATAAGTGAGTGATCATTTTTAATCTTCCCTTGGAGATAACTATGATTGTCTCCCATTTTACAAATAACATATCTGGAATTCAATGAATTAAACAACTTGTCCAAGGCACAGATCCAAGATTTGAACCTAGATCAGTCTGACTACAAATCCCATATGCTTTCTAATACCTCTTGTCCATCACCCCCCTGATGGACTCTAAGACCCTAAGATTTCAGCATGCATTTCAGGGTAGCTTTAAGGTTGGCATAAAAAGTATTTTCTGCAAACCTAATGGGAAATTATCTGGCTATTATAGGCTTTAACCATTGCACAAAGTGGAATAACTGGAGCCTTAAAATCACTCCAAGACTGTGCTGGGTCTGGCTGCCAGCCAGTGACATTGTAAAAGCCTGCCATTCTGAAGCCTCAGGGAAATCTGCCATCTACCACAAAGGCCATCATGTGGAAATGGGCAATTCTGTGGCAGAATTGCCACTGGTTTAGAGACTGTAACTGAAAAACAACCAGCCAAAATTGCCTTGAGGCTAGTCTTTCTTCCAGAACTGTTACTACCTAGAATAAAAGAATTAAAAACTGTAATCATTTCCTCTCAGGTATCATGGCCACAGTTCACTCCCCTTCAGCATGTGAATTGAGATATTGAAATAGCAGTCCACATGCCTAAGCTTCTCATAAGTATGGTTTAATGTTGCTATATATTTTTTTCTTATTGTGATTTTTTTTAAAAAATAATAATCTTAATTGAATAAGAAGCATAATCACTGTTTTAGAAACTAATACAGAAGATTGGAACAATAAATAAACATACCCTGCAGCCTTCTACTCCATCCCTAAAAATAGCAAGAAAACAAAAAATTCCTTTATCTCTTCCAAAGATTTGGCTACAAATTAAGTTCCTACAGGTGGTGGTATTTGGGGCAGATTTGGCTTCATCCAAGGCAACCTCCAGTACTAATTTAAGTATCTGTTTTGCTGCTCATGCTTTAGATTAGCAGTAACCCACTTCTACGGGCAAGGAGGCCAGTTTAGATAAGCAACCATACATGCATATCTCTGAGAGCCTATGTCCTTGGCCTACTCCTGATATCAAAATACTGTATTAGTCGAGGAATTTGCCACAGAAAAGGCTGGAGAAGCAAAGGGAGGGAGATGGTGTTGCCCAGAGATCAGGAAGTGGCTACTGCCACTTAGCTGTAGCCTATAAACATGCATTCACTGCCTGTATTGCTAGAGTATCCACCACTGCACTGAACAGTAGCTGGGGCCACTGATACTTCCGGGGCACTGCCTGAAATAATAGTTTCTTCCTTCTTCCCCCTTCAATTTTGCACAATAGTCTCCCATTTGCAGAATCTAACTGGCACTCATCTGGCAAGAAAATCTGGGATATGTCATTTCAAACACCCAGCTTCAGGAATACAAAGGGGATTATAGACTTACTGGATTTTGTCACCAAAAAGAAAAACAATAATTTTAAAATTAAAAAATAAAAAAATTTTCAAATAAAGGGGATTGTAGATGAGTAGGTATTAGATTATGTACTAACAGACCTGATCTGACATAGGCCACAATTTCAACAAATAGAAGAATTTGCGCTCAATGAAACAAAGCTAACAGCAAAAAAGGGGAGCATAACTAAAGAATAAGTATGATTATTATATTTAGTGAGATGACAGAAAATAGCATTTATAAAAATAATTAATGAATATTCTGTCATAGTGGGAGGTGAAAATAATTTTTTTTAAGTCATGGCAACCTGAGGAGACTCATACAGGGAAGTAGAGCTAGGGAAACACTTCTTACATATATATCGAAGGCACGATCATTTAAAAAAAAATGGTAAATGAGACTTCATCAAAATTAAAACTTTTGCTCTGAGAAAGATCCTATTTAGAGGGTGAAAAGGCAAGCTACAGACTGGAAGAAAATATTTGCAAACCATATATCTGACAAAGGATTTGTATTTAGATTATATAGAGAACTCTTAAAACTAAACAGTTTTTAAAAAAAAGTCCAATTAGAAAATGGGCAACAGACAGGAAAGATATTTCACAAAATATAATATATAGATGGCAAATAAGCACAATAAAATACATTCGACATCATTAGTCATTAGGGAAATGCAAATTAAAACCACCAATGAGATGTTGCTATACACCTACTAGAATGCCTAAAATTAAAAATAGTAAGAAACAATATAATGGTCGATAACTGTCATTATAGATTTGTCAAAACCCATAGAATGTACACCACCAAGAGAGAACCCTAATATCAACTTTGGATGCTTTTTTTTTTAAAGATAGAGAAAGTAGAGAACAATTTTTTTTTAATTAAAAAAAAATTGAGAATCCTAAATTTGGGAAATGACACAATGAAAATGGATTGCTACTGATTACTTGCCAGTGGCAATGAAAAGTGGTACAGCCACTATGGGGAAAAAAATGGCAGTTTCTTAAAATATTAAAGAGCAGTTACACTCCTGAGCATTTATTCCCCCAAAATGAGAAATAGGTCCAAACAAAACCTACAGGTAAAAACCTTTTTATCCCCGTTCATATATATATTGTTCATTAAATAAATTCCTAGACGTGGAATTGCAAAATCAAGGGGTATGCACATCTTAAATTTTGATAGTTCTTGTAAATTGATTTTCAAAAATACAATAGTAATTTATTCTGCTCCCAACATGGTATGAGAGTACCTATGTCTTTATACCCTTACCAATATTGGATACTGTCAAACTTTTAAATATGAAACATTCTAATAGATTTTCTTAAGTATCTTGTTTAAATTTATATATTTTTTATTATATATGAGGATGAGCATCTTTTCATATATTTATTTGTATTTATTTTCCTGTGTATTGTATGTTGTTTCTTTAAACATTTTTCTTAAATTATTTTTATTAATTTTTAAAAGGCTTTTTTGTATATCAAGGAAATTAATCATTTGTTATATGTTTTGAAATTTTATCTTTAACCTTAATAAAATGTTTTATACAAAAACTTTTTGCTTTCTGTTTAGCTTAATTTTTTTTTTTACCATTTTCCTTTGGCATATGGATTTTGTGTTTTGCCTGAAAGATTCCTCCCATTCCAAAGTTATTCTTTAAAATATATTTTCTTCTAGAATGTTCATGATTTCATTTTCTTTTAATTCACTATTTGACCAACCTGTAATTATTTTGTCAAAAAGACAGAGACCACCTATAGAGTTACTCAATCAAAGACTTTATTCAAAGCTTACTATTATAAGAGAATCACTTCACTTTCATTCCAATGGAGACTGGAAAGGGACTGAAAGGCCAATGAGTTTTATAGACTAGAAAGAGAAAGTCCTGTGACAGTCTCTGGTGAATATCCTTTTAGGGTGAGATTTTTTAGTTCTAATAGGGTAAGATTTTTGTAAGCAAGGGAAGCCTTCTGATTGGTTTTAAGTATATTTGGCAGTCTTCGATTGGTCCACGATCTCCTGGTACATAAGTGAGGGCTTTCCAGGCTGGGTAGAGTCATGTGTGTTTCCTGCTTCAACTGAAAGAAAATTTTCTCCTCAGCTTTGGAGTTTTGTTTAAGCAATTCCTCATTTTTTAAAGAATGAGGTAAATCAAGCTTTATTTTTTTTTCCATATTCCAAGTGAACTCAACCTTCATTCTCATACATATTTCCCTTTCAGTTATCATTTTAAATGTCTTTTTTATATACTCACTTTCAAATTTTCAAATGTATCAGAGTCTGTTTTAGGATTCTCTGCTCTGTTCAATGTACGTATTTATTCCTCATCAGGAGTATGCATCCTCTTAGCCAATGAAAGCAGCATGATGCAAAGCTGTGACTATTAAAGTCAAAAAAGTTTATCCATTTACAAAGACTTGATACTAGAGTAAATGTGTAATTAGGAGACAGTGTTTTATAAAACTTTCTGTCCTTGTACTCTTACATGGAGACTGGCATACAGGAGGACTCCATATATGTTGGCCAAGTACAACAATGCTAGTGCAGCAATGAGACCTCTGGACCAGGAATTGGAAGACCTGGATTCTAGTTCCTGCTTTACTACAGGTTGGTCGGGTGACTATGATATGCATTAATGGACTAATATCTGAGAAATGTACACCATTATTAGGGTCTATAATTTCTACCCATCCTTGAAGCTAGGAGTTACCACATGAAAAGTTTTCACCAGCAGAATTTGACAGATGGTGATGTGTGCAACTTCCAGTCTGAATCTTTAAACATTGCATATGTGATCCTTCCATTTCTTCTCTACATGAAATGTAGAAATGATTGTGACTGTTTTTTTAGAGGGAAGGTTTCTGGTTTGTTTTGCTTTTTTGTAGAACTATATATTTCTTCCAAGTTTATTGAGGAATGACTGACAAATATAATTGTATATATTTAAAGTATACAATGATTTGATATACATACACATTGTGGAATGGTTACCAAGATCAAGATAATTAACACCACCACTACCTGACATAGTTCACTCTCTCTCTCTCTCTCTCTGTGTCTCTGTCTCTGTCTCTGTCTCTGTCTCTGTCTCTGTCTCTCTCTCTCTCTCTTTCATTCTCTCTCTCTCTCTTTTGTAGTGAGAATGCTCATGACCATGACCTACTCTGAGCAACTTTCAAGTATACAATACATATTATCAGCTATTGGCCTGTGACCCAGTTTTGACCATACAAAGATAACATTCTAGAGGATGGTGGAAAAATCAAATGGAACTGGCAATCCTGACTAACTATGTGGAGCAATGCAGTCTTCCTACCTGTTTTGGACTGTCAAATGAGATAGAAATAAATTTATTGTTTAATTTATTATACTATTGGGTCTCTTTGTTGCAGCAGCTGACTTATAAACATGGCATGTGGCATTCTACAAAGAAAAGAGTTCTGCAGTCAAAGAGCTTGGGAAATGAAAGAGTTAATAAAAGTATGTGGGTTTCCTTTCTATAAAACTTCTCTGAGCTTGAACAAATGTTTACTTTTCTCCTATATTACAACTTGAGGGAGAAAATTGTTCATCTCTTGTACTCTCTTACTGGTTCTAAAAAACACATCTGGAAAATGCTGATTTCAATGATTTTTATTTTCTCTAAGTATTGCAGAATGCACAGGTAGTGTTTGGTATGCATTTAGAACACCATTATATTTTAGAGAATCAAGACTGCCTTTAGTTTAACCACTTCAGTTGGAACATGCTATTTCTAGGGAACAACAAACAATATTGTAAAGCCATAAAGAATATGAATAATACTTCCAAAAGTTTTAGGAGATTTTGATTTCATTGTTCTGTATTCCATCTCATTTAAATAAATAGGAAGATGACAAAAGTTTTACCCACATAGGAGTCATCCTTTTTATTTATTTTTCTTACTTTCAAAGGGCTTTAAAAATGTACTACAACCATCATTCATTTAGCAACTATTTTCTGAGTGGCAACTGTTTGCAAGGTCCTGGAGAAGACACAAGGTCCACTGAGCTGAGTAAAAGGTCAAACTGGATTATCCTGGAACACTTAGGGGCAGTGCCTTAGGGACATCAGTAATGATAACTGAAATGGCTCCTCTTGTTGCCCTCCTGTGATGTGAGGTTTGTGAAGAGGTTCCTTTCTGTGAGGCCTGAGAGGTTTGGGCATCAACAAGTGTGGCCATTTTAAAATATTCAGAAAATGGCATCCTTCCTGCTGTACATGGCTCCTCCTTGCCTCTGTGCCTGCCCACGACCAGGATGTCCTTCTCCTTCTTTACCTGGAGAGGACACTTGCTTCGGGAGACCCAGCTCAGAATCATCTCTTCCCTGTCTATATTAGGAAGAGTCAGTATCAGGGCTCTGAGCCCCAATATTGTCACACCAAGTTGTGTGTGGGGAGCCATTTTAAGACATGTGAAATGGCACAACAAAGAACAAAGGATGTTTGTGTACTTGGCAACTGTGTAAGACGTTGAGACTGTAAAGTGCTGAGATTATCAGTCCTCAAGGACATGAGAAACTGTGGTATTGTAACCAAGTTTTGCAAAACACCCTCAGATTGTATAAATGTGCTATGCTAAATAAACTCGGGGAGACAGATGAGGTTCTGTTCTCCTTCCTGCACTCTTTCTGTCCGCTTTCTTTTCTTTAGTCCCCACTCCCCCTTTCAGAACCTGATTCGACTTCATCGCTTCCGACAGTTGTGATGGTCTGTTTCCATATCTGTTGCCCGCAACTGGACTGAGAGCTTCTCACTCATCTTCATACTTCCCTGGTGCCAGCATCTTCCATATGACAGGGATGCTCAGGAAATAGGTGTTGAATGAAATGAGTAGATAAGTCTATAAATAAATAAATGTTCTTAGAGCAAAAATGGAACAGTGTGGGTTGGAAAATAATCCAGTAGAAGGAAATAAGATGTCCTACAGATTCGAGAACTTTGTTGTGTTGTGTAAATAATTGTAGTATTCTACCAATTTGAAATATTCCCTATCTCCCAAGAAAGATTTAATTTTTTTCTTTTGGACAGGGGCTGCACAAGGAGAGGGTAGCTCCACAGCATAGCTTAACAGTAATAGAGAGTCTGGCTTCATTTTTGATGTTTGACCACTGAAAACTTTCAACACCACCTCTCTCTCCCCCTTTTGCCTCACATCTAGGCAAGCTAATATGAAAGCATGTGCACTCTTTCCCTTGGTGCCAGAGGGGAAGTTCAAACCACCCAAATCCCAGCCTATGCATGGAAACCCCAACCTGATCCCACCTTAATCACAATAAAAATCAAAGCCACTCACTACTCCCTTCACTGATGCCATTTCAGACCAGCTTGGGTGCCAGCCCTGTTCTCACAAAGCCTCATCATGTGAGTAGTATACCTTTTCATATCCTCTTGATTCATGTGCAATATCATCATCATTCTAGACATCAGAATCAGTTTTGGGGGGCAGGGAATGGGGTGATGTAGTTGTTGGCCCTGCCTTCCACAAGGCAACCACAAGGAATTAACATTCTGAAAACTTTTGAAATATACTTTGTATCTATCAATATTAAATAACTGGAATAGTGGCTAAACAAATTAAAATAATAAAAATAGAAAGTAAATAAAAGTAACACTAAAACTAACAAATCTAAACGTAAATCTCTCAGAAAGGGGGGAACCAACTCTCCTTGAAACCAGACTGTCTTGGCACTAGACACTCGCGCTTCACGACAGTCCCTAGACCTTGAGCCTTGACCCCTGTCGGGCGGCAGCCGCGGGAAACTGACTCGCGCGCTTTCCCGGCTCCGCTGCGCCCTTGAGGGCGTGGCCTCCGCCGGCGTCCGCTCCCCACTAGGGCCTCTCGCGCAGTCGCGTGTGGAGCAGCGACGAGCTTCGCGAGCCGGTTGGCGGAGGGACGTGGACAGCTTTGGAGTGCCCTAGAATGCGGCCTTGGCACTCCCTGCCAGGGAGGCAGGCCCGCAGGCCCCGAAGCCCCTTTACTGCTCTCTGCTTAAAGGTGGGCAAGGCTTTGGGGCCCACAGCAGCCTCTCCCCGGAATGAGGACAGCCTGGTGTGGCTGGGCTGAGCCGAGGGACGCGGTTGTCTGGAAGGAGTGTCTCTTCTCACACTGCTTTTGTGGGGAAACTAGTGGTCTCCCTCGTAGTGGCGAGCGAGTGAGCCAGTGAAACACCCCGCCCCCCTCCTACAGCCCCCACCCCGCCCAAAGCTCTCAGTTTTGTCTGTTGCCCCGAAATTCCAGGAAGAAAATCAGAGAAGCATTGGCTAACAACTTGGCTTGCTTTTCCTTTTCTTTTTATTTTCCCCCTGACTTTTCCTCTTTCACACTCACGTGTCCTTCTCATCACCTTCTTTTCCTCTCTGGATGAAAAGAGTGTCTGGAACAGACTTAGGGGCACAGCTTTCATAACTGTCATAATTGTCGTCCAAACTGGAAAAGTCCCGAGAGCTGGAAGGGAGGGGACAGTGATGCACCCTCAGAGTTAGCAGTGATGGGGTACCCGGCCAGGTCCACAGGGTGATTCTCGCTGTCAGGGCAGGGCCTACCCCAGCTCTCCCACAGGGCTACTCAGGGTCCCAGTAGGGGCCCCTCACTATGGCCAGAAACCAACGCATTGCCAAGGAGACAGTGATGTGGGCCATGCTGGGCTTGCAGGATCTGAGCCACTTTGAGGATTCAGTGACCTCAGCTTCCTGGACTAGACCAGGTCCCTATGGGTGAGAATCATAAAAAGGAAGGAGAGAGGGGTGCAGAGAGGAAGAGGAGGCAGGAGAAGCTGATGAACAAGAATGAAGAAGAATAAGAAAGAGGTAAGAAGGAAATAAATTACACTCAGAGAGCTGCTTTCCTTCTCCATATCTTCTGCCCTTTCACAGTCCTCAAAGGTTTCCATGGATATAAACTCCCTGCTGGAACAGCCTTGGGGAAAGAGAATTTGGGCCCACTGAAGGGGTAGAGGGGTGGGAGGAGGGGCCCTGTTGTCAATGACAGAGTGTCCCCAGGAACCCATTCTCCCCATCTCTAATGCCTATTCTCCCATGACTGGACTGCTTTACCTGGGTAGTGAGGGGCTGGGTCTGTGGTCTCCTGGTTTTCTTTTACAGCACCAAAATTCGGTCACTGACTGAGAAGACACGGCCGTATGATATTCATAGCAGCTACCTCCTGTCC
Source organism: Macroglossus sobrinus (assembly GCA_004027375.1). Lineage (NCBI taxonomy): Eukaryota > Metazoa > Chordata > Mammalia > Chiroptera > Pteropodidae > Macroglossus > Macroglossus sobrinus. The sequence continues at coordinate 175,964 of PVKZ01000400.1, forward strand.
TCCAAGGGAAAAAAAACTGTCTTTTTATGCTTGATGACCTTCCAGCCTTTCCTTCTTCCTCCCCAGCTCCTTCCTGCCCTCTTTTCTTGCCTTCATTTCTCTCCCCTGATTGCTGTTCATTTCCCTTCTCCTTGGCAGCCTCTGCTAAATGTAAGAAGGATGAGTACATCCTGTCTCTCTCTCCAGTGAATGGATTGATTAACCAATCAGTCATGCCACCCCGCTCCTGTTATGTGCCCAGGCTGTTCAGTGCTGTGGGGAACTGTAGCTCCCACGAAAACTGAGGCTGCTTTGTGCCTGTAGGGATGTCAGGACAACTGTGTAAGGGCCTTAGCCCCATTTTACAGATGAGGAAATGGAGATGAGAGAGGACTAATTACTTGGCCAAGTTCCCTTGGCCTGTAAGCACTGCAGCAGCTGGATGCTACAACATCCCTACTCATTACCCGCCACATTCTAAATGGACATGGTCTCTGCTACTACACTGCTCACAAGCAGGTTAGGGAAGCAACAGAAAGATTCCATGTGAGGCAACCTCAGGCCTGGCCTCAATGGAATAATCCATCCTGAGGGAATCTGAGTGTGTGTGAGAGTTTCCTGTTCAGGTGAGAATTCAAGGGGAAGAGGCAGAGCGTGGTGAGGAAAGGCCTTCGGGGAAGAGGAATGGTCTTGGACAAAGAGGGGAAGGAGCTTATGGTTGGGATGCAATGGGGGCATAATTATCTCAGAGAGCAGGCAGCTAGCAAGTGGGACCTCCTGACCTGCTGCCCAGAGGCACCCCACCCAAGCTTTGTTCTGGGGCACACACACACCCCCCCACACACACAGAGCAGGTCATTGAGGGCTGTGTGAGCAGTACGGGGAGCAGTTGGGCGACCTTATCTTGGAGACCTCAGAAACCTAACTGACTTAGAGGGTTTTCAAATAGCTGGACAAATTAAGCAAAGCTTGGGTTTAATTCCTGGGCCCAGGATGTGGTAGGAAAGAGGCAGGGATGACAGAGGAGAAACACTCAGGGAGGTGCCATCCTCTAGATGTGACTTCAGGGCATCTTGCATGCCTCCCAGAGATGCCTCTTTAGGGCAATCATCCAACTCAGAATGTCTATACCAGGAGCAGACAGTGAAGACTGAGGACTGGCAGTCCCACTGAAAGGCTACAGAAAAAGCTGGGAGCAGCTGTGTCCTTGACCACCTCCTGTAAACACTAGGGCTGTTTCACCAGGGTCTTTGGCCTCAGAGTCTTAGACAATGCTAGTGTCAGAGACCCCAGAGCCACCCGATGGGACTCTAGGGGTGGGGCCCAGCTCTGTCAACCACAGAACACCCACAGCCCAGGGGAACTGAAGAATCTGACAAGTACCAGCTACTTAAAGGGATTGTGTTATTTCATTTTTTAAAAAAATGCTGGTCCAGACCCATTGAATTGATTTTCTGACCTACTAATATATTAAAACCCACATGTGGAAAAGCATTGTTTTAAGCCAAGGCAGAGAGAGAAAAATGAAAGAGAAACAAAGGGAAATGGTAGGGACATGGGAGAGGAAGAACAGATAAAGAAGGTGAGGACAGAGTAGAGAAAGGTGTTTTGTGGGAGATGGTGTGAGGTCACACAGATGCCTGCCATGATGTCCTTTCAAGGGCATCTGCTCTCTAATAACACATCCTACTCTGTGCCCTCGTCACTATTTTTTACATTGGACTCTGGGCTACTTGGCATCAGGAACAAAATCTTTTGTACCTCTGTAATCCCCACAGCTCCTAGCAGAGGAATTCTTAGAATCAGGCAAAACCTTAAAAAAAAATCCCTTATTCAAAGCATTTCATTTTCCAGGGGAAGAAACTTACTCAAAAGGATCAGCCAGCCAGTCAATGTTTGCTCACCTCAATCAGGCCCTGGGCACAGCCAGGATTTGCTCATGACATGTCACCAGCATCAGTTTTTCACCTAAAAGTGGAGATAACAGTATGTATTTTAGAGATATAGTGGTAGCTTTAGCATTATATATACCTGGCACATCATAGAAACTCAATAAATAGTACCTGTTATTAATATTGTTAGTTATAGCAAAAGTAAAAGGTAGTCTCATAACAGCACTAGCCACTTCAAGTATGCTGCTATCACTAACATTTTGGGAAGATTTGGCTGCCAATGTGTTTATCCTAGACAAATGAAAAGCCTCATAGACATGTAGGGAAAAGACCTTAAAAATAAAAACGGAGAAAAGACGTACATACATACACCAACAAAAAACTAATTCAGGTGCACATGCCTTAACAAATATTCATCTTGGCTATAGCAACATTTTAAGTTGGTGTACATTTTTGACAAATGAGTGGAATGATTTTATTTCCTCTCTGGTTTTACCTACTGTTTTGAGAAAGACATATCCCAAAGGCTTTAGGCTACTCCTAGTCTATGTACCAAAATAAATGCAAAGAGTGGTATATGGAGATGAATAATATAAATGGAGAAGGTGGACCAAAAAAAATTAATGATGGTAAGAACTCGAAAGTATTCTTTCTTCCTTCCACAGTCTTCGAAACTCATAGTTTGTTTTAGGGAACTTAGTTTTAATGTTTAATGTTTAGAATACTGGGTTATTGTTTTGTTTTACAAAAGTCAAATGAATCTATTAATAAGTGATCTCAAGTAGAGAGTTTAAATTAACCAGAAAACACTTTTTTGGCAAATTCCAGATGTTGACAACAAAATCCTAAAATCAATTATTTTGCTCTAAATTTCACTTTTTCTTTCTTACCCACTAGATGGCGGAATGAAACCACTCTGGATCCTGCTAGTTATGAGGCAGCTCTTCCTGCACAGATTTTCAATGTTCAGTCTATTTTTGTTTTGATCCCTTCCAGATTTTTCTCTCATCTAACGGAAAAGAAAGGTAAATATTGTATATGCAATTTTAGGACAATTTCTAGTATATAAACAGGGTCATTTTGACGAGGGAGTCAGAGGTGCCTTAAGGCCTGGACCTGGATCTTTCTCCTTTTCCTTTGGAGGATCATTGGACAGTACCACTGTGCTAACATGAGTGAAAGTACGTGAGCCAGGCTCTGTGCTAGGAGCTCCAGCTCATCGAAACTTCACAGGGAGACTATGTTAAAAATGTCATTTCCATTTTATAAAATACCAGATTTAGAATTTAAGGCACAGTGAGGATAGGTCATCTGTCCTAAGAGACAGAGCTGGGTGTGGGTCTGGATCTCTAGTTGCTCAAGCACTTGCACTTAACCACCGTATACAGCCACCTAAATGACTGCTATCTAGTGGGCATTAAACCACAGGGCTAATTTCTGCCTAATCTGCCCCACTAGCAACCCAGATCCCAGGAAAGAAGAATTTCTGGACTAGTCTAGGCTACAGGGCTGGATCAGGACCTCTTGCAATGTTTTACTCTGTGAACCAGTGTTTAAATTTGTACATTTAGACAAGTATATCTCTGAAGTGCATATTTCTTTTTCAAACCAGTGTAGGGCCAAATGGAATCAGTTACTAATAATCACTGGAAAGAATTAGTATCTTTCTTATAAAAATAAAAAATACCTTAAGGTAAGCTAAGAAAATTGTTAGTAATCATGAATTCTCCAAATACTTAATTTTTTAAAAGAAAAAAATTAGTATTAACCAAGCTTGCATGCTTCACACAGAAATTTTTTTCAGGCTGAAAGAAAAAAAAACTCAGCACTCAAATTGAAGCCAATTTTTATTTATTTTACACGCCCATACACACACACTTGAGTAAACAAGTATTAAAGGAACATGGCCACCACACACCTAAAACACGATAACCATGTACTTAAAGGTATATAAATGTATACGTTTGATCTTTTTTCATCTCATGCATTTAGAGAACATTATTGTAGTCCTAGCTCACTTGGCTTTGGCTTCCTCTCCCACTTTTCTGCCCATCGTGCTAGCTCTGTTAATAATGAGTTAAGTAAATCAACATGCCCACCATCCTCCACTCATTCACAAGTGTACTAAAAGAGAATAGAGATGAGCCCAAACTGTATAACTTGGTGGGAAAACTTATACATCCCTGGGACATCAATCACATCTTTTGCTCAGGTGTCCCATTTATGAGAATAATACCAGGTTTCAACCTCCAGTGGTTCCCCACTGCCCACACCAGTGTACAAACCAAATTTCCCAGCATAATACACGTTTGAGGCTTACCTCTCCTCTCAATCTCATTTCCTTCCACTCTATCTATGAACTTTTCAAGCAAGGCTCCAAATCATCACTGGACATGCTCACTTAGAGGCACCTGAGTGGCTTGCAAAAGTTCGTGAATCCACACTTTATCACCCACGTGACCGACATGAGTTGCCCAGTCACTAGGATGGGGCTGTAGCCTTCATTTTCCAGCCCCATGTTCTGGCCGTCTGCCAGTGCTAGGACTTTGCCTTGTGTCCCATGCACTGCACTGCACTGTTCCTGCAAAGCTGCCTGCCACCAGAGCCCTTCCGAGTGAGCCTGGTCTTTCCCCCAGTCTCTCTAGGCCTCCTGGTCACAGGTAGTCAGGCCACAAATGAAGAGGTTGTCCCAAACCAAATAATTGACTTGTTATGCTGCCGTGTCTCACTCTGCCCAAGCCTTATCTGGTTACACTGTATCGGGTTACATTGTATCTTCCCTGCCCAAGCCTTATCTGGCTCTGTAACTCCTTCTAGGCACAAGACCCCTTCTGCCTGGCTGTCTTTAGAGGTCCTGTCTCCACATCCCTCAGCAGCTGCCAGTGTCCTTCCTGTCACCTTAGAGGTGGCTGGGGTCCCTGTATGTCTTGCCAGAGTGCACAGTTATGTCCAGAAACCCCCAGTTAAAGGTGCTGTGGGCAGTATAGGAATGAACTGAGGTGATAAATGTCATGTGTGTCAGAGCTTTAAAAAGTGCTAGACAGACATAAAGTCCTGGTATTCCTGATCTTGGAACTTTAGAAACCTCTCTCCCCTGTTGCCTGATTCCCTTGAGTCTGTGTTCTGCCCTTAGAGTCTCATCTTCTCTCAGGGACCAGCCCAAGGCTCCCACTCCTGCTCATTCATACAGGGAACTGTGGGCCCTTTGAATTCCTAGGTCCTCGCAGTTGGCATCGCTCATGGTGACATTTTATCAGACCCTCTCAGTGATCCAGGCTCAGGAGACCTGGTTCTGCTGTCGAAAAGCTGTGTGAAATTGACCCTCTTTTTGCTCCTCTAGAAAAGGCTGAGACCACACATCTGGGCCTGTCTTTCGGTTCTGAGGTTTTATGTGTGTAGACTTTTTCCCCTTTTCTAAACTCTATGTTTTTAACTCCCATTACAATTTAGAACACAGTGCTGGCTCATAGGAACCCTATAAATAAATGCGTTTCTAGACTGGGAACTGAATGAGTTTGTCCCATTGATAACCATAGTAAAGTAATTTTTCAATCTAGACACTTCTAACTTTATACTTTCTTTCTCCATCTCATAACAACTGGATTATTTTCTGGGAGAAATTTAGTTAGGATATTGTAGTAAAAGACACTGACAAAAGCCTCCATATTCCACAAATGCAGATTCCCAGGCAACAAACTGAGATATTCTGATTCAATAGGGCAGGGCCTGGAAATCAGCACTTGTGACAAGTCCCTCAAATTATTCTGAAGCTATGGCCCCAAATCATCTTTTGAGAAACATTACTCTTGGGATTAAGCATTTTTAAGACAATCTAGAGAGTACAAATTTGTTTCTGAGGACATGTTTTCTTTCTTTGTGGGGAAATAGTTGGTTGATCTCCTTGAGAGATGGTACCTTGAGGGCTACCTTGAGTGCTATCACTGGTCTCCACACATGGCAGGCTGGACTTTCAGTGGTTAGTAGCTAGAACAGACCATGCCATTGGACTTATAAATAGCCTCCATCTCTGCCACCACAGCTACTATGTTCATGACCTTATTGTACCAACACTAGAGGGGCAAGGGAGGGCCCAGCTGAGGACAACAGGAAAAGTCATTCCATTTAACTGGTTGATTAGTGTCTCTTCCATTGGAGATGCTCTCCGTTGGGCTTTAACATATCTTACAAAGATTTTCCCAGTGCATGCTCACTGCCTGGTCCATTTACCACATGCCTCTTCCCCAAACACCTTCATCCCCAATCTTCTCGTCTTTTTCCTTACAAGTCCTAACCAATCAACCAAGCTATTCATCACTACCATGAGTCTCTGTGCATCCTTGCCCCATGCCATTCCTCTCTTATCACAAAATGGATGACTAGCTGCATCATTAGACAGATGCTGCCCTTAGACGGATACTCCCTCCCTGCAGAACCTGATGGCCACCCTCAAATGAGGCTGCATTCCAGCAGCTGTCCATTTATGTCTTACACCCATATGCCAACTGACCTGTTCATGAACTAAGCTTAGCTTTTTCCTCCTCCATCAGCTAGACATGGAAATCCTCCATGCAGTATGTGGCAGGCAGACTCTAGGGCAGCCCCCATGATCCCTGCCTCCAAGTATTCAGTCTCTTTGGCAATCTCCTCCACTGCTTCAGTGTGGGCAAGTCCTGTAACATGCTCTGCTCAATGGAATATGGTAGAGGTGATAGGATGTATGTGAATATGTGTATGTGGTATACTACATAAGATTATAATGCCCATCTTGCATTATAGCATAGGGATACTCCCTATGACTTGTTTCCTTCAAAGAAGCAAGTGGCCATGTCCCATATGGAAAGGGACATGTGACAAGGAGCTGAAGGGGACTTCTAGCCAACAGCCAACAAGAAACTAAACCCCTGAATTTGGCAGTCTATAAGGAACTGAATTCTGACTCTAACCACAAGAGGCTAGATGTGAATCTGTTCCCAGTTGATCCTCAGATAATATCACAGTCCCCCAATTGATACCTTGTTTGCAGCTTTGTGAAAACCTGAAGAAGGGGACTCAGCTAAGTCATGCCCTAAATTGTGACCCATAAAAACTATGAAATAATAAATGCATGTTGTTTTAAGCTGGTAAACTTGTGGTGATATTGTTATGCAGCAATAGAAAATGAATAGTCAAAAATGTAAGCAGAGAGAGAGGCATTAGTACAAAGTAGTAGATGACAAGTGAGCCTGAGCCACCTGCTACACTACTTTCTGGAATTCTCTGGCCTTGAGCATAACTGTTGCCAGACTTACCACTTGTTTTATGATAGAATGCTGCTGGTTCCTCCCAACCTTAAGGCTCGGTGAATTTGACAGAGCCTAACCCCTAATGGACAAATCCAGACACTTGGTCACTTAATGCCCCATGGTTAGGTGCTCAATAGCTACCAGGGCCCAGTAGCTCATTACAATTTCTTTTCCAAATAATTCACAGCTGCAGATGGAATAGATCTGCATCAGGCCCCCAGGGTTTTGTGTTATGATGCTGCTTTTCTCCACATGGCATCTTTTCTCACCACAGGTAACTCTAATACCATAGAGTCCGCCTGGTTGTCCTTCTGGTTCACTGGCTGTATTGCCCAAGCATCCGGGCCACTTGCACCTCTGCCTGGATTAGCTATAGAACCCTTTCCTCCTGGCAGTTTTCCTTGTCATTAAGTAAATGAGAACAATATTTCTAAATATAGAATATTCTTCCCCCAGAATCCAAAAGGAATTCCAGGCACTGTGCTGTGTTGTGGGAGATATAATAATTTGTGATAATAATTTGTCCCAATTTGGTGGGGATGGAAGGATATATCTTAGCTTGCCCTAAACCACAGGACTGCTAAAAACTTCACTGATGTAGTAATCCTCATTTAGCAATTAACATCTTCATTTAGCATTTTTTCTGCCTTTTGAAATGCATGTGTCTTACCCAGTCCTCCAATGTCTTTAAGATTATGTTTTGGTAGACAGCAGATTTAATAGTTCAGGGACAACACTGAATGTATACTGTATCTTGTCCTGTGTGAATGTGAATTGCTCTGGTCCTCCTTCCTAACGAGGATGGAAAAGAATACATCTATCAGGTTGATGGCCAGATATTATGTATTCAGGGCCATTTTAATCTGATATAACAAAGATACCATATCTGGTTCACAGCTGCAGTGGGGAGGCTACTAGTTATCCTCCAGGGTACATCTAGTTTTTGTTGGAGCCTTATGGAGGAATGGAATAGGCATACTATGAGGACCACCATTCCTGCCTATTTCAGGTATTTAAGGGTGGCACTAATATTTGCCATATTAGTGCTAGTAATGTTTTGATTTACCATTGTGCCTGTCGAAGGTACAATGGTTTGACCAGCTTCTACTTGGCTTTCCCCAATGTGATAGCCCTTGTTCCACAGGCCAAGGAACCAGTGTGGGTCTGTCAATACCTAAGAATGGCCATTCCAACTATTCTTTTGGGAACCAGGAAAATAACCAGCAGATGAGCTGTGGAGCCAGTAGACTATCATGAGCTAGACCTGGGTCAGAACTCCATTTATAAATTTTTTTTTAAATTAAAAAAAAAATTCCATTTATTCCCGAACCCATTATCCACTCACTCCAACAGGCGGAGTGCTTTGAGTCCCTGGATATCTCAACTCAGATCTTGAATTCAATAGACCTTGAAAGGTTTTATATTTTTCTTTCCCTCAATGTATAGTTATATGAGTAAATGGCTTTGGGAAAGACTGAGGAAGTCATTACTTTATACTTTTGCCATGATGTTTGCAGAGTCCTTTTTCATGAGGATCTAGCTTTTCCATCAGTCAATGAGATTTGCATTTGAGAACTGGCTCAGATCTGGAAACTTAAGTGATCATGACTTTATTACTGTGGCTCCAGTAAGTCTCCTGATTATTCATCTTTATTTTGGTTGCATAGTTGAGCAATATATTTCTTTTGTGCCCATTTATGATGTCCCTCAGGATATTGTGCTATTTTAACCACCTCTCTAGCTCTGTGAGTCAGACCTCCCTGACTACCTCTGACCTTGCTACTCATGATGACAGTTATAGCTAGTTGCATTTGAGAGTTAAGCATTGCTATCTGGCCTCTATTATCCCCATTGCTATCAGAAAACCCTGCTCTGTCCCAGCATCTCGCAACAGCAACCTTGGCCTACAGAGGACAACCCACCACTGAGCTTCTTAACAATGCTGGAGACCCCTTGTCAGCACATTCCTTATCACTTTGGACAAGAACAGTGTATCCCAAGAACAGTGAGATAATGATTTTTTGGCCTTACACAGCATATTCCACTTCTCTGAGTCTTTTGATTTCTTCTCCCACTGCTTGCCACCACAATTCTGGCATTTTTGCTTTAATTAATGTGGACCATTGCTTCTTCCAAGCTTCCAAGGGCCAACCAACTACTATCACCTGGGATCTGTGGCAAGTTATTAAATCCTGTGTCATAGGTTTATTCTCCCTTTTTCAACTTTATATTCTGTCTCCCTTCATCAACACAGTCCCATATATGCTCTTCTGAGAGTTCATGTTGCCCAGTCCTGCAGCTCCTTTAGCAGATAGTCCTTTCATACCTTTAGCCAGCCAAGTATTTCCCCTGCTGGGCTGTATTGTGACTTCATCCCAGCTATTGCTCTGGTGGTTGGTAGTGAAGAATGGGTTTAGAGGGTAAGGGGAGCTGTGTATTGTCTTAGAAGACAAAATACATCTATATCATCAAGCTTATGCATACATCTCCCAAGAGAAGAGCATCTGTCTTTAAAAGAGTGGATTACTTTTGTAGATCAACAGCATTCAGGGAAATGTGGAAATTTAAGATTTTCAAATGCACTGACCCAAATGATCCCATTTTGTCTCAGTATCTCTTTTTTTCCTCAATCAGCTCCCTGACCTTGGTATAGCAGACTTGGGGTTAAAATTTTAACCTTCTCTGGAACTCTGCTACTTATATAATTTAGTTTTGGGTACAGAATATGCAAATTATTTCATATGCTGCCACTGATCTTCTAGCTTTCATATTTTATCTGATACTGGCAATTAATCACTCTCAGTCTCCCACTGTCTTTCTTGAATAAGAATGTTTTTCTTTCATTCTGAATTAATGAGCACTCCTTCCCCTCCCTCAAATGGCGAATTCCAAAGTTCTTATAATTACTATATCCTAAACCCAGAGATATTTCGTCTGTTGGTGCACTCCCTTCCATAGATATCCCATTGCTGTTGGCCACTTGTGAAAGTTTTAACAATTGTCATAGCATTCCAGAGACTTAAAGTGCTCCACTACCACCAGTGATGGGATTCCCATTACCAGCAAGCTGGCTGGTAATCACAGCGAGGTACAGGTCATGTAGGTTCGTACCCAAAAAGACGGTGGGTCTTTTGAGACCTTTGGTGGACCGTGGGGTTCCAGAGGCCCGCGCACCCCTCCCCAACCGGTTTAGCGGGTGAGTGGTCTCGGATCCCTCTGCCCACGTTCGCTGAGCATGCCTTCCTTACGGTCCAGTGTCTCCTCTGTACGGTCGTGGTCAAGGGCTTTTGCTCTTAAGTCTCCAGTGGGAAAAATGCACGAAGACAGGGTAGAACTTTATTTACACTTCTTCAACCATTCTCGTTCCACTCTATAGGTCCCTAAAAATCTGTGTCTTCTGGTCTCCTTAAGTAAAATCGTATAGGAAGTATCGGGTTCCTGGACCAGGCGCGCGAGCGCCCGGCGTACCGGAAATGACGCATTACGTGCCCGCGGATTCCCGCCCTGCCCTTCGCCTGCTGGTCAGTGGCGGGAACCCTGTTAACTCTGCTGACGGCGGCGACTCTTGTCACAGTGCCCGGCTGCTCGGGGTCTCTCAGGCCTAATATTCTCAGTTTGGGGAACGGAGCTAAGACTTCGAGACCACCTCGCCTTCTCAGCGTCCCTGAAGCCCCAGGAACGAGCCGGCGACGTCCTCGCTCCGGAGACAAGCGGCTAAAAGGCCCAGATAGTGCTCAGGAACACACGCGGGGAACCGGGGATATCAGGTGACCTGCGAAAGTTGCGTTCTCTTTCCTCTACTCCTGCATCTTTGATGCCTCTGTGATGTCTTCCACCTCCATCATAACATGTACAGGGGCCGTCAGCCTAGCTATTTCCTACCCCTTTGGGAAATGATGTTTCAATACAACATCTTTCATAGCCCTGCTCCTTACTGTATTACTGTTTAGCAAGTCTAAGCAGGGATGCAGTAATCCAGTAACGTTAAAAACTTTGGCTGTTTAGAGATATTAACAATTTATTTTGTTTGAGCACATACTCATGCCAAGCACAAACTCACTTGCTTTATGGACTAGGCAGGCTGTAGCTCCTTTTACAGAAAGAAAAACTGTCTCATAAGTGGTAATTCAGTCATCAAATAATATGAAGCATCTATCAGGTGCCAGTTATTGTACTAGACGGGTGGGGAGAGGGTGGTTACAGCAGTGAAGAAAAAAAAGAATTGCCACTAAAGCTGGGAATTTTCAGGTAAGTTAATGATGTCTTTCTGTTCCTAAAAACAGCCTGTGCTGCCTGGAAGAATGTTTACCTGAATGTTAATAGTGGTTATCTTCTGGGTGAGATTTTCATCTACATTTCTTTAAACTCCAAGGCATTTCTGCATTTTTTTTTTTTTATTTCTTCAGTGAGCATTTTTTCAAGAAACAGATGTTTCCACTTTAACAGCAGATTCCCCAACAGGACCAACCCTCCCAGTAAAATAGGCCCTTAAGTGGGTGGAGCTCTAGGCCCAAGAAAAAAAGTAGAGGTTCTCATTTGTGGTCCCAACACTCCTAATTGCTGAGTCCATTCTAGAGCTAGGCCCATGACTGAAATGGAAGAGACTATAGGGGCCTGTATAGAGTTTGGCCATTAATGACATCATATTTATCAAAAAGTTTGGAACTCTTAAAAATTTTTCTGACATAAAATTTATCTTTTTAACTCCCTTATAAATAATTCAAAGTTCCTTAGGCACGTTGGTGTCTTTCATGTCCCTACAGGTTTCAGTACATGCATTCAGAGGTCATAGGGTGATGTCTTTTATTTAATAATTACTGAATATCTTTGCACAAAGTTAAGTGTGTTTTCAGCTGTCCTTCCTCATAATGGTTTCAAAAGAGCTTTTCCTTTTCTGTCTTGCACCTGGTCAGGGTGAAGTAACCATGCAGGCATTTCTAAAAGGTACATCTATCAGTACTAAAGCACCATTGACCAAGGATCGAGGAGTAGCTGCCACTGCAGGAAGCAGTGGAGAGAACAAGAAGACCAAACCTGTTCCATGGGTGGAAAAATAGTAAGAACTCTTGTGTTTTTGTTGAAGTAGTTAATAAATTAGATCTCTAACCAGTTTTGATGACTTTTTTTTTTTTAACTTAAGGGGGAATGATTTGCTTTGTTTATATGTCCTTGAAAAAAGCACCCAATTATGTAAGTCATAGAACCTTAGAACTGAAAGTTACCTTAGAAGGACCTAATTTCCTTCTCTTATAGGTAAACTAAAGTCTTTATAACTCAGGTCTATGGTTTTTGAGGCTAGGATATAGCAATCAAGAAAAAGTTTTTATAAGCTGGCTCTTGGTCAGGAGTTCTACTCCAGTCCAAATAATCTGTTCCACTTTCATTACTGATAGGTGGAAATTGTTAAGGTTTTTTAATACAATTTTTTCAAAAACACTTGAAGTGGCACTTAAATGATAGTAAGCTAAGTGATATTTTAACAAGTTATAGTTGTAATCCATGGTATAGCCCAGGGATCCCTATCTGCTACCAGTCCGTGGCCTGTTAGGAACCAGGCCACACGACAGGAGATGAGTGGTAGGAGAGAGAAGCTTATTTGCAGCCGCTCCCCAGCGCTAGTATTACTACCTCAGCTCCACCTAAGATCATCAGGCATTAGATTTTATAGGAGCACCAGTCCCTGGTGCCAAAAAGATTGGAAACTACTGGTGTAGCTGTTATTACCAAGGGTTTGCAGATTATTTACTTATAGGCCAGATAGGGTCCTCATATGTTTTGTTTGGCACCAACAATGATTTTAAAAATTTTGCATAAAAATCCAGATTTTTTAATTGAAAAAAAAATTAAGTGGGGGAAATGTAGATTTTCAGCTTCTCATAAGATTAAGTAACACTAAATGCAAATTCTCACCTGACAGTTAGATGGACTTGAATACTGCTTCTCATTTTGGAAAGGTCATATGTTCCTCGATTCACCATACTCCCTGTTTTCACTTTCCTTATACTCTGCCTTCTTTGCTCTTGTTATCTGCCTGGCCTCTGCAGGTATTTGAATATGAAACTCTGGTTTATAACATACACTGGTTTTCCCAAGTAACATTATCTGGCATGAAATTCCCACTGGGCACTGACATGATTAATTAGAAAAGTTTGATTCAGAGAGGAGTTTTTGATTAGGTAACTAAGCACAAAGCCTAATCTTAGGGTTGGGATTATAACTGTTCTAGCTTCTCTTGAAATCACAAGTTAATAATTTAAGATGAAATGTATATGTTATACTTTAGAGTGGTTAAACTTATTTTGCTATTCTTCAATGAAGTTAATAGCTATGCTTTTTTTTTTTTTTTTGCATTTAGGCGATGGAAGAAATTGCTATTAACCGATTAGCAACATAATTATGTAATAGTATTAACCAAAATAGTTAACTTTTCTGAGGTTACTAAATAGTTCTCCTTTTTAAGCTTAGGTGTGTGATCTTGTCAAAATATGTTACTTACCAGGCAAGTGCCCAATTTAAATTTTTAAGCAGTTGGCATTTGTGGTATAATAAAAATCATTATGCTTATAAGCATAACAGATGCAAGCTATGTATCTGGAGAAGTGAAAACTTACTCCTTCAGTATGTGGTTATTTAAGGTAAATACAAATGATGTTTCCACCTACTTCCAATTACGAAATTTTCTCATTTCATTACCAATATATGAGAATTATTGTTGGTATTTTAGCAAAAGGAACACTTGGAGACTTTTCTGTGGCCACTACAATATACTAAATAACCGTCCCCTCCTTTTTTTTTTGCAGTCGCCCAAAATGTGTGGATGAAGTTGCTTTCCAGGAAGAAGTGGTTGCAGTACTGAAAAAGTCTTTAGAAGGCGCCGATGTGAGTAGCAGATGATGTTTAATATCATTGGGAGATTTGACTTAATTTATTCGCCCTTTTCTTCCCTTTATAACTTCCCTCCCCATTTAAATACTATGATATCTATCTATGCAGTAGGCCTTTGATGACTATGTGTACAATGGATGATTAGATCAACAAATATTTGTTGAGCATCTCCTATCTTAATTGTTATATAGTACTCAAGTATAGGCCATTTAGCAAGGCAGACAGGGTCCTTTTGCTCATGAGCTTTTATTTTGGTGGAGAATGACAAAGTAAACATGTAAGCCAAATAAATAAGAGAATTCTAGATAATGATATGTCCTATAAAGAAGTGTCAGAGAGGATTCATACAAATAATGTATGTGACATTCATATATATTTTGAAGCATAACAATAAAATGAATCACCCATCTTAAAATATTACCGGTACTAAAAAAAAAAAACGAGTGAGAGATTCTTTGAAAGTATAATTTCTCACCTAATTTTAGGATTTGGTTTGAACTACAATACAAAAAATAAGCATTTAATTCTGCTTATAGCATTGTCTCCTGCCGTGATAGATAGGATAAAATGTTCTTGAGTGACTTTCATTTTAGATTTTTCAAAGACAAAATAAACCTATATAAAGAATTAGCAATTTAAAGTTGAGTATAAGTGCTTTAAGAGCTCAGTGAAGGAAGGGAAAATGTTGCAGATGAAATTGGGATTTGGTTTTTGCTTTGTTTATAAGATTTGCTTTCTTCCTCTCAACAAGGTTCTTTTGATTTTTGCTTCTTTTGTTCTCTTCATGGAATTAACAGTACAACACTACATATTTTGAAAGAAGTTGTATTTATAAAACTATTTAATAATTTTTTTGCCAGTATTTGTTTTGATTGAATCCATTGTTTACCTTTAAATTTATACTATAAAATTTTAATTGTATAGTAATATTTACACAGATTGCAGGATAAAAGTTTATTTTAATCGCTAGTATTCTCAGCTCTTTAAGTAAATGTAGTAGGATTCTGATCCAGTTCTTAACTTTATATTGTCTAACTTAGAAGCTTTTTTAATAGCTTGCTTAATATTTCTTTTTATACTAAGATTTGTAAAATGTGAAGTAATTTTTTTTTAATTCTAAAGAATACAGGAAAATTAATCTTTTTATTTACTTTAAAAATTCTTGAAGTTTTTTTTTTCAGAAATCAGTTTTAAGGACCGATACTCCACCTACAGTTCTTCTCCTCCCCCAGTTTTATTGAGATATAATCGACTAACATCACTATATAAGTGTAGGGTGTATAGCATAATGATTTGATTTACATATATTATGAATTGGTTACTATAGTAAGTGGTTAAAATCTATCATCTCATTTAGGTACCAAAATATATACATATTTTTTTCTCCTGGTGATGATAACTCTTAGAATTTACTCTCAGCAACTTTGTATATATCATACAGCAGTGCTAACTGTAGTCATGTTGTGCATTACATTCCTAGAGCTTATTTATTTCATAACTGGAGGTTTGTACCTTTTGACCTCCTTCTTCCAATCCCTGCCTCTAGTAACCACAATTCTGATCTCTTTTTCTGTTAGATTTTTTTTTATTCCACATATAAGTGAAATCATACAGTATTTGTCTTTCTCTGACTTATTTAACTTAGCATGATGCCTTCAAAGTTTATGTTGTCACAATTGGCAAGATTTCCTAGTATTTTATGGCTGAATAATAATCCATTTTTATGTGTGTGTATGTGTGTATCCCACAACTTCTTAATTAAGTTTATTGAGGTAACAGTGATCAATAACATAAATTTCTGGTGTACCGTATTTGATATTTATATACTCTATTGTGTGCTCACCACCCACAATCTAATTTTCTTCCCTTACCATTTATTTGACTTCCTTTACCTAATTTGCCCTCCCTGCAACCCCCTTTCCCTCTGGTAACCACCATTCTGTTGTCTGTGAGTTTGTTTTTGTTTGTTGTTTGATACTTTTTGTTTTATATTACACTAGTGAAATCATACGGCTTTTATCTTTTTCTGTCTGGCGTATTTCATTTAGCATAATACTTTCAAGATCCATCACAAATGGCAATATTTCTTTTTTTTTTTTTTTTAATGGCCAAAGTATTTTATTTTACTTATATACCACATCTTTATCCAGTCATTCGTCAGTGGACATTTAGGTTGTTTCCATGTGTTGGCTATTGTAAATAATGCTACAGTGAACATACGTACACATATATCTTTATGAATTAGCATTTTTATATTTGTCAGGTAAATTACCAGACCATAAGATAGTTCTGTCCTTAATTTTTTAAGGAGCCTCCTTACTGTTTTCCATAGTGGCTATACCAATTTATATTTCCACCAGCAGTATATGAGGGTTCTCTTTTCTCTACATCCTCTCCAAAGCTTATTTTTTGTCTTTTTGATAACAGCCATTCTACCATCTGTGAAGTCATATTTCATTATGGTTTTCATTTGTGTTTCCCTAATAAATAGTGATCCACATACAGTTCTTGAATGTATCATATATATATTTACCATATATGTATGTATATATCAGACTGTTACATAAAGTAAGGTATAATAATTTTACCATGTTTTAAAAAATTTAAATTATTGTCAATAATTTACAATATTGATCATTAATCTGCATGAATCATTACAAATATTGAAGAATACACAGATCAAAGTAATAGTAATGACCTTAAAAATGAAGTGTAGGAGTTTTTTTTGTTTTTGTTTTTAGTGAGTCTCATAATTTATATCTTAAGCTATATGTTACCAATGTAACAGTAATAGTCTTCTAATTAATACATTTATCTGTATATTTATTTGGCATATTTTGAGTACTGCATGAGGTGCTGAGACTACAGATGCAAATAGAACAAATATGGTCCTCACCTTAAGCTTACCATCTAGTAAGGTAGACAAGTATTTTGCAATTAAACCCAACCATTAAATAAATAATTTTAAAAATTGCTAATTGCATCAGGTGCAACAGAGACTGATGAGAGAATAAATGGGGAGACCCACTTTGATTGTTCAGAGAAGGCATCTGACTTGGAGTAGGAGTTAGATGGAATAAAGGAGTCAAACTCTAGCTTGTGGCAGGTAGCATATATGTAGGCTATAAAGTGCTTAGCTGTTGGAGGCCATTGTAAATTGCAGCCTAAAGGTAAGAGGTGGTAGGCAGATTATGGATGTCCTTGTAGGTTATAGTAAGCAGGTAGATTTTTTTTTTTTCTATATGGAGAATGAAGCAGTGAATAGTTTTAAGTAGCAAGCAGAGTGACATCTGATTTGGGTGAAGAATGAATGGATGGGAATGGGGAAGGTTAGGCAAAAGTGGAAGCAATTTAACTCTACTGCCTCGTTTCCTATGTGCAATGATTTCCCTGCATTGAATCATGGAAGAATATACTGTTTCATAACAGTTTATTAGAATTTAGTACATTTATTGATCTGTACCAGAGATCAGTCAGTCGCCTGCTTGAGAAGGAGCCAGGCTTACTAGACTGAAGGTATAAAAGAAGATACCAGTTATTTTATCCTGTCTTTCTCTAATGAATTCTTCCTGGTATATGCAGGTATCCCAGCAGGGTACATGACTGTAATGTGGAGCACTGCCTGGCATTTAGTAGATGCTTAGTTTTTTAAATGTTTTTATTCTTGCAACTTCAGCTCACCCATGTCCTGTCACCCCTTTTCACTTAGTATTGGCCAATCCATTTGCTCCTTTGGTCTATATATTCTTTGTAACAACTGACTTTCTTCTTCTCCTTCTCCTCCTTCTCCTTCTCCTCCTCCTCCTCCTCCTCCTCCTATTATTATTATTATTATTATTATTATTATTATTATTATTATTATCATTATTATTATTATTATTTAGGCGAGGCAACCCTTGATTGACCTCACAGATTGCAAGGACCTTGTCAGTTTACAATCCCTTTTTTTTTTTTAAACACCTATAGCATCTGGTCTTCCTAGGTGGTCCCCCATCCAAGTACTAACCAGGCCCGACCCTGCTTAGCTTCCGAGATCAGATGGGATCAGGCTTGTTCAGGGTAGCATGGCCATAGACTGACATTTTTATAAAATAGAAAATCTTGCCCAATCTTAAGCAAAAGAGTGAGATAGAGAACTGACAGAAGCCTGGGATTTCCTTCAGAAATAAAAAGTTTCTAATTTCAGTTTTGAAATTCCACTTAAATAGAGTAAGTACAGAGCAATCATAAGTATGATTCGGCTTACAATATTAGAAAGACATCTTGGGGAAAAGTGATAGTATTATGTGAAGAAGCAGGATTTAAACTGTTAATATTATGATACCAGTTATATAGCATTATGTGAAAAAGCAGGATTTAAATTTAATACTATGGTACCAGTTATATTAAGAAATCTGTGTATTAAGAAATATGTGTCCTCTCAGGGTAGTTATTTCACTGTTCCATAGATATTTTCAGCCATCATTTTTACCTATTTGTGCCAAAACACAATTTTTAAAGTAAAATTTAACTTCTACAGCTCCCTAATCTCTTGTTTTATGGGCCACCTGGAACTGGAAAAACATCCACCATTTTGGCAGCAGCTAGGGAACTTTTTGGGTAAGTTAAAGTCTCTTTTTTTTTTTAGACTTGATACTGAAAATCTCTGGTACTACTTTTCTTTCTCTAAAAATTTGCATTTGGTTTGTCTCCCAAGTAGTTGTTGGGTTTGTTTTTGTTGCTGAGTTTTTTATTAATCCAATGGGCCCACTTCCAGTTCTTACCCTCTAATGAATTAGCTTGCCCACATCTTCTGTAAACTTCATTCTGAACCTTATTCAAAATTTGGATGTACTACACACAGGGAACTTTTTGATTTTTTTATCAGTTTATTTTCATTATTATTTTGGAGCCCAGAGGACCCAACCTATATCCAGTCATGTCGATAGTTTTATCACTCTTAATGATTGTGTTCACATATGTCATGTGATAAAATCTCTTGTGTCTGATATGACTAACTCACACCACTTGTTCTTGAGTTCCTTTTTCCTCTGGATTTCCCAGGCCTTGCCCCTGGAGTGTCTAGGCCAGCTCCTTGCTCTCAAGCATCCTGATTATAAGCAGAGTGTGTGGTGGCTGCTGCATTATGATTCCAGGTACAGCAGAAAAATCTCTGAGCCACCTTCTTAGATTCTTCTTGCTAGATTGACTGTTGACAGAGTTAGCCAACCATAGTATAGGAGCCCTTTACCTAGAAAAGATATATATCAGTCAAGGTCTGATACCCATGCAACATACACCAACATAGCAAAGGATCTTAAATTTATCTGGAATTTTTATATCAGGCTATGACCAAAAGGTACATCTGAAATCCTACATATGAAAATAACTAGATACCTCTGCAATCATCAAATATGTAAGAATAATTAGTTCTTTTGAAATGTGAAGAGAGACAAAAGGTGAAGCTGCTATGACCCTGATTTATAAGTTTTTTTTTTTATTACTCAGTTAGACCCAAACTGAATCAGCCTTAGCAAAGTACTCATAATAAAATTGTTAAGTAGTTTATTTTTTATTCTAGAGTAGGTCAATCTAGAGTATAACTTTTAAAATGTCCTCTTAAAAATAATGCTTGTTCTTATAAGAAAAATAACTTATTTTAATTATACAGTCAGCATTTGTGGAATATATGTGGTTTTAAAATAGAAAATATATTTGAAGAGCTTCCTAAATGTTTATACCCACAGAAAAAACTTAGTATATCTTGCTATTTAAGGAAAATAGCAATAAATCTAAATGGTGGGGTTTTTTTTATTTAAAAAATATAAATATGTAGAAAAAGGACTAGAAGGAAATTTTCAGAACAGTGCTTTGGCAGGGTACACCATTTATTTTAATTATCTTTTGAAAAAAAAATCTTTTGATGTGTCATATTTCCCTAAAGTGAGCTACTTTAAATAATTTTTTCAAAAACTCACTTAAAAAACAACTATTCATGTTTTAATCTAGTAATTTTTCTTGCAGGCTACCGTATGGAAATCAAAGTATGCTGTATTGCAGCATTGTTTAAAATTGTAACATATTTAAAACTAAATGCCTAACCATAGAAGGACATTAAATTAATGATGGTACGATCGTAGGATGGAATGTCATATAGCTATTAAAGTGGTATTTAAAGTGGTTCTGATGACATAGCGGGATGTTTATGACAATCCTAAGTGGAAATTGATTTTTTTATCTGCATATCTCTATAAAAGAGGAAATACAGAAGTGACTGCTTTTTATCCATATTATTTATGAGGTGGATTTTAAACTACTGCAGAATGTTTTAAGTGTTAAAATGTGGTTTAAACATGGGTTACTTATATGTTCTATGATGTTATATATTTGTTTTATTTTGACATAGGCCTGAACTTTTTCGATTAAGAGTTCTTGAGTTAAATGCATCTGATGAACGTGGAATACAAGTAGTTAGAGAGAAGGTGAAGAATTTTGCTCAGTTAACTGTATCAGGAAGTCGTTCAGAGTAAGTAAGCTCACCTTCCCTTCTCCATACCATGTTATTGTATTTGTTGAAAATACATGTTTCTGCCAAATTTACAACTTCTTTTTCATTTTAGGTCATATTTTTATCTAAAATTTTTAAACTCAGAAATGACCTTTCTATTTTAACTTACTAATTTTATTTAGCTGTCAAGGATTTTTCACTAACATTTTGTCTAAGGAGTATTTATTAATTAAATTTGATAGTTTGGTGATACAGTCTTAAAGTTTTGTCAGATATCTTAAGCTTCAGTGTATATTTCATAATTAGGGTGATCATATAAGTTCTAACTGGAATGCTTTTAGAGTGAAAGAGGAGGTAGTATTAATAATTAAATAAGACTGCCCTGAGTTAAACAAAGATGTTTAGTCAACTACTTATACTCCCTAGATGGCAAAGTTCCAAGATTAAATTTTTGGTACTTGGTGTATATGTAAATTTATATCAGAGCACACATTAAGAATTTGTAGAAAGTGAGTGAGTAATTTTTGATATGAACCTTGAATTGAAAATATATATATTTGATAAGGCAATTAAAGAACTCTTACAACTCAATAATAAAAAGACAACCCAATTTAAAAATAGGCAAAGGATCTGAATAGACATTACTCAGGAAGATATACAAATGGCCAATAAGCACATGAAAACTTGCTTATCAACATGATTAGCCATTAGAGAAATGCAAATCAAAACCACTTTACACTCACTACGATGGTTATAAGGAAAAAGATGGAGTATAACACAGGTATTAGCAAGGATGTGGAGCAGTTGGAGCCCTTATACATTGCTAGCTGGAATATAAAATAGTGCAGCCACTTTGAGAAGTCTGGCGATTCCTCTAAAAGTTAAACATAGGGTTAGTTACCACATGACCCAGAATTTTTAGTCCTAGGTATATACCCACAAGAAATGAAAATGTCCACTCAAAACACACAAATGTAAATGTTCATAACAGCACTATTCATAATGGTCAAACATGGAACCAACCCATTAGCTAATGAATGGACAAATAAAATGCAGTATATCTATTTGCCATATTATTTGGCAATAAAAAGGAATGAAGTAATAACATACTACAACAGGGATGAATCTTGAAAACATTATGCTAAGTGAAAAAAGCCAGTAACAAAATAACATATTAATATTGACATCATAAGATTTCATTTATGTGAACTTTCCAAAGCACATGAAATACCTAGGCACATCTTTGGAAACAAAGTAAAGATTCATGATTGCCTATGGCTGAAAGTTGGGCGAAAAGGGTTTCTAGTTAGGATGATGAGTATGTTCTAAAATTAGATTGTGATATGTGAATTATAACTCTTCTGTGTTTCTCTGAATCAGTGGGAAGCCATGTCCTCCATTTAAGATTGTGATTCTGGATGAAGCAGATTCTATGACCTCAGCTGCTCAGGCAGCTTTAAGACGTACCATGGAGAAAGAGTCTAAAACCACTCGATTCTGTCTTATATGTAACTATGTCAGTCGGTATGTATATTCTGAAGATAGATGTTAGGTAGCCCTGTTTTGATTATCCCCATTAAGAAGAGAAAAAATTTAAATGCTTCAAGGCTACATTAATTTCTCCATGAAATCTTTTGTTCTTGATAAAAATGAGTTCTTTGGGGGGAAATTCTTTAAACACTAGCTTGTTTTTTCCAATATTTTACAGAATAATTGAACCTCTGACCTCTAGATGTTCTAAATTCCGCTTCAAACCTCTGTCAGATAAAATTCAACAGCAGCGATTACTAGACATTGCCGATAAAGAACACATCAAAATTAGTAATGAGGTAATTACTAATTCCTTTAATGAATTCCTGTGGAAGAGGTTCTGAAATGAGTCAAATTGTTTCAATTTCTGATATCAATTCTTTAGGTAAAGTTAAGCTAAATGAGCAACAGGTTCAGTCTTTGTTACTTTTATTATCAGTATTAGACCCAGAAGTCAGGCAAGTTTTATACATATGCAAATTATGCAAGTCTCTCCATAATGACAAAATTTTAGTCTAGGTACTGTTCCACTTCAAAAATTAATTTGGCATGATGAAATTCTGGTACAGTGATAGAATATATAGGCCTCTTACTCATTATAACAATAACTGTAATTTGAATTGTCTTTGCTTTATATCATCAAGAAAATAGAATGAGAAGTATGGAATATCTCTTTGTCTCTGTAAATTTCTTTCAAAGGCAAGAGCACTCTTCTCCATGCTTCCATTGGACCGATGCTATTCTCCATGAATGTTGCTACTATGGAACTGATAATATTCCCTCAAAAATGGAAATAAATTTTTGCTAAAATAATAGTGCTCTTCACTCTATTAAAAGTAAAGCAGCCTTAATTGATCATCAGTAAAAAAACTTGTTTTCTTTTCAGGGAATATCTTATCTTGTTAAAGTGTCAGAAGGAGACTTAAGAAAAGCCATTACATTTCTTCAAAGTGCTACACGATTAACAGGTGGGAAGGAGATCACAGAGAAAGTGATCACAGATATTGCTGGGGTAAGAACACTAGTTATTCTGAAATTCTTTTAGATGGCTTTTAGAAAATTGTCACCCAACAGGTATATATGGAATAGTTATTATATGCTTAGTTAATTCAGGCTATTAAGTCAAGATGCCCACAGATTCAGTGTCTGGTGAGGACCCACCTCCTAGATCATGTACTCCTAATTCATAAATGGCCTTCATCTCACTGCTTCCACCTGTGGCAGAAGGGAGTTATCTGGGGTCTTCTATAAGGGCACTAATCCCATTCACGGGGTTCCACCCTCACAACCTAGTCACCTCCCAAGCACTCCATCTCCAAATACTATCATTTTAAGTATTAACATGAAATAAGAGGGAGGGTACATTCAGTCTACAGCAAGTGCCAAATACTGTGCTAGTAACAGTGTAATAATAACCTGCGAGTACTGAGTGTTTCAGGGATGTGGCAGCTAAAGATTTAACAGATATCCCTGTTCTTAGAAATCTGTTCTAACAAAGGGTCATACATAAACAAGGAACATGCATATTCAACTCATAGAAAATGGAGTGCCACACCTGGCTTTGGATACTCCCTTGTCAGGCCTTACCTAGGATCACTACTTTCCTAACAGTTCCTAAGGCATTTTTCACACAATAGCATTAGTCCCCTTCAATTTTCTGGTATCTTGGGCTTTTAAATCCATTCATTAGTGGCATTTTTATTTGAAAAAAGGGCACTTTCCCTTAAAATTATTTTTCAAACTACTTGATTTTAATCACTGAGGAAATTTGGTGTATTCCCTAGAGGCATTAATGAATTTTAAAAGGAAAATGCACAATTTTTATGAAATTGGCTTCATAATAGTATTGGCATAGCCAAGGCTAGAGGTCTGTTACCTTGGTTTCAGGTCTAATAGCTTTCTGGACCATCTGAGATCATCATCCTTAAGGCTTAAGAGACCCCAACTTTGTAGAAAGTATCAGGATTGGTGCTTCATGTCCTATGCTATACATAGGACAGGAGTCCCCAACCCACAGACCTAGAACTGAGCCATATAGCAGGTGAGTCCAGAATATTTGATCTGTATTTGCAGCTACTCTAACAGATTAGGCATTAGAGTCTCTTAAGAGCACTGGTACCTGGTGCCAAAAAGGTTGGGGACCGCTGCTATAGAATCATTTTTTGCTCACAATGAACCTAGCATGGAATAATGTATAAGCTTGGATATTCCAAATTGTCTTCACCCCAAAACAATTAACTTTTTAGGTAATACCAGCTGAGACAATTGACGGAATATTTGCTGCATGTCGGAGTGGCTCTTTTGATAAACTAGAAGCTGTGGTAAAGGTAAAGTTACTTTATAAACTTTGGGGAAGAGAAAAATTAATAAATCTTACTAAATGGCAACTTTTCTGTTACAGGACTTAATAGATGAGGGCCATGCAGCAACTCAGCTTGTAAATCAACTTCATGATGTGACTGTAGAAAATGACAATCTTTCTGATAAACAGAAGTCTATCATTACAGAAAAACTTGCTGTAAGTAGGCACTTTTTACACATTTCAGCAAAAGGTACCAGAGAAAGGGTATTTTAATAAACTTTTTCTTTCTTGTAGGAAGTAGATAAGTGCTTAGCAGATGGTGCTGATGAACACCTGCAATTAATCAGCCTCTGTGCTACTGTGATGCAGCAGTTGACTCAGAATTGTTAATTCATATTTGTAAATAAAATGACCAGAGCACCTTTTAAAGTGAATATACAATTTATTTAACATTCAAACTTAATTAAGACATGTGCAATATAGCAATTTTACTGGGGTTTTAACCCTACCTAGGATGATTGCTTGCTGGGGCTTAGCAACAGGGTCCAGTTCACACTTAGCACTAATTAAATACTTTATTGAATAAATACAATACCAAACAAAATGCATTCAAATGCTCTCTAAAAAAAAAAAAAAAAAAATCAGTTTTAAAGGCCTTTCTATTCCAGGCTAATGACAAACACAATAAAGGCAGGTAAGCTAGTTTAACATAATTGGCTGACTTTATACAGCACTTATATCTTTTAGTCCACAAGTATATTATTAAATGATAGAGAACATCTAATACAACCATTTCTACATAACTAGGAAATAAATTTCTAAGAAAAAAAGATTTTACAGACCCCATCTTTTATACCCAACCCCAACAGTCTAACTCTAAAGAGGATAAAGCCAATGACTTTCCTCACAAGAGCTCACGAAATCTGTATTTCTGATCCGTTATGAGCATTGAGACAAGATTCAAAATTCCCAAAGAAAGAAGCACAATGCACGTTGTGATCGCCTATTCAGCAACAGCGGGCACTGCATTCAAAACTATCTCATCCCAGGAATTAAATAAGGTCAGCCACATTCATAGGCATTTCCTCCACTGTAGTGTTGTAGAAAGTCTCAATGTCACGAAGAATCCTCTTGTCTTCTTCAGTAACAAAGTTTATAGCCACACCTTTTCTCCCAAATCGACCCCCTCTGCCAATTCTGTGTAAGAAAAGAAATCAACAATTAGAATGTTACTTCCCACATACTATGAACTACTGAACATGATGATCCACTTGTTAACCATCAGCTGCTGTTTACTTATCAAGGTTATAGTTCGTGCTTCTAATTGGAGCACTATCTGCTAATCAATATCTAGAGAAAGAAGTCTTCCTTTGCAGTTAGTGGCAAAAGGATTCAAGGCTTGTCTGGCTGCAAAATGAGATTTTTATCAGGTCTTGAGCATTATTTTTAAAGCAGATGACAGTATTGTGTTTGGGGTAGTGAAATTAAAAAGCCCATACCAAAGTGGGCCGTCCAAGAGCAGATGTCAGCCTGGGACAGATGTAAACACCAGGAATAAAACAAAAAGAACAGTTACGCAATCCATTTCGACGCACTTCTGGAACTGTAAACTGTAAACACAAATGCTGCAAGCAAGGTTAACTAGTGTCTAAAACAACTTTTTCCAGTGGGAAAACAAGTATTTGGTATGGTAACCCAAACTCATCACTGCTTTTTTGCTCAGTTTCACACGTTATAACTCAAATTACTCAAACGTGTTTACCTCCGAAACAAACTTCTACCTTCCTGATAGAAACCAGACAATACAAACCACCTAAGAGACTATTATTATACAAAAATGCCTTGGCTGGAACAACTTAAAATATCAAATAATCATGACAAAAGAAAAACAAATATAAATACCGACTCGCTCTTTATTCAAACAGTGTGCTGTTTCGCTTATGATTCCACGTCCTAAATTACGTCAACGCCGTTTCTGAGTGCCATCTCGTCATCAACTGCTGCTATCGACTCCTGTATTTTTTAAAAAGTCTTTTTTTACATCATATAACAAAGTACAATTCAATTTACTTAGGGATAAAGCCACTATAACTAAACCAGGGACTGCTCAAATTGCTACCAGACGACACCATGAAAATCCCAACTATAGAGGAAATCACCAAGAAAGCACATGGACACGCAAAAGCATCACTAAAAATAAAGCTCAAAAATAAACTAAGACCAAAAGATCTAAAGCAATCTAATCTGTACATATGAGAGCCCACAATTTGGGCAACATTTACACAACTGTTTTCCCACTGTGTGATCAAACTTCCCAAGTACAATTTTAATTACATCCTACCAAGTTTAGTCTATTTACTGAATCAATTCCCTGATTTGAGGTTAAGTTTCAGACAAAATCAGTCAACAGAAAAGCAATATGAATTCATTTTATCAATAAGTAATAAGGTGCCATTTACTCACCTGTGAATATAGTTTTCACGATTGGTAGGTAGATCATAGTTTATAACCAATGACACTTGTTGCACATCAATCCCACGAGCCTGAAAATATAATGGTATTTAAGTTTAAATTCTAACTGAAAATTTAGACACCTATGTAATGTAGGCCACAAAATAGTAGTGAACTATATGTTTAGTGATATAGCCCACTGTGGAGTGTGGTCTTCTTTATTCTCCCAAATAGCTCAAATTGGTAAAGGTTACTTAAAACCTTTCCCCCAAAAAGAACCTTTGGTAAGAATAAAAAACAGCAATGAGAGACTTACCAACAAGTCAGTAGTGATCAGAACACGGCTTGACCCTGATCGGAATTCCCTCATGATAACATCTCTTTCCTTCTGGTCCATATCACCATGCTGCAAATTAACAAACCTTAATTCAAGAATCACCAGTCAAATCATTATTTAATTTTATTGACATGTATGAAGCCAAGCGTCCCTGGCTGCTACAGACCATGCAGACAGGTATAGTAAAGAAACAACTTTATTTTGAGCAGGGGGAACGACAACACAGCACTTAACAGCTATATTGTAGTCTAAATCCTGCTTTAATGAAAATACATTGTAATTACCATTACTAAATTAGAACACCTTACCAAAGCAGAAACTGTGAAGTCTCTGGCATGCATTTTCTCAGTGAGCCAGTCCACCTTGCGCCTTGTATTGAGAAAAATAACAGCCTGTGTAATGGTCAGTGTCTCGTACAAGTCACAAAGCGTATCCAATTTCCATTCCTACAGTATTTCAAAGAGAAAAATAACAATCAGTAAAAAAAAATTCCAACTTACAATCTTTAGAAGTTCACTGTCAGATTGGTATAAAGATATATTGCACCAAATCTTAAGACAAAGGACACTGGACATTAAGAAAGAGGTCCACCCCAGTCTTTACAATCTAGTGCAGTTACTTTTCTTCTTGTGTGTACTCTGCTAGCATTATTACAAAGACCAAGATGTGATCCTAGTTTCTGCAATTTTAGCACAGTGCTTATACAAGAAGGTCAAAAAAACCTGCTACATTTTTATTTTAGTAATTAAACAAATTACCTCTCTTTCAACATTAATATAAAACTGTTTGATTCCTTCAAGGGTCAATTCTTCCTTCTTCACCAGAATTCGAATGGGATCTCTCATGAATTTTTTGGTCACTTCCAACACATCAGTTGGCATAGTGGCAGAAAGCAACACAACCTTAAAAGGACAATGATGATCATGTCACACAAGCAGTTAATTGGCACAACCATCACAATACTCAACATGTTTGAGACTAAGCGTCTGTCTTGCTATGGAACTGCGCTGGACAGAGATAGTTATGCATCAATTAAACAGGAAATGGCAACATGACACTTCAGTTGTAACAGTACCTGCATAAACCTAATCTCCAGCTACATTAGAAAAATAAAAGCTTACCTGAATACTTGTATTTAATTTTTGGAAAATCTCATAGATTTGATCCTTAAATCCTCGGCTCAACATTTCATCAGCTTCATCCAAAACAAACATTTTGATCCATTTTGGAGCTATTAAAAACAAAGTTATATAGTATCATCTCTAGTTTCACAAGGATACTGTTAAAACGTATGATAGTAAAAAAGTTTATGCTCTCCAAACAGCAATACTTACAAAGATATCTTCTGTTTAACATATCGAACACTCTCCCTGGCGTACCAACAACAATATGTGGTGCTTCAGCCTGTAGTTTTTGCATTTCATTTCGAACATTGGTTCCACCAATGCAGGCATGACAAGTTGCTCCCATGTAGTCTCCAAGTGCCAGAATTACCTTTTGGATCTAAAAGCCAAGAACCTTAATTATTATCTAGTAGAATTATAAACTGTGACTAAATTCCAAAGCATAATGGCAAATATCTGGTCTGCAAACAGCTTTTATGCATGCACAGCATTTAACTACTTCCAAGCTTAAGATGCAAACTGATCTAACTGCTTCAAGTTAAATTCCCTTAAAATTTCTTGCGCCTTGTTAAACTTGGGGTCCTGTTGCCCCAGGTACCAGACCAGCTAGTTTCAAACTACATTTCTTTTATTATTTTTCACTGTGTAATAATGTGTAAATAGTGGATCAAGCTCTGCAATTACAGCTAGGACAAGATACTTTACTTTTCCCACAGGGTAATGCCTAGTTTTATTAGCAAGGTTTACTTCAAAGCCAATATACCAATGAGCTTTGAAAACATCATGCAACAGATGCATCACAAACTACTGAGACAGTCAAATAACATGTCACTGCAGTTTTCATGTTGCACAACTGCATTCAAAAATGAGAATGAATCTAGTCCACCCTGAACAGAAAGCAAGCTTTTTGATTTGTCCATTTTATATACCCTGCAAACCATACCTGCATACCCAGTTCCTACTTAACTTTCAACAAAAACTCCCTGCATGCATGGACAGTTAAATGGAGGGCTCTGACAGGACCAATTTATACTGTTTTAAATTCCTCACAGTTGTGAAACCTGAAATCTATGCAACACGCAAGCAGTTTTTTTGAACTACACTATCAATACCTGTTGAGCCAGTTCTCTGGTGGGGGCCAATACTAGTGCTTGGGTCTCCTTGAACTCAATCTCCAACTGTTGCAGGATGGAAATAGCAAATGTGGCTGTCTTGCCAGTACCTGACTGAGCTTGAGCAATCACATCATACCCTAAAAAAAGTAGGATACATATTTACCGATCCCACACCAAACCGTCACTTCTAGTTCACACCACGTATTCCATTTGGAACATGAATTATGCCCAAATAATCAAGTGATCAGCAATGAGTATTCTCTTCATTTCAGGTCAGTCCCGAAAGATGATTGCCATCATTTCACTTTAAGGAATACAAATAGGTGCTAGTCCCCCAGAAGTTATTTTCCCTTTCATGGTCCAGGTCTACGTAAAACTGAATCATTTTTTAAAAGCGTTGAGTTCTTTTACCTTTAATACAAGGAATAATAGCTCTCTGCTGAATAGCTGAAGGCTTCTCAAAACCATAAGCATAGATGCCCCGTAGTAGAGACTCCTTTAAGTTCATATCGTCAAAGTTATCAACAATTTCATTCCAGTTGCTCTATAAATTTAAAAAAAAAAGGGGGGGAGGAGGAATAAATAGACTGAACAAACTCACCTTTCCAGAGTTTCAAAATCCACACACATTTCTTACCTCGATGACACCATCGGGGTCCATTCCCTCTGGGCCGCCATGTTCTCTGCAAACAAGACCACTACAGTTACAAAACATATCCCTTTCCCAAGACATCTTAACTGTACCTTAAGAGGAAAGCTCTTTACAACCTATCTCATCAGGTTACCCTCCCCTAGCACGTGTCTAATCTCACCAGGTTACCCTCCCCCAGCACGTGTACATATCCTAGCAGAGCAAAGGATGCTGACGGTGCAGAGCACAACATACCACGCGCCTGCCCAAAAGTTGAGAACCAGGGACGCGCATAAAGCCCCATGGTCCCCGGCCCTTCCCCACTAAACCGTGCGCCAGGTGCTCCTGTCTCGCGAGAGCTCCACGCGCTGAGCTCCGCCCCTCACTCTGCGCAAGCCGATGTGATTGACGCGGGCCTAGGCCCAGCGAGCTAATGCCAACGGTTCGCCGGGACCCGGTTGCCGCCGGTGCGGTCCCAGCGCACCTTCCGGCCATGGCGAGTGACCGCCGCTGTCACCCCTCACCCTATAGTCTAGCACTAAGTCGCGCCGTTGGCCGCAAATAAAGCTTCGGGCCCCAGTTACACTACCGAATGCGGACTGCACCACGGCTTTAAATGCCGGGGTCCGTACGGGAAGGGTCGAAATTTCAAAGCATCTTGGAGAGTAAACAAACCCTTTAATCACTCCGTTTTCGTACCCTTATCCCTTCTCCCCGCAATCCGAGGCTCTATCCATAATGGAAGATTCTCGAAAAGGACAAGGGTACCATACCCTACGGAAATGCCTATGAAACTGGAGTTCCCTGCCTCACACCAGCTACTCCAGTCTCCTCTAGCGCCACATGACCTTCACCACGAAAACACCACCACCGAAAATGCGCCATACCTGTTATAATCCGCGGAGCCACCAGACATGTTCCGAAAAACCACTCAGCGCCCGACTGAAAAGACAGCAGGGCCCCGCCACCCGTTTTTTATAGGCTCGCGGCCGGAACCCGTTTTCTGCGGAGGAATTTTCTCGTCGTTCTTCGTTAGCCTCAAAAGTGTGATCCTAGTGTTCTCACCTCGGAAAATATCTTAAGCGAGTCGGTGGGAAAATCCAAGTTGGTTTTTCCAAGATATTGCAGGGGCACGAGAAATCCCAGGGCAGCGGGGGAAGGGTGGGACTCTTTGCTCGGCGGCGGAAGAATATTGCAGCAAGCGGCGGTCGAACTGCATTCTCCTCCCACCCTGCTCCTACGGGGTTTCCGCGTCCCTGAAGCAGAGGCGGCCCGGGGAAGCCGGGCAGGACCGGGAGGCGGGAGCCTGCGACCCGCTGCTCGCCGGCTGCCCCGGGCTCTCCCGGGGGCAAGCGGGACCGAGCTCTTCTTTCGCCGCCTGTGCTAGGTGCCAGAGAGGCAGGCACGCCCACGTTCTGCACTGCAGGGGGAATCAGGTTGTTCCGCCCGATTAAGTAGCTGTGGGAAAAGGCTATTTTATTTGACAATAAAGAGCCGTTTGGCCTTTAGCCCGAGCTTTTAACATTCATTCAGATCTTAAAAGCGTAAAACCCTTGCTAGGGAAAATGTCGGCCACCCAGCACATCCTGGGAAACCCGGTTTACCGTACATTGTGCAGGGTGAGAAAAAGACGTGTAGTGTCATTTGCAAATGTCTCTGAAGTAGCCAATTCCATTCTTACCACGCTGCTTCTGATCTTCTCTCGCTCCCTTTAAAATAATGCTAATAATTTTAATAGGTATGAGAATGACTAACAAAATCATTGTAAACTTTTGCAAAGTCATTATTGAGGAGTAGCAATTTTCCTCTTAACGCAGGAATTTAAATGGATGCATCTGACACCTACAGTTCCATGCTGCTTTGAGGCTTTGATCCTGGTCTATATTGGTCATTAAAAAAAAAAAAAAAAGACCGAGTTTTAATTCCTTACACATAATAAATGATTTATTGAAATTGAGAGCAATATTCCCCTTGCTTTTTGAGGAAACTGCATAATTCTTTAAGCTCCAGAGGCTTTCAATAGTAACCCTATTCCAGGCCTATTGGTAAAAGCAAAATAATATAGTCTTTTAACTTTAAAATACAATCATACTCATGCTGCAAGATATCACAAATAGGAAAACATTTTCTTAATGATTCAGAAGAGCAACCTAAAGTCTGAAAACTAGAAAACTGACTCTTAATTTTCTATATTTGTATGTCATAATTGATACGATAGTTGGTTCTAAATAACGTCTTTTTAAAACTATGTATGTATGTATGTATGTATGTATGTATGTATGTATTTAAAAATTATTTTGCCAAGAACTGTGACAAAAAACTAATATCAAGATAACAAAGTGAACCTGGTCCTCAGTCTAGTGATGCTATCTATCCCCCTGTAGTGCTGCAAACTAGATTTGAGGTAATGCCAGACATTTTTTGAGAATGGAAGTCAGAGATCCTTACTGGCTCATCCAAAACCTACTTAAAAATCTGCTGAGATCTAAGAAAATGAAGAAAATACTAAATCAGAAAAGTAACCATTTAATCTCATTTGAGTCTTTAAGGTGAAATCAGTCAGTTACAGGGTGAAATCAATCAACAATTTATACCTAATTGTTGAGCGTTTTCTTTAGGTTTAGCATTACTGCTACATGCTGAGGGGGATTTCCAGAGTCTCTTAAGAGGAAATCATCAAGGGCCAAACTCTGCTTTAGGTTAAAGTGGTTTTAAGATAAGAGAGTGTCATAATCCCAAATTTAGTAAAAATCCAGACTCAAAATCCAGATCCCCATTGCATGCAACCCTACAATATATTTCTAATGAATGCTGTGCTTACATTTTCATGTGCATACTAATTAGTATTAAGAAGTAATAAATGAATTAAGGATCTTAAACATACACAAGTTTTGCATGGCAACATAGAACATACTCTTTTAGGGTTAAGATACATTTTTCTACTCACCTGAGATCTAAAATTAGATGGCCTTCCTGGAGTCAACCACAAATGTTTCTTTGCTAATCTAGAGTATGTGAAGCCATTTATACTGCAAATGAGGCAAAATATCAGATTCTTATGTGAGCCATCTATTTTAGTTTTGCTCTTTAGTAGCCTCAGCTGACAATTCTGAACCCATCTAGTACATGTAAGCCAGTATTCACCAGAGGAATCAAGGAATTGGCACAAATTTGTCAGTATGACATGGAAAAACAAGAAAACCTTAAAAGAGTGTGCGTTCTGTTGTTGGTAGAGATATCTTCCTATAGAAAGTACCATATAGGGCTCATCATTCAAGGAATATTGTATGCCATCTTGAGGTTCTGACATTAAGTCCATCAACTGATTTTAAGTGATAACTGTGTTTAAAGCAGTGTCTTGGTAAGCTTTTGATATACATAAGTTTATTAAGGTATGTGTCTTGGATCTTTAACTCATTTATTACTTATTAATGTCATTTATTTAGTAAATTTACAGTATGATACATGCTGTCTATCTATAATTTAAATGTATAAAAGAATTGTCTTGAGCTGGATGGAGACAGTAGTGCTACTTCCCTCTTTATTATTTAATTGCTTAGGGGAGATTAGAGGCTAGATTGTGCATGAATGTAGGCAGTGTCCACTGAAGCAATTTGGAAGCTGTCACTCAATGCCATATTCTTCACAATAACTTTTAAAGCCATTTACATGACGGTATTAATAGACTTGAAGAAAATTGAGGAAAATTGAGGAAAATTGAAGAAAATTGAAAGGGACTGTTGAGCTATATACAGACTGAGTTTAAATCCATTAATCCAAGGTTATTAAACTCTATCATATAATCAAGATATGGAGGTTTTTCTAGCTCTACCCTTGTAAAGACTAAAATAAAAATACATTATTATGTTTCTATTCAGGTCATCTAAATGGGTATGCATAAAAATCAATGGGAAGATCTGAAATGCAGATGAATATGGACTCTGCCCTCTTACCCACATTTGGTAGATCTGATCTGAGGTGGGGACAGCTTTTCACTTTGAAAAATTCAGAACTTAAAGAAAAGTTACAAGAATAATGCAATGAACACCAAATGTTTGTCACACTTGCAAACTATTAAGAGTTTACTGCATTTATTCTCTCATTTTTTTCTGAACTTTCTGAAAGTCACAGACATAGCAGTATCACTTCACTCCTAATAGTTCAGTGTTACATCCTAAAAACAAAGATATTATCTTTCCATAAAACCAAACAATTTTATTAGAAAATGAGTGAAAGACATGAAAAGACTTTTCATTGAAGAGGATATACAGGTTGCAAATAAGCAAATGAAAAGATGTTTAATATTATTAGCCATGTGAGAAATGCAAATAAAAACTACTATGAGATATCACTTTATTAGAATAGCTAAAATAAAAAATAGTGACAACACAAAATTCTGACAAGGATGCAGAGAAACTATATTACTCATACATTGCTGGTGGGAAAATGGTATAACCACTCTAGAAAAGAGTATGGCAGTTTCTTAAAAAATTAAAACTGCGTCTATGCCACCCTGAACAAGCCTGATCCCATCTGATCTCAGAAGCTAAGCAGGGTCGGGCCTGGTTAGTACTTGGATGGGAGACCACCTAGGAAGACCAGGTACTGTAAGTGTAAAAGATAAAAAATAAGGGATTGTAAGCTGACAAAGTCCTTGCAATCTGTGAGGTCAACCAAGGGTTGCCTCACATAAATTAAAATAAAAATAAATAAAAATAAGGAGGCACTCTTGCCTTGTCTTAAAAAAAAAAAAACCATGCAACTGCCACATGACATTGCAATTTTGCTCATGGGCATTCACTCCTGAGCATCTGAAAAATGAAGACATGCTCACACAAAGACTTGTGCATGAATTGTCATAGCAGCTTTATTTATAATAGCCAAAAGCTGGAAACAGTTCACATGCTCTTCAGTGGGTAAGTGGTTAAGCTGCACTACATCTATACCATGGAATACTACTCAGTAATAGAAAGGAAGGATCAGTTTATTGAGACACACACAACCTGGATGAATCTCTAGACTATCATGTTGAGTGAAAAAAGTCAATTACAAAAGGTTACATACTGTATGATTGCCTTTATATAATATTCTTGAAAAGACAAAATTATAGAAATGGAGAACTGGTTAGTAGTTGCCAGGGGTTAAGGAGAAGGTGGGGGCAGGAGAGTAGTGAGTGTGGCTATAAAAGAGGAACAAAAGACATCTTTGTGGTGATGGAACTATTTATATCTTAACTATGTCACCGTCAATATCTTGGTTGTGATGTGCTGTGGTTTTCCAAGATGTTACTTACAACTGAGGGAAACGGGAAAGAGTACATGTATGATCTTACAGCTGCATATGAATCTACAATTATCTCAAAATAAAAATTAAAAGTTTAATTAAAAAATAAAGAGAATAATTGCAAAAGGTAACATGGTCTTCTTGTTTGGATTCTAATATGATAAAATTCCAGCGGAAACAACAATGAAGTCACTAGATCTATATGTACCAATACAGAAAGGTTTTCAAGATCTATTGTAAATGGAAAAAGCTCATTAAAGAACATTATATTTAATAATATCCTGTTTGTGTTGAAAATGAATAGATATATGTATACTTTTATGCAGAGAACCATCTTGTCATAGTCTGTTTGTGCTGCCACACAACATACTACAGACTGGATGGCTTAAACAACAGGAAATTAATTCCCACAGTTCTGGAGACTAGGAGTCCAAGATCAAGGTGCCAGCAGGATCAATGTCTGGTGAGAGCTCTCTCCTTGGGTGGCAGATGGAAACCTCCTCATTGTGTCCTTGCACAGCCTTCCTTGGTGTGTTTGGGGGTGGAGAGAAAAAGAGAAAGGTAAGGGGAAGGGAGGAAGCTCTCTGGTGTCTTACATACAATTATTTCAATCAAGCAGTTCTAGAAGGAAACTGATTTTTTCTAGAGGGAACGCATAAATGAGAGAGAAGAAAATTTTTATATTTTACTTGATGTAGTATTATTCAGTTTATATTTTTGTACCATTGGCAAATACTACATTTGTAATTTTAAAAATAATAGTTACAATATGATATGGATGAACTCTCTTTCCCCAGAATTCATATACTGAAGCCCTAACACTGTGACTGTATTTGGAGACAGAGCCTTTAAAGAGGTAATTAAAGTTAAATGAGGTCACAAAGGTGAGACTCCAATCCAGTAGAACTGGCATCCTTATAAGGAGAGTAGGAGACTAGGGGTGTGCAAGCACAGAGGAAAGGCAATGTGAAGACACCAGTAAGAAGGCATTTGTCTGCAAGACAAAGAGAGAGGGCTTAGAAGAAACCAAATCTATAGATACCTTGATCTTGCACTTGCAGCCTCTTGAACAGTGAAAAAATAAATGTTTGCTGTTTAAGCCACCCAGTCTGTGATATTCTATCATGGCAGTTCTAATAGACTAATGGATGTCATTCTTAAGGTTTAAACAAGTCTAACCATGTCTTATTTAATATAAAATATATGTTAGGATATGATTATATTTTATTATAGAAACTTTTCTTTATCAAATGATTAATAATAAGTGTATTTTAGAATAACATATTATGTAATTTAATTTATAAAGCTTATGCCAATTTCTCTATCCCTTTTATTTCTTAAAATATACTTATCCTCTTAGGATCAGCTCAAAAGCCTGTCTTCTATTGTGTCCTTCCTAATTACCCTACAAATAAGGTGATTTCTTTCCTTGAATTCCCACAGCCATTCTGGTGTACCTCTCTTACAATATTCTTCATGTTCTAGCTTATGGTTTAGTATATGTGTTTCATCTCTTCGAAATTGTAAACATCTTGAAAGGAAGGATTATGTTTTTTCATCTTTGTATCTCTCACAACATGAAGCCCAATTATGAGGTTTATATTATTTTTTATTATTGCTGTAACTAATTACCACAAACTGAGTGGCTTAATACAACACATGGTCAGAAATCTGAAATGGGTCTTATAAAGCTAACATCAAAGTATCAGAAGAGCTGTGTTCCTTCTGGAGGCTCTAGGGAAGAGTTTATCTGTTCCTTGTCTTTTCTAACTTCTAGAGGCTGCCCACATTCCTTGGCTCCCGGCCATATCACTCTGCTTTTGTTATGGTCACATCTCCTCCTCTGAATCCTACACTCCTTTTCTCTTATAAAGACTTTGAGGTTACAGTGAGCCCACCTGGATAATCCAGAATAATCTCTCCACATCAAAATCTGTTAATTCCTTTTTGCATGTAAGATTATAACATAGTTACAGGTTTGGGGGATTAGGATGTGAATATCTTTGGGGCATTATTCTGCCTACTACAATGCCTAATTAATTTTGTTGAATAATGCATAAAATAATAAAATAATAAAAAAGACTGAGAATAGAATAGAGAAGAGTTGGACCAGAAAAACTTCTAAGATGTGAATTTTGATTCAAAAATGGCAAATATATATAGATGTAGATATATATATATATATATATATATATATATATATATAGAGAGAGAGAGAGAGAGAGAGAGAGAGAGAGAGAGAGATAGATAGATAGATAGATAGATAGATAGATAGATAGATAGATAGATGAATATATCTATATTTTTTTGCTTTTATTCTTAGGTCAGACTGATGAGATTTTTCACATTGCTGGTGGTAATTCCTTACACACATAATAAGACTCAAATATTTTTTAATGAATGAGCAAGTAACTAGAAGAATGAATAGTAGGACTACAAAGATGAAGGGATATTATATATTTCTTTCAGTGATTTGTAATGTTGATATTCTGTTTTAATTTCTTTTAGAGAGTATATTACTCCTTGCTATTTATATTTAGAAGAAACACATCCTAATGTTCCCTTCAGCTTATATAACCATTTTTGTTCCCTGGATTTATAGGCCTTTATTTACTTACTGAAATGGTGATGATTTACCTTATGGTGTTTTTAACAAGGAGCTGTTTTAAACTGTCTGGATGGCAAAATGAATTGCATTTCTACTTGCAATTTTTTATCTTACTTTTTTTATTGTACAGACAATACTTTTAAAACAAAAGAAGACATTTAAAAAATAAAATTTCTCCTAACCCTGCTACATTTAGCAACAAAGCTCAGCGTAGCAGGACATTTCTTCCTGTCCACTGACACCTCAGTTGCTTTGGTATTGTTTTTTTCTGTTAATGTTATTTGTGAATTTT
The DNA here is from genome assembly GCA_004027375.1 of Macroglossus sobrinus. Taxonomy (NCBI): domain Eukaryota; kingdom Metazoa; phylum Chordata; class Mammalia; order Chiroptera; family Pteropodidae; genus Macroglossus; species Macroglossus sobrinus. Next base: position 214,162 of record PVKZ01000400.1, read on the forward strand.
GCATGGTAAAATTTGTCCAAACTCGAAGCTGGGCTTGGAGCGTGGTTTGGGTGGTGGTGGTTCTTAGATCTGGAGGCTGGGGTGCAGTAGATATAGAAGTAAAACAGCAGTTTACAGACCTTATTTCCTTTGTATAAATTCAGCCATTTTTCAATTATTCAGGTTTCATGATTTTAGCCATATTTGAGTACCATTTGAAATATTCCCTATTTTTTTTTAGAAGTCAATTAGCATTTACATTGAGTAAAATCACAGGCTTAATTTGTGTAGTTTTTTTCTAATAGTGATTATAATAACTACATAACTATCAAAATAAATACTTTGGGTCTATATATTCATCTGAAATTTTCTGACCCACCTGGGGCACAATGGTATCAACAGATTGCAGTCTTACCGAAATCAGTAGCCATTAGCCAGACCAGGGCAGAGGCAAATTACATCTTGGTTTCCAGTTTCAGATTCTGAATCATAGGCCACTGAAGTCTGTGATTAGTCAGATAAATATTAATTGTCAGTTGCTTCTGGTGAAAATTATTTTTGATCACATCAATCAGTTTAACGATAACAAAATACCTCCTAGCACTACCATCTTCCTGGCTCCCATTGAAAGGTGAAGGCAAGGCATAACTAAGTAGTTGGTGTTCTTTGAGAAGTTCTCTTCAGGAAGGCCTTTGAGTCTTTCCCAAAAGGAGCAGACAGTCAAAGGGTAGTGCCTCCTTGCTGAAATCTTTTGTTTTTTATTTTTGTCCTTTAAAATTCTTTTGAAAGTAACTTAAAATTTTTACACTTATATTTTATCTAAATAAAATTAGAGAGGTTACAATCATTTAATAAGCTTGGGGGGCAAAAACCTATATGTCAAGTACTTGAAAATCTCAAAGTATTAAGCTGGTTATTGTCCTCCACATTAAGTGAAAGAATCAGAAATCAAGAATATGCACACGCTGGTGATATCAACAATAAGGAGACTAGACCAGTGGAGAAAAGGTGTTATTTAATTGTAATTTATAAGACTCCTGTTAGGTTCAATAAGAAACACCAACAAATTTCCTGAGATGTCCACCACTATTTGCATGCTTTTTTTTCTGACGATTTATTCACATTTACTAATCTCCCTTCCAATGCAAAGCAAATATAACTTTGCAGTGCTTCTTTAATCTTCAGAATATATTTACAGAAGGAAATGGAATTCATTTGTTTAAATTGCAGTAAGACCAATCTCCTGATATGACCTATCTTTCTATATAAACTGAAGTCTCCTCAATTAGCCCATTAAAAAACTTCAGACTGTGTCTAGCTTTCTTTTTGCTGGTTGTGAAAGTAAAATAAAATGATGATTCTAATACATTTAAATCTAAACACACTTCAAAATGTGATTCTTGGACAACATGGTACTGTGGTAAATGCAGCTGTCAAACTTTCTCCAGCTGCTCTGGATTGAACGCCTTGACATGCTAAAAGAAGTGAAGAGCAGAAGATCCTTTGCTGCCTTCAATGGGAAGCTTCATGTCTTCCCTGCCTATCTCTTGTTTGGGATTACCTGCTGAATCTGTTAGATGCACTAAATAATGAAATAATGAAAAGAAAATCTATCTCATGAAATAAATGAGGTTTCCAAGGTTAAGAGGTATAGTCAGTATATTAATTTCTATATGAATTTGGATTAATCAGATCAAAGTTTGTCTGATAAGACAGAGGTTTTCATACTTGTGGAAGGTGGAAATCACTGAGGGATAGAGATACAACAGGGTACAGATTGAGGCATAATTACCAAATTTTCCTTTGTGGCATGTATTTTCCAACTTTAGTTGCCTTCCTACTTTGCAGTGACCCTGGTTTCTAAAAGTAAAAAAAATGTGGAGGGGGTTGGACTGTATAAAGATAAATGTTTTATCACAAGATACTTTTATTTGAAAGCTTTGCTTGAGTGAACTGGGATGAGCGTTCCCCTGGATGGTGCTTAGGTTAACTGTGTGAATTGAGTTTTCAAAGCTTCCCAGGGAACTCTGAGTGGCTTGTGGCTCTAGGGGGAGGCTTTAGGTTCCTAAGAGCATCAGTAGCCCCACCTTTGCACCACCCTGCCCTCCCCCCATCAAACAGAGATTTTTATCTCTATTTTTAAAGTCTTGATTTTGGATTAAAGAGAGAAGATTGATATTTAACCTCTGCCCTCTCTTGAAAGCTCACTAAAACAATGATAAAAAGTCTTGTTAAAATGACTTAAACACTGAAGAAAACTGAAAAAAAAGACAACAGCTCACAAAGCTTCTTAAATTGGAAGACAAATGAGAAAATGATGACCAAACTAGCAGATGAGAGAAAGCTTAGTCCTAAAGGGGGAGTGGGGAAAAGCTGATAAACAGTCTCCTTTATACTTTCCCAGTCCAAGAGACTCAAGGACTAGTAGCACCATGTCCCTTTGGACATAAGAATATGAGGCTAACCCAGAAATACTGGCAGAAAATCTGTTGAAAAAGCAGTTAGAAACTGCCAGAGCAGAGAGGAACAACACATTTCTACAAACAGGCACCTCCAGACCCTGCTGAATTCCAGCAGGGCAGTGTAATTGCCAGCTCTTTGCCTGCCTTGATTGGAACCCTATGGCTGCAGAGAACGCTCAAGAATAAAAATGGAGAAAGTGACGCTTTAGGCTGAAATTACTAGAAACCTACAGGGAGTACATGAGGAAAAATAAACCCAGGGATGAGAAAAACCCACAGGCAAGTTAATAAAACCTTAGAGAGACCAGGAAATCCCGAATTTCTCAGAAGAATGGGAATTCCTTGAATGTGAAGAGGTGAGGAAGAAGAATCACTTATGGTCAAAAGCAATTAGCCAGGGTCTCCTGCCTTTTTACTAGCATCCCCCAGCTCCCAGAAGTCTTTGACCTCCTCTGACTCTGATTCAGGAATATGGCCCTTCCTTTCCCAGTCCAATATAATAAGAATAAATGTGAAATTAAATGAGAAAAGAAAAAAAAAAAAGAGCAGTCTTCAGGAGTTCCTGTCCTACTCCATGAAGTTAAACATCTTTCCCTCCTTTGCTCTGGCTAGTCTCAAGATTTATTCTCCCAAGACAGTGAAATAGTAGGTCTCTGGATTGAGGCTCCTCAGAAAGCTGTACTTGAAATTTGGTGATCAAGGTAGAGAATTGTGGTTTTACCATTTCATACTGTTAGACTTGAGGAGGAGTCTCATTTATAGTCAAAGGTCTACCTACAAACCCATAAGAAGAATTTTGCTATGTCATAGTGATTTACTTTCCTGTTCTAGTTGCTGCCACATCACCAGTCCTGGCCAAGGCCTACCACAGGCATATACCGGACTACCTATTCTGTTGCTGTTGGAACCAACCAGAGTTCTGTTTGGATCATATTAAGTTTGACATTCAAGTAGACACATTGTGAAGGCAGTTGTATATATGAGTCTAGGGTCCCAGGGAGGTTGGGAGAAAAGAAATCAGGTTGTTATATCTCAATTTGGGAGTTACTGGCATGTGTATGACATTTTAAATCATTGGACTGGATGATATCACCTAGGGAGTGACTGTAGAATTATAAAAGCCTGGTGGCAGACAAAAGAGTAAACATTTAAAGGTCAGAAAAGGAGTGAGAGTCCACATAAAAGTCTGAGAAGAAGTCAATGAAGAAGAAAAAAGAGGTACAATTGACAAATCAAGAGAATAAAGGAATTCAAGAAGGCATGTTCAATTGTTCAAATACGAATGAAAGACTGAGTAAATAACTATTAAGAATTGACTACTGGGTTTGCAAGGTGAATTTTATTGGTCAGGTTGATTGCAGCAATTTAAGTGGTAGGGATGAAAGCTTGATTTGTGTGGATTAAAAAGAAAATGAAGAATTAATATTCCATGTGTAGTAGACTGATAGGATCTGAAGATCCATTTATAATACTCCCAGAAATGCTACATAAATTGTAACAAAACTTATTTTAAATCCATAGTTAAACTTGCAAAGAAAAGGGGATATTGCAGATACCAAAATGAAGGTGAAAATAGGACCAGGAAGCATACAAGGTGACTCTATGGTTAACTAAAGATTTAACTAATTTTAGTAACTTAGAGGCTTCATTTTTTTAAAAGTCTACTTTTAATTTTAGATGTATTTTAGATTTACAGAAAAGTTGCAAAGATAGTACACAAAGTTCCTGGATTTACCCCTTGTCCAGGTTCCCCATTATTAACAACTTGGAGTCCTGTTGCTCATTGAAGTTGGAGTTGAAATTTATTTTACCAATTAAGTCCCACAAATCTCAAGCCAAGAGTTTAACAAAAAAATTTGTCCAAGCACAGCGACATCCCAAGACTCATGGTAGAAGTCAACAGGACATATCTCCCAGAGCTCTTTTTCACCCAGGGCACAATGGGTTCTCTCAGGAAAAAGCAAGCCCTGCTACAGATGAGCTCATAATCAAAACATACTTGGAAACAATTCACCATGCATGAGAGTCAGTACTTACAACAAGCAGCAGGATTCAGCAGCATTAACTACAGAAACATCTGAAAGAGAATATGAAACAACGTTCAAAATGACTAAGACATAGAATAACTGAATTTCTAAGAAAAGAATGAGGCACTATACAAAGAAGAACAATTTGGAAGGGGAATGGGTGAATGAAAAGAGCTCCTTCTCCTCTTCTCCCATCTTTGGTCTTTGTTTCCTCTTCTTCCCCCTCTCTTGTCCTCTCTTCTTTCTCCTCCCCTTCCTTCCTTTAACCACAATAAACATGGGAGAAGAGCCCAAAGTCCTTTTTTAGCTTAATAAAGGAAATGTACAAATACTTGAAGCTTTCAGGAAAAAAAGAGACAATAATTTAAATATTATTACCAGACAAGTAACTCACAAAGAATGACAATCAGCAAGAAATAAAACTTTAGAGGATAAAGACAACTTATATAAGACACTACTACAATCTCTGAACTAACGAAGTTCCAACTCATTAAACATTTTTTTCAGGCCCTAATTTCCTGATAGTCTACCAATCCATTCATATAATAGGTCCCAGCTTTCAGGGGAATACAATTTGACCTATTTTTACTTATGAGATTTTATCTTTTGTGATTACAGTGTTATGAGGTATCTCTGAGGGGTCCTTTAGTGTGAAGGTTTTTATAGACATCACTTCCCCTGGGATGTGCTCACCTTTTGTGTCACAACCACTTTCCTCATTTATGTTGGTAAATTCACCTTCACGAAAATTCCTGTCTGCATACCTAGAGTCTCGAGAGTTGCAGCTTTATTGACATCCATCCATCTAATTTCACTTCTAGCAATATCACTTTTCTTTTCTTTGCTGCACTTCCATCTTCACTGGACAATTCCCTCTTTCAATCACCCATTTTTATAAAATGGCATGTGAGTTTAATACCGGGAGACAAAGAAGCAACTACATACTTGGCTAGATTGTGTGAATGGAATAACAGATGCACAGTGACTAATCACCAATAGACTTGGAAAGAATTGATGTGATTGGCCACTGATCATGATGCATATCTGTTGTTTTTCTGATGCTTTGAAGATAGTGAAATTTGAACTATGTAATTGCTCACAGGTAATAAACTGTGGTAACTGAAATTTGCACTGTGTTTTTGGGGAACCTACTAGACTGAAATTTGTGCACATCAGAACTATGCAAAACCAGAATTTGCTTGTACTCATTTCCTCATGAGAAAGTGGTCAAATTGGTTTCTGGCAGAGAGGTTATCTATCAAAAAAGAAGTTCTATAGTAAATCATTTTGTAGTCTCTAGAACCAATTCACTCAGGTCAAAGATGGCCAAGGCCAAACTTTGATGTATAGCAAAAACAAGTATGTACTTAAGAGAAACAAAGTACAATCTAATTTCTGAGAAATCAAGATGTAATTTTGAAACAAGACCTTCCTTTTAAGAAACAGGCCATTTGAATGTTGCCCTGGGAATTACCCTTTCTCTATTAGTTCCTTCCTCCTCAGCCCCCATCCCTTTCTTTAGTCATCGAAACAATTCTTTTAGTCAGAGATCCTTAAAGTTTAGCCTTCAGAATCAATCAGGGCTTGCTAAAACAGAGATTGCTGGAAGTTTGCATTTCTAACAGTTGCCCAGATAATACTGATACTGCTGGTCTGGGGACCATGCTTTGAGAATCACCACTTTGGATGGCAAACTTAAAAATGACATTAAAATATGTTCAACTAAGTGGATAATTTGTAAATTTTTTGACTATTAGAAACTTGTGCTCAAGTAATGAAACAGATAAACACCTCCCTCAGGCCATAATTTAAGTTCCCTGAAACCAATTCCACAATTCCACAGCACTCTTCAAGTATAGATTCGTTCCGCCTTACTGTACACATATGAAAATTTAAAAATCTTCAGAATATTATCTATTTTGAACATCTGCAAAATATCTGTGACAAAAATATTGTGATAAAGTCCAAAGACAGAATAAAAAAATTGTTGCTGTGTAGCAGAAAGAAAGAATGTGTTTATATTCCTACTAATGGCTTGCTTTTCGAATCAAGTAGGTTTTGAAACATAACTTAAAAGCTCACAGGAAATAATAAAATAAAAAAAGCTCACCTAATTCACACAGAATAAAGTCTGTAATGTAGTTAATAGTATTGTGTCAATGTTAATTTCTTAGTTTTGGTAATTGTACTAGGATTGTGTAAGATGTTAACATTACAGGAAGCTGGGTGAAAGGTGGTATACAGGAACTATCTCTCGTGTTTGCAACTCTTGGTAAGTTTACAATTATGCCATAACTTAAAAAGTTAAAAAAAAAAACTCATAGGAAGAAGGGCACTTTGATGTATGTATATTTGTGCATCAAAAACATTTTCATCTATGAGAAATTACCTGGGTTTCCTCGTTTATCTTTATAAAATAGTTTAGTTGCCATGTTCTTTTTACTTTGCAGTCTCAGAATATTTTCAGAGATAGTTTAAATGGATTTTATTGAGATATCAATTGAATTTTGGTAGAAGTGTACAAAATGAATACAAACGTGGTTTCTGAAATTGGTAACTATTTCACTACTATCTTCTTTTTCTATAAATTTTATTTTTATTTTTAAATAGGCAATATATCTACAAAATTTAAAGTTTAAAAGGTATAAAAGTACATACGGTGAAGAGAGTTATCCTTTTACTTTTGTTTCATCGACAATTATTCTCTCCAGATTTAAACAATGATATTATTTTTTCTGTATTCTTTAGATATATTTACTAATGCATAAGCAAGGAACTAATGTCTATTTTACAGAAAATGATAGCGTACTTTACTTTTCTGCATCTCTCTATCTACCTATTAGTTTCAGGTATACAGTACATTGGTTAGACATTTATATAGTTTATGCAATGATCCCCCTGATTACTCAATTTTCCCTCTAGCCCTACACATAGCCATTACTTTACTGCTGTCTGAATTCCTTATACTGTGCTCTCCATCCCTGTGACTCTCTATCTCTCTTTTTTTCTCATTATATTTTATAGGTATCATTTCTATATCAGTGCATAATAAGCTTCTTGGTCCTTTCTTAGATCTGCATTGTATCCTATTCAATGGATGTACACATCACTTCATCAATCCCCTTCAATGTGCAGTTAGATACTTCTCATCTTTTGCTATTACACACAATGGTGCTATGAACAGCTTTGCACCATCGTCATTTGCACATATGCAGATATACCTGTAAAAAGTGTAATTTAAGGGTCAATTATGTGAATTGTAATTTGGAAGAGAGTTGTTTCATTATATTCACTTCTTGATACACAATAATACACATTGTACAAAATGCAACAGAACAAAAGGGTCAAAGGTAAAATGAAGTCTTCCTCAAACCCCACTCCCTGCAGCTCCTCTTCTCAGAGGTAAGCACTGCTATGTGCTTCTTTACTATGGGCAGTAGTTCTGGCTACTTTAACCAATTTTTTTCGAAATCCTTGGCCAGTGGGTTTGTCTTTCCTTCCTTTCTACCTCTTCCTCTCCTGTCATTTCCTTCCCTTCTCTTTCTCCTCTTTTTCCTTTTTCTTCTTCTTCTTTAATAATATTGTAATAACTATGTATTACAATAGCTATGCATTACAATGTGTGCATATTATCAGATGGGTACTAAACTTATTGGGGTGATCACTTCAGTAAGTTATATAAGTATCTAATTACTATGTATACCTGAAACTAATATAATATTGAATGTCAACTATAATTTTAAAAATTAATTAAAAATGTAAATAAAAGGAAAAAAATTTCCATTTTGACGTTTATTACCCCTGATATATTTAAGATGAATGAATCAATGGAGGCATTGATATATGCAGGGATTTCAAACAAAATTCTTCTACAATCTATCCCGTAAAGTGTATCCCAACTATTGTTAACAGATAAGAGTATTTAAAACCTGGGAATAAATTGTTGAGAAGTCTTCTCTGGATAGTCACTATGTCCAACCATCCTAAGGTTGGATACAATCATGAGAGCCTGTTCCCATGAATGGCTTCTCTAGGTTCCCTAGAATCTTAACATCATTTTTGACTTTGAGGGGCTCATAAAAAAAGGGGAGTTTTACAAGACTGTAAAGCAATTTCAGAAAAATCTATAACATATAAATCATGCCTATTCACTCCTGGACTCCCCTCCTTGTCAGCGAGTGCTGACCGGAACAAGGTGAGGTCGCTGATCTTTTGTCACTCTGGGGAGCAGCAAAGACAGCTGGGGTGAAAATAATATCCTGTAAATGGCCAAAGCTTCTGATTTGGGGTCAAATTGTAGAAATAGATAACATATGAAAAAGTAGACCTAAAAGACTGTACAATTGATAAAAATAATGGCAAATGTGGCTGAAAATAAAAAATTGATATTTTATAACAGTCAGAATTAATAGTAGGAATTGTCATTCTTTCAGCAATTGAAAACTGAGTTGTTTTTACATTTGTGTACAATCATGAAGACTCAAAAGCATCACAAGGATCAGTCTAAATATCAGCACATTTGTGAAAAGTGAGAGAACATACTCAGAGGTGTGACAATTGTCAGAATATAATTTAAGCAAAGAAATTTTCCCCGCTTCATGTTGACAGAATATATACTCAGAGACCAATTTTTTTCCAAACTATAAGTAATCTCTCCTCTATCATATGTAATTTTTAAATTTTCATGAACCTTAATATGGTTTTGATATATACATATCATTTATGTAGTCATACATACAGAGCAATACTTAAAGTTTTAAAATTCTAGCTTTTAAAAAAATTTCATCAAGTATATCAAAATTTGATGTCCATATTTCATCTTGAGTATTCTGAAAGAAAAAAGTATTTGTGTATAAATAAAAATACATACATAAAAATAGGCATAGGTGTTATGTAGAAACTGTGTTTTATTTTTCATTTCTATTTGTGTTGGGAGAAAATTGCCCATGGGTTTCTCATGATTACGTACTTCTTAAGAGCAGAACAATGACTAACTTTGTTGGACTATCTTTTAAAGATGTTTATACAAAGAACAGCCCTAGGAGACAGAGATTGTGACTCCCTCTAGAGCAAAGGCCAGTTTTATTTACTGTCCATTTAGCAATGTCTCTTTCCAACACAGGATCAGGCAAGATTACTGATCATTACATAACATATGTGTCTTTAAACTCAGGGTTCCTCTTCTCTAATGCAATCCACTGTGTGTGCAATGCAGGTATCATTTAGTTCTCTTTGTGTCACCCTGTTGGAATTGGGGCTTGGGAAACTGGTGAAATGCTGAGATTGCTGTGAATAATCCTGTCTGTGACCCAGGCAACCTGTGTCCTCTGCCAGCATCCATGGAAGGTTAACTTGTTGCCTGAAATTAAAGACTTAGATTCTTCACAGTTCTTGGTACAATTTTAAGATTTTTAAAAAGTCCCCAGGTAAATATTGATTATTAACTAAGTATTTCAATAATCTGTTAGTCTATAATTCCAAAGACAATTTGGGATTTTATAAAAATATAATAAGTCATCATTAAAATTCAATATAATACTATTCTAAAACTTATAGGTCACATCTTATAAGCTTACACATAAAGGGTAAGTAGAGGAATGCTACAGGTTCTCATAAGTTGCAATATTGTCTGAGGTCTTCAAGGCCAGTTTCTAATGATATTGGTCATTCAAGTAAAAACTTAATCAGTTGTATGCTCATATTTATGTTTATATACTTTAAAGTATTAGTGTAAACAATAATAATTTATTAGACAAGTGTTTAGAATTTTGGAACTTTCATTTAATTTAGCATTTTTTAAATGCTAAATTTCTCACATTAGATAAAATCCATGTTTGCAGTTTTATTAATCACATGGCAAAACCAGAAAAAGATATATAGCTATCTTTCACATCCGGAATATATAAAATAATTTATCAATGTATTTGAGTAGTATTACATAAATGTGACTTATACATTACTTTTTATTCATGTGTTTTACAAATAATATGAAAATCCTATAGATCTTGGTTAAAATAATTTCTTATAGATTTTTCAGTAGGGAGTTGTGTCTTTATAATGAATCATTTTATAAATTGAAAAGGGTTTCCTTCAGTCATTTATCTTTTCTTTCCCTTTTTATAACTACTAATTGTTGACTTGATGTCAATTTGCCTATCTATTTTAAATTTTATAAATAAGAAGGACACCAAGTCTTTTAATAGCAGTTAAATTTTCTTTTTTCTCACATAAAAATATTTTTGAGAGTTTACACTAGAAAACAATAGACATACTGTTTAAATTTTTATTAATAATTTAATTATCTTTATATCTTACCATGTTTTTACTTTATTTTGGTCAGATATAGTTTTAACTCTCATCTAAACTTATACTTTTCCACTTCAAAATCACCTTTTCCTAGAAAAATCCTTTTTGAGTTTCAAACTTTTGAAGACTAATTTTAACCTACTTGATGCATTTCTATAAACCAATAGGGTATAATTTTACTGCTGGGCACTTACAGACAGAGTGACAGCACGCCGCTTACCTTTCCTCCCAGCTGATTTGTCTCATTTTTACTGAGAATCTTTATGATTCTTTCTCTTAGATTTATATAAAGTCTTAGTGGTCTTTTGAAACCAATTAGAGTTGCCCCAGTGCATTTGAGATATTTTACTGAACTTTATCTTATAATTTTCTTTATGGGTGAGTTTTTCTATATAATTTAAAGGCCTCTCCAAGAACCTCCTGTCCTCTCTGGTTTGTGATGTATCTATACCAGTCCCCCAGAAAGAAAAAGTTTTTACCGCCAAGGCTTCAGACAGGCTAGAGTCAGGTCCTACATCCTCCTAGGTACGTATAAACTTTAATACAGCAGAAAAAATTACAGCCAGATAATAAAATGAGCTAGTAAACTCTTAGGCAAACTGAAATTATGCAGTAGTCTGAACAAAGAAAAGAAAGGAAGGAAATGTATTCAGTAAGAAGAGAGAGCACTTTCTCCCAGCGGCCTTGAGGTTCCTATGAAGACCTCACCTCTAGGGGGCAGCAGTTCCCTCTAAAGGAGGAAGTATAACCTTGGGAAGGGAGTTCAGTCTCTTTCTAGTCATTCATTCATTGCATTCCTTATTTTACTAGCAGTGAGGGAAAACTTGCTTCTTACTGGGGCTGGAATCTTACAAAGGCTCCACACATACCTGAATAGCATTAAATTGAATCACCTCTCAAATATAGAAACACATATTCAGAAAGGAAGGACAGTTGGCTCTCTTCTGAGTCAGCTACTCACAGATGGCTCTCCACCTATCCTATGGATCCATCTTTCATAATATCAGCCAAAATAAATACCATACTTACTGAATTTTCTTACACTGTTGTTTTTCAGCAGCATATCATTATTAAAAGGTATTCATGTGTTTATTATAAATATGAAAGGATTTATGGGAGTCAAATCTAAGAACATTAAAAATAGTCATGGTTATATGTTGAGTGAAATATAGAGATTATATATTATATTTACAGCAGGGAATCCTGCTGTAAATATAATGTATATTTATTTGGAGAAAACATTTCTGGGAAGTTATAACAAAAATTTCAATGCTAGTTTCCTTTGGCTGGTAAGACTACAGGAATTTTTATTTACTGCTTTACATTATTCTGTATTTCTAAACTTTCCACACTAAACATTCAACTGTGTACTATAAACTAGTATATAAAAAAACATATTGGGAAACTTAGAAAACAATTAATAGTGGCTTTCAACATTTAAATGGATATTTAAGGGGGGAGGGAGTGGTAGTCAAGGTAAGGGGGGTCAAATATGTGGTGACAAAGAAATCTAACTATGGGAGGTGAACACACGGTGTAAATATATATATGCCTTACTGCTAAAATGTACAGCTGAAACTTATTGGATTTCGTTAACCAATGTCACCATAAAAAATTAATTAATTAAAAAAAATGAATATTTAAATATGAATAGCCTCACTCTTAGTCTTACATTTCCTTGTCATATGTTCTGGCTTTTATTTATTAATATTTATTTAGCATGTATAACTAGCATAAAGTTGTTTTGGGGTGGATAAAATTTCAGAACCAAGCATTAATGGATGTTCAAAACAGGGAGACTCAATGCAGGAAAGAAGCATTTGCTCATAACTCCTTCAAGGAACATCTGAGCAAGTCACTGTTTATATTTTTCTCCTTTTCCTCTTGGTCTAGATGGCCTCATTATAGAATTCTAGGTTCTTTGAGGAGGGTAGATCACAACTATCATCTTGTCCTGCCCTCCTACCAGCTCCAAGATCCATCCCTCTGACTTCCAGGCTCTACTTCAGCACCTCCAGAGATGCAGAGCTCAGTGCTGGCATATCTTGGAGACATCATGGGTTCGGTTCCAGACCACTGTAATAAAGCGAGTGTCACAATAAAGCAAATTGTAATCTTTTTGCTGGGGGAGGGTTTTGCCTTCAATTTTTAAAAAACACAACATCTATACAGTGCAATAAGGCCAATAAAATGAAGTATGCCTGTACTTTTTGTCTGAAAAGCTTTCCTCTGTCTGCCTGAAAAACTTCTGTTCATTATTCAATATTCAAATCAGACATGCTGTTTCTGTGAGGCCCTTGTGGCACAGGCATTGGTAGTTGAGAATGTAGACTGTGTGGTTAGAGAGACCCGGGTTCCATCCTTCCTCTCCTACTAACACTTGCTACGTAATCTTGGCCAGCTCATCTCATCTCTCTGAGCCTCAGCTTTCTTACCCGTAAGGTGAGATTAGATGTGAGGATGTGTACGAGATCTTCAGATGGTGTCTGGCAATCAAGCAATGAGTGCTAACTGCTGTTTTTCTTCGTGTCAGTGGTTTTGAAGTTGACCTACATGTTAAAATCACCTGCAGAGCTTTTAAAACATAATTAAATAGGTCTCAGGTGATACTCCTAGCAAGGTACTTTAAAAAGTGGCCCAAGTGATTCTAGTGAAGTGGTCCCCAAACTTTTTGGCACCAGGAACCAGTGCTCCTATGAGAATCTAATGCCTGAGATCTGAGGTGGAGCTGAGGAGGTGATGCTTGTGCTGGGGAGCAGCTGCAAATACAGATGAAGCTTCTCTTGCTAGCCTGCTGCTCACCTCCTGCTATGTGTCCTGGTTCATAACAGGCCACAGACTGGTACCAGTCCTCAGCCCGGGTGTCGTGGACCCCAGTATCTAGTGTATAGCCAGGTTGAGAACTGTTACACCAGCAGTTTTAAAGTAGGTCCCTAGACAAGCAGCAACAGCATCTTTTAGAAAACCATTAGAAACTCAAATTCCATGGCCCTACCACAGATATACTGAATGAGAAACTAAAAATGTCTCCAGCAATCTACGTTTTAATAAGCCTTCTGGGGGATTTTGATGCATGCTAAAGTTTATGAACTACTGTGCTAGATTGTAAGATAAGTACAGGCATGAACTGTGTTTGTCTTGTTTAATGCGGTATTCCTAGGGCTTCAGGCTATGCCTTATGCAAATTTAGTTGAGTTTGATTTAATCAAGATGTGTTTACTGAGCGCTAATTTTCTGTTAAGACACTGTGTCCTGGCCCAGGAAAAATGATGCTGTAGGAGGCAGGTCCTTGCTATGTCACCTTGCTTAATTCTCTCAGCCTGGAATCTTCTTTTCTGCTCTCACTGCCCCTTAAGCATACCTCTACTTCCTGTCATTTTCATGCTGATTCATATACATTTTATAAGTCTGTGTTCCTCACTAAATCGACCTCCGAAGGGCAGGAACAGCCTTCACTCATTTTCTCAAGAAATGCTCTAATGCATCTGGTTCTGTATTTGAAAGCAATGGAACATGTTCCTCTTATGTAAAATGATAGGGAAAAAGGGCCGGTGTGTCATTCAAGGCCTGATCAAGGAAGCAGAACCACTATGAGTCTTCCGGTACAAGGGATTTATCTTCCGAATTAGATCTTACACTGTTGTGGGAGGAGCTGAGAAGTAAGATCCAGAAAAAAGAATTCGGAAGATCAGAGAAAAGTTCTTCATCAGCCTTCCTCAGGGCATGCGTGCTGTCGGACAAGTCAGATTTTAGGGAAATCTAGACAAGTGCAACCAGCTGCCAGAGGGACTGGGATGGGGGTTAGTAAAGAAGACTATGGAAGGCTGTTGCCCTAGGGTGCCTACTGGCTGTAGGTCAACGTGGCCAGCAGTGGGAAAAGTGCTGTATGTGAAACAGGGGAGATGAGGACAGGCTGGAGCCTTAGCACCTCTGCGTGGTCATTCACTGCATCTCACCCTATGACTTTTGAAAGCAGTGGCTCTGCTTCATTTCATCTTCTTGATCACACACAAATGTCTCCTTAGAATAGCTCTAATCTAGAACCATATAGAAAAGGGGCTTCCTGGAAACAATTCCTGTCTAGCTAAGTTGGCACAGTACAAAATTACCCAGCCGGTAAATATTACTTACCTAAAAAGCGGGTACTTATATTTTTTTCAAGAGCTACTATTTCGGCCATTTTTAATAACCATGGCAGAATAGTGTTATTTCCACACACTCAGAATGGTGCCGTCTCCAAATGTCATATGGAGAAGAGACAGGAAAGCTGTTATAACAAAGATCCTTTGCTAGCCTCAGTCTCTAGTTCAGCAGTCAAAATAGATGTTAAGATTAATTTCAGAGAATAATTTCTTTCTGTTTTTTGAATATGATAAGGACCCCTATAATTGTAGTTTCCTGTATGCTTTCCACAAGCTCAGTTCATGAGTAACTAATGATACCACCTTGTTTATGTGGCAGGTGCCACAGATATCAGAGTAAATAAAATCATTTGAGGTGGCACATAGTCATGTTTCACACCGCATTTGTACAGTGATTTTATATGTTTATGCAGCTGTTGAAATATCTTAAATATGTGCATTTTGGGTCAGTCTGCTTCTTCGTGAGTTACTAGAAAACACACGCCAGCTCTGTTTCCTCGTTTATGCTACTAGAGTTACCCTTTTCTTAGGCACCTAGACTGGAAAACTTCCTGTGACTTTTGATTTATTCCTGTCCTTTAATCTTCATACTCAGTAATTTTTTTTTTGACAGAAATAGGGATTTATTAGTGGAAGAGTTGGGGGGTGGGGCAACACCAAAACTCTCATAAAAATATGGAACACTTTACAAATTTGTGAGTCATCCTTGTGCAGGGGCCATGCTAATCTTCTTTGCACATGCCTTATCTCCATTACCCTTTGTGAGTTAAATCCTCTGTATTGTTTCCATTTTAGTATATGTGCCGCCGAAGCGAGCACCATACTCAGTAATTTGTTTATAAGTCTTTGAAATGCCACTTCTACCCATCTTGTATTCTCTATTCTTGCGACAATCCTAGTGCATATAATAGTTATAGTCATCTGTCTGTCTGTCTGTCTGTCTGTCTATAAAACTCTTGTGAGTTTCATAATGTTTCTATGTTTAAAAAGACTTGAAGAGTTAATCAAGAGGAACCATATAAACCTGAGTAATTAAGATTATAAAGAAAACAAAGAGGTCCTAAATGAATTGTTCTCACCTTTGAATGATTTAAAATCAATGGAGAACTTTTGAAAAATACTGTTACTCAGACTACTCCCAGAGATCCAGATCATATAGTCTAAAGCTCCCTGGGTGATTCTAATATGTAGCCATGGTTGAGAATCATAGAATTTGAAATGAGGGGGGTAGATATTACTAGCCAATTGATATGACCTGATTATAACTTTTGAATCCTACGTGTGGCTGCAAGGCAAAGAGAGATATATGCTGTCTTAAACTCAACCTACTGTCCAACAAAACATTTCTCCCCAGATTTAAACTCTAAAAGTAACATTTTGTGTATGTCCTAGTAATGCAATAATAGCTACCCTTTATCGACTGTTTGCCATGTGTTAAGCATTATGCCAGTTAAAGAAATTATTTCTTTTAAGTCTCACAACACACCTATGATGTGAGATATTATTAACCTAATATTTCAGATGAGAAAACTGGGGCCTTGAGAAATTAAATGAATTGCTAGCTTGTGGATTCAGGCTAACTGCAGAACACTGATTCTTAACCACTACATTTTACTACCTCTAATGTTAATATATTTGGCAATACCTCCAATTAAAGTTTTGCAAAAGACAGAATGGTGTTCAAAAGGAGATCCTTGTTAAATAAAGGCTGAAGGTAAATAATTAACAAGAGCATTCTTTGCAAGGTGTTTAGATATTTTGCTTTCTGATAATTTAACTTATTATAGAGAGACATCAGAACTTCTGTATTTTCTCAGGTCTTCTCATAGGAGCTTTGGGGAAGTCTGGCTTTGCCCACAAGGTAAGAACACAGAGCACCAGCCAAGGCTGGGGCATGACAGACTGGGATGAGGCCAACAAGCAGTAAGTCTTTTGGAACCAGGCTTAGAAGCAGGACAAGGAAGAAGGGGTAAAGGCCAATAAGGGCATGCTGCTTGAGGAGCAAGGCCTAGACAATGTGAGGAATGTAGGCTGGGCTGGACAAGAGGACGTTTCTGAGGTGAGGAGAAGCATAAATGGATGAAGCTGTGTAGTGCCAGAGCCCAGATCATAAATATGGGTGTGCCTCAGCTTGGGAGTTAGAGAAGTGTACAGATACTTCAAGAGTGAAAGGTAGGTGCTGGATGACAGGTAACTCATGATTATTTTATCTAACAAAGTCTAAAGCAGTGATATGTCATGTCAAGTGAGAACTGTAGGCTTTGTATACCAGTCCTCAGTGGTCATGTTTCTGTTAAAACGTGATAGCTTGGAGATACCTGGAATACTGCCTTGAGTTCAGTCTCATCTCACTCTAATCAATGTTCTCCAGAAACTTCAGAATGGGTCTTAAGCACTTTTTTTTTTTTGGGGGGGGGCACAACTTAAGAACCATAAGGGACACTCTACTGCCTATTTCAATCTAAACTCCCAAAGGGACTTCATTTTATCTTTCCAAATTGGTCCCTTCTGCTCTTCAACATCTTCTATTACATTTGTTAGGCCTGCAAAGTGCTCTTCAAATGATCATGGCTTGGATTAAATCTGCTCCATATGCTTTAGTCTTGACTTCCCAATGTGATTGTAAGCTCTTTGAGGAAAAAGATTTGTCTTTTAAAATTTCTCTTCTTCTCACGACCTAATGCTAATCGTATGGTAAATAGCCAATGCCTGCTATTTGACTCAGTTATAGTTTACCCTGAGCAGTACTTAGAACAGCGCCAGCCACAATGAGGCATTTAATAAGGGTTTTTGGATAGAGATAGTGATCATCTTAGGATCAGAAATTATCTGGATGTGTTTTTTGTAATGACAACATGGATACTAATGCCTCATGATAACATGATATAATGGACTTGGGAAGGTTTGAGTCTGAATGCCCACTCTGTCACATATTAACAGTGTGGCCCTGGGCAAGACACTGTGAACTACGTTTCCTCATTGTAAAAGAAAGGTGATCATGGAGACCTCAGAGTGGTTTTGAGGATTAAGTCACATAACAAAAGGAGATCGTCTAGCATGGGAAATGGCTACAACAGGTATTCAGTACATGGGTTTTATTACAGAAAAATTTAAATCTCTATCACTTTTTTTCTCAAAAAATCTATTTTCTTTTGAAGTAAAATGTACATCCAAAAGAGCTAAGGTCTTGGAACGATAGGTAGTTTGGAGGTAGTAATCTGTGCCTCTGACCCTTCCACCCCACATTTTTGCCAAGGAGGAAGGGTCTGTAAGCCAGGGACCTCAGAAGGGAAGGGAAATATATGCTGCGTCAGTGCTTCTTTCAGAGCAGGTAATCCTTCAGGTATAAAATACCACCTCCACGAGGTGATGTCAAAAGCAAAGACTGGCAGAGTCCTTGGAAATCATACAGCTTGCCCACCTCCCATCATCCACGTGGACACACCAAATCAGAGTAGAATCTCTATTACTTTTTATTCTACTGGTTTTCTGTTTTATCCTTTAACCATCTCAGAAAAATAATTTTAAATTTTCTTTAAATGTTTTTGAGGTTAGATATTTTCTGATAATGAGAAGTTGGTAGATATATTAACAAAGTTTTTTTTCTTTTTTGGTAATTGTCTGGATCGTAAAAAACAATCAAATAAGACAAGTTATTTTTACTTTTGGGCTAGAATTCAGGAGAAGGAAAAAGAGGGTTCTTAAATTGTTGGTGGAAACATGGTCCTCTAACCCTTGTTTTAGCATCCACGATGACATCTTGGTGGTAGGGAAGGCTCACAGAAGGGATTCCCACCTTGGTTAGCAAGAGTGCTCCAGGGCCAGGCTGTGAGCTTCCATAGCAGAGTGTGCTCTCTGATCAACTGGACTTTGCTATAGGAGGGGTGTGGCTGAAAGCAGGCTACTGTAAATTAATCAGGTGTGAGAACATAAGACCAAACTTTATTTCACCCAGCAACAGATAAAACGACATTCTTCTCTATTTACATTCTATCCCATCTTCTTGTCCTTCCATGCAGGGCTGCTGACAGAGTTTGTTGGGGCTATTGTGACAGGTGTGGAGATTCTGCCCACTGGTCAAGAGACCTCACTCTCAGCTGTTGGCTCTGCCCCTGCTTTCTGAGGTCGGCCCTTGTACTCGCAGGGACTTAGATGCTTCTGTAAGTATGATAAAACTCTGTTAATCTGATGTTATCATTCAATAAGAGAAAAATGAAGCAACCAGTGGACAAAGTGAGACTTTTTCCTGACATCATTGGTTCTTTATTTATAAGTACAGATAATATTTGAGATGAAATGAAAACTCAGAGGCTCAAATAACATCCACAGTGACACAGGCATCCACAGGCAAGTGTAGCTGTTTTAAGCCCTATCTCATGTCCCTAGGCAAAACAAATGTGTGCCTCTCTCACATTAGAATCAACTGACAATCATATTGTTATTTTTCACAAAAATTGGTGCTCTTCAATATCATAGCAAAAAGATAATGTGATAATAAAGTGTGCCTGGAGAGGAATTTCCTCATAAAATTTCTGAACAAAATTTGCATCACATCTTGTGATATCCCCTTGTCAATTATAAAAAAAGACTTCCTTCACAGGGCTGCCTTTATATTACTTCTTCCACTTTCCATTCTTATAATTAAACTCAGAGCTGCTGAAAACTAAGGATTACTCATTCTAGTCTCAGCAACAAATAAACAGAACACGTGTATTTGGAAGCCTTGTTGCAAAGAGTAGTTAATGAGTAAACAGAAATTACTGATTTATGAGAAACACTTCCATTCAGAGAATTATGAGAATGCCTTTGTCAAGTGGGAGTAACTATTTGATATAACTAGCCCATTTTGAAAATAGAAAGTCAATTAGTTTATTTCCCCCGTCCTCCCTTTAGCCAATCGATTTTTCTTTCTTGTTGCCCCTCTTTGACCTCTGGTGGTTTTTCTTATTATTTTTTCCCCATTTAGAAGTTGAGCATTCAGTCTCTTGACTTTCCTTGTTTTCACATATGTACAGGAACCAAATGTCATGGTCCATTCAGAATGTTAAGAATCTTTGTATAAAAATCGGTGATGTACATTTTAAGATACACATTCATTATTAGAAAAGCAAATTGCAGTAGGCCACAAGACACATTCGTTTGTCCATTTTCTGTGCTAGTTAAGAAAACTTGTGAAGAAGACTCAGAAAGGATTTAGCATTCTGCACACAGTTTTATGTCATCCATAGAAATTGATGGTACCCCATTGGGAGTCTCACCACTTCTCTCTAGGCTGTTCTGAAGTTTCATGGTTTTGGGTGCATTATATCAAGATATTTTTACAATGGGAAGAGGAGATGATGAAATGTTAAAAAAAAAAACACCCATGGCTACATAAATTAATAAAGAGCATCAGAGAGATCAAAATCATGAATTTTTTTCACTTCTACAGTTGGATTCATTTCATTAACTGGCTTCCAGGGGCGTCCAGGACATTTAGGGGAGCTTTCTGGAAAATCAGATATCAGGTTAAATGAAAGGCTATTTGGCTCTATCTGGATGTCAGGGATCCAGGCATCATCATTCTCTGTGGGAGTTGGTGGTACATTAGTCATCATAGCTGCAATGAGATCTGAGTCCTGAAAGTTAGGAATGGTAACTGCTACACCTGGCTGGGCTAGAGAAGGGAGGAGTATTGGCTCTTCTGTCTTCTCTTGTGTCTGTGCAGAAGATGTAGTACTATCTTCAGAAGAACTTGCCAAATGCTCTGTTCTCCAGCCATTGTGCTTTCCATTGTTTTGTCCTTTATTTTTATGTTTTTCATGGCCATGACCATGTTCATGTTTATGTCCATGGCCTAAGCCATGTTTCTTTTGATGTCCATGGCCAAGACCATGCCTCCCTTGGTGTTCAAGATCATAGACAAGTTCCCGTTGATGTCCATGGCCAAGGCCATGTTGCTTTTGAAGTCTATGGCTAAAGCCATGTTCCCCTTGATGCCCATGGCCTTGGTCATGCTCATGTCTATGGCCATGACCAAGGCCATGCTTTATTTGCTTTTCATGGCCCCAGCCATGTGCACGAGTGGGTCCTTGATCTTTTCCTGAATCCTGCTCTTCATCTTGTACAGGTGCCATGGGTGTGTGGGGTGGACTTACAGTTGTCACTTCTTTTATTTTCTCCTCTTGTACTGATCGGAAAGGTGAAAAACCTGGAGGCCTTTTCAGCATTGAGGTCTAAACAGAAATATTAAGATGAATGTATTACTGGGAAAACCACACTATCAGTGAAGTATGAAGGGACTGAGACCTGGCAATGCTATCTTGGTTTACAGCAGAGCGAGTCTTTGTCATATTTTAAATGCTATCTTAATATTCAGAAAGAATGAGAATATATAATATTTTTTCCTCTTTTGATTGATTTTATAATTTTTTTGGAAATTGACTATTGTTCTTAATAATACTCCTCTAAGCTGGAAAGTTTTTTCTTCATCTGGAAAAATTGGGAGGCAAAACTACATCTCTAGGGTAATTTCTAAGCCTATGATTATGTAAAACCATGGCACATTATTTATTAATTGATACTATTTCTATTAGCACAATTATTGCTTCTATCCCAAAAGACCTGAAAAGGCGTTATAACCCAAATATATATGAAGCATATCCACAATCATTTTGTTGGGCTGAAACATATTAGGGCATGTTCACGAGCTTGAAACACACCTTTTGTATAATGTTCATGTTAAACTACATACCTACCTATACTTGGCAAAAACCTAAACCAGAAAAAGGGAAGAAGAGGCAACTTGCACTGAAGAGATGGATTTGTGGATTATTTCTACCTATACTTGCACTACTGGTGAGAACATGATATTTGGAGGCAGTGTCTTGTGGTGCAAAAAGCTTGGTTTTTGGAGTCAAACAAGCCAGACTCCCTTAGTTATCAGTATCAGGTAACAAGGAGGGGCTCTGACTTGACCTAGATTACAGTCTAAGTGCCACTTCTCTCATCTCTAAAATAGGAATAACAACAGTATCTGCCTCATAGTGTTGTCAGGAGAAAAATATATGTGAAGTCTCAGTTTAGTGCCTGTGACAGAGGAAGCACTTCATAACGTTATTATTCACTGTAGGACCTCAGCATCTTTGTAATTTTTACTGTCTCATCCTCGACAATGGGGAAAGTAATACTCACCTCCCAAGGTTCTCTTAAGAATTAGAAAAGATGATACAAACTAATGCTTCTCTCTCTTAAACAAAGGTATAAATCCCCTGGAGATTGTGTTGAAATGCAGATTTTGATTCAGTAGATGTGGAATGGGATCTGAGATCTGCATTTCTCCCAAGCTCCTAGAATGTAAGCAGGTACTAGTGGAGCATCTCAGACACACCCTGAAGCTGCTTAGCTAGTAGTGTTAGCTCTCCATAGCAGAGGCTGCCCTTCACTAAGAGCCTACTAAACAATGGGACACTTACTAAACAAAAGGACTGACGTTCTTCTTTCTAGTCATAAAGAAAGAGAGATCAGCACAGAAATGTGAGAGTTCTCCCCATTTTAGAAAAGAGAGTCCCCCAACTTGCTTAAATAATGGTTCATTTTCAACCCCAAAATAGGACTTTTCAGAATTAGCAAAAGTGACTTAAACTGATTGTAATTAAAATCATACCTTTCCTAGTGATCGACATTTGACAGTAGGGTAAATTTTTTTCTCCCAAGGTACCACATAAATATCAGCAGTGCAATCTAGAATTTGCTATCCATGAAAATGGAAGCCAAAAGAGAAAACAGTGTTATTGACGAGATACTTAAATAAGTATAAAACATCAAATAGATTTTCAGGAAATAAGTAGACAGTTGCATTACTACTTACTCCAAATTTATTGATCTCACAATTTTTGGTCAACTCTTCATTATTCTCCTTGGAACATGTGGTTTCCCTGGCCGTGAACTCAATAAAAAATTTTGTTCCAGCCACCACCTGGAAAATTAATTAGCACAAAGTAGATGCTTAATTAATATTGTATAATACATCATATGTTTTGACCCTAAGTGCTTTTAGGGAGAACATTAAAATTTCAATTCTACACTGACCAAATGAGAGTTATACAAAAAAACTACAAATTTATTAAGACAAAACTTTCAGTTTGTATGCATATGTAAAATATTTGGCTCTTGGATGGTCTCATTTTCTTTTCTAAATGAAAAAAAAAAAGCAGGCTATAATTTTTTTATTTTTATATTTTTCTGAGTTTTATTGTTCAATAGCTGTGAAATTCACTAGTCATTCAAGAGTTCAAGTTGTAATAGAATCTAGGAAGAGCAGGAAGAAAAACTTAAACATTTTCTTTAAATATGCCTTAATGTCGTACCAAATCTTAGAGAAAACTGAGTTACTACTACCAGTACAGAACTTATGTGGATTAAATTATGTGATTAGGAAGATTATTTGGATTTTCAAGTTTGTTTCTCTTAATTTTTTTATATTAAGAAACCATTTCAATCTTTAGCAAAAGTTTTAATCATTAGGTGATACTGTCTCCACATGTAACATTTTGTGGGCCCCTCCCATTTTTTTTCTTATCTACAAGGATACACTTTATTTATTTAAAAAGTTAAACTCATGTTTTTTTTTTAATACTCTAACTTTAACAAAACCCAAGTATAGTTTTTCAGTCATTTAAAAATGTCATATTTATATCTCTTATACACTTGAAAAAATATTCTTGGTAAAATGATCTTAAATTATATGTTAAAAAGTTAGTTGATGTGATCCAATTTCTAGACCCAGGTATTCAGTATTTAATTCTAAGATGTGTGTATATGTGTGTGTGTGTGTGTGTGTGTGTGTGTGTGTGTGTGTGTGTGTATGTGTGTGTTTTATGAACTGGATGTGTTTCTTCTCCCCAAATTTATACACTTAGTCCTAACCTCCACTGTGATGGTATTAGGAGATAGGGCCCTTGGGAGGCAATTAAATTTAAATGAGGTCATGAGACTGCGGGCCCCATGACGGAACTGTCTCCTTAGAAGAAGACAAGGAGAGACCAGAGCTCTCTCTTCCTCTGAAATGTGAGAGGATACAGTGAGAAGGTAACCATCTGCAAGCCAGAAAGAGAGCCCCCACCAGGGAACCAAACTGGCTAGTTTTTGGACTTCTCAGACTCCAGAACTGTGAGAATTAAATTACTGTTGTGTAAGACACCCAGTTTATGATGTTTTATATGGTACCCTGAGCAGGCTAACAGTGTGTGTGTGTGTGTGTGTGTGTGTGTGTGTGTGTGTGTACTATTATGTAGCTTTCAGAAAAGATATCAGTATATCTGTTGACCTGGAGAAAGGACCATTTTTTAAAAAGCAAAGTTACAGGGTGATAGTATAATCTCATCTGGAAAATCAAACCACAATAGTCTTTTTTTATCTCTATGTTTTTTAAAAGCAAAGAGAAAGTGTTGTGGGTGGAGGATGAAGAGAGCAGAGTCATAGGAAGGACTAAACTCCTCCTCCACCTTTTTGGGTATTGTTTTTCTGGTAAAGCATGGTTAATTTTTTTTTTTAATTGAGAAATGATTTAAATTCTTCCCCCTGCTCCCCACCGTCTACACATGGTTAAATGACTAATAAAACTCCAGGTGTGTGTGTAAGTGGGAAGGAAAGTTTTAAGAGGGTTTTAGAATCTATATTTTGGTGATCAAAAATTTTCTTGCTCATTTCAGATTATACCTTAATGCATTTTTTTTTACAGTAGTGTTGATCAAGGTAATGTTGACTAAGAAAGTTGACAATATGTGACACAAATCACAACTAATGTCTCAACTCTATTCAGAATCCAGAAGGGAGGAATTAAATAGACTTAGTAACATTTTGCATCTGAAGATGTAAGAACACATCTATATTGCCATTATTAGCAGGTGTCATTCTTACCAGAAGTCTTCCCTGCTTTAACTCATCCTGCTCAAGTTTTGTTTTTAAAGTGGATAATAGAGGTGGCTCTATGGTGTAGTGGTTAGCACGTCTGCTTTACACACAGAAGGTCCTGGGTTCATGCCCCAGGTGGAGCCATGGACCATACTCAGGGTGCACTGGCCCCAGGTGTGCATCTCAAGCATGTGGGAAGAGATGCCCCACCTTCAGAGATCCAGTTCTTAAAAAGGGAGATGGTAAAATCCATAGGTCAAGGGTGGAAGTGGGAGTAGGGGGGAAAATTAAAGAGGGAGAAAAAATAAAAATAGAGAATAGCATATAGCAAAATAAATTACAAATGCACTTAAAATTTTAAGTTAAAGAAATAAACTCAAAATATACAAATAAATGTCCATCAGATCTCAGAATGAAGAAGGCCTTTCTTAGATGAAAAGTAGAGGAAGAAAAGCTAAAAGAAGGAAAAAGTTCTAAATTTGACTAGACAAAATAAAAGCTGATTCAAGCAAAGTAAAAAGGCAAACTGGGTAAAATATAGTATAGAATTAATATTTTTGTTCATATAAAGCACAACACACACAAAAAGTGGACAAAAGACATGAACAGGTATTTTAGAAAAGAAATTAAAATTGTCATTAATTCTGAAAAAAAAGTTTACCTTCATTAATAATCAAAATATACACATTAAAAAGCATTGCAACAGCATTTTCAATCTTCCATATGTTGGCATAGATGAAAGACATTGATGATACTTGGTGTTGACCAGATGTGGGAAGCATGCAGCTTCAGTCACTGTTGGTAGGAATGTAACTCAAATCAAGATGATCAACCAGTTTCTTATACTTAGGTGTTGTGAATGTAAATTGGCACAATTACAAATAGTTTGGTGATTTGGCAATTTACATCAGTCTTAAATACAAACATATGTCTTGACATTTCTTGTACTTTGTCGAAGGAAAAATTCCTGAATATACACACACAGATACCTTGTATATTTATCTGAGCAAGGACAGGGAGGAACTTTGACAATGGCAGGAACAGAAGTAATAGGAGCAGGGCAAAATAAATGGCTTATGACAGAAATTGCAATTATTCACATTTACAAATGGAAATTTTAAGAAATATTTGGTATCTGAAATAAGAACCCAACTTGGAATGGACATGCATCCAAATAGGACAATATGAAAAGGCAAGGAAAGACTAAATTTGTAAAATAAATCTTTAGCAATTTGGCATTGGTCATTTGGAAATTGGTAAATGGTTTCCAGTAATTTGGTTGCTTGCACCAAAGGCTGCCTTGAATGACTATGTCAGAACAGCCAAAATGCTCTCTTTAAATGCAGAAATCAATAAAGATTTATCTCTTAAAAATAAGTTTGAGATTCTTACACTATTCTAAATTGATTTGGCAACTAAAGGAATGTCAGTTTGCTTCAATTGGCAGCATTACCAATTGTCGTTCCCCTGGCATCCTTAGCCACCCCCCCCCCCACACACACACACGTTTTAATGTTGATTTGTTAATTTACAGAGAACTCTAAGTACTCAGGGGTCTAGAGAGTCATGCTTGAGAACGAGTGGTTCTTTCCTGACAACAAACATGTAATATATAATGGACTACTGGACTACTCCTGCATCATTAAGAATAAAAGAATTTCACAAGAAAGCAGAAATATAAAGTGAAAAGAAAAGCTGACAAATATGAGTATCATGGATTGGTGTACTCTTCAAGTAAGCCTAACATGGATCATGTGCCAAAGAAATCAGGGAGAGATCTAAGTGTCAGTTTTGACTTATTTTAATACCATTTGTTTAGGTTTTTGTTTTTCAGTAATAAAACTAATACAGGAAATTTGAAGATGAAAATAAACAGCTCATGGTGCCATCACCTAAAGCTACCACCATAAATAGTCAGTCTCAGGCATTTTTTTTTTTTTTAGTATTGTTTTCTGTGCTTTTTAATACCACAGTCAACCACGGAATGTATATTCAATTTTATGGCATCTTTGTTCGCCATAATCACAACATATTTCCTACATCAAGGACTCCTCACAAAGATGTTTTAAAATTGCTGCTTAATACTCCATTGTAAGAATATGCCAGATATTATCTGATAATTTCTATATATTGATCATTTTGACAGTTTACAGTTTTTTCTTTTGTAGTTAAAGCTGCAATGAATATCATTGTATATAAAGACTCTATTTTAGATTTCTAGAAATTCAATTACTGAGCCAAAAGTATGAACTATTTCAAATGAGATTTTTTCATCAGATTATAAATACCATGTTGGTTTGCTCTAACAGTTTGGTTCTATTTTGATTACTTTTCTTCATCTTATATTTGGGAGGCCAATTTTGAGGTTCTAAAATAGGAATCTGTCTGAGAATACATTGGTTATAGGCTGTTGGAACTGGCAGCGATTTGGGCTCTTCTTATCCAGCTACTTATTTTACAGATGAAGCTACAACGGCTGAATGAGTGAGTGACTGCCTTCCAGGGTTCAACCAGGACATGCATGGCTGTTGCTGTGGTAGAGCTAGGTCTCCTGAACTCCAAACCAGGATGCTCCTTATCCTCTATTGCCAGGGCATGGAATAAAAGGCAAATCCCCAGTGAGTACATTTGTGGATGGGAAGGACACTCCAGGAGGGAGAAATGACAAGGAAGTGAGAGTGTGAAGAGAGTCTGGGCAATGATAGACCGAATGATGAGGCTGAGCCCAACGCACTAAGGGATGTTACCATGAGAAATGAGTCTAGAAATGCAGAGGATAAATCTTGCTTTTTCTAGTCCTAAATTTTATTAATTACATAGTAGTTGCTAGATTTATAGAGCACTTTAGAGTTTAAAAAGTGATTAACATACACTATCCGATTTGATTCTCACCCCAGTCCTTTAAAGACAGAAAATAGAGAGAATGTTTTAGATTATTCATTCAAGATCACACGACAAGCAAACAGTGAAGTTGAGATTGAAATTCAAATCCCTTTCTCCACAGCCAAGATCGTGGCAAAATTAGTTAGACTAAAATATTACTATTTTTGTAGCATAATTCACAGACCTGTACTGTTGCTCTGCTCACAGTGTCAATCTTGAAATAGAAGGTTCCATTATTTTCTGCATTAAGTTTTGCTATGGAATGAGTCAGAGGCTCCTCCAGCTCTGGACTGTCAACAGGTACATCTTTGGGGCAGCCAAGGCAAATCATGGTAGGTAGTGGTATAGAATCCTCCGCTGAAAAAAATCAGGCTTTAGGTCAGCATGTGCTCTGAAGGAGCAGTCTAGCCTAGTACCTCTCCTGCACATGATCCAGTGTCCATTTATAGAGGGTCACGTGGCAGCCCAAGGCTCAGTAGTGAGTGGGTGGAGTTTGTCTGACCTTCACTTACTGCCTCTTCTTTTTTCCCCTCCTCAGAGCGAAGTGTGTTTGGAGTAATCTTCAATTGGAGGGTGTTAGTGACTTAACATGCTGCACTTTTCCTAATTTTTTACATGTTTAATGGAAAGTATAAAAAATAATGCTTAACTTAAAGAAATGACTCTCTAGTGAAAAAATTTTAAGTCCTACAATTCTGGTGAGCAGGAGCTTCAGGAATGCTTTTCATTGTGGAATGTATACAACTATCTTTCAAGTATGAGAAAAGCCAACTGTTGGTTAAGAAGTACCGACTTGACCATAAATTTGTGCTATCCACCCCTCCACTCTTGACTATAATATACAGGAAAAAAAACTTCAACTAAAAATATTTTATTTTGAGTGATTAAAAATGAGATACAGCTTCCCCAATTTACAACACCTGATGTATGAACATCTTGAGCAAAAGGAGGACCAGCTGACTTTGTACCTAAAGGCCAGCTTTGCCTAGAGAACATACATTTTCCCTTCTGCGACCATATTCCCTTCTTTCCACTTGCAGAACAGTCTCCACTGCACCTGCTACAGCATAACTGAGAAGAAATGGGGTACAGTGTTCTCAGTAAGGTCCTTTGGTCATATAGACTTTGCAGCATATCATGAAACCTAAAGCACAATTCCTGTGAAAAGACCTAGCCAGTTGTCTGAAACTAACATGCACAAACTTGTATTATCCATACCTGGATAAAGGTCACAGTTCTGTAAGAAGGAAGTAATTCTTAGCTGAGGATCCATGTATGCATTATCTGTACATTCACCAATATCCTAGTTTTTAAAAAAGTATAAGTGAATAAATTAAAAACATTTTAAGAACCTTTAAAGTAAATAACTAGTAAAAACGAAATATAGGATGTCAACTTTGCATAGAGAGTAAAACAAAACATAGTCTATTGGCAAAAGAGAATAAGAAACAATTAGGTAATAGCACCACCACCACCAAACACATATACACAAACACAGAAACATGAAATAAGATGACAAGAATAGGAATATATATATATATATATATATATATATATATATATATACATATATATATGTAAATGTAAATGTAAATGAGTAAAAGTTTCTTTTAGAAAGGCCAACTTTCAGATTAAGTAAAAAACAAAATCAATGTATTACATTTTTAAGAAAAATACCTTAAAAAAAATAAAGATTAAATATAATATATGAGCAAAGCTATATGAAGCAAAGATAAACAAAAAAGAGATAGAGTATTATTAATATTAAACAAAGTAAAATTCAAAGTAATAAAAAACTCATAAAAGTAGTAGAAAAGAATTTTATTTTTATAAAATATACAGTTTAGAAGCATAGAATCAAAATACACAAAGAAGAAAATAGACATGTGAATAGAAATGGATAATAATTGTGGTGGGAAAATTTAATATACAACTATAAATCTAAGACAGGACAAATGGATAAAAAATAATTAAGGTCATAGAAGAATTGAGTAACATAATAAAAAATTATTTAAGTGGTATTTTCATATGCTACACATGAATTAAAGTGATATTTTTATATGTATGATGCTAATATTTTTAACTGCTTTTATACTAGATCACAAAAAGGGCTTAATAAATTTTGCAAATCAAAAACAATATAGGCCATATTCTTAGACCTCAGCACCAAAAAGAAAAAAAAATCTCTAAAATTAATATCGTAAGTTTAAACAAATGAACAAAAAACTAACTACTTGGAAATCTAAATACCCTTGCTTAAATAGTTAGGGTCTTCCTTGGATAAGAAAAAATATAAAAAATAAAAACAAAAGCCATAAATTTCTAACAAACATATAAAAATATAATGGCTTAATAAATGCATATTAACTACACTGCTGATTGAGACAATGAAAACCAAAAGTGTTTTTGTCTATGAAATTAGCTATATTTAAAAAGTAATACTGAAATATATTAGGGTAAACATTGCCAGTAGAACATAAATTGGTGCATTTGGCAGATAGTCAACCTATATATCAAGAGTTGTAAGAGATTTTGTACAGTTTTATACTATGTATAAAGTTGAGACTATTCTGAGGAAAATATGCCAAATACAGAAGTAGCTTTATTCTCAAAATATGTTTGGTGAATTATTAATTATAATAAAAAATTAAAATAACCCAAATATAGGAAAGTAATTCAAAAAACAATCTACAGTACCTTTATTGGGATATTATACAATTATTTATCAAGTGTTTTAATGACATATAAAAATTCTTAGGTGAAAAAACGTAGCATATAAAATAATTACAACTATCAAAATACAAAATATCACTAAAAATTGTCTATATATACTTCCCTAAAAAAAGTACAAGAAGGAAATACATTCAGATACCTTTGGGTATTTGGTATATAGTTATATATATATATATATATATATATATATATATATATATATATATTTTGTTTGTGTATCATCTTGAAGTTTTCTATAAATGTATATTTTCAATAAGAAAACACATATATAATAAATGTTATAGTTTTTAAAGATATGGGAAATACCACATTTATAATATCTTAATGGGGAGAACAATGCTGGAAGTAGCCCAGAGGTTCTCAATTCTATCAGCATATTTGATTCACCTGAGTTTTTAGATCATTCAGACTCCGGAAACCCACTCCAGATCAATTAAATTAGACTGGGAGAGTGGCCTAGGAATAGGTACTTTTTAAAGCTGGCCAAGTGATTCTAATGTACAGTATGGCCTGAGGAGAACTACTCATGAAACCTCTTAAATCAGTGCTTTTCCAAACTTCGTATGCAAATGAATCATCTGAGAATCTTGTTAATATGCACATTAAGTAGGTTCAGGATTCTGCTTTTCTAACAAGTTCCCTGGTGATGCTGATGCTGCTGGTCCAGGGACTAAACTTTGAGTGGCAAGGCCTTAACTCTTACCAATGTGGGCAAAATATTTCATTTATATTTTATGTCCTTTAATTCTTGTAACAAACTGTGAGATAGGTGCTATTATTCTTTGCTATTTTACAAATGAGGAAGTGGAGGCTCAGAGAAGTTACACTAAAAATTTGATTGGCTTTGTGACTCCAACCAGCTGTTGCATCTCTCTGTGCTGCAAAGAGAAAACTAAATCGAGACCTTATAAACAGATGCAGAAATATTAAAGCAAGACAACATTTAGGCCTGTATAATCTCAAATGGCTAACTAAACATAAAAAAAAAGAGAGTGTGAATGGATGCTTAAAAGGCCACGCTATTTAAACTGACAAAGTTAAATGGTGTAGCTAGAGCATATGTTTTTAGAGGATTATATATATTATGGTAAAAAAAATAGAACATAAAATTTGCTACTTTTATCATTTTAAGTGAATAATTCAGTGACTTTAATTATATTCACAGTGTTGTACAGCCATCACCACTATTTCCAATAGTTTTCATAAACCCTGTGTTTAACTTTTTGAATAACTACCAAATTCTTTTCCACAGTGGCTATACCATTTTACATGCCCGTCATCAATGTACAAACGTTTCAATTTTTCTACATCTTCCAAAATACTAGTTATTCTCCATTTTTTTAAAATTATAGCCATTCTCTAGGTATAAAGTGGTATCTAATCAGGGTTTGTACTTACATTCCCTGATAGCTAATTATGTTGAGCATCTTTCCATGTGGTTATTGACCATTTGTATGTCTTCTTTAGAGAAATGTTTATTTAAGTCCTTTGCCCATTTTAAAACTGGGTTTATTGCCTTTTTGTTGTTACATTGTGGGGATTCTTTATGTATTCTGCATATTAAACTCTTATCAGATATGTGATTTGTAAATATTTTCTCCTGTGGGTTGTCTTTTTACTTTCTTAATAGTGTCCTTTTTATTTTTTTCTCAATTATGAAATATATACATACTTGATTAATATATTGGGAAGTATTGAAGAGTTTAAAAAAATATAAAGGATCAGAAAAAGCACCCATAGTTCCAACTGAAAGTTAAGCATATTTTATATTTTGGCATATTTGTTTCCTATCACTTTTAATACTTATACATTGAATGAATTTGTATGTATGGTTTTGTATCCTGCTTTTTTTTTTTACTTAACATATTATAATCATTTTACTAAGTCATCAAAAACTCTGCAAACGTAATTTTAATGGCTGCACATATTCTACTTTATAGACAAATTGTAATTTACTTAACCATTAGCTAAAATTGAAAATATAAGGTTATTTGTAAAGTTTTTTTAAATTAATAATAATGCTGAAGTTAACACCTTACATTTTAGATTTCTCATTTTCTTCCCATATAGTAGAATTTTAGAATTAGAATGAATAAAGAGCTTGCAGAAATCTTTTGCTTAAAGCACAGCCTTCTGCTAAAATGCAAATATACATGGGAAGGTCTTCATACCTTAGTTATTGAACATACACTAACTACTGCCACCTTGAGATACACTCTTTTAGCACACTCTTTGGTTGTGATAACAAGATATTATCCTAGAAAGTGTCACTTTCCAGGTGTTAAATCTTTAACAATCTAAAATTGAAGCACCAGTGTTGACCAAGGGGAATATTAGGATTTGTGAAGTTAGTTGCAGTTTACCAAAACAAATACAGAATGTGTTTATTAAAGAAAGATAAAGGTACAGGAGGGAAGGTGAGAAAAGAAGCAGAGACAAGTGTGAAGTGAAGGACTGTCCTCGGTTGTAGCACTTGGGAGCACCGGAAGGACTTGGAGCATAAGGGGAAGAAAGAGAGACAGGAAAGTGTGAAGACACAAAGTTACAAACTTGACTGTGGCATCGTTTTATCTCAGGCTATTTTAAGTTCAAGGCTATATCTGTAAACACTTATTGTTAGATGAACAGGTTTTTTTGACCAAGTAGGTAAGGCAGCTTGCACAGTGATGTGAGCTTCAGAGTACACAAGGGAATATGACTGTGAATTGGTGAATGCCATCTAAAATTTTAGTGACCAAGTTTTCCTACATAGCTAAGAGTTCTCACACCTCTAAATACTGTACACAAAATGCTAAGAACTTTATAATTAGGCTTTTGCCTACTTACACCGTTGAGAAGAAACTTGCAGTCTGGAGTTAAGAACAGAAAATTCTCCTTGGAACAGTTAGTTTGCTCAATTGAATAAGTGATTTTATAGTTCCATCCAACCACCACCTAAAACAATTTTGAATTGAATATTTATAAGGCAGTTTAGACATTATTCACAGTGTTATGAGGAGCTTAGTATACTGCCTGGCAAATCATAAGTGATCAAAAATATAAACTATTATTATTACTAGGCAAAAGTCATGACCAAATAAATATTGAGCATTTTATGACTCTCACATCCCTACACACACACACACACACACACACACACACACACACACACACACACACCTGAAAATAAAAATAATATATAGATGGAGTTACTGTATTTTCTGCCAGATAGAGAAAAAAATGTTCTATTGAATTTTATAAAATATTAATAATGCTCTTCTAGATGGCTAAAGAAAACTTTGGAACTAAAGTGGCCTTTACTGGTAGGTTCTCAGGTTCCCAGATTGTCAGATAATAAAACTTCTCTGCTTTATCCTGGGCTAGTCCCACTCTGATTGCTCGGTATGGACATAATTGAGTAGAACATGCGTCTTGCATTAAGGCAAGTTGGAAGATCTATTAAAGAAAGACAGGGAATGACTGACCAAAGTGAGTCCCTCATAATTAGAAACCTAGTCAACTGTCAGGAAAGATTTAGTGAACCGAGGCAATGGAAAGAGCGGATTTACAAGTATTTACTTTTTCCCCCTGATACGGAAACTATAATTTAGAAGATACTGAGAAATTCGTGCCAACCTTTTTAGGTATACTTTAATATTTCAGAGCCATTTTTGACACATTATAGCTAGGTGATGCTATAGTTTTCTTAAAACCTTCAGGCCAGAAGGCTTTTTCATTTCACCATCTTTAAGAAGAACATGTATGCTGACTCCCCATTTATTAAAACCAATCTCAAAGGAAGGGGTCTGTTAGCCACCCTTTTCCCATTTACATATTGCAATATCCGAATCACTTTGACTAAAGAGAAAGCTCTTTGCCTCCTGCACTCTTTGCCTCAGATGAGAACATAAAAGAGCTTCCTCACCACCGGTCGTGGAATTATGTTTTCCTTCAGCCAATGGTTTATTAATGAAACCCTAAACATGAGGAGGTAACAAATTTTCACAATACTTTGAGAAATGAAAAATTAAAGAGCAAACCTGTTTCTGGGCCCTTTTCACTTCTTTAAGAGCAAAGAGGTGGGAATGACCAGTGTTGTTGTTAAAATATTGAATAGCATGTCTCAGAACCGGTTCCAAGTCAGGGCTGGCAGTTGATATGGGGTGCGTGCAGCCAAGGCAGTCGTACTGGGATGTCACCACAGCGCCCTCGGCTTGACAAAGAATAGGGAAAAGGGCAGTTAATAAGCAAAACCTGCATTCAGATACACTGCCCAGAATAAGTAAGAAAATTTCGAAGGCCCCGGTAAACAAATTTTCCAGTAAGTCCTAGTATGCATTAATTAAAGAGAAGACAAGACTGCTTTTCAGTCAAAGAGAAAAAAAGCTATCATTCTCTTAGAAACAGACTACTGTGCATAATTATTTTAAATTATAGAATATATGAATTTATCCTTTTATAAAAAAGACATTACAGATATCTCATTATTTAGTTTTCATTGTTAATTAAAGCTCTTTGAAGCCTGGTTCAGGGTATGATACGTTTTGCATCAATTCAATCCAAGAAACGTGTATTTTGTACCAGCTGTAATATACCAGGCACTGAGCTAGACTACATGGCAATGTTAATTTGTTGGTAATGGTCGCTGCCTTGAAGGATCTGGGCAATGTTAAGTGGGAGAGATGGAACTGTAGATGGATCATTTCAATGTAATTTGGCAGGAGCTTTAAAAAGGAGGAGCCCAGAGTAAGCTAAGGACTTTTCTGAGAAGACGTCTGAGCCAAGAAGGGTAAAGCACAGTCAGCATCAACCAGGCAACATGAGGTGTGAGGCCTGAGGAATAGGAACAAACAGCTCCCAAGAAAGCAGGATGAGTCAGGGGCAGCCCCGTGGGATGTGGAGTACCCACATTCACCAGAGCTTAAAGCAAGAGGCAGGGAGTGGGGATTAAGGTCTGAGCAGTCAGTAGAAAGAGTTTTACTGTTGAGTCAGTCTGAGATGCTCTCTGGAGGCCAAGGGGTTACAAACTATATTCCAACGGTCATGGGCATCTTGACGAATCTAATGAAAGCTATGGCACGCTCTCCAGGAGGATGAACAACATTCTCCATATTATTTTGGAGTCTTCAGAGACCCCTGAAGTAAATTGAGAATGGTCTATTGTAAGAATGAGGAGCCACAGAAGGGGTTTTAATAAAACAGGTAAAATATTAACAGCAATGAGTTTGTATTAACAAATAATGTTTATAACATAGTCTCAATCCACTGGTCAGTAGAAGAACACGCTGTAAAGAAGGGGATACTCGCAAAGGAGTCCTAGGCCTCTTTGCCCAGGGGGCTCTTACTGCTCAGTGTGTAAAATCTAAGCAGAACCAAGAGGCCAACAGTGTTCTGTAACACTGTCCCTCAGTTGTTAGCAGGTCAACACAGCACCCCTTGTAACAGTTTCTTGGTTTTCACTCCATTAGTATGCATGTCAAGAAAAAGATTTACTGGGTAAATCTTACTGGGTATATTCATAGCTTTGCCCCCTCTTCTCCTTACATAAGTTATGTTGAATCAGGGCAGTGGGCAAAGTTAAAAACCTGGAGGAGAATTCTATGGGAAAGGTGAGAGAATTACTTATGAGAGAACAACAACAAAAAAGATGAGCACAGAGGTGAAATGGGAAATGGAGAAAAGACAAGAGAATGGTTTGCTTGACCTCAAAGGCAGTTCTGATTGGGATAAGGAAAGAGATGGAGCAGCTCTTTAAGGGTGAGAGGATTAGGGAAAGATGTAAATTTGGTTTCCACCCTGCCCCAACATTTCTAGAAAGATTTTTAAAAATTAAAATAAAGATTTAAAAATTTGAATTCTGAAACCCATTTGACTAAAAAGGTTTCAGATGAGGGACTGTGGACCTAGTAATAATTTCTGAAGGTGTGGCAAAGAGCTTTTTCTCTCATAGTATATAAGTGCTGTGTTCTGGATAATGTGAAAATTTGCTTGTGAGATAGAGTTCTTACACTGAATAATAAAAAGCTACTCAAAGGAAAATAATTCTAATTATTTGTGATTTTCTTTCTGTTTTGGACTGTTTTTTTTTTTTTTTTGATGCAACTTCTTGCAAGAGCTGAAACTCAAGAAATACAGTTTTTGTGGGTTCCGTACAGATTACTAAATCCATAATAAAACAACTGCCACTCTGGTGAGGTTCAAGAGTGTAGCTGAAGACACCGTTCTGGAGGCTCATATACTAAAACTCTATCTTGCAGAAGGCCAGATCTGGGATGGCTTCCGTGACTAACGTCACCTAGATTTGCCCATTCTTCAGTACCTAGCCCCTTTGTCACAAGAGGGAAGGAGCTAACGGGGTTACATCTGTTCATGGGTTGCTCCATACTTAGAGAGTCTACTATATCAATTTTGTTCATGACTAGCCATAAAATCTCAGGCAAAATACTTAACACTGTTGGGCCTGCATTTTCTCATCTGTAAAATGAGGATATTAATATTTGCCTCACAGAATTGTTGTAAGAATTAAATAAGTTAATACATGTAAAGTTACAAGAACTGTGGCTGGCTATAAGTGCTCAATAAAGTTAGCTGATATTACTTTTATCCTGATTATCATTAGTACATTGTTATGATTATACCTTCAGGAGTATCATCTAGTTTCAATCTACAAAAATGCTGTGTGTGAGAACTATTGCAATCCTCTTTTCTAGAAAAAAGCGAAGCTGAAAAGGTGAACAGCTTTTGAAAGATTCCAGGCCTGGTCTGGCCTCAAAGCTTATGCTTTTCTCACTCTAGGATGCTGCCTACAATTGAAGGCAGGTCTCATGTCTTCTAGTCCTTTCACAGGGCCCTGGAACACATCTATTACAGTATCACTCTCAGGAAGAGAATGGGTAGTGCTGAGAGGATGACTGGCAGGAGCCTGGCCCCAGCCTCAGGACTCCACTGCTCTTCCCCTTCCCCACCCCAAAGCTGCAAATGGCATCCCTACCACTGCCCTCTGGAGGGGCTTTTTCTATGTTGTGCTCCTGGCCCCATACAGAAATGGTTCCTTTTCCCCCAAGGCACCACCACCTGATGTGTCAGCTACCTGGAGTAATCTGGCAGGTCTGGGAAGCCAAAGTGAATTTCATTTTCCTTCTCTTCCCGACAATTGCTGTGCATTCTCCTGTGGCCTAAACAACAACAACAACAAAAACAAAAACAAAAACAGCTAAAACATTCACCTTAATCTTTCAAATGGAAAAATGCATCTAGTTCTGTTGCTAAATATGGCTTTCCCTCTTTTTAAAAAACTTGTCAAGATTTTTTCTGTGTTTTGAGACACAGAATGAATGCTTTTGTAGCCTAATCATTATTATTTATAAGCCACTGATATTCAGGAGACATAGAAGAGGCAGCATCGATGGTGAGATTTTAAAGTATAAGTTTTATGTTTAAGCCCTAGAGATATTTTTTTTCCACTCAAATGGACACAATGCTCTAGAACCAGCAAGCTAAACTCTACTCTTGACTTACCTTTTCAACTTCAGTGTTCGAACTGTGAACAGGATGCCGGTGTTTTGACATTAAAGAAGTGAATCCATGGACTGTGGAAAAAGTGGCTTGCTTTCCTGGCAGATAGCTTCCGAAGCCTCCCTTAATTAAGGCCTTATGTAGTCTCCCTTAATTAAGGGAGACACCATAAAACCAGCGGTGGTGGTGCAAGCTGATGTTTGGCTTTAGTTAGGTTAGCCATTGTTATTGAAACAGGGACCTTTGCATAATGTATCTACTTTTACCCTCCTACCTGATAAGGTCAATTTTATCTTCCTTCTAAAGGGAGTGCTTGGGTTCAGAGTGGTCAGCCAGCTGGAGGGAGAGTAGGATTTGTACTCAGGCCTATGCTGTGGAAGCTCCCATTGTCTCCCTTCAGCAGTGCTCAGTCTTGGCCCAAGTATTGATCTGTAGTCTCTCTGGGTCCATTTGTCCCAATTAGTCATTGGAGTTCCCTTTTCATGGGAGGGCTTTCTCCACATTTAACAGCTAACCTCTCTATGCCCCTTCTGTCTATGCAAGTACCCAGACATCAAGCATTTGACTTTTCTATACATTTGAGCGTTTATATGTATCCCTCACAAAAAGACTCAACAATATTATTTATTGTTCCCAGCACTAGTAAAAAAAATTTGGCAGATTCAATGGAGAAAACCGGAGGCTCCAAAATGTCAGCACACTTACAGCTTGTTCAGAATCTTTGTAGTCACAATCTTGCCAGGATTTGCCACTTTGGACAGGACAGTCACCCTCTTTGATTTGGTACTTGAAGGAATAAAATATGTCAGGGTTTTCCTAAAAAAAAAAAAAAAAAGCAATCAGAGATATGTAGGGTTCATCCAACTGACCTGACAGCAAACCATTTGAGTAAAGTCTGGTGCAGTTATGAATATTTAATCTCAATTTCATTAAACAAGTGCAAAACATTTATTAAAAATACTGAAAGATATAAATGTTTACTTAGAAGAATGTTCATAATATATTTTTAAAAGTCTGGTAAGTCACTCAGCAAAGCTGTTAAAATGTCTCTCAGTGGTGGGCGTACAGTTATCTTTGCCTTTCTTTTTTAAACAAACATTCCTGAATTATCTAAATATTTTTTTAAACAAATACATATTACTTGTACAACTAGAAAGCAAACAAATGAGAGGTTTTTTTCTTTTTTTATTTTTAAATTTTATTTCTTTTATTTATTTATTTAATTGAAGAAATGATTTAATTTTTTCCCCCTGTCTACCCTCCCCCTACCCCCACCTGGGCTTTTTCATTTTTGAAAAAAAGTATTAACAGTTATCTCTGGATAGTGTGATTATTTGCGGGTAATTCTAGTATTTTTATTTGCTTTATTTTGTTTTCTGTTTCTTTCTAGAATGCCATGAAATAATAAGACTTTTAAAGTGCAAAGGTGTTGAGTTAGATGAACTTTCAGAGGCAAAATCCTGGCATGTGGAGCAGCAAAAGGACCTGGCAGGTCATGTTGTCCAGCCCTTCACTTTGCAGGTGAAAGAAAGGAGCCCCCCACCACAAGTAGATGGAGCCGAGTTTAGGTAGCCTTCCACTTTGGAAAAGCAGAGCTAACTCAGATCCTAGGGTTCCTCACTTGTGGGGCAGGACTCTCTCAGGGTCTGTGCCGGTCAGAATATTTGCACCTGGGAGATGATGGAATTATAACTGCACACAAATTTTATTTCTTTAATATAGTTTTTTTTCTGAGTCAAGCTAGTTTTGCCCAGTTAATGGCATTGTGACTTACTTGCTTTTTCCACCCTTCTCCTTTGTATGCCTGCCCTTTAATCATTAAGCCTTAGGTCTATAATCACGAGGACAATATGTTTCAGTTACACTAAGGATAACATTTTAGCCTTAGGTGTGTGGGGGGAGTTGGCGGGGGGAGCAGAGGGGCAGGTTGTTGAGAGCAATAGCTCTCCAGTGTCTCCAGGACTTGTGCAACTCTCTTTTGCTGCAAAACCTGCACATATCTCTTCTTTGACTCAGGTGAGCACAGGAGGACAGACCCCTTTTGCTCCTGTAACAGAGTCAAGCAAGATAGTCTCTGAGGTTCCTTCCAGATCTCAGATTTTGATAAAGCAGTAGTGGTGTGGTATAGACAATACCAAGTAAAGTGATTTTATGGACATTTTAGGGAAACACACACACACACACACACACACACACACACACACACACATACACACACACACACACATTTGCCACAGATGTCATCCAATGAAGACAGCACCAATAAAATGTTGCTGAGGGCACCAGGACTCACATGACTATACCAGTTTGTGAAACAGAATGGCTCAATTTTACTTTCAGAAAGAAAAAATAAATGTCCACTGAGTTTTTTTCTTTAACTTCATCATGTCAAATGGCTGGATTTTTTTCTCCACTGAAGTAAACAATTGCTTAACCATCTCTGAGACAGTGAAATTCATTTAAACTATTGAAAGATTTGTATTTATTGAAATCACATGTCCTGTCAGGATTTATCTTCAACCTGAGTGCATCAATAAGTGATTAAAAAATATTAAAAACCAACTAGAACATTGCTGTTACCTTTGATGCATTCGGCCATGTGGATTTCATGGTAGGTATTTTGTCTAATGAAGTAGGACCATGTTAATCTCATTTCTGACTCCTCGTAGACATACCCCACACTTTTGCTCTAGCTTTATTGAGGTATAATTGACAAATAAAATTGTACATATTTAAAGTGTATAACGGTGATATGATATACAGACACTGTGAAATAATTACCACAAATAAGCTAACTAACATAGTATCAGCTCAAGTATCTGTGTGTGTATATGTGTGTGTGTGGTGAGACTGCTTAAGATCTAGCCTTATAGCAAATTTCAAGTATACATTACAGTATAATCAACTCTAATCACCATGTTGTACATTAGATCCCAAGGACCTATTCATCTTGTAATCAAAAGTTTGTATCCTTTGACCAACATCTCCCCATGTTTCCCATTCCACAGCTCCTGGCAACCACCATTCTACCTTCTGCTTCTGTGAATTTGACTTTTTTAGATTCTACTTATAAGTGAGATCATACACATACAATATTTGTTAGATTTACCCTCTTAAGCATTCCCCTCCGCATTTGAGGTCTAGAGACCTTTGTATTTGAGTCTAAGTCTGCTCATATAGTAAACACTTTTACTGAGGCCTGAGTTCCTGGGTTATCCCACACTGCACAGTCCCTTTCAAATGATTCCATCCACCTTTCTTTCATGTCACTGTAGGATACCACTCCTCTGATCTCAGAGGAAGGCAACCTTGGTGGCCTGAGGACTAGTCATACCTTGCCCTGCAGTCCTAGGCCAGAGAGTGGTCTTTTCTAAGAGCTGTAAGCTTCTACCTTTGATTATCAGTTCTTTGGTGATTGGCTGTGTGTGCTCCTATGTGAAGCCTGGGTTCCCAGTGATAGCACACATCCCAAACAACCTCAAGGTTAAACATGGCTCACTCACCGTCCTGGTGACTTCTGTTATGCGGTACAATACAAACTGGTTGCCACTTTGTTTTTCCTTATTATATGTCTTCAGAGCTGCGTCCACAGCCTTAAATACATCCTCATCATTGCAGTCAATTTCTTGTGAGTGGTACTCCTGGGTTACACTTAGCGGCAGCATGGAGCAAAGGAAAAGGATGGCAATTGACTTCATGATTTAACAGTCTCCCTCTGAGAGTTTCAGCAAGAATGGAGAGCCAACTTGGATGCTGATTTTAACTCTCCTCAGACTTTTATCTCCTCTGCC
This sequence comes from Macroglossus sobrinus, assembly GCA_004027375.1. Classification (NCBI taxonomy): domain Eukaryota; kingdom Metazoa; phylum Chordata; class Mammalia; order Chiroptera; family Pteropodidae; genus Macroglossus; species Macroglossus sobrinus. The sequence continues at coordinate 255,873 of PVKZ01000400.1, forward strand.
TCTCCTTCTCCTCTCTCTGCCTCAGCACTCCAGGGCCCTGATTGGATTCCTGCTGCCATACACTATTTGCCCTGTTTGAAAGGGACAAATGACTCTGCTGGGTTATCTAAGCAGATTTCAGATTGGAACATTACAACACTGGGGTTGTGACCTGCTTGTTTGTTGTATTTGGGAAGCAGATGGGAGCACAGATCACATTTCTGAGTAATTACTTAACTCCATATAGCAAATCAGAGCAGAATCTAATAAAGGAAGAGGAAAAAAACACAACCATCTCTGTTAATCTCTTTCCCAAATGACTTGCCCAAAGCCATTTATGAGGGTCACCACATGTGATAACAATGCAACAATGCGCAGACACCTTTCAATAAAATTTCTTTGCAGGATATCTAGCTGCAGAGAAGCAAGCTGCTGCCAATCCTATTGCATGCCTGGGGAACCTATGCACAGCAACACACTGAGTACAGGGAGTCTCACACCAGGACATCGGCACAACTGAAAGTGAAAGGTGGGCATCCTATCGGGTCTCTGGCCAAGCCAGCCTCTTTCCATTCAACTGTGCTAGTTGTAGAAAGAAAAATGCTTCCCAGGGTGGAGGAGACAGGCGAGAAGTGTAAGAAGATATGGGCTGAGTTATGCCCTGCCTACCCTGTCCTTGCTTTTTGTTTCTGCTTTGGTGAATATGGGGGTCCTTCTCTCACCAAACCTAGGTGACTTTTCTAATAAAGTCAGACAATTGAGGGAGAGGAGGTCTAAGGGTGGGTTCAAGATATGGGCTAGCTCTTAGTAGATGCTTGCTCTCAAGTCCTAGCCTCTCCCCACCCCCAAAAGATGTTTGGCTTCTTTGTTGTTGTTGATAGGGACTCTAGCTTGGCAATTCAATCTCCCAAGAGCCCCTGAAAGGAGGAGGGGTCAGTGTGGGCTGAATGATGGCCTGGTAGCAGAGTGGTAGGAACATGAGTTTGACAGGAAGTCTAACCTTGATTGCAATCTAGCTCTGCTACTTAATTGCTATGTGATCCTGAACAAGTCAGGGTCATATAGCCTTTTTGAACCTCAGTTTCCTCACCTGGAAATGTGAAAAATTGTAATACCTTTACTAGATTTTTTGAGGAGTGAATGAGAAAAGGTACAGGGCCTGGTTCTTATAAATTATATCTAATATTAGAGTGGGATGGTTAAGAATCCCTGACTTACTGAAGCAGTTTCAGGTGTGAGGTGATGGCAGAAGGTAGATTCTAGTGTGCATGCGTGCGTGCGCATGTGTGTGTGTTGGTGGGGGGAGGGTGTAGGAAATAAAACTAAGGGTGAAAGAGACTTGAGTAAATTTTTAGGCTGGGTATAAGGAGGTGCCCACAAAGATGTAGAAGCTGAAGATGGAAGAATGAAGGCATGACTGATGGTGCATGGTCCAGGAGGAGTTAGAAAGGAGCACAAGACTGATCATGGCAGGTGTTTCAAGTAAAAACTGAGAAACAGGACTTGGCGGAGTATATAGGCAGTATAATAAGCAAGAAAGAATGTGACTTTGGAGGAGACTGATCTGGGTTCTCATCCCAGTCCCACAATTCACTGACTATAACAAACATTAAATGTTCATACACTTTTTAGCTATCAGTAACAAAAAAATCTAGAAAAGGTGCAATTAGTGGTATATTGTCTAAACCTCTAGCCTGATGTAAGCTCCCTAGAGTAGAGATTGTTTCTTACCCCATTATTCATCTGCAGCAACTTTGTTTGTATATTATAAATGTATTTAACTGAACTTCCAATCCTATTTTTCTAGATAATATTTCCAATAACTCAAGTAATGTTTGTGAAAGTACTTTATAAATTATAAAACACTACTCAAATGCTTCTGTTAATTATTAAGCTGTTGTAGTTTTTTTGTTTTTGTTTGGTCTTTCTGAATTTCATCTTTCTGTCCTCTTTATCCAAGCAGGCAAACCTGTGTTCACATCTCCATGAAGAAATGTGATTCTGCAGGACTGATAGTTTATGGCTTGTGCCTGTTCTGATCGGTTGTTGTATTTGCATTGGCTGGTCAGTGCTTGTGCCATATTGGTTATTAAATATTTGGGGGATTTTTGTGTGGCTCCAAGAAATGAAATCTAGCTATACTCTAAGGAGGAAAGTAATATGGGCTGCTACCAACACCATTTTTTTAGGGAAAGAAGATGAGACCCAAAGAGATTTAATTACTTTCTTAGGATCTTATAATCAATAAATTGTAGTACCAGGATTAGAATCCAGATTGGCCTCCTCTAAAGTCAGATTTTTTCCTACTCATTATATTGCTTGTATATATGGCCAAGTCCTATTTTCTTTCCAGTTTTATTGAGAAATAATTGACTTACATCACTGTATAAGTTTAAGGTATACAGCATGATGCTTTGGTTTACATATATTATAAAATTACTGCAATAGGTTTAGTTAACATTAATTGTCTTATAAGATAAGGTAAAAAGAAAAAAATTTCTCCTTGTGATGAGTACTCTTAGAGTCTACTCTCTTAACAACTTTTCTGTATATCAAATAGCAGTGTTAACTATAGTTACCATGTTTTACATTATGTACCTAGTTTTTATTTTCCTTAAAACTGGACGTTAGCATCTTTTGACCACCTTCCTCCAAAGTCCTATTGCTGACTGAATCTTCACTCGAAATACCCACCATGATCAGCCTTGTGTTCCTTTCCACTCCTCCTGGACCACTCCATCATCAGTTATGTCTTCATCCTCCCACCTTCAGCTTCTCCATCATTGTGGGCCCCTCTTTCTTCCCAGCCTAAGAGCTTATACAAGTCTCTTTTATCTTTCACCTTTTACCCTCACACTCTCCTCCATTAGAATCTACCTTCCGCCATTACCACTTACCTGAAACTGCTGTGGTAATTTAGGTAGAGAGAATCTAAAGTCTTATTAGCTTGCATCTAAATGCTTGAGGTTGGTTTTGGAAGAAGGGAAAAGAAAGGTGATTCAAATGTAAAAAAAAAGAATCCCCTGGCATCAAAAAATGAATAGAGAGAACTTTCTGAGACTCGAGAGTCCCTAGCCTGGGAGAAGAACAGAGAGGAGTGGAGGTCTGGAAGCAGAGGACACCTTTGCTCTGCTTTCTGGACATATAGCCTAAAAAGCAGCGGGATTCCAGGAAGAGAACAGCCATGTGATATCTCTGGGCAGACATGTCCATCAGTAGTCTTACAGAGACTCCTATATTCCCAATTGGAAACAGAAATTGTGCATAACCTAGACAAAGAGTGATGTGAACAGGGTAGTAAGCACTCCTCAGCAGGGGGACCTGGTGGACAAGTGATGAAGAATCAGGCTCCTCTTGTACCCACCACCCAAACACCTTGACACTATGTGAGAGTCTTAGACTGTGGCACAACTTTATGTGGGAAGCAGCAGGATAGAGGAACTCCAAAAAGGACTGACGTTAAGTTTCATTTTATCCTAGCAGGATGGCAATCTGAAATAGAAATTAATGTGTTCTGAAAATAAAGTGATATTTCTGGTGTCCCTGAATTTATGGTCATGATTCATGCCTGTAAACTTCTTTGCAAATTATAGCCTAAGCTTTGTTTGCTTCATAATTAAATTTAGAACTTATTTTTTAAAATTAATTTAGAGAACTGGAAATAAGAAGTAGGAAAGAATTTAGATCACTTTTAAAAGAGTAATTCTTTATGTAATAAATACATGCCTTCTTGGTATGCCCAGCTACAGTGTAAGTACCAAGAGGAAAGCTGCTACAATTAAAGGAGTTATTTCTAGCAAATAATGACCTTCAGGGGATCAGAGATGTGCCTCAAGTGGTGTATTGGCCAGTGAGAGCATTAACTTCTGACTTGTGGCACTGAGATCTCCCCTCTCTCCACTTGTCTTTTCTCATGTTGTCTCCTCTCTCACACACATTTTGCCCCACCCTGAAATGAAAGTAAGGTTTAAATAACTTTTAAATTTTCATTTGTTACTGGTTACATTTTATTTATGGTTTTAGTTTAGAACATTATTTATTTTTCAAAGAACTCAGATTTTCTTTTAGAAATGTATGTGCAAAAAACTGTGAGACTTGTGGAAACTCGCTTTTGAACTCCCCTGGACATGATTCAGAGGCTGATTGAGGAAAGGGCGGAATTTCTGACTTTAGAGGATTCATGCAGTCTGGCAATAAGAAGATGGGAAAGTTGGCTTCAGGAAGAGGAAGAACTTCGCCTTTCTTTAGCGGCGGGAGTCGGTAAATATCTCTAACAGGTCTCCACTTGAAGGGAACATGTCCCTTACCTGGACCTCTTTTTTCTGAGTGCTTAGGTGGTGGGCCATGGCCCCAACGATGTTGATCTTGGGGATTTTGACTAAGGGGTAGTGGGTCACAGGGTCCATAGTCATGGAAATCATGGCCATGGGGATGGTGTCCATGAGGATGGTGTCCATGGGGATGATGTCCATGAGGATGGTGTCCATGGGGATGGTGTCCATGAGGATGGTGTCCATGTGGATGGTGTCCATGGGGATGGTGCCCATGGGGATGGTGCTCACTGGAACTATGATTATGAGGGAGTACATGGGTCCCATTGGTGCCAAAATGGAGGTGATGACATCTTGAAGGGGGCAATGGTGGAGGAGCTCCTGCTTGAAATGATGGTCTGTCTGAGTGACTTTTCTCTTGTAGAAGAGGTGGGCATCCACATTTATGTGGCTTGTGAGGATGGTGGTAAGCCCTGGATCCATTGGGCTTAAATGGAGAATGCTCATGCCTACCAGGGTGGAACGGATGGCCCAGATGGGGTGGCATATCACTGAAGTTTCTATGTTCCTGGCAAAGGGCACAGAAAAGTGAATACCATTGTGTAACACAAAAGAAGTTAGATATTTAACTTGAATTAGTCAAATGGCTCCTGTACTTTTGAATTCAACAAATCAATTTTAAAATTAGAACACCAAAAAAGGGTTCTCAGGCTTTTATCTAGCCAAGTTGACATTTAAAATACAAACAGAAATTATCATCTGCCACTATCATTGCTTCACAGCAGCAATGATATTTGGATAACACAAGAGTCAGAAAGATAATCTCCGAGTAAAGAATGGTCCTTTAAATAAAAAATGTTATAAAAAACTTTTCTTATTTTCTTTATTTTTCTAATTTCAAAATACAGTGGTAAAATTATATTGTAGATGATAATTATCTATAGACCAGCATTTGAAAAACTAGTACCTTATAATTTAGATTCTCAGAGTTCTGAGGCATCTGTATAAGCATCTATACTTCCAAAGGACAAGCATTTTACCTCTTTACCCTCCTCGTTCAGATTTTAATTTTAAAAAAGAATCTATGTGGCTATGTTCATGGTAACAAACCTATCCACCTTTCTCCCTTTTTTGGTTTGGAATATGGATGTTTGGATTATTTTTAGTTTTTGTTTTGTTTTGATTTTTTCTTTTTGTGGTTGTAAAAAATACTATATACAAAAGTTTCTACACACAGATAGTCTTATAAACTATTGTTTTTCATCTTATTTTACATATCTTATATAATAAATTTGAGGCTAATTCATTTCCCTTGAATTCTATGCCTAATAATGAAACTAGGAATTATTAAATCTCAGCACTGGAGTGCTGACTTCAAGGGCCATTTTTAAATTCATTAAAAGTTGATTAAATTGATTATGATTTTACTTTTCTGCCAAATCTTACCCCTTCCCAATTCTTGGAAAAAACTTCATACTTCTTGTGTCATACCAGCAATTGTACTCCTTTCCCCAGGAGCTAGTCTTTCTGTATCCCTCCCCACCATCTCATCATTCTCATTTCTCTCTCTCGCTCTCTCTCTCTCTCTCTCTCTCTCTCTCTCTCTCTCTCTCTCTCTCTCTCTCTCTCACACACACACACACACAGCTATAAGAACAAAATACACTATGTGTGTGAAAATGTCACTTAGTCTGGCACTACTCACAATAAGGGCTACTTAGGCAACCCACCTTAAGGTTGAAGACTTCACAGTTTATGACAAGGTCTTTTGGCGTTTCCATGTCAGAGGTCTCTGCATCATAGGACAAATCTGCTCTGCAGAATCCAAAGACCTATAAAGAAGAGAGAAGCGTGTGTGTGTGTGTGTGTGTGTGTGTGTGTGTGTGTGTGTGTGTAAGTGTATGTGTGCAGGAGGTATAAAGATGTCCAGCTAGAGTTGTGAACTTTTAGACATTCTATAAAGGAGAAGGAGCTCTAGAAAAATCAGGGTAGGATTATTAAACATCTTTACCAGTTATTTAACAGTATTTCCTAGGCTACACTTCAGAAAAAATTACTGATTCCAAAGGTTTTCTTTATGAGTCGCTGTGGTTCTCTTCCATGAGTGATCACCAACACTGAGCTTTGCCTATGGGTGGTAGTGAGGAATATCATGTCACTGATGCCTTGACTTTAGGCCAACTCTTCTGCACTGAAGACCTAAGTTTTCTGTGCCTAGAGAGAATGAAGAGTGGTGTAGAAGAGAGATTTGTACAACTTTAACTGGTTCCTTGGAAGAAAGTTTTGGAAAGAAGTATAAAGTTTACAAAGACCCTGTCAAAGTGACTGTCTGCTGGACCTACCCTAAGTACAGAAGCTACAGCTGGCTGGCACTCATATGCCCCAGAAGTCCCTAAATTCAGCTGTTAGACTCTTTTTTAGAAGAGACTGTTAAGCACTGAGGTTCTGAGTACAGTTTTGGAGTCAGATAGGCTTATTTTAATCCTGGCTTCATTATTTACCAGTTGCATGAGTTTAGACAAGTTGCACAAAATTTCTGAAACTCAGTCTTTGTTTGTAAAATGAGTAAAATAGTTTCTACCCATGGGTTGTGGAGAGCTTAATTAAATGAGATAATGCTGTGAAACACTTTGCATTGAGTTCTTCTTCTCCAGTTTCCATGTTTCTGCACTGAGTTTCATTACCCACACCAAGATAGTTAAGAGTTTGCTGGGGAATGGGAATGTCTTTTCTGGTAGCAGGAAGCAGGATTCCAGAACTGCTTCAGGTTGAAAAGTTGAATAGCCAGACAAGGAATTAATGAATACTTCCTCTCTACTGGCCCCAGAGAATGTGTTGTTAAACTCCAGAAAAATCCTGGACTTGAAATAAGAAGTCCACCGTTAAAATCTTGTGTCCTACCACTTTCTATCTAAGTGCCCTTGGGTAAGTGTTTAAATTTCTAGACCCTTCTGTCCCAGGAAAATGGAAGCAGACACTTTTTTTTCCTCAGTGGGTTTGTCACACAGCTCCAACAAGGCAATAACATATATGGAGGTGTTTTGTAGACTATAAGTTACCATATAAATGCTGAGTATAATTAATAAGACCTTCCTGCAGGTACATGAGTATCAGTTTATAAATGATTAGGGGAAAAATTCTACTGGATTGAACATAGAAATGAGTTCAGCTTAATTGTGAACATTGGGCAAAACTGTTACTTTGCCGAGTCTCAATTCCTTCTTATTTGTTAAATGAGGTCTCTGTGATGAGTAAATGAGATGAAGTGAATGAAAGAACTCATGGTTCTTATACAATCTAGCTATTATTTTTAGCAAAGTCTTTAGTCCTAGTGAGTTTAAATAACTCAGTGGTAAGTTTTGGTATATATCATGTGTACTTAAAAAATGATATTCTCATGATTCACTTAATTTCTCTGTGCCTCAGTTTCCCCGTATGCAAACCAAAATAAAAATAATATCTGGTTCATAGGGTAGTTGTGGGGGTAATATATATGTAAAGCACTTAGAAGGGTACCTGGTACATTGTAAGTTGCCTCTAAATGTTACCTAGTATTTCACAGACATCTATTATACTCACATTAGAATGCCAGGGAGAACGGTAATTGGAGCAGTTCCTCACAGAGAAGTCCACATAGTAATTGGTTCTTTCCCCTCCTCTCTAGAACAAAACAGGATCAAAGCAGTTTCAGGAACATTAAAAAAAAAGTCAGTAGCTACCTACTATCCAATATACTGTAAACGACTATGAGTATTCGAAATCACTATGTGCCATTTTTCTTATGATCTCTGCCTTCTAAAACCTATTACATAAGTGATAAGGTTAATACTATTTTATTGAAAAGTTTCAAATAATATAGAAATAATCAAGCATGGCATGAAAAATCACCCTTCCTGAGCCCCAATCTCTCTCTGAGGTACCACTATTTACCATTCAATGTATTTTTCCTTCCAGCCTTTTTCTAAATATGTTGTGCATGTAAACACATATGTAATCATTTACTATAAAGGGCTCATAGTCTAAGTATTGTTCTGTAATCTGCTTTTTCCCTTAGCATATCTTGAAACTCTTTCCAATGTATATATCTCCAAAATAGTCTAAGTGCATTATGTTCATCCCATTGCTTGTATGCATCATAATCTATTTAACTTGGTGTTTTCAAAATGCAAGACAACTCAACTAGCTACTCTATAAGGTCACTTTGAGTGGAAGACACTTGGGTCCCTGGACTGGGAGGAACTGTCTAGCTCCAGCCACACCACTGGGTGTGGCGAGGTAATTGCTCAGAGCCTCTGTTTTCTATCATATTATTAGGAGGTTAGGACAAGATGATTTTAATGACTCACATAGCCCTAATATGTTCTGTTTCCCTCTCTCTTTTGGTTTGGGGTTTCCCTCCTCTCTGTTAGATATTCACACTCCCCACAACACCAAAAAAAGTAAAAGACTGCAGGAGGGCAGTTCTGTGGTAACTGCTGCCTGTCTGTTAAGGCTGCAAAAGGGCCTTCGATGTAAAAAGCAGTTGGAGCAGTTAGGCCAGTGAAGTCAGTGAATTTGCACCTGCCAGGGCAGAGGCTGGGCTCTCAGACTCTAGCTGGGCATTAGTGAAGACTCACCACTCTCACAACTCTCTCCACTTGGTCCACTCTGAAAGAGGCAAAGTCACTATTCTCTTTTTTGTACTTCTCAAGGGCCTTGTCTGCTTGTTTTCTGTAAAGCTCGGTATCCTCAAAGTAATCGAAGAGTACGGGGCTGTCTTTAGTATTGGCCAGTGCAGAAGAGACTGGAGAAAGAAGATGGCGCTTTGTGGTTACTGGGTGGGAAACAGCAATGTCAATACTGAGGCTTAACACATATAAGCATGGTGGCAAGAACAAAAAATAGCTTCCATTTTACAGATGGGCAAATTGAGGGTTGGAGAAGCTAAGAAACTTGTTCCAGATCAAATCAGATAATCAACAGCAGAGCTAAACTTAAATCCAGATCCTTCTGATGCTCAATTCTCTGTTGTAACAATATTCATGATGCTCCCCCATCGTTCATAAAATGTTAATATTTTAATGAACGCTTCTTACCTCTGCCAAGGAGAGAGAGGCATCATTAACATGAAGTTTTGCCCAGAGAGAAAAGAAGATTCAGCTCAATCTTTCTTTAAGGCAACTTCTTGAAAGAGTTGCTTGACTATGAAGTTTTGTATATTGAATCACATTAAGATTTGCCATTAAAAAAAAAAATTCTGTGGTAATTCTTTTTGAGAAAATTAAAGAACATGGGATTTAGAGTCAACCCCAGTGGGATAAGGTCATGTATTTTGACTGTGTTCTTTTGGCCAACTCTTTGAACTTTTTTGAACCTCAATTATTTCATTTCTAAAATAGAAAGTATCATAATCTTTACTTCATAGTCTTGTCATGAGATTAAATGAGATGACGTATGTTTAACCACTTTATAAATTCTAGTAGTAATACATAACTTGTAGATGTTGAAGCCAATACTTACTGAGTGCTAAATACTTTGCAAATGTACAGACAGACCACGTCGTTTAATTCTAACAAAGATCTGAATGGGCAATACTGTTTTCATCCTCATTTTACTAATGAAGAATGCTTAAAGAAGTTAAATAACTTGCCCTCAAGATCATGCAACTAATAAGTGATGAGGTTGGAATTCAAGCAACTCTGACTCCAGAGCCCATGTTCTCTACAATGATGCCATAACGTCTCACACAGATTTCTATTTTTACGTATTGAATTTCTTTAAAGGAAAGTACACCAATAACAGGGGAAAACCGTCTCACTTATCTTCTCAAGAGAGTGAGTAGTAATTAAGCCCATGAGGTCAGGGACTGTTTCTGACATGTTCACCATAGAATTATTATATGATAAATGCCACAGTACGATTGAATTCTATATTAGTCGAGAATTAAGTAGAATTTTAACAGATTACCATACCAGAACTTGTGGTGCAGTTAAAATCATTCACTCTAAGATCCTGAGATTCATTCATATGTGTGGTAGCTAGTACCTTACATTGTCCGACCACCTGTAAGAAAGAGGAGTTGGTCATTGCATACTGCTTTCCTCAGGTTGAATATGAAGAAAAAAAGTGACACAACGTATTCCTACTGTCCATTTAACATTTATTTGTGTTTTTTTCTAAACAAATCCTGTCTCAAAACCTATCATTTTTAAATCTGTTTCTGTGTGTTAGATGCTATAGACATCCAAAACCCTCATGAGAACTAGAGAGAAACTATTTCAATGGATCATGGCCATATCCCAAACATTTTAAAGGAGAAAAATGCTGAAACTCCTATGTATGTAAATGACTTATTTTCTGGAAACTAAATCTTATATCTGTGTTTATTCATAATTTTGTTCTCTTGTGGCAGAGAACCTGGGATCAGAGTACCCATGTGCAATGTGCCAAACACTCCATTCCTCATGGTAATTGCAACTAACCCTTTTGGCCATTCTTGCAAATGGGACCAGTCTTCATAGGACACAATTACAAGTTCATAGGCTCCTAGACCCATAGACAGTCAAGTCCAGGAAGGACCTTAGAGTTTATCTACTCTGAATCCGTCCTCTTATTTTACAGCTGAGGATACAGAAGTCTAGTGACATTAAGTGATTTGCCCAAGGTCTCATAGCGGGTCATGCTATCCCATAGAACCACAGCTCCACGGACTTATTTCAAATTGGATTCCCAGATATGGCTCTCAAGAGAATATTACTCAAGGTAAACATAATCCTTATGAGTAAAAAGGCAGAAGCTGCTCTTACTCTTTTGCTGTGTTAGCAGATACATACAGCTACCCTGAGTAAGCGGAGTAGACAAAAGTCAAGAATGACAAGAAGAGGAGGGTGGTATCATGTTTACTTACTATATTAGATGGACGTCTGGAAACAGCTGGCTCACAGTCATCCCAATGTTTCCCGGATCGGGCCGGACAGTCAGATTCTTTCACATCTAACACTAAATAATAGACTGTCACAAATTCCTGAGGAATGCCAAGAAAATAACAGGTGAGTAAAAACAATCTCTTTATTTCCTAAACAGAATTTCTGCTCTTCTCCAAATCATTGCAGATATCTACCTTTGTGTCACCTGATCTATTTATTTTAATAAATAGCTTCAAAGTGTTACTTCCAAATGTTCTTTTTTTAACTCATCACGATGTTGTTTCTGCCCACGAGCTTTAAAAAGCAATAACCAAATAGCAGTGTTGATTTGGGTGGAGGTGTTGAAGGTGTAAGCTTATAATTACAAGTGATGACAGCCATATCACAAGTTTAATCTGTATGTGCAGCACTGTCCTCACCTTCCTCTATTCTTGAACTTGATTATTATTTCCTTGGTGTCAAGACCCACAGTTTATTATAATTTTTCTCTTAGCATTTGATTGGGCTCAGAATCAGTGCTTTTAAGTATTTACAAACTGACTGATAGTTAAGGACATACTAATAACAAATGTTAGTTTGAAAGAAAAAAAAATAGTCTAGAGCAGCAGTAGAAATTAAACAGAAAACCCTGACCAAAGCCATTGCATTGTGCGAAGCATTAGGCTTAAGGGCTAGAGTCACATTGGCCCCTGGCGCATGATCTCCCAACTCAGCTCTGCCATTGGCAATTCCTCACCAGTTTGTTCAAGTGGGCATCAGCGACCCGTAGCAACTGGAAAAGGTAGCCATTCCGACGTCCTGTATTGATCAGGTCTACTGCTTTCGTAGCCAGGGGCTCTATAGCATTGCAGTCTGTGGGACTCACAGCACAGGAATACTGCAGCATGATCAAAAAGATTAAAAGCAGAGCTGCAGTGAATACCTTCATTGTGTTAGAATGTGAAAACTATTCCTTGTTATGGTATACCACAGCAGATAATTTTATGCAAGCTTTCTAAAACACACACCTGCACACACTGTTGATTAAACAAAGTTTTTATATATTTGTGTTGTATAACTGGGGATATTCACCTTGACCCCTGGTTAAAATGTCTGTCAACATTCTGTAAATGATTAATGGGTCCTGGGGACAGAAAGTTGAGACATGCCACTGGTGAGTGGGTGAAACTGTGATCTGCTCAAATCTGGATATTTCTAGTAAATAGCAGATCCAAAGTGTGTTTTCGACTGTAAACACTGCCTTCATTGGTGTGGGGGGTAGCATTAAAAGTAATTTTCCTTCAACTGCCTGCCTATCTCAGCCAGAAATTTTCACCATCAGTCCCTCTCTTTGGATCATGGCACTAGAACTCTTCAGAGAATGCAACTGCATTATTTAAGGGAAGTAATGTGTAAATGGTTAACACCATAAAAGAAATTGAGTTCAAGTAGAATAGAATGACCAAGAGGCTGTTGCTTTTAAGTCAGATCTGAATTTCAACTCTGTTACTCTCTTATGTGTGATGCTGGATAAACTATGATATGAAACTTCTCTAATTCTTAGTTTCCTCATTTATAAAATGTCAGAGAGTTGGAATCATAAGATATATACCCTTTTCAGATTGGTTTCTTTCACTTAGCAATATATGCATTTAAGGTTCCTTCATGTCTTTTCATGGCTTGAGATAGCTCATTTCTTTTTAGCGCTGAATAACATGTCATTATCTGTATGTATCACAGTTTATTCATTAAACTACTGAAAGGAATCTTGGTTGCTTTCAAGTTTTGGTAATTATGAGTAGAGTTTAACATCGATGTGCAAGTTTTTATATGGACATAAGTTTTCAACCCATTTGGGTAAATATTAAGGTAGAACACTTGTTGGCTATTATGGTTAAGAGTATGTTTAGTTTTGTAAAAATCTGCCAAACTGTCTTCCAAAGTTGCCGAACCATTTTGCATTTCCAACAACAATGAATCAGAGTTTCCCATTGCTGCACATTCTTGCCAGCATTTGGTGCTGGTGTTCTGGATTTTGGCCATTCTAATAGGTGGATATCATATTATTGCTTTAACTTTCCATTCTCTAATAAGACATAATGTGGAGCATCTTTTCATATACTTCTTTGCCATGTTATATCTTTTTTTGGTAAAGTGTCTGTTCAAATCTTTTGCCCATTTTTAAATTGGGTTGTTCATCTTCTGATTATTGAAGAAGTTACTTTTAAAGATTCATCAAAGAGAACTCTTATTACCACATAACTTGAAATGCCCGACTCTTAAAGTTTTAACATAGAAGATTAATGTTAGCAATTTGTAAGCCACTGATTATTTGCATACAAGGACTTCAAGTGGTTAATGATTACAGCATTTGAGTGTATTTGCAAGATTATAGGATTAGCTTGCTTGTATGGAATTTGCAGAGTAAGAAAAGAAGATCAAGGATCCAAAGCTAGAGAAACTAAGAGATGAGTCTACAAGAAACCCGAAGGTTTAGGGGAAATCATCAGAAGGGTAGAAGGATCTGGAGAATGTGGGACAATGTCCGCTTGAGAAAGTTTGAAGAGAGAGCAAGAGTCAGCATTGACAGATACTTGAAAAAGACTATGTAAGTGTGAATGACAATGCTTTCTTTGAATTTAATAAAGTTAACTCAGCAACTTCATCAAACTGGCTTTTTCTTCTGCAGCCTCTATCTCTGTTGATGGTGCCCTTGTCTATACACACACACACACACACACACACACACACACACACAAAGAGGACATAAAGTCTAGGGTCCTTTAATGCCCTTTTTTTTTCAGTGTAGGAGGGTGTCTGGAATGCCTTTGGGAAAACCCGTACATGGGACTCACAATGGTTATCCCATTTGCCTCCCAGATTTATTCTTTGCCTTTCTCTTCCTGGCTGTTTCAGGAGGCAGACTCCTGTGAATTTAGTAACCCAGGCTTCCCTCCTGGCTATTTTACTACTGGGTTAAAGAGCCAATGAGAAGAGGAGATTGGAGGGATGGAAAAAGGGAGAGGTCAGAGTGTTCATTCCCTGCTCATTTCTGCTTCAGCACTTGGATCTGGCAGTGACTGCATCTCTCCACTAGGGCAGTTCCCTGCCAGGTGGCAGGCCTCTCCTCCAGTAGGTTCAGCTGCCCTTGGGCTTGGATAAGACCTCTCCTTCAGCCTTCTCAGGCCGAGTGATAAAGCATTCTTGCTATTATCCAGGTGCCTTAGCATCTCTTGTTCCCTTAACTAGGCCTACAAGGCTTCATTACCTTCACTAAAGTCTTTTCAGTTGAACTATCTGAGTAAAATTGTGTCTCCTGCAAGACATTGATTGAAACAGGATTTAAGACTCCACACGACACCCCACTTAATTAGTTTCCTTCTTACAAGAAGCAGGTAAGAGTAATATGGTGTAAATATTGTCTACAGCTCTTAAGTAAATTATGTTAAGGCCTATGTGCCTCTTCTAAAAAACAGCTACTAGAATGGAGGTTAATGGTTATACTCACAAATTCACTATGTTCTCTGTGGTATTAGTTTGCTAGGGCTATCATAACAAAGTGCCACCAACTGGGTGTCTTAAATAACAGAAATTAGTTTTTCTCATAATTCTGGAGGGTATAAGTTTGAAATCAAAGTGTTGCAGGATTAATTTCTTCTGAGGCCTCTCTCTTTGGCTTATAGATGGCCACTTCTCTCTGTCCCCACATGGTCTTCGCTCTGTGCTCATCTGTGTCCTAATCACCTCTTCTTATGAGGACACCAGTCATTTGGATGAGGGCCTACCCTAATGACTTTATTTTACTCACTTATCTCTTTAAATATCTCGTATCTAAATACAGTCATATTCTGAGGTCTTGAGGTTTAGAATTTCAGTACATAAATTTTGGTGGTCACAATTCAGCCCTGTCATATTTCAAAAGATATATGTGTGTGTATATTAGTATGTATTACATATGTTTGTGTATATATATGTATATATACATAATATACATATCACATATATAATATATATATGTTGTATACATTTGTTCTTTTTTAAGTGAAAAAATTAGGAATGGATATTATCTGGGCTCCTAATTTCTTCTCTGAGAAAAACTATTAAAGAAGCTAGAAAGCTCCCTAACTTAGAACAATTGCTGATTCCTCCTAGTCTCAGATGCAAGCCACAGGCAACTGTCTCTTTCATCTACCCCCATTGCTAAGTGAATTTATCAAGTTCTGGGCTTGGAGCTTATTCAGACAGGTAAGAAAAAAATCTACCTTCACGTCGAAGGCTCTGCAGACAATATCTGATTAATACTTGATGTTGAAATAATTATGGAATAAAGGAAGTGAAACTCTATGATGAAGCCCAGTCTCTTGGTATTCTTCAATTTCCATTTTATTTTGATCAAAAGAGTCTTAGTATGCTCTTGTTCATAAAGAGGAGGGTGTTCCTAAGGATAGCAGGCCCTATATCAGGGACACTTAGTTAAAAGTCAGTAACCATTAGAAAGGAAGAGGTAAAAGACATGAGAGAGGAATTTATCCATGGAATGAGACCTGGGCTAGTATAGAAGGCATACAACCTAGTGTACAAGTGGATGATTTAGTCCCATTTTCACTTCTAGTCAACATGATGAGACTAAGAAGAGTAAAAAAGACATACTTTATCAGCTATTCTCTACAATCAAACTCTCCATCTCCCTTCCCCACCACCTCTCATGGGGTCAGGGGCACTGCATCCCCATGGAACTCTCTATATGGTTCTTATGGTGGGAGAACAAGAGGGTGAGCACTCTGGGCTGGTCCTGGGCACTTGGCAGAGCATTTTTCTTCCTTTGGGAAAGGCAGGACAACCAGCTTCTCCTTCACAGGCCCCAGGAAGAGGAAGGAGACATCAAGAGTTTCTCCCTGGGGATTCGTGGTTAGATTTAGCTGCACAGGGAAGGCCTTCACAGGACCTTTTTCCTGAGAACCTTTGGGCTTCTCATCATCCAAGTCAAGGAGGTATTGGGCAGATCCTTTTGGCACAGCTTTGGAGGGTGAGTCGGTAGGGGCTGTGTTTTTCTGCTGGGGCTCTTCCACCTTGGGTAGGTTTGCAGATCCCTGGTTATCAGCAGAGTTTTCTTCTCCAGGGGTGAGAGCCTGAAATAAGAACACTTTCGATAAAGAAATGTCCCCCCAGGGAAGTCCCTGCCATGCCTGGTACCACACTAAGCTATTCTGTGTCTTCCTGATCAAATGTTTCAAAGGGGGCCTAACTGGAGGGATGGGCCTCTGGTTAAAGGGTCATAAAAACACAACAGATAAGGGCCGGAGGGAACCAAGACCTGTTGAAGCTTGACTGCAAGTCTCACAGATTCATAAATGGACAATGGTTCAAAAAGGGTAAATGACTTATTAAATACCCCAGTGAGCTGTCTCCCTGCTCCTCATAGTGGAAGCAACAGCAGCCACCTTTTATTCTGTGCCAGGCCAAATACAGCGTCCTTTATCCAGGTTTTCTCACTTATTTCTCAAAGGGATCTGAATGAGGTAGGCATCACAACCCTATTCATTGATGAGGCAACCATGACTCACAGAGGTAAGAACTTGCTCATGGTCACACGGCTTGCAGATGGCAGAGCAGGACTGGAACCCAAGTGGCCTGTCTTAATCACTCTCTCAACTATACCAGGCTGTTGCATAGTAAGTGCTCAATAAATACTTCTGGAAAGGGACTGGATATTTTCATGAAAACAGCTTCTCTCTATGGTTTAGGGTAAGGGTCTTTGAGAGACCAAACTTATTGTCTCAGAGGCCTGAACCATCCAGATTAGTAAATCCCTGTTTCTGAAGGGGTCTTATTTATTCTGCAGGAGCACATTGTGACTAAAACTAAAAGTAACAGGTCTTTAACCAGCTATCCTATGGGTGTGACCTCAGGGCAGTTTAAGTAAAGTGGTGATCAGGGATCTGAGGAAAATAAAAAGAGAGGGTGGGGTTGGGACAGCTACAATGCAAATAATCTTTTCTTTTCTTTTCAGGAAGACAAATAATTAGATTGAAAAATACCTGAGATTCAAAAAAGTCACAAGTCACAGAGACAAACTTTTCTGAATTCCAACTCAGAGAACCTTCGCAAAGACCAATGGGCTAAAAAAAGAGAGAGAGAGAGAGAGGATAAAAGGTTGTTTGAGTATTACACTATCAATAATCATAAGTAGAAATCAACTTGCTTTCTGCTTATGTGGACACGTAGCCAATCAATATTTCTATGGTACTACCACACAATAGGCAGGCTTTAAGCTAATTCTCTCTAGAGCATTCCTAGAAGTAATCAGCCAAACAAGGCTAAATTGCCTCCAGTGATGGCAAACTCAGGTCTTCTTGAGGAACAAATCCTATAAGAAAATTTTTTATATTTAGCAGAAATCTGCATCTATAGAACATCTACCTCTTGGCCTTACTTCTACCTTTGGGTCTTCAATTCTCATATAGCAACCCTTTATGTACATTCCATCTGAGTTTACTCTTCTCAGATGAAACCACTCTCAGCTCCTTATTTTTTTATTTAAAAAATAAAATAATTTTGTTTTCTTATTACACTCTTATTAAAGTGTAATCATTTTTTAGAATCTAGTTTTTTTAAAACACCTGTAATTGCATGAGAGATACCTGTTTCCCCACAATGGTTTAATTTCTTTTCTTCTAATCTTTTTTCCTATGTCTATAAATTTTTTCTTGTAGAAAAATAGGATTATACATATAATTTTCTAATTCTTTGTCACTTAAAATTATATTGTGACTATCTTTTTATAGCACTGAATAGTCTTCTGTTATCTTTATAATGGCTATCTAATATTCCTCTGTGTTATTTAACAAGTTCTCTTTTGTTGCACACAAGACTGAATCTCATTTGTTTTGTTTAACAGCGAAGCTATATACTGCTGAAACTAGAGTAGTCTACAAAGAGGGAGTTTGAGTGTAACTCCCTTCACATGTTGAGTGTATGCTTAACATGTGAACCCTAGAGTTTAAAGACATATAGACTATGGAGATTGAAATATGCTTCTCACTCCGAGCATTCTAAGAGCAGGATCTTGGAAAAAGCAGCCTACTATGGTAGAGTAAGGAGAAAGGGCAACAAAGAGAAGCCCATTTCCACTGTTTGCCATAGTAATAATGTGTGAGGGTTCCATAGGACAAGCAAATGTCATAGGTAGTACGAAGGTACCCACCCAAGGGAATTCCAGATAGATATGAAGCATTTAATAGTAAAAATCTGGGAGCTGAATCCGAAAAGGGGTGGTTCCAAAGAGTCAGCTAGAGAAAACATTATCCTACTAGGACCAGACCTCTGAATGAATTCACACCTGTACCACCTGAGAAAACCAGCACTGGAGCCTGTCTCATAGAGGGCCAGGAGAAAACTATATGACTGCAGGTTTGGTTATATAAGACTTTGTACTCTTTTCCCTAATCCTTTCATTCTTCTTGGAATGTGGAAGATACAGGATTAAGCAAAAGATTGCAGAAGGGGGAGAAAGAGTGAAAGCACAGATCTTGACACCTTTTTCACATTTGGTATTAAGCTCCAGGTAAGGCTTGAGCTACAGAGAAGGAAAAGCATTGTATTGAATACAAGATAGATGTTTTGATTCAGAATTGACTAAATAGAATTTCTTCATACCTAAAAGTAAATTTTATTTTTCTAAGTGAAATTATTCTTCTTACTAAAAATAACCAGAAAGCTATGGGACCTGCCCAAGATGTCATTGACAAGTGAGAAAGAAAAATCTTACAAAATAAGGTGAAGATGTTTTCCAAATTATTCCTTAAGAAAATTGAGACTATTTGATTAACTGTTTACAAAAGGCTTTTGAGAGACACACTTTATACACAAAGACATACATCAGATAAGCTGGGGCCACTGTATATCCACATGCGAAAGAAAGAAGTTGAACCTCCTACCTCACATCATATACAAAAATTAACTCAAAATGGTCATAGACCTAAATATAAGAGCTAAAACTATAAAACTCTTAGAGGAATACATAGAAGTAAATTATAGTGATCTTGGATTAGGTGATGTTTTTTAGATATGACACCAAAAGCACATTAAAAAAAGAAAAAATATACAAATAAGACTTCATCAAAATAAAAAACTTTGTACTTCAAAGAATATTATGAAGAATATGAACAGATAGCCCAGAGAATGGAAGAAAATCATATATCTGATGAGAGAATTTTATCTAGAATATGTAAAAAACACTTACAATTCAATAATAAAAAGACAAATAGTACAATTTTAATATGGGCAAATGATTTTAATAGACATTTTTCCAAAGAATATATTCAAATGCCCAATAAGCACATTAAAAGATGTTCAACATCACTACCCATGAGGAAAATGAAAATAATAAGTAAAATTAGATACCACTTCATACTCAGTAAGATGGCTATACTAAAGAAAACATAATAAGTATTGGCAAATCTGTGGAAAAATTGAAACCCTCACATATTTTTGATGGGATTCTAAAACTGGTACAGTAACTTTGGAAAACAGATTGGCAGTTAGTCAAAAAGAAAAACATAGAATTCTTATATGATCCAGCAATTCTACTCCAAGGTATATACCCAAGAGAAATGAAAACATATACTGTTTGACATTCCTTCTTAAAGAGTGGTCCAAGGAATGGAACACCATGCCGTCTTCCAAATATAACTGGATTTGTTCAGCTAAAAGCAGGACCATCACTAACCACTGAGATTTGTCTGTTTTTCACAGCCTTTTACACTTGATCTTAGCCAAAGGACCGAGAAGCAATTTTACAGCCTCCTATGATCATTTTCTGCAAAGGCATAACACTCTTGATGAAAATTGCACTTACAATAAAATATTATTGCACGTGGGCCAGCACAATCTCTAACTGATCAGTTGCTCTTTGAGAGGAAGAAAGGTATCTTGTGCATTACAATACCTCATGTATAATTTATTTTCAATAAATACATGTAGATGACCTGTGAATATAAATATTTAATTATGAAGACATTCAGGAATACTCACCACAGAGTCAGTGAGCTGAAGTGCACAGCTGCTGGCCTCAGATTTGGTACATGATGACTCTTTGATTAAATATTCCACAAAGTAGGCAGGGCCAAATACCCACTGGTATGAGACAAGAGTTGAGAAACAGAAATCAAACCTCTCCATGTGGAGAAATGACTGAAGTTTGGCAGCATTATATTCACAGAAACTACACATCTCAGAGTCTTTATCAACACAGGTCTCCTGTTGCTTCTATACTTCCTATTGTGATCAAACCATATGTTATAATTTTGTTATTTAGAAAATATAACCAGCATACCTTTCTTCCCTTCTTAATGATTTGAATGGGTTCTAAAAAGCTTCCTTCAGATGAGCTATTTTTCCTCATGTAGATTTGTTTTTAGATTAGTTTTTCTATTAGCTTTTCTTTACAGAATGGATGTTAACATAATTCAAATATAAATGAGTGTCCACTTCCTCTAACCCATGAAATTAAACATCTACTCCAGGCCTTAACATAGAGCAGAAATAGACTTGCTAAAAGGTCCATGGTCAATTTGATAAGAGAATTTAGCAGTAAATAGTGAACCTATGTAGAATAATTCATGGACGCTATAAATTCATTTCCATTGTTGCCTTAAGGACAATGAAGTAAAATCAAATCCCATAACAAAAGGAAATACCATGGAATAATTCAGAAACCGAACCGTGATTGAATGTGCATCAGGTCTACCAAAGTAGGGAGTGAGGAAAGGCTTTTGGGTTTTAATAAAAAAGTACCTTAACATTCTCCTCTCAGTTTAGAAATCAATAGCAACAGTCATGAGACACTTTGGTGGTATAACTGGGCATTTCAACCTCACCTGGCTAGAAGCCCTGGTGACTTTGAAGAGAGCATACTGTTTCGAGGTGCTCTCATTATTGTATTTTGCAAGAGACTCAGTGGCAGCTTCCAGGACTCTGGGATTTGACAAGTCATCAGGGCTAGGGCAGTCGGGGCACATTCTGTGAATCTTTCTTCGAGAAACTGTTGGTGTCAAAGGGAGCACAACAGAAACAGAGATTGAGAAACTAAAGATAATATTCACTTTCAGCAAGGATGGCATTGTCTGGAATGAAACTTAGCTGCCAGTAGTGAGTTTTCTGCAATGAGCATGTATTACTTTCATAATTTACAAAAAAAAATCAAAGCAAAATTTTTTCACCTGATACATTTATTTATCCTAGGAAATTTGTTCAAAAACACATAGTATGTGTGTTTACAATGATATAAAAATATTTTTCCCAATTAGTAGCTTGATATCTTCCATCATCATTGCCTCTGTGAAGCAGGTGTCTTAAAAGGTTGGGATTTCATTATTGTCATGTCTTATTCACCTTTTAGTCTCCAACACCTGAGATAATATATAATACATGGTAGGTGCTTAGAAAATGATGGTTGAATGAATGAATGAGCGATTAAGATGGAAGATGGAATTACATCCTTTCTGATTAGAAAAATGCAAGTGAACCAGAAAGCAAAAATTCATCAGATCACTGTGTAACTGCATAGACTAATCACTCTAATGGTACAGCTAGAATTTCTGACTGGGAGGAACTGGGGGTGGCAAAACTCGTGTAAAATTCAGGCTAGAGAACTTGTTTGCAATTTGTTTTTGCAGAGTAAATACATTGTTTTGATCAACTGTGTTTAGGTGGATGTATTTGGGTGTACTATGATGGAGTTATATCTACAGCTTGTCGCTCCCCACATCATTCCCATGTGTCACTTCCTGATCTCCCATACCTCTGGTACCTATGAATTACATTTGAGTCCTGATCTGTTTTATTAGCTGTTGTTCTCTAATTTATTTAAGTAAGTTTCATCTTCACAACCAGAAAACCGTGGCTAATAAAATATTTGCTCTGCTGCCTTGTCTCTCAAAGTAACTAGCAGCAGTGTTATGACCTGGAGCTTATTACAAATGCAGACTCAAGGGCCCTGCCCCAGATCCATGTAATCAGAATCTGTACTTGAATACACAAGCACATAACAAGTTGACAAGTAGCCATATCCTATTTATTCATGTGTTAGATGCTTGCTTTCCAAAGAAGGGCCCAGAATGAATGCACAGGCATATTTGAAATGTCATTAGTTGCAGCATCATTCTTAGTCCATTTACTCATTTATTCCACAATATTGTAGACTCTATAACTGATAGGAACTGGGGGAGGGTTATAGCAAGAAAAAAGGGATAAAATATTCTATATGAAATAAGACATGAGACTCCAAATCAAGGCAGTGCATGGTCTATATACTCCATGAATAGTTAGGTTACAGTTGTATAGGAATGAGAACAGGAAAGCTTGTTCCTTTCCTGAATAGAGAACATTGTGGGAAAAGCAGAACTGGCAGTGGTCTTTAAAGAATGAATATGAGTTCCAAGGGCAGGGGGTACCAGGGGAAGGCATCCTCAGTGGAGGGAAAGGGACAAGCAAGTTGTGGAGACTGGAAAAAGTGCAATATGTGTTCAGAAAATAATGAGGCATTCAGTTGGATGAAGTGTAGAGTTGGTGTCATCAGGGAAGTAATAGCAGAGATACCTAGAAAAGGAGTGGGAGCTAAAGTAGAGATGAAGTCATTTATGTCAGACTAAAAATTTAGGATTTAATGCAGTACTCAAGAATAAATTTTTGCAGGTGATGTGGAAAGAAGAGCAGTGCAAATTGAATTTTGCTGGCAAGAACCTTGCCTTGGTATGAGTAGAAAGTAGAATGGGAGAATCCTATACATTCTGGACATAGCCCTACTTAATACTCTTTTTTCATCTTTTATTAAAATTAATAAAATCAGAGTACTCTCTTACCTGGGCGAAGAATACAGTTATAAGCAGGCAAATAGAGAACTCTTCTTGGCTTGTTAATGTAAAATATTGCTTTGCACTGACCATAAACCTGGAACCAACAAACACATTTTATAAGATGATAAAACAAAATCTTTAAAATACCTCCAAATAAAATTGGACATTTTATTTTTAAATAATTTTAAAATTTTGGTCAATTTTGATGGCTTTCAATGTGAGAAACTACCAGTTAATTATCAAGCAGTCTAACCTTCTCCTGGGACACAGCTAGACTACATTTTCCAGCTTTCTTTCCAGTTAGGCGTGACTATATACTGAGTTCTAACCACAAGAAGGTGAGCAGAAGTGATTGTAATCACTTCCAGGTCTGGCCCATGAAGATCTCCCATGTGCAATCTATCCTCCATGCTCCTTCTCTTTCTACGGCTTGATCAGATGAGTATAATGTCCATAGAAAGCATGAGTTGAAGGTGGCAGAGTCTAGAGCCACAGAGTGGAAAAACCTAGGTCTCCAAGTCACTCTTGGAGAAAACCCCTCTCCTGATCAGGAATTTTCATTTTGAATTTTACATAAGTGAGAAATAAATTTCATTCATGTTGGAATTAGTATATACTTTTTAGACTATATGTTATAGCAGCTAGTGTCACCTTAAATATAATTCATGGCAGGATAAAAAGACTACTTTTTTTTTAAGATCAGATAGGTGTAGTTTGACAAATTTGGTTAAATAATTAGAAAAAATATCTTGATCAAATAGTTTACTTCTAAACAATTCTATACTCATAAAGTTTCATATCAATTAAGGGAAATAACTCAGGATAATTGAGAATCAAATGAAATCTGACCATATTATTTTCAAGATTCTTCAATGGTCATCTTTAAAAGGATCAGTTCTAACATCCTTTAGGTTCTACAATTCCAGGAAATCCTTCTGTGGCACCTCTGAGAGCTCCCATGCCATGTAAGCCCTTCCTCTCCCCAGCCTCAAACTTTATACCGGTGTTCATTAAAACTAAATAAGGCAAAATAAAACAAATAAGAAAGCTCTCCCTTCATTATTTATATATAAATATAAATGTCTTCCTCAAACACATCTTGAGAACTACACCTTAGATCTTGTTCTCACAATTTAAACAATGACTTGGAACCTACAGGAGGGTCTTAAAAGTAGAAAACATTTGGGGCAACTTTTCAATTCTGGGGTCATAACTCTAATGAGACTCCCAGAAATTCCTCTGATTAAACTCCATTTTGAAATTGTAATAACTACCCTGGGCACCATGCCCAAGACAGTGAGTATGAAGGACATTTAAAAGACGGCACACATTGAAAAATTTTTACTCTGTAGACAGAGGACATCTAGTTTCTCCATGAGAGTTCCTGGACAAGAGCACTTACCGATTCATGAAAGCTCCTCGCCTTACAGCTCTTCCATGCCTTCTTGCTGAGCACATGGCAGTCAGTTTCTAAAACGTCCAGTGTGAGATAGAACACAGACCCCAGACCATCCTGCGGGAAAGAGTGGAGAAATGTGCCACATCCTGCATGAAGCAGAAATCCCTAAAGACAGACCGAAAAATTCTCTGATTTATGGCTGAGCCAAAGGCTGTAATGTTTTTGATGATTTCTTATAAACTGTGGGACACTGGACAAGTGTCAGAGTAGGATACTATTAAGACTTGATCCTAGTAACAATAAGGGCTCATAGCTCACCCTAGCAGAGGGGAGCAGAGCATTCTCAGCAGGTTTCCAGTTTGCAAAGCACCACCAGCTTTTGTCTCTGGGTTCCCATTCCCTGGCTGTCCTCTGCAGCTTGTGCAAACAGCTGCCCCAGATAGGAAACTGTCACTTGCCTGTCTGTGTTCTCGGACATCGCTCACTCGGTTGAGGCTCAGCACATAGCCGTCTTTTCGGTTGCTGTTCATGTCCTGCAGGGCGAAGCCTGCCACTGCCAGCACGTCTGAGTCGTTGCAGCCACGGGAGAGGAGAGGCGAGAGGCTGAGGGCCTGCTGGGGCAGAGATTCCACTGTGTAGAATGTGGCCACGGAGCAGAGCACCAGAGGTAGGAGCAGACCCATTCTGTAGGGAACAAGACCCAGGACAGATCAGTATATAGAGCTGAGGTGGTGGGCTGCTTATACAGAGCTCTGTAAAACCAGCTTGAGTAGTTTTTAATCACAATCTGAACTGGTGACCAGGATTTTATTTACAATGCCCAATTCTATCTCCTTGAAATCTAAATGTGGATTTCCCTGGGTCAGTACTTTGGATGGAATTTGCCAATGTTTGTAACTTTAGACCCCTGAGCAATCTCATATTTATGTGTACATGTGAGCAAATTTAAGTTTCCTAACTGTTTTTTCAAAAAGTCATAATAAACACTTGGGTCAAGGCTCCTAGGAGGTCATGATTGGATTCTAGTTTGTATGCAAGACTTCACTGGAATCAGAATCTGCAGACTGACATGTTCTGCCATCTCTCCTAGCACCTCCATATCAGCCTATGTCTTCAGCCACACTAATAGTTATTCCAGGCTTGGAGCCCAGGGTAACAATGACAATGGTGCTCAGTGAATTCAGACTTCCTGCCTGATCTCCTGCGTTCACCATTCTTAGACCAGGAAAATGACTCTAATCCCACATCACCTTTAAGAAACACCAGTGAGATTCCTGAAGCACTTTAGAGTCTGGCTAGAAAGTGGTCTGTACAGTCTCATTTTGTTTTTTGTTTTTTTTTAAACAAAAGCTTCGTTTAAGTTTCTTTAAAAAAGTAAATGGCTTATCAATAGTTCTCACATCATACTCCAAATCTACACTTGCTTCTTGGGAGCTATGGGGAAGCAAGCTCATAAGGAGACTAAAACCTAATAATATTGTTAAGAGATAGATAATGATTGCTAGGTGAGCTAGAATGCCTGGAATATACTGGTTGGAACTCTCACTTTTCTCTTTCAGCTTCTACTTGGAGTTTCAGAAAGTTTCTACTGATTAGAACTGTACAAAACACAAATATCTTTAAAAACTTCCCATTAAACACATACGCGCGCACACACACACACGCGCACACACACACACACACACACACGCACACACTAAAGGTAGTTTGTCTTCAGGGAAAAGAGCCAAGACTGGAGGGAAGCTTCTAACTTAGGATATCACAGAAGTTATTCTGTAGAACCTTAGTCCATGAGGTGTGTGCTTCACCCATTTTACCCCTCAGCCCCACCCCCCTCTTCCCCCTGTCCTCAATGTTCTATGCTCAAATAAGTTTGGGAACAACTCAAATAAGTTGTTACAGCTTACAGTATGCCTTACAGAATTTCAATGCACACTAGCATGTTAAAAGTTCTCTAAAGCTTTGAGGCAAATAAAACAATTTATACCACAATTTCCTACACTTTTCTGACAATAAGAGAGGTGTTTGTAATACTTATTATTAACCCACAAAATACAGTTTTAGAATTGCTCCACTAGTAGAAAAGGATGTCTATCCGTGAGTTTTTAAATAAGAAACTGGTCAGAGGTATAGAGATTTTGACTGGAAGTGAAGATATTCTAAGTGAATTGAAAGAAATCTCCCTCCAGTCTAAACCAAAACTAGGGTTGTAGTGAGCTGTAGCTGAAAACAATGAACTAAACATAGGCAAGGCATTTAATATTGTCTATGTTTATTTACAACTTTAATTTCATACTAAACTTAAATATAATTGTTTGTGTTGGATATAAGGATTTGTAAGAATTATTGTAGTTAGCTATTGTGATATAATTTAAATTTTTATTAAAAAGTTGAATGGAAAATAGTTTCTCTCATTTGATAACCAAGCATTTAAAGAACTAAATCATGGCTTTGTAGGTCACTTGGTGGTGGTGTATAGACACTGAAAAGTACCTCAGTGAGAATTTAGTGAATGTAACCACCACATTTCTCAGGTGAGAAAACTGAGGTTTAGGAAGTTGGCATGTCTAAACAAAAATGATAAATGAATTGGTGACAGAACCAATACAGAAAGAACCCTTCTAGTTTAGAACTCTTTTCATTAGACCAAATATTATAGCAATAGCCTAATCGCAACTCTTTTAATTGCCAACTGAATGAACTTGGAAAGTATTTTAACCACTATAAGCATCAGTAGCCAGATTTGTAAAATGGGCTAATCATAGCACCTGCGTCATAAGAGATTATGTACAGGGAGAGCTAGACCCACGCTTAGCACACAATGGTAGCTATTGTTATAAGTATAATCATGGCAGTTGCTTGAAATTCCACAAGCACTTATTGAGAATCTCGGCAACACCAGGAATTGTGTTGGGCTCTCTGGAATCAAAGGCTAATAAAACTAAGTAGAATAATAAGATATAGCCCCGAATGTCTGCAAGCAAATGAACAGTTTTTGAGTCTTGATTTACAAATCCAAATGTAATGATCATAGCTCCTTAGAGATAGGCATTAGGCATGGTTTTTAAATAGAAGTAACAGTAGGAAGATGGTTGTGAAAACCAGAAATGGGTATGGAAACTAGAAGTTCAAATTCTGAGGTGCGACAAATATTTGCAGCCAGTGAGTAAGCAAACATTCACGGGATTGAGTTATGATTGGAATAGAGTTGGAAAGGATGGAGGGTACAGGAATGGAGAGGGGCCAAAGATTGCCCGAAGCCTGAGGATATACAACTGAAATGAAAGGCGGGACTCAAACAATCAGATTAAAAAGGGATTAAACACTGATGGAACAACAGTTAGTAAACATGGCTTTACTAAGCCAACTTTGACCCAATGTCCTGATTCAGTCTTAGCTGTGTGACCGAGGGCAAGTGGTATAAGCTTTATGAAGCCCAGTTTTCTCATCTGTGAAATCAGGTTTAGAAACGCACAATTGCTGAGAGCCCTTTCAGTTCTGACATGAAGACATTCCTACCTTTCTCTTTATCTGACATTACTCCATTTTCAGGAGATATCACTCCTCAAATCCAGTATGATGGCCAGTGTTCACCACCACCCAGGGATCTGGGTTTCAACTCAGTCTCAACCTGAGCCCGCCTCCTTCTAGGTTGCAGAGTGTGGGAGCCTAGAAGAGATGGCAGGGGAAACAGACCAGTCTCTGGAATCAGACTCAAGTTTAAATTCTACCTCTGCCATTTTCCCGTTATGTGGCAAGAGACACTGGGTATGCCATAAAATTTGGTTTTCTGTCCATACACTGACCAAAGAAGGAAAGAGAATTAACACTGCTGAGAGCCTACTGCATGCCAGCACTGCCGAGTGCAAGAAACTTATACTTAATCCTCATCAAGTCTTGTTGGGAAGTAAATACATCCCCATGTGATGACTATCACCAAAAGCATGCGTCCTTTTCAATTCCTCATGTGTGGTAACATCTGCCAAATTAGGAGACCTAGAACTTGATTGCATGACCCATTTTCCTGGAGGAGCTGCAATTATGGCACATCGTTTTCTTTCGGTGGACACTCAACCACAATTCAGTTGCTTTTTCTTTCTTTTTTTTTCTTTTTTTTTTTTATTTGGCCTGAATGTGGAGGGTAAAGGAAATTCTGATGAAGAAATAAAAGGAAATGGATTGGAGGTTAGGGGACATGGATGACAGTGGTCCAAGGGTACAAAGTCCAGTTTTCGATTAATCAGTTGAAGGAAAAAAGAGAACTAATCTGGATAACTTGAACACAATTCTTTGATTATATGTCATGAATCTAAAAAAAAAAAAATGCAAAGAAATCTTTTTTTTTTACAAGAAACTCTATATTTATTTATTTTAAATCAAGTTTATTGAAGTAACGTTGGTTAATACAATTATATAATTTTCAGGTGTACATTATAATTTGACATCTGTATATTTCATTGTGTGTTCACAATGGGGGAGGGTGAAGTAGGTAAAGGGGAGCAAAGAGATCTTGGGCTCTGCACCATAGGCTTGTTTCTCCATAACAGAATGGGTGCAGGAATCCCTGACTCTATTTTGTATGTGGTAACACTGAGCAAATGTTACTGTTATTTCACTGTTTAGGAATCAGGATTCTCCCGGGGTTCTCCCAGGGTAGGGATGCATGGGTAGTGAGAATGAGAAAAGATAAGGAAAGTTCTGTGAGTTGGATCTGGTTCTAGAGGTAGCAGTATGAATTCATAACTTTACATAGATAACATGAGTGAGAGCTGAACCCTATGAAATTATTACTTTTTCTTATTTTGTCCACTCTGAAGGCCTAGAAGCAAGGGTGTTCAGCAGCAGTGAGCCCATCTTGTGCTCAGATCTTGGTTTCTAACTATTACTCCCCATTAAAAGCAACCAAAGTTCCTTGAAGAAATGGCTGATTCCAGGGGAAGGGAAGGTATAAGATGGCCTTGTGCCAGGAAGTAAAAAAGTACTAAAAAAATAAGTTTACATAA
Source organism: Macroglossus sobrinus (assembly GCA_004027375.1). Lineage (NCBI taxonomy): Eukaryota > Metazoa > Chordata > Mammalia > Chiroptera > Pteropodidae > Macroglossus > Macroglossus sobrinus. The sequence continues at coordinate 285,264 of PVKZ01000400.1, forward strand.
AAAGAATCCAATTGAAGGAAATCTATTGCAAAATCTGGGACAACCTGAGCATCAGAACAAATAATGCTCCTAGTGAATTAAATCTATTGAAGAAAATAGTGGTCTATGAGTCCATACTGGTACTAACTAAATAAGGAAGAAGGAAAAACTTTTGCCTACAACGAAATGTAAATTACCATACACAGATGAATGAAAGAATTAGAAAACCCACATTGTAACCATCATTTTAATAACCAATTCAGGCAAGAATCATCAATGTATATTTAAACTATTGAGTGAAAATTTAATATAAAATAGTTTATCTGTGTAAAGTATCTCCCCACATACTAGTTATTAATTATTAATTAATTATAATCAAGTATTAATGACTTAGTAACTACAAATGAGAATTATAATTATATAGCATAGAAATCTGGAACCAAACATCACCAATAACAGGACAAATAATATCATGTGTTTCCTGATGTGATGCACTGAGGACACAACATCACTTCTGTGGTATTCCTGGTGGGGAGGCGGAATTAATAACTTAAATCTAGATGTGAGGCAAGATTAGATAAATCTAAACTGAAGAGCATTCTACAGAACAACTAGTTCTGTAGGACTCTTCCAAAATGGCAATTCATGAAAGACAAAGAAAAGAAGTCTCGAGAACTGTTCTAGATTGAAGGAGATTAAAAAGTCTTTATAAATAAATGCAATGTGTGATTCCAATTTGATTCTGGATTGAATCTTGAAATGGGAAGGAAGGATTGCTCTAAAGCAGCAGTCCTCAACCTTTTTGGCATCAGGAGCCAATGCTCCTATGAGACTCTAATACCTGATGATCCAAGGTGGAACTTAAGCAGTGATTCTAAAGCTAGGGAGCAGCTGCAAATACCGGTGAAGCTTCGCTCCCTTGCCAGTTGCTCACCTCCTGATGTGAGGCCTGGTTCCTAACAGGCCATGGACCTGTATGAGTCCGCAGCCCGGGGGTTGGGGACCCCTGCTCTGAAGAACATTATAGGGATAGTTAGTAAATTTTTCATGTGGAATATAAAGTATATAATAGCATACACATGTTAAATTTTCTGAATTTTATAACTAGACTGTGATTATGAAAGAAAATGTGCTTATTCTTAGGAAATAGACCTGAAGTATTTAGGGATAAAGAGAAAAGTGATGATAACTTTAACTTATTCTCAAATAGTTCAGAAAAATTATGTGTGTGTATGTGTGTTTGTATTTGGAGAGAAAGACAGAGACAAAGACAGAAAATGACAAAATAATAATTGGTGAATCTAGACAAAGAATATGGAAGTCTTTGTACTACTGCAATTCTTCTATAATTTTAAAGATAATTCAAAATAAAAAGTTAAAAACACTATATAGATTAACATTTGCCAGTTACATAAATACCAAATAATAAATGCCCAAATACTATGGACTGAATGTTTGTGTCCTCCCCAAATCCATACGTCAAAGCCCCAATTCCCAATATGATGGTATTTAGAGGTAGGGCCTTTGGGAGGTAATTGGGTTTGGATGATATCATGGTGAGCAGCCCTCATGATAGGATTGGTGTCCCTAGAAGAGGATAAAAAGATCAGAGCTCTCTTGCTCTCTTGCTCTCTTGCCATGTTAAAATACAGCAAGAAGGTGACTATCTAGCCAGGAAGTGTCCTCATCAAGAAACCAACCATGCTGGCAAATTGAACTTGGACTTCTATCTTCCAAACTGTAAGAAATAAATTTGTGTTGTTTAAGCCATCCAGTTTAGGGTAGTTATTATAACAACACAAGCTGACTAAGATCAAATAACAGGAAACTCCAAATTGCCCACTAAGAAAATTTGTGAGTTAAATGCTTATAGCTTGAGATAAAAATTTCAACAACAGCCTTTTATGTGTATTCCAAAGTGCCCAATTCACACACCACTAGCGCTATCTGAGTGCATATATTTATTTTTCTATTAAATGACACACAACACAGGTGATCTCTGTACCACTTCTAGAGCCCTGGATGCATGAAGCCTGATGCTGTGCTTGTGTGACCCAACCTTCAACCCTGAACCTCCCTCCTTTCCACTACTGTTGGTAATTTCTGCCTCATACACTTCAGATCCTGATACCATTAAGGAGGAAATGTTTTGACAGTTGAATCCAGACCAAATCCCTGATCTCCTTGGTGTGTTCATTCAACATGTAAGAAACGGTGAAGGGCCTCAGCAAGCAGATGATGGGGGACATGGGAAAAGAAGAGCCAGAAAAGACTGCATAAATGTGAATATGGGGAGAATGAAAAGAAAGAGTGCCACAAAGAGAGGGACTAGGAGGTTGGAGTGGGCAGTAAGAAATAGGATGAAATGAATTTTGGAAAAAGTATTGAGTTTAATATGCCAGGAGGATATCTAGTATGTTTACCAGACAGTGCCTGCTCAGGAAGCATTTGTCAACCAAATGTGAGAAGACGGAGCTGTAAAAACAGTTCCTTGAAGGTGACAGTAGAAATCCCGAGAATAGATGAGTCCACCAGCGCTGAGCTCAGGCAAAGAGTCAAGCACAGAATTTTTGTGCTAGGAATATTGGGATTCTGAATACTGGCTGTCAGAGTTTTACTATGTTTCTATTATATTCTAGAAAGAACAACTTGTTCCTTTATAAGATGGATTATGCCCTCTCATATTTCTTATATAAGTTTGGCAGTGTTTACTTTCCTGGGGTCAGGGAGCCCAAGAGAACCAAGGTTTTCTCCTGTTATAATTAGTAGGTGTTAATGGCAGTGCACAGGAGAGAAAAATCAAAGCTACAAAGCTGGCATTTGCTTTATTCAGTTAGTATTGTTACAAATAATTTTATCTTGACAGCTTCCACTCTAATCACCTTGAAGAGACTGAAGAAACAACCTGAGTAGAGATTTAGGCCCATGGGAGGTGTTCAATAAACTTGGGATTTTCCAGTGTGGTTCAAACAGCTTTAGAAGATAGTCATTTATGCTTCATTTATTAAACTCCTGCTGAGCACCTGTATGAACCAGGTACTAATTAGCAGGGGATATTGACATCGAAATAATAAAGGATCCCTACCCATAAAGCAAACACACGTAATCTAGAGAAGAGATCTTTGTAAGGAGAATATCTTATAAGAAGTGTGTGTGTGTATGCGTGACCATTGAGCCTCTGGTCACAACATTTTCATCAACTGATAAATAATACATAAACTTGTTTTATATATATTTCTATTTAAAGACAAATTATTTAAAATATATTGTTAGTTCATAAACACTGAAGTCATGGACACTGTAACTCATGCCTGAAGGAAGTTACTTTTAACACTTGAATTTTCAGCCTTCTTGCTCTTAGGAATACTACACGGCACTTTGGCACTGTGCTTGGGGGCCATTTTAAATAGTGAGACACCAAAAAAATTGTGAAAAATACGACACTAAATATATCTCAGAAAATATACTTGTTTACAGCATGAACTCTGAAGCAAAAAGCAGAGTCACCTTCTTGTGTGACTTCAGCTAGAAACTCAAGTTGTCTCAAATGAATCAACTTTAAAAAAAATTACATAAAGTATTGATTTCAATTACAGTTGAAATTTAATATTTATATTTGTTTCAGTTACACAGTGTAGTGGTTAGACATTTGTGTAATTTATAAAGTGATCCCCCTGATATGTCTAGTACCTACCTGGCACTATACATAGTTATTACAATATTACTATGTTCCGTATGTTGTACTTTAAACCCTCTTGGTTATTTCATAATAACCAATTGTACTTTTTTCTCCTTTCACCTATTTCTCCCAGTCCCCCAAACTTCCTTCCATCGGGCAACCTTAGTTTATTCTCTGTATCTATGAATCTGTTTCTGTTTCGTTTGTTCATTTATATTGTTCCACATGTCAGTGAAATCATATGGTATTTTTGTCTCTGTCTGACTTACTTCACTTAGCATAGTACCCTCTAGGTCTATCCATGCTGTGACATGACTCAACTTTTTCACCACTCTGCACACGTCTAGGAATGACGGAGAAAGTAGCCCAAGTATGAATTTTGGGGTTAAAAACAAGTTTTAACATGTAAAAATAAGTTTTGTAAGTACAAAATCCACATATAATGAAGAATGACTGATACACACACACACAGTGGATGTTATTGAGGCATAGAGAAGAGACAATTAACAAGTAACCCTGTTGGTAATGTATTAGAGGCGGGAATGAGGGTTTTGTCCTCCAGGGTGTAATATTTGCTGGTAATCACCACTTACCAGATGAACTGAGCAGTTTCTGTTGGGGAGACAGTAGGAAGAAGAGATTGAGGAAGAGAGATGAGGATACAAAGGTGGGTTAGCAGAGAAGGAGAGGGTGAAATTTTATATTTTCTGCCCCTTCTCCTGCTATAGCATTATCTTCTGCTTAGTAAGAACTGAACAGAGAACACAATTTCTGAAGTCATTTTTTTTGTTTCTAAATTATGAACATGACCGTCCCACTTTGCAAGAAATTTGGTAAATATTCTTTACTTTCAAAATACACTTGAGAAATTGTGGGGGATGCTGAGCAGTGAGTGTCCTGGCAGTACTGGGTGTGAGTTCTCAGGATCCAGGTGTTCAAAGCACACAGAAAAAAAGAGGCCGTTAGGGATTCAACACTCAGATTTTTTTTTTTTTTCTGGGAAGTAAAGAATAAATAAACTTTGAAGAATGCTCCTTTAAGAAAGATTAGGTCTTGTGTCTCCTGAGCCAGGCTAAACTGAGAAATTATCATGAAATCACATATTCTTAAAAACAACAAGGAAAAGTGAAGAGAGGGAGAAAAAAGTGTGAAGTTCCACACAGGAAGCTACTAGAAAGTTGAGAAATTGTCCCTGTAACTTTTCTAAGAACCAGTTTCCTCATCTTGAAAATAAGAAGAAAAAACTCTCTCAGAGGGTTGGTGAAAGTGAAGTCTTTGAGACACTAGAAATGTTTGTCCCTGTCCCCATTCCCATATGAAGATGCCTTCCCTATATGCTGTGGGATATTTATTTTATCACAGAATTATAGAACATTAGGGATTAAAGTGTCCTTAAATGTGGAGTAGGTCAACCCACATTTTCTTTAAATGACAGAACCACATAAGTGAGAAATTCGATGACCTGTCCAAGCCAGGGCCTGACCCAAGATCCCCTAACCCAGGGCTCTTCTCTTTAAATTTGTGTGAGATTTGTTGTCTTTCATTGTTAGTGTTGTTGGGTCAATACTCAGATAGATAACTGTTATTCATTAACTGCAGGGCAAAACCAACATACATTGTGATAGCTTTGATCCAGTTCTCGGCCTCTGGTGGGCTTACATAAGAGGACAATAATCTCAGGAACTAATTTGGTTTGATCCTTCTCAGTGTTGGCACTGACTGGCCTCAGAGGTGGGCACTCCTGAGTGGTGTAGTGGAAAAGTTGTAGCTTACAGTTGGGTAGACCTATTGGATGAAATCTGTCACTGGCTTTGTGACTTCAGGCATAGGTATAATTTATTTTCTCTTACACTCAGTTTTCTCATCAATAAAAATGAGGACAACATGTGGATTTCACAGGACTGAGATCATGCGTATGACACATGCTCACCTAATCATGTCTTAATGCTTCATAATTTTTTTTCTTCCTTGTGGTCCCAAAGCATTTGTGCCTATTAATGGAGCTGGGTGAAGGACTTAGAGAAGTCATTACAACTTATTTAAACTTTTTTCTCATTAAAAAATACTATCAAAGCAATTTGTGTGCATTATGGAAAAGTAAAAAAGTAAAAAAGATGACAATATTTTATTAATTAATAGCTGATGGCTATCTTTCTAGACTTTCTTCTATCATACACATTTTTGCACATAAAAAGAATATAATATTATATCTATTATGTTATAATTTGCTTTTAAAAATCCCAGAAAAGATCATGGACATCTTAACCTATAAATAAACCCATTTATACAACTTAAGTTTTAATTACTAAATAGCAATCTATTCAATTATTCAAACCAATCCTCTTTGATAGGCATGTAGATTGTTCCCAATTATCTGCTGTTGTAAACAGTGCTATAGTTAACATTCTTGTGGATAAATCTTTGTTCACATCCTTAATTGTTTCCTTAGTTCAAATGCCTAAAAATGGGATTAATGAGTTAAAGACAATTCCTAATGTTAAAGTTTTCAATAGAGTTTGCCACATTGCCCACCAAAAAATTATAAAAAATAGTATTCACACCAGCAGTATATAAAACACTAGGAAATGGTCTTTGTTTGACTGTCTCAAGTTTGGTTTTCTCAGCTCCTCAGTGGACAGATGGATCAGGACTTTGGGGGTAAAGACGTTCCCTCCATCCAACTAATGTATTGTTTTTCTCTAGCCAGCAAAATTAGTACTCTGCAGAGATGCTAGATGCTGGAGATAAAGAGTTAAAACACCAACGAATCCAAACCCTAAAATATTCTAAAAAGGCTTTTTACATAAGTGCCTATTTTTAATCTATTTCATCATAACAACTGGAGAACCTTTTGCCCTAAGGGCATATGGCAGATAAAAGACAGCATGGAGCTGTAAATGACCAGTCAATGACAACAGGAGGACTCTGTGTAGCAGCACAGGGTCATGCCCTATATAATGAAATCTCCCTCAGATACAAGGGATACTTGGCTTGTAATGTCTAATTAGTTACAATTCTCAGCCTTTTCTATGTTTTAGCAGGTAAAGGCATAATTTTTCAATTGTTCTCCTTTTTTGGAGTTAAGATATCTAAACTTTGGAAATACTGTTAATTTTGAATAAACCAGGCACCAAGTATTATGAGTAATTTTTTCTACTGTAATTTTGTATGACTTGAGTGTATGTGTGTGTGTGTGTGTGTGTGAAAGAGAGAGAGAGAGAGAGAGAGAGAGAGAGAGAGAGAGAGAGAGAGAGAGAGAGAGAGAGAGAGCAGAAAGGAGGGGAGAGGAGAAAGGGCAGGGGAATTGCAAGCTATCAAGCTGGAGGGGTAGGCAGGCAGCAACCTGAGGGCTCTCTGTGATGTAATGACTTATGCTGTAATCTCAAAGCACTGGGAAGTCATAGAAAGGTTTTAAAGATTTAGTTCTTTGAAATATCATTCCAGGTAACAGAGATAAATGATGCCTGCATCTGCAGGATACCCTCATCACCAAGGACAGAAGCAAAAGAATGTAGGTGGGTGTCAGTCTATCCTTGTGGGGTTCCAGTTCATGCCTGTGAATTCCAGGCTACTCTCAATCCCCGCACTTTACTTCCATCCTCTCTTGAGTGCCTGCCTTGTAGACTTCAGATTCCAGCATCAGAGATAGCCTTAGAGGGACTGTTTATCCAGCCCCCACAATAAAGGGAACATAATTCCCTAAGCCAATTCCCTATAATGCCTCCTCTGGTTGAACCCTAACTGATACAGTCATGAGCAAGGGCTACCTGTCAGAGGTGATGCTGCCGCAGAGACAGAAGTGAGAGTACAGATAGAGAGGAAGGGATCTGAGTTGTATTAAGGATGTAGAAAATCAAGACTTGGTGACCCATCAGATAAGGCAGTGAGGAGCAAAAAGGGGTCCCAAGAAAGATCCCAGAGGTTTCAGGCTTGGTGACTGAGCTAAGGAGTTGTGCTACTGTCATAGGAATGGAGCAGATTTGGGAGGGGAGGAGTTAGAGAACTGATTTCCAGACTTGAAGGTCCTGATGGATCTGTAAGTGGAGATTTATAATAGGTGTTGGTTATATGAACCTGAACTTTAAAGGAGTTGAGTAGACCATCATCATTACCACAAGTGCCATGGCTCTTGGAAAAGCTTCTTTTGTTTAGACATTTATAGACACCAATACCTCCCCACAAAGGAGAGACCCTACAAATGCACTACAGTTTATAGAAAGCAATTTGACCGTATGTTTGAAGAATCTTAAAAAAAAAAAAAAATGAAAGAGACATGAGTACATTTATGTGCTGAGCATGTAAGGCCATTGGGGGTGGGGTAGATTAAAAATGCAGCAGAGAGAGGAAGCTGTGAAATAAGAACACTTAGTAAATCGAAGTTGTGGAGTGGATAAGATTACCAGGTGGAATATATAAAGTGACAAGAGCCAAGATGAAAATCCCAAGGACTCTAACTTGTCTTTAGAGGTGGCTGGAGGAGGTAGAGACAGAAAAAGAGCTCCAAATAGGGGATAAACAACAGCACCAAACATTGCAGAGAGATTAAATAGTATAAGAAGAAAACAAATCAGTGGATCGATGGTTTTGGCAAATAAAGAGATCAGTGGCGACCTTTCTCTTGAGTAATTTCATCATATTGGTGTAAATATGAGCCAAGGTATAGTGGATTTAGATGTAATAGGAATATAATAAACTATCTCTTAATTATTAAGGTAGTTATAAATCGGCACTTGCAAGGGATGGGGGAATGATAATGCTAATTTTATGATAATGCTAATGATAATGCAAATTTTATGAATCTACACACCAGAATCAGTAAATGCCAATAATCTTAAAATATTATTTTGGAACACTAGTTCTATTTCTGAAACTCTACTTTTAGAAAGTATTCATAAATATTGGCCAATGTTATGCATAATAATGTTTGTTGTGTAAAAAAATAAACTGAGGCATATTAAAGTTTTTGAGTTTATTTGAGCAAAAGTTAATTCAAGTCAGGCAGCATTCCATCTAGCAGAGAGAAAGGAGCTCCAAGGAGCTGTACAAAATGAATGATTTATAAGCAGAAGGGAGTAGGAACAAGGAAGTTATACTCTGCAAAACAGTGGGTTAGTTATTACAAAGTTACTTTCTTTTAGGGAATGGCAGAGGTCTAGCAAGTAGATTACCTAATTAGTGCTGATCACATGATTCCTGATTGACTGTTTTAAGATTTAATTTCTGGGAAAGCTGAGACTAATTAAGTCTCGTTTTGGTGATGTGGGACTTAGCATAATCAACTCCATTTTGGGCCCAATTGTTTTGAATTTAACAACTGCTGTGCCACTAACAACTGTGAAAAGGTAGTAGCCACCTATGTGTTCAACGAATAGTTCAGTAAACTATGGTGTGTCCATTTGCTGGAATACTGACTAGTCATTACAAATTACATTTGTGATATAATGTTAAGTTACAAGCTTAATAGCTGGATAAACCACTGAAACTACAGGGTAATCATACTGTTTTATAAAGCACCTCTACGGAGTGGGTTTGGGAGGTAGAATGAATACAATACCAAAAAAAAGTTAATAGCATCTGTATCTGAGATATAGGACTATAGGGGGCAGTTATTTTATTCTTTCAGCTTCTCAGTATTTTCCAAGTTTTTTAGTGAACATGTAACATTTTTTTTTTAATTAAGTAAACATTTTTTAAAAGGAGGTTTGATGGTAAAGAAAAGGGGAGGGATTGGGAAGTGGCTTAAAAGGGATGTGGGATCAAGGGGAGAGTGGATTTTAAGATGGCAATTATCTGAAAGTATTCAGGGTCAGTGGAAAGCGTGAGTCGGATGTGGGGGTGGAAAGGATGCTGGGGAGGGCAAAGTAATTACGAAAGGTAAGGGGTTGGGGTGGGGTAGAAGGAAAGCTTGAGAAAAGAGAAAGATATCTACTTTGAGCAAGCTAGAAAGAGGTAAGAACGGGAGACTTTGGAGATATGCTGGAGGGAAGTGGAGGGAGATTTTACCTGAAAACATTTGGAAACTAAATAAATGTTGAGGATTGAGATGTAAGCGTGTGATCAGGGACTTGGGTGAGGCAAATATATCTATTAGCCATTGCAGGGAATGGGAAATAGAATAAAACTGAGGAGCATGAAAGTGGGTCACCCAGTGGTCTCATTTGAGGACAGAAAGCCGCATCCAGCAGGCTGTGATCGGAAATGGAAAAGTCCAGCTGGAGATTGGCCCTGGAGGGACACGTGGTCCAGAGGAAAGAGGTCAAGACTCGCAGAGGGTGTTTGTATGAGTATCAGTGAAATGACTGACTGTGAGATTGGGGCTCACAGACAAGCAAGTGAAACCAGGAGGAGTCTGATAGATGGACTAACACACAAGAAGCCCTCCCTCAGTGAGACTAAATAACCAGTTTAACTTCATCAATGGTGACCGAGAAGTGGATGAAAAGGTGGCTAAGGAGCAAGTTTTGCCAGCCAGAATGAGGATGCCTGCTTCATGAGGGTGCGATGATGGGAACAACAGGGTGGAAGAAGCAGAGAAGCAGAGGTGGAGGCAAGATGGTAGAGAGTTCCAGATGGTGGGGGGCATCGGCAGTGTTGCTGAAGTTGGCTGGAGCTGGAGAAGAGAGACACTGAAGATACTGTTGAATGAGAGTCCCTGTGGGTATCAGAGTAATAATTACAAGGATGGGAAGGGGCAACTCAATGGCAGAAGAGGATAAACAATATCCTAAAAGCCAATGCAGAAATAGGAGTGTGTCAACACCAGCAATATTTTATGAAAATTATTAATTGGGAAATTAATGTTTAGATTATCCTAACAGCCATCAAATATTGTTAATGGTGGTGATAGAATTGGTATTGAAAAATATTCCTAAAATTCAGTAACTTTGGAACATGAATTAGATGTGATTAAAAAGCTACTAAGAAGGCAAGTAAATAGGACGTATGCAATTCTATTAATTTAGAAGCAAGCACTGCAAAATATTTAAAATGATGTTAAGAAAATATAGAACAGCATTAATGTGAAAAAATGTGCTAAAAGTGCAGTAGATTTAATAGTTCTATAACTCATCCTCTCTAATTTATGTTTATTCTTGGGAAGAAATTTTTCCAGAATATGCACATTTTGAGTAAAGCTGAGTTTTCAGGTATGCATCTCTTAGATAAAATAAACCATGTAGGAAGCTGTTTTAGGTAAATTCAAGTGTAGTAATCCTGGAGATGATTGGAAATGCAGTGTTGGAATTCAAAGGCTTAACCTGGAGCTGTAAAGTTGGAAGCTGTAAAATTGGAAGTTATCTGTGGAAGATTGTGCACTTAAATCATGAGAAAAGATGGACTTTACCAATCAGAGAATACACATTTAAGAGCCAAGGTCAAGAACATGATCTCCTGAAGCCACTGAATTCAGAGGACAGGAAGAGAAAGCAGAGAGGGAAGACACTGAGAACCAAGAATGTGCCAAGGAGTTTCCAAGCATATACTTCTAGCATCTCATTTACTCCTTCCTATAGCACAGCCAGGCTGTTGTATACATTTGGTGTACAATGAGGACAATGAGAAATGAAAGGTGAAACAGCTTGGCCAGGTCATGCAGGTCTGCCCGCTTCACGCTTGCATCCTTGAGAGGCATGGGTGAGCCTGACATAGAAAAACCAACTGCACAATTTCTAAATAGAGAGGAGAAAAGCTGAGATAACCCAAATGAAATATCCTGTGGCTATTCTTGCCCATATTCTCTATAGCAACTAACAAGGTGAATGCTATTGGCTTTTGGAGTGTTAATTAGTTGTATTGTTAATTGTTGGAAATTCATTGTTGGGGCTGTCCTGTTTATTTCAGAATGTTTAGCATCCCTAGCCTCCATTTACTTCCAAACATCTCTCTAAGGGGGAGGTGATATTGCTCAATCCACCTCATCCCATCCCCAGGCTGAGAACCAGAACCTGAGTGATCCTGTAACATAAAGCACATGATGTCACTGCCCTGATGAAAACCTTTAACAGTTTCCCTCCAGGGACTTTAAGGTCACTCACGCCCTGGCCTCTGGCCACTTCTTTAACCTCATCTTCTAGAGCTTTCCTCCTTCTCTTACTTGCTTCAGTCCAGCTTCCTTTTCCATCCTTGGCTACATTGACCTACTTCCTACCTCTAGGCTTTCATGCCTCCTATTCCTCTAAAATAGCTCCTTCTTTGGCTCTTCTTGACTTCCCCTTCTCTCTTTCTTCAGGCTTAGCACTAATGCTGATGTAGGTGTGAGACTGCTAATGGCCATCCCAGATAAGACTAAAGTCAGGCATTATTTAAAAATGGAGGGAGGAAGGGAGAGAGAGAGAGAGGGAGGGAGAGGTTGAACATCATTTGGATCCCTGGATCCTGCTGTGTCTTACGTAGGACTCATTCATTTGAATTTTCAGTACACAAGGTAGTAGCATTCCCTTTTTACTTAAGTTGCTTGTTGTGACTAATACACCATGCGCTCCTTCACAGCCACACCTGTGTGTACAGGGTGAAGAGTAGGTGAGCCTCTTTTAGTACTGGGTGAAAGGTGCCTCTCCAGGATCTTCTTCCAAGCTCCCTCAAGGAAGGGCTTTAATCCTTGGCAGAGTTGCTCAAAGCCTCCCATTTCTAACTCTCCACTAAATATCTCCCCTGGCACCCTGCCCCATTATCTCTTTTCTTTCTTCCATGTCTTTCCATTTTTTTTTTTTACCTAAATAGGCTTAAAACTCTTCTTTCTCTCCATTCAGTTATCCTTTTAGATTATAACTTATAATCTAACTGCTTGAAAGAGAATACATGAGCCCCTCCATTTTCTCATCATATACATACCACTGGTCAACCCTCTGCAACCAGGCCTTTATGCTCACCCTTCTAATGAAACTGCACCTGCCAGTGGCCACTGGGACCTCCAAGTCAGCCAACTAACCATGGTCTTTCCTCGTTCCTCATTCTCACTGCTCTTTCTTCAGCATTTAGCCCAGCTGACCATACCTTCCTCATCTTTCCTGGCTTGCAATATACCTAGTGGTTTTCTCACCTTCCTGGCCATTCATTTGGTTACTGGAATATTGGCAAAACTTGTAGGCAAGAGTGATAAGGTGAATGTCAATGCTTGAGTCACTATTCTTGGTTTAATGAAGCCATTCAACTGCCTGTCAGTCCCACGCATTTAAAAGGGTCCATCGCATTTAAAAGGGTCCATATGAAAGGGTCCATCACTTATGTCTCTCAGAATAACCTAGTTCTAGTCGACAAAAATTGAAATTTTCTAGACACCATTCTATAGTGGGAACTATTTATTTCTTTGTGTTATCTGAGCACTTAGATAGTGTCTACAATTGTCCACTGAATTTATCTGTCCAGATATCCCTCTTCTATTCATTCTATAAACCAGAGCTTTTACTTAAAGCCTTACAATGGATTGGCTAGAAAGACCAAAATTGCAAAAATAAAATGTATACAGTAAATCACATTATTTTTAACATAAATAATAAACAAATTTAATTAAAGTGAAGTTCCTGCATTAATTATCAATTCCTCTTTACTTGGGTATTAGGGTAAACCAATGATTGGTTTGTCTGTACAAAGTTTAGGCAACTTGTCCTCCTTTAGCAATATTTTTTACCCTTACGAAATGAAAAGAAATGGGCATAGCCTATGGGTTGTGAGCAGATTCTAGTCTTTTTCCTGTTTATAGTAATGTAGCAGATTTTTGTTCTATTTTGTTTCTATTTTCACTTTGATTTTGCTTAGTGACACTTGGACTGTGGCTATTGGGAAGACAGACCACACACATGAGCCTGGAGGAAGTAGCCAATAATGATAACCACATTTCCGCTTGGAACCTTCTTTATTAAGGAAAGTCCTTCAGACACTTTTATTAAGAAGCAGATACAAGCTCGGCAAGAACACCTTTCAAAGTCACAGTTCCAATTGTTTTTGTGAGGTCAAAGAAGGCAGAGAATGCAATGGTGGTGGCTTAGCATCAAAACAATGATAACCAAGTTGCCAGCCTTATGCCTTCCAACAAATATAACTATCGCCCCTGCTGTTTCTGAAGAATGAAAGGAAGTTGGGACTCAAGACTTGATGTTAATCTAGATCACATGCACTACTTGCTCTGACAGCAGACAAGGTTCCCAACCCTACCCAGACTTGGACAGAATGGTGGCTATGTTCTCTGTGCCAAACCTTCTCATCACTAACCTCCATCTAGATCTTGAAGTGTCTGATTCTCCCTGGGCAAGGGCGAACCACTGGACTGGCAGCAACAGCAACGCTTGGCTGCCCCACTGTGAGTGCCTTTTCCACATGGAATGCTTCTCCTGAGGCTGACTCCAATGAGACCACGTCCATAAAAGCGTGGCGCAGGTCATAGTGTGCCCGGTGCACTGGTCGGGGTGGGGGGGAATCTGCCGCCAGCAGGGGCCTCACCACCACTGTGGCCGCAGGCAGGTTAGCTGGAGGAGTCAAAGGCTTGGCGGGGGCCTCCGAAGGAGTAGGTGAGTTGGTGCCCTTTGGTTCAGGTTGAGGTAACACAGGCTGGAGAGGGAACCGTCCTTAGGTTAGCTACCTTTCTCTTCCCAGACAAGGCCACCAATGCTTCCTGGCAGAACTCTACCCAATTCTTTATAGTAATAATTTATATTTGCAAGGAATCTGGCAAGAAGGAGGAGGAGGAGGAGGAGGAAGAGGAGGAGGAGGAAGAGAATGAGGAGGATGGGGGAAGAAGAGGAGGAGGGAGGAGAGGAAGAGGGAGAAGAACAGGAGGAGGGGGATAAGGAGGAAGAAGAAGAAGAGGAGGAGAAAGAAGAACTACCTAGGTGCAAAGGATTGCGATCAGAGCTGCAGGAGAGGGTAATTGGCTTATGGTAGCCCCTTTCTCACCAATTGTCTTGGGGATGGTGGACTTACACATGTCCCACAAGCAAAAACATTCCGCCTTACGGCTAACCTTCACCAACAGTGCCACCCTTTTTGTTATCTACACCTAAAACCACTGGGAGATGCCAGGCAGATCTGGCCACCTGGTCTCTGCAATTCAGAAAATCATTTTCACTACAGCAAATCAAAAGATGGCTCTGTCAAATACCTACTAAAATGGTTCTGCCCTGTAGCCCCCAGTTCACGAGAGGGGAAGGCATGGCTAAAATATCCTTCTATTTATTGATGATCCCACATACCCTGGTGTTATTTATCATTGTTGGGTTCAGAAGGATAGAGCAGCAAATGCCCTGTAATTACTAATGCAATGGATAAATGTCGAGGAGTCATTGTATTTTGAAGAGGAGGGCAAGTGTATCCATAAAGCCATTACCTGTGTTTGGAACACCACACAGGTCACTGCAACATCTTCCCCGTCAAACTTTCCAGTGAGACTTGCCTTACAGAAGCCATATTGCTGTCCGTAGAAAAACAGGAGTTATCTGAACTGGTTCAAAAAGTGGATTCCTCCCCCAACTTTATTGATACTCCAATATGTCAAAAAAAATTTAAACTTTAATTCCTTAAGAAAAAAAACCTTTTTTCTAAAGTTTATAGTTCTTACCTAGAAAAGATATATAACATATAATTCCATATAGAATGTGGAAAATATTCTCAAAAATATTTGAGAATGGGAGAAATCACCAATAACTCAGAAATGGTGGGAACCTAGGAGAAATTCCTTTAACATCCATGTATTTCTTATTTTAAAATACTATTAAAAATCATTTAAAAAATGGGATCCTTATGACTATACCATTTTGTGTTCTGTGTTTTTCACTTACTAAAATATGAGAGCATTTTTTTACATCATTCATTATTACTTGAAAACATAGTATTTAGTGTCTATGTACCAATGACTCCCTCCTGTTACGTCATTCAGATCTTTTTGTATATTTTGTATATTTTGTATATTTTGTATCTATGATAAATCATCTTTATAGATATATTTCTGCCATAGATATATAGATATATATCTCTATTGATCTCTTTATGCTAAATTCCTAGAAATAGACATTACTGGCTCAAGGACTTGAAAAATTTCATATCAGAGGTGTATCTAGAAAATCTACATTTTACACTCCCAGCAACCAGGTATGACTTGGCTTAGTTAGAAAATAGTCTTCTGTCTTTTTTCTAACTTCAGGGGCCTGCAGCAGAAGAGATGATTTGAGATGATTTGTGACAACTCTTAAATGGAGGAGGTGACACCCCCGAGGAAGGCCTGGCATGACCCAGCCCCACAGGGAGTGGGTATTTTTCAGCTATCTCTTTTCTGCAGCCCCAAGATATTAACTTGCTCCAAGGATGCTCTGTTCTACAACCAGGTTTGCCATGCCCAGGGCCTGGCCTGCTCACCTTTTCTGCCAGCAGGTTACACTTGGCTGGGTCTGTGACCTCTTTAGAAACACAGTCAGTGGCAGCCACCAGAAATTCCACATAGGTTGAAACTGGAAAAGGCTAATGAGAATAAATGAAAATGCTCATGAGGCAACATGATTTAGCATGAAAAAGTTCAGGGAAGAGAGGCTGGAGAGCAGTAGCAAGGGCCACGGCATTATACACTCCAAGGAGCACCTTTCATGTAAATCACACTGTGTGGCCAGAGAATTTGGCCTCTGGGGCTTACAGAGGTCAATTATTATGGCCTCATGTTCTGCAGTGCTTGTATACAGAGGTCAGGGGTGGGTGTCCCCGGAAGGAGTTGCAGGTATCCACTGCCCATCATTCAGGGCAGAATGAGTTTTCAAATAGGAAGTAGGAACCCAGAGGCCGACCTTACAATGATTGACCTGAGTGGGAATGCTTCCTTTATCTCCACCTTCCTTCTTGGGGCTGCACTTTGAGACCCAAGGTTTAGGTTATTCCAAGATGGAGCAGGAAAGTAAAAAGATTAATATCTCTCCCACCAATTTTATAGAGCAGGATCAAATGAAAAATAAAAATGAACACATGGAAGATACTTGTGCTTTTCTTATAGTTCTTATGGAGCATATGGACTCATACAATAATAAGATATCTGCTATTTTGGGATAGTCTGGGGTTGGAGTGTTCTGAGAAGCACATATTCTGGTTAATAGAATTACCATCTATACAATGTATTTCCAAAGCCATGGTTGGTCATCAGAATACTAGTTTTCTTAAATATTAGAATTCTGTTTCATTCAAATGTGCTGAAATGGCCACAGTACAATTAGATTTTTTTTTTCAGTAAATCAAATGATATTAGGATCCTGCCATTATATGTCTATCTGTACAAATAGGCTCGTTCCTTTATACGGATCACTTACGAGAGTGCTACAGATCATCAGTGGTGATGGATGATAAAGATAATGGAGACCCGTGAATTTACAGTGAGTGCTTCTGGGTCATGTGGGAACTCCTGTCATCCGAACAGCGAACCCTGGTGTTGACTAGAACTGAGGAACTAAGGACAGGACATCGTCTGGCTGTTTTATGCTAGAGTGGCTCAGCATGGGGGAAAGCACTGGGGGTTCTTTGGGTCCTCGTGACACTCAAGGTCCTCATACATTTCAGGATCCTTTCTTTCCCTTTTCTCCCACAGCCCTCCTTGCCTTCCCACTGCTGCCCGTGCACCTGCTCTGTCCCTCACTGTTGTTTCACCACTGTATATTCCCGAAGTGTCACAAAATTGCCCAATCAGCTAAAAGGTCTCAGTCTTACCACAAGTTGAGCCCGGGAAACTTCCACAAGCTGATAATAGGAGCCGTTATTACGTGCGTTGAAGGCGGCCAGCGCAGCCTCTACGGCGTGCACTACCCTGGTGTCATTGAACGGAGCCAGCAGGGGGCAGTCTGGGCACACCTTCAGCACATCCTCCGCAGAGTCTGCGCAGAGAGAAGCCCATCCCAGGTGTAATTGTAGGCGTTCACCCCAGCTCTCCTTCTTTAGAAAGGCCTAAGAGCATCCAAATGGCTTCAGGCGTTCTCTCTGCTTCTTACTAAACTTTCATATAGCTCCTGTCATGCTGACATTTCTGCAGGAGCCCCTCTCATCAAAGGGCAATTTTCACCTCCAGTGAGAACAGCTCCTTAAAACAGTTTTACAATCCCAGGTCCCAGGAAATTTGGCTTCTCCTTTTCCTCACCAGCAAAGTGGCTAGAACCACACATTGAAAACAATTCGGGTTCCTTCCTTACTCTCTCTACAAGGTCAAAATAATAAGAAGAATCATATCTACCTGGACTGGAATCACATTTTGCAAACAACACAAAAAACTGGCCGTCCTGTTTCAGCACTCGGAAATCACAGTCTCCTTCCACAGCCTAGAGAAATAAATCCACAGTGAGGGCCCCAGAGTGGGGCTGGCTTTTCAGTTCTCATCAGAGAAGGGTTGGTCTCTCAGGCATGATTGTCAAAGGTGAGCCTCTCAAAATCACTTTCACTGGCTGTTATTGACACATTAGAGTCTCTGGTTTCAGGAAGGGCTACAACAAGAAAGTCGAACTGTTGTAAAAATCGTCCCCAGGGAAGGTGGCTTCAAATGGTAATTTTAGAAATTACTCACTCCCTAGCCATGAGGGCAGTCTGGGAAGCTGGATAAAATGGGACTGCTCTTTGCAGAATCACAGTGGAACTACCTGGGCCACCACCCGAAGTCACCCTAAGAGTGCCACTCACGTGCTCCTGCAGCTTCCTCACAGAGCAGTTTGCCGCGGGGGTGGGGTCCAGCGCATGGCAGGTGGTTTCCAGCGTGTCTATTTCAATCTCAAACACCTCTCCCATGGGTCGCTGTGGAGAAGTAGAATGAAGAGGTGAGCAGCTTATTGCCCTGATCCTGTTGATCGAGCCAAAGTGTGAGCCCGCACTGGGCTTGAACCCACGCCCTGTTGGAGAGGTGAGATAAGTCATTTCTGTTGTGAGTCTGCAACTCTACCCAACTCTGACCTGCCCTGTGGACAGGACCATTACAGGGCTTCTATCCTCTCGCTGGCTGAGCAAGTGTTCATTGGTTTTTGCTAAGAAAAAGGGGTCATGGGCTTGGATAGGTTGATGGAACCATAGCCATCACTCTTAGCTCTATTTGGAAGCTAAAAGTGAGTGCTGAAACTTATTAATTTAAAAATTTTCACCTTCAAGCAATGCTTTGAAAAAGTCAGCTTTGGATTTTTCTCAGTTAAGCAGCAAAGTAAGGTGCTGTAAGATAATATCTTACTGTCTCTATATTCTCTATTCCTCCCTCTACTTCTTTCTTCCTTCCCTCTCATCATCTACTTTTCTTCCTTCTCCATTTCCTTTCCCTTCCTAAAGGAAAAATTGTCCTTGGCTTTTTGTCTGGCTTTTAACGACCTGGATGCAAAGTTGCTGCTCTCTGCTGTCCCTTGCTGGTGGGTAAGGGGAAGCGCAAGCTTCTATTTGACACTGAGGAAGCAGTGTGTAAGTCACTAGTGTAGACCTGAAGGAGTTGTGGGAAGGCATTGATAGAGGAGCTTATATAGCTCCTTGGAGTTGTTATTGCCAGCTCACCTGTTTCTGTATCCTTTATTGAAAGCCTGGAAAATCAAAAAGTTACGAGTATAACCTTTTTGTCTTTCAGTCAGCTCTGCCTGCCTTTCATTTCTGTTCTGGCTGACTCACTAGTACCTAAAGCATTGGAATCACCTCTCCTGGAGGAAGCTGTGTTTTATGAGGTGCAGATGTGCCTAAATTAGCTTCCTGAAAGCACTCAGTTGCGCTGAATAGGAGCCAAGCACTCCTGAGTTTATCAAGAAAAAACTTTAGTAAAGTTTCTCTGTCTTTAGTGAAAACCACAATGTCTGTTCATAACCTTTCTCTCACATGTACATGTTGTGTGTTAGTCCCCCTGAACTGATCAGTGTTTCTTCTGTATTTCAATATAGTTGTAGCACTCCTAAAATCCACTGGGACAATCTCAACTGTGGCTATTATGTTTCACTGAGAGATCGAATGTCAATCAGTCAGCCCAGATACCCTGATGTTTACCTTTTCTTTCTTTTTAGATTGTGAATCTCTTGTGGGCACTATGTCTTTCTCGCCTTATATTAAGTCTAACCACTAAAATGCCAATATTTGACTGCTTTTAATATACAAAAATGGCAACTTAATATGGTTCAACCTAATAGCACCTATAGCACCTGACCCTAGTTTTTGTCCATGGAAAGCTTATAATTAATGTTTGTAGAAAGAATTATTCTTCATTAGGTATACAACCTAATTTCAAAACAGTTAGTAGATAGATGCCTTTTCCACATCTCTTCAAATCTTTCAACTGATCCCCAAGGCATATTTTCTAACTTGATCTCTATCATCACTGACTTCAGACTGCACTGGTTTCCTGTCTAGCATGTAAAGAAGTCAGTTGCATCATACCAAGACTTCTCTCTGGGAGGCAGCTTATGAAGAGGAAGGAACACAGGTCTAGAATCGAATCCCAGACCAGTGCTGACTAATTATATGGCCTCGGGCCAAGAAAGGTACCCTAATTTGTCAGATTACTGGTTTCCTTTTATGAAAGACAAGGACAATACCTACCACTCAGGACTCCGTGGTAAAATGGGTTAAGGAGTAGATATATGCGAAAGGGCCTGGCACAAATTAAGTAGTTTTCGCAAGCTGGTTTTCATTCACTCTCAGTTTTCATCCAGAGAAACAGAAGTAAAGAAACGTAAGTGATTTCCAGCTGGCAATAACTTGGCAATTTAGGGTCCAGTCCCTTGTACCTTGGTTTTTCTAGCAAGCCACATTTTCTACCTGAGATGTTCAAATATCCTTTGAAGATTTTTCTTCTCCTACACACACCGCCAACCCCCAGCACCCTCCTTAAGACCTGTGAATACAGTACAAGATGTCTCCTCTTTTGCCCTCTCCCTGCTCCCTCCCCCTCTCCTGGGAAGAAATCAGAGTTTACCCCTCTTCAGTTTCATTTGTGCTGGGAGATGTGATTTTTTGAGACACCCATTTAAGCTCCAGGAACAGGTTCTTTCCTCTCATAAACAGTAGGTTCACTTACCCGAAGCCACACTTTCACTTTGTCAATCTGGTTCAAGGTGTGCTTGTAGCCCTGAAGAAGGTGGCTATTGATGTAGTCCACAGCCACCAGGGCTGCTTGCTCTGTTTCTGGGTCATCACAGTTCAGTTCTCTATAACTCAGACCTGGGCCATGAGGTGCAGAGTGGCAGCCCCAGAGTTGAGCAAGGCAAAGGACCAAAATAAGGGACCTCATGGCTGCCCCAGAGAGGCCCTGGCAAGTGGGCAGCTACCTGGCAGTTTTGGGAAAAAACCCAGGTGCTCTGCTGGGAAAGGCAGACCGATGGAGAAGTTGAGGGCTTTATTTATCTGGGGGAGCCTCCAGAGGAATTGCATAAGAACATGGGATGATTTCTGTTGTGGTTCCAAGAAAATCTCTGCAAACATCAGCCCCGGAAAAGCAAACAGGTTAGGACATTGCTGGCCCCCAAGAAATCTGCCAAATCAATACTACTTGGGGGTGGGGTGGCAGAGACGTGTGGGGGAGATGCTCCAAACTTAGAGAGGAACGAGGAACGATAATAGCAGCAACAAGAGGAGGGGGCTGAGGTGTTCACCCAGGTGAGGGGGCCTGGCACAGCCAGCCCTAGAGCACTGTGGGTTTGGCAGCAGAGACAGTGCCTTCTACTGTGATCTGAGCATACCAGGGGGTCTGTGAAGGGGAAGGGGGGATATTCAGCACTTTGATAAAATCCTCTAATGTCAGGGAGGGTTTTCTCCTCCAAGAGCATTCTTGGAGGGAGGACAAGGCCCACAAATGTAGCAAAGGTACAGATGACCTAGAGTGAGGAGGGAGAGATATGGGAGATGGCAAGATCTTGGTTAAGATCTTTGGAAAAAGAAGGAAAGAAGATAGATATTCCTGCCTAAAGTGGGGAACAGGGTTGAGAAGAGAGAGTTTCCACAGAACAACTGGGGAGGGCAACGGCCAGCAGAGCAGTGTGGAGTTCCGTACTCCCTCATCCTCTTTCCTCCAGACCTCACTGCCAAGGTTCTGCAGATGACAGCACAGGTGGCACTCACCTGGGTCTCTTGGCTGGGTGTGATGGCACC
The DNA here is from genome assembly GCA_004027375.1 of Macroglossus sobrinus. Classification (NCBI taxonomy): domain Eukaryota; kingdom Metazoa; phylum Chordata; class Mammalia; order Chiroptera; family Pteropodidae; genus Macroglossus; species Macroglossus sobrinus. The sequence goes on from PVKZ01000400.1 coordinate 306,967, forward strand.
AGTGACCCTGTGTCCCCACCGATCTGTGCCACCAGCCAGTGCACAAGTGCAGCAGAGGGGAGCCCAGGGGTAACAGCTGCTCACTTGGCAAAGCTCTGGGTTTGAGTCTCACACTCAAGCAGAGATGCTGCAGAGGCAGCTCAGACCACAAATTCTTCTTTAATGCCCTTCACAGTCTTAGCAAAATTAGAGTGAATCTTTCTGGCCAGAGCACCTGGCCACAATGTTTGTTCTATGCACTGCCTTTTAAGTGGCCCTTGATAATCCTAAGTGTAACTTCCAAAAAGAGTGGGCAGGATATTGAGAGACTTGGAAAATATCATATGAGGACCTGGCTTGGTTTAGTCTGGAACAAGGAAGTCCTAACATGGAAACCAATATGTTCTTCAAACATTTAGAGTCCATCATTGTGGGTGGGTGGGTTTGTCCTGTTGTTTGCTATTTGCTTCAGAGAACAAAACTTGGTTTAATAAAAAGAGGGGCCCTTCTACAGGGGAGTTTAATAGCATTGATTTGCTAGGGGAAGCGGAATACAAGGGAGAGCATGATGAGGCAAAGAAAGTAGCTGGAAAGATTATTTTCACACTCCCTCCCAGCTGCTCATACACTAATACAGAATCTTAATGACAGAAGCTCAGAAGGTATGGTTAAGACTCCAGGTTCTCTCTGAGACAGGGGTCCTAGCAAGATGATCCTCAGACTGGGAGTGACTTTCCATCAGCCTCATGCCCCTTTTTTTCAGGGCATTGACTCCTGAGCCACTCTCTGTGGATGCTATGCTTTCCTTTTTAATAATCTTTTATAATAAAAAATATGATCATTATTAAAAATCTGAAAATTACAAAAAATACATGCAGTGAGTGTATATTTCATATGTCATAAGTTCAGGCATACATAACTATTTTTCCACAAATTCACTGAATTTCTGACTCTGAGCCCTCTTTTGTAAAAATTTAATCTGGTTGCTTCTGGGTAACCTGCTTTCTCAGACACTTGGGTTGAAATCCAGCCCAGCTAAGAACTTTTTGCCCCTCATGTTTCTTCCTCCCTCTGGGATTAAAAGTAAGCCTGAAGTGGGGAGAGGGTGACTTATGCAATATCATTTTAGCCAAAGGCAGAAAGGGGTGTTCTCCTTTACCTACTACTACAAGGGCCTATGCATCGTCTGTCAGTTGACTTGCCTCGTCTGTCCTTAGTCACATCTACCTGGCATGTCCACCTGCGAGTTCATGCCCTGTCTGCCCCATCTAATCCATAGCAAGAGAGTCCTCCTCACTCCCAATCAGGAGTTCCCTTATTGCAGCTGCAGGACCCTTTCTCGACCACAGGACTTTTCTCGGCTTCCTCCTCCTTTAAGCTTAGGAAAATTTGGCTGCTGCGCCCATCCAGGTTATGGGGGTCTTCATAAAGCTGCCTTCCAGCTTGTCTACCTAGACATTCCCCGCAGTCATGGCCCTGCCACTGTTCCAGTCCCACGTGCTACTCAGGGGGCTTCTCCCTGCTATGTGATATCTCCCTGTGCTACCTGTGTGCCCCTTCATCCCTCCCACCACCCCACCCCTCTGCTTCTCCTGCCTCACCTTTGATCCTGGTGGTGAGTCTGGAATCTCATCTGCTCTGCTATTTCCACACTGTTCTTTGGGTTGATCTACTGCCATCCCAATCCAAGGGTGGGAGGAGAAAAAAAAGTTCTGTTCGATCATCCTTTCTGATCATTTCTGTCTTTATACTCGGAGCATTTCTTTTGGTATCATTGTTTTTGGATCTTCCATGGATAACAATTTCTAGAGCACAAGATATGTCTTGTTTGCTAATGCTAGAAAAACAAAAGATGTAGTAAAGAGCAATTAATAACTCACCTATCATCCCTCTATATATAAATAGGAAAATAAATTCAACCACAATTTTACCACCCAGAGATAAATAGTATTTGTGTTAGTGCATTTCCAGCTTTTTTTTTTCTACACAAGAAATTATTTTAATGTAATTTAAATCATACTGCATATATAATTTTGTGTCCTTTTTCATTTAATATTATAACTGGAATATTTCCCCATGTTATTCAACTTAAAAAACATGCTTATAATGACTACCTATGATTCTATTATGTACATCACAATTTATCTTATTGCTGGGCATTTTGTTTGTTCACAAATGATTACTGTCACATACAAAGCTTCAAAGAAATTTTTTATTCAGGAATCTTTGGCTTTCTAGTTTTTATTTCTTTGTTTTAGGATACATTCTTATTAGTAAAATTATTGAGTCAAATGATTTGGACATTTTTAAAGCTTTTAGTTTAAAACTGGTCAAACTGCCTATCACAATGGCCATGTCACTTTATATCCCCACCGTTTAACTGGTGTGTTATGTTAGGTCAGCTGTTGTCGCTTTGTCTCCACTATTACTTCCATGTTGACTTTTGTGGGAGCTTAGATATGGAAAAATCATCAGAACTCTTTTAAAATGTATTTTAGGAATACCTTGATTTTATCTCAAATATTTCATACATCTAACTTATAAACTAAAGTAACTTTTGTGTTCAGCAGAATAAAATAGTTCCTCATTTATTTTTTTTTCAGTTTCCCTAGAAAGAAATGTTGCCACTTATTGACAATGAAGAAGAAAATAGATGATATTTTGGTATTTCTTCAAGAGACCTGTAGCAAAGCGTGCCGAAGGGAGGCTGTAGGTATTTTGCTGTGCCTGACAGCACCAATTTTAAACTTGGAAAGATTTTCACCTGCTGAATGCCAAGTGTGTATGCTCATGAGTGTTCTTGGGTCAGCTCCATCCTCCTGGATTCACTGTCTTTGCATGCCAATGGGAGATAGGCATCTACTTCTCTTTATGGTCATTCCTCTCATTATTTTAATTATGTATCTGGCCCACATCATTGCATTAAAATAATAACTCTTTTCATTCACACTGTGTCTAATAGTGTATGGAAGACATCAGGGACTTGTTAGAGCAGGTGGATGAGAGGAGACCCAAAGGTCTAAGGAGCAGAAGAGGATCAGCCACTTACAGGAGATGGCAGCAGGGCACTGAACTGCGCTTGCTGGGTGGAGCCCCTGTGTGTGACTCTGATGGTGGAGATCTCAAGGTGGCAGCTGAGGATGGCACCAGGTCTCTGAATGTGTTAGTAGAGCTCTCCGCTAGGGCAGCAATGCATTCAAACTGTTCCAAAGCAGCATTCAGCATTTATAGCTGCCGGTCAGGAGGCAGAACGAGAATAATCACGGCCAGCACAGGGACAGAGTTGTGGGGCTGTTTTTGTCGGGACCCTGCCAATGGACACAGGTCTTGGAAGAAAAGGATAGAGCTAAAAGAGGGTGCAATATCACATCAGGCAGTGAGAGCCGAGGTGAGAGCTATAAACCCAGCCTGTCACAAAACAGGACATGAACAAGTGCACGTCAGCAAAAGCCAGAGGAACCACTGGTTTTTGCAGACAGGAAGTGGCCGTGGGTGGTGTTTAAATAATTGGGCCAGATTTCCTGGCTCTGCCCTTCCTGGTACTTAAAGGGCATAGGCCCTTAGAGGCCAAGGATTACTTTCTGATGCACCTGGTATTTCTTCATTTATATGAGCATTTATTTAACATCTATCTGTGATGTAAAGTGCTTGGGCACAGAGTAATGAGAAGACGCTGTCTACTTTGAAGAAGCTCTCCTTGACTCATTTGATTCAGTGACATCTGATCAGCCAAGAATTATAATTTATGTGAACTTATCAGAATGTTTGTCCTGTAGAGACAGATTGAGATTTATTTCTCTAATGTAAAACATCACTTAATGGAGTGCAAATTACCCTTGTCCAAGGACCTATCAGGTTTTTTGCAAAGGTAACTTAACACTATTTGCCCTGGATTAATTTGGAAGAGCCCTTTGTACTCAGTGCCAATGTACCAAAATTAGAAGATGTGGGCCTGAGCATATCGTGAAAATTATCAAACCTGGTGACCACTAGGCTTTTCATTATCATATAAGAAACTATGAGAAACCTTTCGTTCTCTTTTATTTGGAAGAAAACTTTCTACTACATACTGTTTAGTGTGACCTTGACACCCAATCAACACTGTTTCTCAAAAGAGAGAATCATTTTAGAGTTAAAGACAGCCTAGGAAGACTTGGGCTGTCTGAGGTCGGAACAGTTTCTCCTCAGAAAAACGTCATCATCATCATAGCGAATGTTATTGATTTCTCATTCTCTAAAAGGCCTTGTGCTTTAATTCTTATAAATCCACGGGAGTTCTACTATTCTCGTCATTTGTCCTTTAGAAGAAGCAGAGGCTCACACAGGTTATGGAACTTGACCACATCACACAGGGATGGAGCCTCAATTTAGCCCAATTGCTTTTCTCTGTTAACCCCAAGCCATTGGAATATAGGGCCTTAAGAGAGTCAGCTGAGAGGTACTACCTAAAAGTGAGGTTTATTATTCTTAATTAAAAGCGAATTATTATTCTTAATTATAGGAAACATGATTATATTTGAAGAGAAGTGAAAGACATAGTGAACTGTATTGGGTCTGGTTTACAATTAAAACAATACAATGTTACTTTGCCCACATAACCACTCAGTAGCATATATCTGGCAACTGATTTTGTAAAAGAGACCTTTAGCTGTTGACTTTAGTGATGACTCAGCTAATGTTGAAATTATCTCTACCTCCAGTTTAGAAGGTAAATAAAAGGTAAATAATTACCTTGCTCCTGGTTAAATGTTTTCTAGAGGAAAGCTAGTCAATGCAAAGAGTCATATCCATCTCTCCCATTGGTTTTTGCCATTAACTTTCAATATCTTCAAAACCAGGTTAGAGGCACTCTTCAGACAAGAAGAAAAATGAGAGGTAAAACCATTGTCTTCGAATGAGCCCCATGGTCTGCTTGCTGAGGCCCTGGGACACAGAGATGTTCAGAAGAGGTGTGGTTTTATCATCTAAGGGTCTTATGGTTACAATTAGGTCACTCATTGTCAAATAGGAGTCAAGAAACTCATTGCACCTTAGTAAATTTGGACATTTCTTTATCCATCATGTAGATTACTGGGGTTGGATTACTGGGGTCCTTTTAACAGTGAATCAATGCTATAGATTATGTGGATACATTTATTGACTTGTATTGAGTATCCTCTAAACACACATTCATTAACTTCAAAACTAATTATTTTAAATTTTACTGGGTGGTAAGGATTCATAAATGGGAGGTATAATTTTTATCTTCCAGATGCTCACTGTTGGGTCTTGTTCCATATCTCTGTGGTTAGCTATTATGAGCACACAAGAGAATAAGCTGTGGTTCCTGGCCTCAGGAACCACATTAAATCCAGTGGAGCACAGTCCCCGAGTTAGAATTGTTCTCAGAGGACAGCAGTGTCTATGTCATCTTCATTATTGTGTCCCCAGCACCTCCTTCCTACCCAGGACAGATTGAGCCCCGTGCATGATCACCGAGGGGCTCTAGGCTAGTGTCTGGTGTCTGCTTGAGGATGTTCAGATACAGAAATCTCTCCATCACCCTGGAAGCTCATTTTATTGTTGAACTAAACTAGGAAGTTACTAGTTTTCTTTAGGTCAAGTCAACACCTGCCTACCTTATAACCTTACCAATGAATCCAGATTCTCTTTTAGGAACTACACAGACTAAATCAATTTCCTGTTCTGTATGTTAGGCTTTTAGGTACTTAGAGACATCCATGTTGTATCCTGTTACCCTCCTCTGACCTCCATCCTCTCTGTTCCTTCAGTTACTTCTCAGGTGACTTAGTTTTGAGATCATTTGATCATCTTATTGAGTAGGCAAGACTGGCACCAATGGTTAAAAAATAATATGATTGAGAATCAAATGGAATCCATAGCTATCTGAGTGGGTGTGCACTTGTGCATGCACATGTATGCACAAGGGTAGGGCATTCAGCAAATACTAGGAAAGGAGGTAGGCCCCTTGCTCCTTAGGACAGGAAGTTTTCTCCTGGTTTCCAGAGATTTATCTGAACCCTCAAAAGAATTAATGGTTAATCCAACCAACAGAGAAACCATTCTTCTCCGTGGATTGACTTGATTAGACTTCTTGGATGTTGAGACAGAAAATGTATGAGGCTAGTGGAAGACCCGCAAGAAGGGACCAAGTCTTTACTCTGCTTGCATTCAGCAAGGCTCTCAGCTGGTAACACTTCTTCAGTACTTGTTGTTTGATCTCTAGGGATGTAGAAGGTCTTTGCTTCTGGTATTATCTCTAGGACATTAGAAGCTGACAAGTTGAAATTGAGAAGGTGCCGATCATAAGGCCAGGGCAGGTAATGTGGGCAACTTTCTTTCTGCCCTGGGATTGTGCAATAGGCAGCCAAATCATTTGGTAGGTTCAGCAACAACTGAGACTTCAGAGCTCAGATTCTAATGGAGACTGAGGCAGTGGGAGGATGAGTGCAGCAGGAAGGTGAGGGTAAGTAAGATGGAAGGGCCGGGAGGGTGGGGGACAATGGCATGGGAGCAGCTTAGCCTGATTAGAAACCCTGCATCTAGAGTCAGGACAGCTATGCGGCCTAACTAGACACTTAATCTTGCTAAGTCTTAGTTTCTTCAACTATTAAATATGGGCAATGAAACCTGGCTAGTACAGATGTGCTGAGGAGTTAATGAGATGTCATTTGCAAAAGCTCAGAGTAGAACCTGGTACATAATGAGCTATCAATAAATGAGAATTTTTAATAACCCAAATAATACACTGATATAAAAGCACAAAGAGGTGCCATGGGGGAATACAATGTGACTAAGATATGGTCTTTACCTTCAATTAGTTTGTTTTGAGGCAACATCGCCCAATGGTTAAGAGTAAGAACTACATAACTTTTCCATCTTTGGCAAGTTATTTAACCTCTGAGTTATTTTAGTCATCTGTGAAAGGCATAATAATAGCAGTGCATACTTCAATGTCGAGAGCATTAAATGAGATAGTGCACTTAACGTTCCCAGCATGAGGCAAGCATCTATATTACCACTTAGTTGGAGAGAAGAAGTAAAACAGGTTGAAGAGTACAACTGCATTTATTGCACCAACATGCTGGCACAGAGGGGCTGTATGTTGGCAACTTCTGGCAACAGAAGGAAACAGAAAGGAAGGGAGATGGTGGTGTTGTGGAAAGTAACCAATAGATTCTTTCTTGTTCCTTGTGCTAGTGGCCAACCCAAGGAGATCAACAAGGCAGGATTCAGGGATAAGGGGCAGTAGGCATAGGTCAGAGTGGCTGGGCAGGGAGGCTTGGGGGCCAGCTCCTTAACCAAGTGCCAGTGAGATCGAGAGTCAGGCATGTAGGCGTTGGGGAGCTCGAAGGGCTCAGGAAGGAGGGCGGCACAGGAGTTTCCCTGGGAGGCAGTTAGACTGGGCATTTGCCACTGGGACTCTCGGTTTCCCCTGGAGTGTCCCTGTATAATCATCTGGCATGTGTCCCGTGCAGTGGTGGCAGGGCACTTAGAAGGGCCCTGTTCTTCGTGTAATGCTCTGCTGCAGCCATCTTGAAATTCCGAACAATTTTTGTACAATGGGTCTTATATTTTCATTTTGCATCAAGCCATAAAATCATGCAGTAGGTCCTGTTAAGTGCTACATAAGAGGAACTATGTGCTATAGGCATCCACAGAAGAAGGGGGAGGGTCATTCCCAGCTGAGTGTGGTCAGGGGGAGGGAAGAAGGGCTCATGGATGAGGACACATTTTGAATTTGACTCTGAAGGATGGCAAGATCGGGACAGGTAGAAATGAATATGGCTGTCTGGTTAGAAGGAATAGGTTGGCAAAGTCAAGGGGTGAAGTACTATGTTCAGGGAATGATAAGAAATTCTTGTAAACATGGTTTTATACTGAATGGCTGACATAGGCTCTTTCAGGGCAGTGCCAAGCTCAGCCGGCCTTTCTGGGGACAGCCTTCTGCTCAAGGCCTTTCATAGTCCTTCCCTTCAAGTGCCATTCTGCTAGGTGCCAGTACGACTAATAAACTAAACTTAGCCATGCTCTTCATAGAAACCACAAAGCAAGGCAGGGGACAGGGAGAGGCAAATTTAGCAAAGAATCAATCATAAATTTTTAATTGAAAAACACGGTATTTAAATAAAAATGAGGATATTTAAATATGTCAAATAATAGATCAAATAAGAACCAAGAGAACAGTCAGTCAGGAATCCCCATAGTCTGACTTGCTCTCTCTCAGTCTTTTATAATGCAAGTTTTGTGTAGGGATTTGCACAGCAGGCAAGTGGCAGAGGTACAGTTGTGACCAGGGTCCATATCCGGTCCTCTGTTTACTACCACTCACTGCCATGGCCCCATCTCACTCTGTAGTGGTGGGTTTCTCCCAACAGAAGACTAGAGAGGTCCAGAAAACTGAGCATTAGTTAGCAATTATAAAATTGCCTTTAGTCATACTCTGGTGACACAGATGAAAGACAACTAAAGGAAAAGGCCATTTCTCTTTTAAACATCTCACTTTCTCTATTCTCAATCTTATTATCCTAAAATTTGCATTGAAGATTTATTTCTAATCACAACATGGATCATGAATGACATGCCAGTATACATTTCAGTGTATTCCCATTTGATTTGCATAAATATTAAACTTTGCCACTTGAACAACATGCTTTAATATTTCTTTTCCAGTGTAAATGTCTCGTGGCTTCTAAAAGTTGGAGCTCTTGCTCCTAAATTAAGTGATATAGTTACATAGATATCTAGGAAGTCTTGTGTAGTCCTGGAGCTTCATCTTCCTCCTAGGCTTGTTGCTGATGGGTGGAACAGTTCACCAGGCCACTATCTGCAGGAAGTGAGGGGAGCCTTCCAGGGCAGAATCCTCCTTGGACTAGAGCCAGGCCCCACAGGCCAGCCTGGTATAGAAGCCTCCTCTATAGTGAAAGGAAACAACTAAATAGTATCTGCCACTCAGATATATCTCTTGGCCTGGCCCTGATTTGAACTCATTACCTGAGTCCTATTATGAGAGGGCCATTAGAAGGACCTCAGGAAGTTTAAGCATTTCTGTTTTGATGCCCATTGACAGCCTCTGACATAGAAGAGCAAAGAGACCTTCTCCCACAGTCTATATAGAACTCAGTATGGCCCTGGGTGCACCATGGCCTCAGTTGAGCAGTGTCCAGCAGTTGGGTAGTGCCCAGGCCAAGGGCCAGCAGTATCAGAGTACAGGCAATGGTGCCCAGGGAAGCCAGTTGTGCCCTGTAGAAGACAGGGGTGCTCTCATGGACCCTATGTCATTTGATCGTTGTTAGAAAACAATGTCCACTCACTGTACACAGCTAAATACAGTATTTTTGGAGAAGTGAACAGAGAATATGACATTTAACCAAAAGAAATGTGGGAGCATCATGTTTAAGAAAGAATAGGAAATGATTACCCAGAAATGTTTAAACCATCAGAGACCACATATAATCAGGATATTGTAGAGAGGGAGCAGCAGCATTATCTCATTGTAAAATACCCAAAACTAACAGTTCAAGGTTTATTTACTTTCTGATGTAATGAAAGTCCTAAGTCAGTTTGTTACTCATATGTTCTCTGTCCATGAGCTCAAACATTAATGACCAGAATACCCAAGGCAGAGGGGCCTGGGGGTACAGGGTGACCTAGAGTGGATGCAGGTAGGGTGTAGTCCATAATTTCCATCACCACTCCCCTTTCTTTGATATAAATGATTGCTGTTTCCTCAGTCTAACATGAAATACTTTGTGAAATACTAAAACACTTTATGACATGTCAGTTGCTCTCCTCCACCCCATTCAAGTCACCCTACGCCTCGCTGCTGGGTAGCAATCTAACTCACTAGTACCTAGAAGCCTCAGCTCTGCCTCTGCTCTGCTGCTTTGGTGGTATCTCTGTGAGGACAGATTTTCCCACTGTGGTGAGAAAAGCCAAACCCCCAGGGAGGAGATATTTTTCATGCAGTGTGTCTATCACTCTCTCTGTCTCTCACTCTGTCACACACACACACACACACACACACACGCACACACACACACACACACACACACACACACACACACACACACACACACCTCTTCCACTTACTTGGGGTGCAGAAGAATGGAGCCAGGGATCCTGCTACTGTGAAAATAGTGTCATAACCATGGTGGCTGTCAGATCTTGTTTTTTTGCAGCTGTTTCAATAGCTTATTTTTTTTCCTGAGTAAAGGTAATTTGCTAAATATTTTTTTAAAGTCTTATTTAAATTTCCTTTTGTTCTAACACTTTTCATTCAGATAAATTCACAAACCAGGAAAACATCATCTTTCAAAACACATGTACAAGTGTGCACAACTGGTGGCTCTGATGACACAAAAGCTGCTTTGCTGCAACTCTCCTGCAAAGGCCTGCTTTTTGTGCTGCCAAAGGCAGTGGCAGGCTCTAGCTCTGTGCCACACAAAGGAGAGGTACACAATAACCTTTCAAATTAAGTGTGCGAAGGAGGAGGTAGAAGATGATGGGGGACACGCTCCAGGAGTGGAGGGAGTTGCTCAACCCTTGACCTAGCCTGTCATTAGAAATGGTCTTTCCATGAACAGGAACCATCTTCAGCAAATATCGGACCAGGGATGGCCCAAGGTGACTCCTTATGTGTCATCTCCCCAGTAGATTGGAAAGTCTCCATGGAGCTGTGCTGGGGAGGAGTCTGAGCACAGAGGTCAGTGGGGAGGGTGTGGAAGAAGCGAGCCTGCACCCCGTACCCTGTACTGGCTGGGCTCTGGGCATCCTTGGTCCTGAGGACCTTCGAAATTCATGTACATAGCAGCTGCTTAATAAATATGTAATGAATCAATAGCGTACACTGTTTTTATCTTCTGTTTCCCTTTGAAAGAGTCTGCAATTGCTCCTAGTTGTTTTTATACCAAATTGAGCTTGTAACGTCTTCCACAGTCTAGGGATTTGATATAATGTCGTCCTGTCCCTCTCTACACACAGAGCCCTTTGCCTGAATCATACGTAGGGGGACCAACATGTGTAGCCAATCAGTAACAGGGAGCTAAATGACTCTGTAACAAACTGGAAACCTGGCAGTTGAAGTTTCATATGTGATATACAGTCCACAGGAAGTTCATCAGCTCCATTCCCTTCACAGCAGAAAGCGCCCTCTAGTGGAAATAAAGAAACATTCTAAAAAAACGTTCCGCGCACGTGCTGGACTTCTCTTGAGGGCTTTTGCAGTTTGCACCTGTAAGCTCAGCTGTGATAGGGACTCTGAGACCAGCCAGCTGGTTGTTGCCTGGAGTCAGTAGTCAGGTTGGCTGGAATTCTGAGATAAAACAATATCATCATTTACAGATACAGCTACTGCATTTTATCATCTACAATGAACACCCCAAATATGTTTCTTAAAAGATGCCTGGCTCAAGACGCACACAACAAACACATAAAAAGGGATTAAAATAAGCAAACAAAAGTGGGAGAATTATGCCAACATACAATCAGAAAAATAGTTTAAAAGATATTTTTAGAGGACTTTAAGCCCAGAACCATGTAAGTAAACTATATCCTTACTAAATATGAGTGTATAAAGTTATTCACTAAAATAAATGGAAGACTGAAATGAAAGTCAATTCAATTAAGTAAATCCATGCAATAAAATTCCATTAATCTTCAATATAAAGGACAAAGTACACTTTTACTAAAAAAAAAAAAAAAAAAAATCTTTCTCTCTCTGTCTCTCTATAGAAATGTCCAAAGTGGAATGTTGTTTTTAACACATGCCAAACTGTGAACCAGCTCAGGAAACACTACCTGAATCTGGCCTGGCTCTGCGCATACTCGCCCTGTAACACCTGCACTTGGGCCATGTCTCCTTACATCTCCATGCATGTTTCCCATGGATTTCTTCTTCAAGGGACATTCTCAGGATTCATGTGGCTCTAGCTTCTCCAGTCCCTTTGGCCATTGCTCTACACTTGCCCATGACAATTATGAATGACATGAGCTGCAAGGGCTTCCATGCAAACCACCCCTTCAAGTTGGACTTTAGAGTGACCAACCATCCTGGTTTGCCTGAGACTAAGGCATTTCTAAGATGCAGGACTTTCTGTGCTAAAACCAGAAACAAGTCCCAGGCAAACAGGGATGACTTGGTCACTCCAGTGCTGGTTGGGATGGGGCAGTGGTCACTCCAACTAATGTGAGTCTTGACTCCCAGAACTCCAAAAGCAAAGGCCTAAGAAATCTGACACTTCATACTGTGGCATGTCACCAGTCAGCTCTGGAGACACCTGCTTTCATTTCTTGTAAGGCTCTTGGGTTGGTTTGCCTTTTCTGTGTTTGGATGTTTAGTACATATTTGTCCTAGCAGTTCCTGTCTTTCTGGGCCTGGGGAAGATTGAGAATGTAGCATCAGTTTCCATCAGTTTTCTGCAGAAATCCTTCAGCAAGAATATTTCTTGTTTTTTCCCAAAGTAGAGGAGGTTGAGAGGGAGGGACCTTGGTAGAGGGCCAGAAACCCACCATGGGCAGGTCAATGAATATTTCACACTGTTTAACATTGGGAAAAGATTACCTGTTAGCATTTAAAAAATATGTTTTCCCAGAAATGCAAATCACTTCAAAAACAGTTTAATCACATTTATTACATAACAGTGATAATTGTCTTAGCTTGGGCTGCTATAACAAATTACCTCAGACTGGGTGGCTTAAACAACAAGTATTTATTTCTCACAGTTCTAGAGGTTGGGAAGTCCAAGTTTAGGTGCCAGCAGATCCAGTATCTGTGGAGGGCCCCCCACTTCCTGGTTGGTAGATGGTTGTCTTCTTTCTGGGTTCTCATATGGTGGAAAGAGATCACTTCTCTTATTTCTCCCCACTACAAGGCACTAATCCCATTCATGAAGCTCCACCCTTATGACCTAATTCCCTCCTAAAAGTCTCACTTCCTAATACCATCACATTGGAGATTAGGATAGAGAGGCAAAAATATCAATCCATAGCAATAACTAATATTTAAAGAGAGCTTGCTACATATCAGTTACTGTGCTAATTATTTTTAATACATCAGGTTGTTGAATCTTCAGAATATAAGGTAGGTGAGGAGACAGTCTTAGGGAAGTTAAGATACTTGTCTGAGGTCATAGAGCTGATAACTAGTGGAGCTGGAATTTGAATCCAGAAGTCTTACTGTAGAGTCAGTACTTAAACTCAGAACTGTAGACTTGGGGCTAAGCGTGATCATGCTTGAGCAAACTAATGAGAACACCATAGTTTGACAGAGGGCTTTCTGGCTCAATAATAATGGAGGATATCAGTCAGGATATGTCTTGTTCTTGAACCTGGTCTGTAGCACTGGTGGGGCTCTCAGTTTCTACAGCTTTAATTGCTTGCCTGTGCAGCAGAGTGGGCTTCTGAGGTCCACACGCAAACTGCCTGTGATGAATGATGCAGGGGGTGCTGGGCATGACCACGTTCTCTTTTTCTTGGACAAACTGTTGAAAAATGTTTTCCTGTCATCATGAAATTGTAGGTGTTCCATCTGTGGTAAACTAATTCAGCTTTCCATATTTAACTAAAACATTTTTAATTGTATGCTCCAAAAATGGCTACAGCAATATTTGTAGATCTAGATGCTCTTTCAGAATCTTGAAGATTCTTTCATCAAAAGTCTGAATCATAGAATATGGCAGAAAGGATGCTGCATTCCTTATGAGGCTAGGTCATGAAAAGAAATAGGCTTTTTATTTTGGAACATGTGTCTTGGGAACCCTGAGCCAATACATAAGAAGTCCAGCTCTGCTGAAGCTGCCACGCTGCAGAGACCACATAGAAATAAATGCTCCCAAGGAGCCCCATGTCCCAGCCTCCAGCTGCTTGAGTCCTCCCAGGATTAACTGCAGGGCATGATGAGAGAGTCTGCAGACGATTCCAGTCCCCAAGCATTGAGAGGTCCTAATTGACACCACATGGAACAAAGGATCTGTCTTCATCAAGCCCAGCCAAAACTGTATGTTCATGAGAAAATTAAATGTTACTGTTTTAAGCCACTAAGCTTTGGGGTGATTTGTTACATGGCAGTAGTATTGGAATATCACCATTATGGTGTCATTTGGCTGCTCTCCTTGTTTCTTATGAGACCTTAGCTTCTCTTTTCTAGCAGTTGCTTAACAGAATTAGGGGAGGGTTCCTTTCTCCATTGTCAAAATTCCTTTATCAAATCACAAAACATGGAGGCATTTAGCTCTTATAGTTTGAAGACTCACAGTTTCTCATAATGGCCTGATGGTATAAATCTTTTATTCAGCTGACTCTAGTTTTGTTACTTTGCCCATAACGTTTATTGTAAGTCCTCATGCAATTGTGTTGGGGACATCAATTTAAGTGACATCTTGACAAGTGTTGTTGCAAACTCATGCTTCCTCATTAATGCTATGGATGAAGATGGTGCACCCCAACATTCTCCCTGCAGGTTAAATTGCTTCCCTTATCTTGACCATTGTGCAGGAGTCAAAAGCTTTCTGGTCAGCTTTAATGTGTCCAGCCTCTCCCCTGGGGATTTTGAACTCACAAGCATATAAGAGCTTTGAACTCTCTGTAACTTACACACACAGTAAGCATTTGGCATTTTAAACTCTTTCTGAAACTTCACCATTAATAAAAGTATTGAACTGATCAGGACTGAGAACATAGCTCTGTTTTTCTCCAGCAGTGACGACCCCCATTCAGGTTGACATTGATCTATTAACAGCATGTTCAATCATAATTAGTGAGTTGAATCCAACTACGTGTTTCAATTTTGTCCCACGAAATATCATGAGATGAATCATCAAATGTGTTGCTGAAAACCTTATCACATTTTTTGTTCTCACAGGTTAGTGACCTGTTACAAGAGGCAGAGACTTTAATTATCTGAATCATTTCCAATAATTAATCCTGGCTCCTCATAGTAGTTTCCACAACTGTTATTATTTCTCAGGAGTATGTATGCATATATGTATACAAGTATTTATAATTGAATTCTAAATCAAAATCCAGCCCATGTGGAATCTACCTTCTCTATATTAGAATTAAGTGAGGCTTAAGAGAGGAGGGCAGACACAGTCATGGTGCATTATTTCTTTGACTTTGCATTGATAATTATCACTATTGTTGTCTTACTTAATAGCTTGATTTTTAGTGAAAATTACCAGAAAATGACTTTAAAAATCTTTAGCCCTCAGGCTAATTTTACAGCTAGCACGGTATCATTTAGCGCCACCTGGAGACACATCATGCATTGCATAGGGGAGAAAATAAACAGGAAAAAAAAAAATCATAAACCTTCCAAACCTTGGGTAAGCAATATAGAGATATTAACTTGCTCCTTTTACCCATCTGTCCCCAAGCCAGGCATTCTGGTTGTAATTGTTCGATCATTCAATGATGCTATGAAACAGATACTATTATTATTACCATTTTACAGTTGGAGAAATTGAGACACTAGTAAGTGGTAGAATTGGAATTTGATTCTAAACAGATTGATTCTACAGCCTATATATTTTATCCAGTATGGCATATAAAACCTCCCTTTTGCTTCTTTATCCTTTCAAAAGAATGATGTTTGAAATAGGAAGAGTAGAGCAAACATCAGTAAGTGGAAATGGGAGTCCAAGAGGGAAGAGGTGATGATAAGAAACACTTTAGCACTTCAAAGGAAATCATGTCTGCTGGACTGGAAGAAATCTCAACGTACTGGAGAATATACAGAAGGCTGCTGACCATGTTGTAATTTCGAGGCACCATGGAGGAATGAGAGTCTAAAAGACTGGAGATGGGCTATTTTTCTAAAAGAGGAGCCTGACAGACAAGTTTGGCATCACTTGTAAGCACCTAGATATGACAGTGCTGATCCCTAGGACTCAATACAGGCTCAGTAAGATTAAGTTGTTGACACACGTTATTTTCTAATGGGCTGTTGTATAAGTGGATTTCAACAAGGCCTCTCAGCGTATCCTTGTACACAATAAAGAAATATGGCTGGATGCAAAATTAGTTATTTTCATGGAGGTTGATATGACTTTACCTTGATGTTTGATGAATGCCAACCTGGAGAGAAAATTTCATGGGAAAATATAAGAGTTGGCCTTCAACTCTTTGGCCAGCACTTTTATTCACGCTTTGGATGAAAATTTTGATGTCTTGGCCAATACAAAGGACAGATACCATGAAGTGAAGAGGCACAAAATATTGGGTGAGAGTAGGGATCCCAAAACATCTTAACTGTCTGGACCATTGGACTGACTTGAATGAGAGGTAGTTGAATAGGAAATGAGTATGAGACCTTTTATTCCAAAGTCCTAGTCAACTTCTTCCATGTTGACTTGGCAGCAGTGCTATCAGTAGAAGTAGAGTATGAGCTACACCATAATTTAAAATTTTCTAATAGCCACATTTTTTAAAAGAACAGAAAAGCCTCAGGTGAATTTTAATAATGTATTTTTAAATATATTTTACCCAATATACTCAGAGGACTATCATTTTAACACATAATCAATATATAAAATTATTGTTAAAATAATTTTTTAAAACTAAGTCTCCAAAATCTAGTGTGTATTTTATACTTATAGCACCTCTCAGTTCACAATAGCCACTCATTTTAAGTGCTCAGTAGCCACATATGGCTATGTATTAGATAATGTAGCTTCAGAGGGATTTTATTAACACTCAGGTCTGTGACTAGGATGCCCTCCAATTATGTCATTCTCAGGTTGGCTACATTAATAGAGGAAATAAGCCTAAAGATATACCACGCATAAGTTTTGTTTGTTTATTTGTTTGTTTGTGTTTTTAGCAAAAAGAGTAAGAGTCTGGGCTCTTTGACATATAATAACCGTGGAAAGTGTATTGGTGCCCAATGCCTGTTACCTTACTCATAGGTACTGGTACAATTCCAGTGACTGAAAGATAACACTTTTTTTTCAAAGTAAACATTTACTCAACTGTTTTTTCTTCTCTGCATATCTCCTTAGATATGCTTTTTTTTTTTTTTTTTTTTTTGTTCAGGGTAGATGTCATTACTAGAGCTAGTAGCAGCTTTTTATTTTTTTCAAAGACTATAATAAAATCGTTGTTCCATTCCCATTTCTAATGGCAACCAGTGCAACTTTTTAAATTGTTTTTAAGTTCCTATATCTGTTCCCTTTTTCAAAAACGATGATTTTTAAACACCAACACCCATGAAGGTTTCAGAAATCTGGAAACCTAACAAATAGTGAATGCAGCTGAGGACCAGCAAATAATCATAAATATATATAACAAAACAGTTGTTAGAAATGCACAAAAGCTCACATAAAATATATAGCACCCTTCACTATTCTCTTTTTGTGCATGAGAAAACTGATGTTCAGAGAGGTTAACTGGCTCACCCAGTGTCAGAGTTTGAGTCTCATCTCAGGCCAATATCTTTTCTGCTTCATTACATGTCTTGCTGGAATGACATTTTTCCTTGCAGGACTAAAGACACTCTTATCTGTTTGCACACCATCACTATCTAGAATCCTTCTTCCACAGTAGTTATTTTCTCTGAGTAGAATTCATGAATTCATTGAGAATACATTCTCTGGAACAGACTGCTCGGGTTTTAATCCTGGTCCCACCACTTGTAAGCTCTGAGATATAACTTAATTTTCTCATCTGCAATTTCAGGGTAACAGTCCTTCTTCCATAGAGATGAACTCATCCATATAAAGCACTTGAACAGAAACTGGCCCATAGTAAGCACTCAATATTTTTTACTTAGTAGAACAAATTTTCAGTCCTTCACTTGAAAACTCTTTATAGAGGCTTCTAGCTTGAAGGGAATGTTCACATTGACTACCCCAACCTCCTGAGCCCAGGAACCCCAGCTACAGCATTCCTGGACAGACAGATGTCTGTAGAACATTTGATTAGGGAGCTTACTTCCTCAGGGACCACCACTCCATTTTTGGACAGCACTAACTTCTGGGGAGGCAGTTGAAACACAGTGCAAAAACTTTGGGCTTTGGAGCCTGTTTTATGGCCTTCCCATCGTCTCCATCACCACCACCACCCTGTTACTGTTTTCTTTTTCATTACAAGCAAATACATGAAACTGATAGAAATCTTTCCACATTACAGTGTGCTTCTCTATGGGGTCTTCCTAGCAAGACTAGTAACTCTAGCTTGGTGTGAGACTAACTCTTGGAAGAAGGGATCAACAAGTGTAAATAATGATCAAAAGCTCTCCTGAGTTAAGGTATGTAAGGGAAATGATTATCTCTGTGAAATGCTCCGCTAGGACAATTCAGTAGATAATGAATGTTAAATGTACAAAGTCCACTAAACTGACATATGTATTTATGTGGTTTCATTTGATTTCTAAGGTAGATTTTTCAACATTTCAAATAAGCCTTTTAATTTTTTTCCTTCACAAGTGAACACAGGCTTGAACTACTCAAGTCCAACTTAATTGTTCTAAATTAATACAATCTCCATTTTTTTCTCCTTTTCCACTCATTTTTGCAAAACAGGGAAAAATGCAATGAAACGGCAAGTAGTAATGTCAGTAGCTGCATAATCAAAGGTGGACATTCTGCTGGAACTATTTTGATAGCTGGAAGGCAGCTCCACAAACATTGCAATAGAAATTGTTGAACAGCATTGAAACACTCGTTAGCTGAGGCAGAAAGTCCAAAGGTATATAAAAAGCGGAGTGTGACATGACTGTATAATGTAGAAAAGTGAGAGAAGTTGAAAAGGCAAATGTAATTTGCAGATCTACTTTAAATGATTTTTCTAGAGCCAATGGAAATCCCGGTTCCTATTGCAAACCAATTTTTTTTTTTTTTATTATTAGGTCAACTGAGATCAGATATATGAAAAGTGCCTTCTAAACAGTAAGGTTTCCATGTCAGATTTTATTATTCTCAAATTAAATGAGGAAATATACTTTCTCAAGGACAACTAGATCTTTGTGTAACCTTGACTCTTTTACCTCAATCTCTATTCTGTTTCTTCAAGCTCCTTTCTAGAAGACTGGTATGGGGATCTTTATCATTCTTTTGCAGGTTTGTACATCTATCTTGCTTGATGGGTAAACAACCCAACTGACAAGAACCAAGGAGGGAAAACGGCAAAGAGAAAATGACCAAAATGGAAATGGAAAAGACAGAAGTATAGCTAAACCAACAAGAAACAGGAGTCAAGAAAAATAACAACAAAATATATTTAAAAACAGACTTCTCCAGTTGGCATTTGAATGAAAGAGCTACCAATTAACTCCACCCCTTTCTATTGCATTTCCTTTGTTCCTGGAGTCTTCTTGCAGCTTTTATTCTTGAAACTCAGGCGGCAGCACCAGACATTAAATCCCCAAAGGGAGAGGTATTATTAAACCTTTTGCTGGTCATTCTTTTCTGAACAAAATGGACAAATTCTTAAGCACTCTTATTCACTTCATGACGATCATAAGAAAAAAAGTAAGCCAAACTTGCATATTGAAAATAAAAACAAAACACACAGAAAAAAATAACCCTGAAGATAATAAATATCGCTGATTCACTTATTTTAAACAAAGTCCAATTTTATTCACTCTTAATATCCTTGCAGTCCATTGTACACCTTCTGCACTGATCCCTGTTTCAGTAGCTGTTTGATACCTGAGGAAAGAATGAACAAATTACTCCATTAAACAATGTGACTTCCCTAGAGTTTAAAGAGCATGTTTCATGGGAGGCTCACAAAAAGTTTTATAATAACCACAGATTTGAATTAAACAAATAACCACCGATGTCCACAAGTTCACTGAGTGTGAATACCACCACACATGCACATGTATATCCAAGATGATCCTTTGTTTTTCTGTCTCTCAGGCACACACACCATACACATTCCATAAAACCCTACGAGAAGAAGCAATTGAAATGGAATGCAAGATCTTCACTGTCTTCCATTACTTCTTCTTTGTCATCTTTTCAGTTTGGCCTCTTTCACCTTCTTTTTATTTAGGACCCACCAATTAGGCCCTCTTCTCAACCAGTCATTGTAGACATTATCCCGAAGTTTCTGATCCTTCTGATGTACCTCACCCCAACTCTCCTTTTATAGTTTGGTCCAGCTCATTTAAGTGACTCTGTTTCACAACCACACATCCACACAACCTCTCTCTCCCTAGGTTTCAAAGCCCAGCTTACATAGCCTTTTGTAACACAGCGACAAAAGGATTTTCACTATTGCTTTTACAGAAAGGTAAGTTTATTCCCAGTCTTGTGTTCACTAATGTTAGTGGCTGATGTCTGAAGCCACTGGAGGGTTTGTTTTTATTGCTTGTCCTCTTTAACTACCTGTTCTCACACTCACATACAACACACACATACACAATCTCTCTATCCCTCTCTTTCATACACATTATACCCCTCACCTTCTCTTGCTTCCTCTGTTAACTGTTCTTTTGGAAAATCCACATCGAAAGTGATGATCAAAGAGCCTTTGATGTTGTTGTTGTCGAAGTTTGGTAGCCCTTCCCCTTTCTTCCATAGCTTGGCTCCCGGTCTGGTGATCTTATCCCGGGAAATATGTACCTGAAAAGCCAAAGAGAATAGACTGCAGCAGGACTGGTACTCCTGAAGTATGATACCAGCTTCTAGCGAACACTAGTGCCCAAAGCTCATGTCACAGCTCAGAGGAGCAGCAACAAGGAAGGGGTGAGGGGAACTCATTAGGACACTGCAAGCCAAAGAAGAGAAGGCCTTCAAAAGAAAAAGGAAAACTAAATGCACAAACAAGCAAAACAGTACGGTTCTGCCAATGGAGACTGTAAGGACAAGGCCGCCAGGGGCTGCGCACAATCAGCTCTTGAGTAGCAGAAACATCTGTGACTTGGTTACTGCCAGATGATCAGCAGCAGAGTGAGGAGAGAAAGCAGAACAAAGACCGAGAAAGGAATCCCCATGGCTCTAAATGATTAAAGGGGCTGAAATAATCTTAAAACCACCCATGTGAAAGCTTTAAGAGAACAGGAAGCAGGAAAATTGATTTGTTTACCTTGTGACCATCCAAGTGAGAGATATCCATATCAAAGCCCACCAGAGACTCAACTAGTGAGATTGTCACGTTTGTGTATAAATCATCTCCTCTCCTTTCAAATATTGGGTGCCTAAAATCAGATCAAGGCAAAAATCATTAACTTCCATTTTCCTGTGAGAAGAATTCAAAAAGTTTTTAGAATATCTTGGAAAAGGATGAATATTACTCTTTTAAACAATAAGTATTTATTAGACACTCCTTTCTGTGTAGTACTAATCAAGACTACACAGGTATGTAAGATTTATTAAACTCTACTCTTAAGGAACGTACAATCATCAGAAGCCAAAGATGTAAATATAAAATTACAAGTACTAGATTATGAAAAAGAGAGAAAGACAACTTCCAGCAAGGAAGACGGGCATTAGGAACAGGTCTGGGGAGGTTTCCAGAGCTGAGCTCGCAGGCTAGGTCAGCTCTAGAGATGCAGATAAAGTGGACACAGGTGGGGAAGGGGATAGGGAGAAAGGGAATTCTAGCAAGGACAAGGACTTGAGAAAGTACCAGGTTTACTGGAGGAATAGTACATATTCCAGTTTCTCTGGGTAGGTAAGGAAAGCTGGGGAAATGATCACTGAGATTAAAAAGTGCTATGAGGGAAAAGTCTTAAGTGGTGGGGGCCCATTTCTCCATGTTTAGGTGGGAACCTTGTTTCAAAGAATTCTTAGAAGCAGGCGTACCACTCTTTTCTAAAATGGTAACAAGAGAGAAATAAGAAAGATTGAGTCCCAAAATTCTTGTTTGAGCAGCACTTCATGGTGAAGAGACGCCAACAAAATAAGAGCTCTCTCTGCACAGAAGCTGCATATTATGCAATACTGGGTCCTTTTATGAAGACAGCTCTAATCTTGTATGGAGCCATATTTTCTGTTAAAATATCAGGTCTCCTTGATTTCCCATTATTGTTTGCCTCTCACATACAATTCTTTACTTACCTTATCAATTCTATCCTGCCAACATCTTTTGGATTTATTTGTATGTCCTGAGTAAATAAACAACTGGGCTCAATCTTAGGCCCTGGCCCCGAATTTTCAGTATTGTAGAGTTACAAATAATCATTTAGGCATGACACAGAAGAAAAGGTCTGTAAGTGCCATGGAGGTTACCCATATTTCTATCATCTGACTCATATGAAAAGCAGGGGCTAAAAAGAAGTTCTCTAAAATCAGATTACTTACTTGACAACTTTGATTCGGAACCGTAAGTCTCCTGGTTCTCCATCCACATGAGGCTCACCTAGTCAGAACAGATTACAGCAGACTGTGAATCACACAAGTCAAACATTGGAAATCTATTTGGCAGTTGAGAGTATTTTAAAGCCATTACCTAAGGTGCTATCAAGTCTATCTATGAGAGCACTGTCTCTACCTGGTTATATCAAGTGAAGGTCACTTGTGCCTCAGGCACAGCAATAAATAACTTGACCTATTTTCTAAACAAAGAAAGATATGTTGATTTCCTGAACCTGAAGTCTTAAAGCTTCTTTTCTTTTAGATTTTAAATTTAACCCCAAAGGTGAGGTCTAAGAAAATCCTAATTAATGCAAACTAGAAGTACATACCTTCTTTCATTGCTGAGTTAAAATTAATCTATTAAGGTCTGAACACGCTAAATTTTGATATAACTTAGGTCACTTGACAGTAACTTTTGCCATGATATCCAAAAGATAAACAGTAATGCTCCTGCTTGAGGTGATCAACAATGATGGTCATAACAGATTTTCTGTATCACAAAACTAACTGAAGATAGTCAGAAATAACATGTGCATTTACTATCTGGCCTAAGTGAGGGTGGGAGATATTCACAAGCAAGCCAAGAGCAGAAAGTTATGACAATAAAACATCAATATCGATATTTTACCTTCTCCAATAAAGGGGTACTCCATGCCATCTCTCACCCCAGGCTCTATTTCTACCTCCAGTGTTCGTTCTTCATTCACTAGTCTGATACAGAGAATTTAAAATGAAAAAAGTGAGACTACAAAGCAAACCCCAGATGCAGATAAAGTTTTACCTATTCTATCAGAGCTTTTTCTTGGAAGACTATCCTGTATCTTTCTTGACAAAGTCATGTGGTATTTATTTACACCTACATGCCAAAAGCCAGAACAAAGCTACTATATATATTACATAATCATGCAACTGCTACCTCCAAAAAAGCCTGCGGTAGACGGATTACTTAGAAGTGCGTGATCCACGACAGAGATAACTCAAATTTATACATATTTGCACCTGGAAGGACGGGGTCATGTTTATCAGGAATCTAGCAAGAGAGTTTATCCTATCTGATTTTTTTTCCTGATCCCATAAATACCAACTTGGTTTTGATATATATAACTTAAGTTTCAATTAAATAGTTGTGTTTATAACACAATCAGTAAATAGTACTTCTCTAATTTGAAATGTCAGCTAGACATATAAGATTGCTCTAATATTCCAAGTAGAAAAATTGAAACATCAACATTTGTTAACTATATTTAAAAATACAGGGCATTGCTTATTGGTTCAGAAACATAAAGGGAGATATTTAGAAGAATGCCATTGTAAAAATATTAAAATGTATCTTTGCTCTATCCTATGGTAGAACATGAGAGAGAGAGGAGTGAGAAGGAGGGGAAAAAATCCGGGAAAGGATCATTAGCATTTTAATAGAAAATGAGATGATTAAAGTGTCTCTTGGTAAAACAAAGATAGTGCTTTCACGTACTTGACATTAGGGCACTCATCACAGACCACCTCCTGGGTCATCTGGAAGCGCCCTGGGCCCAGCTGAGTGGTCCGCATCTCTTGCCGACAGTTGCATTTTCGTTTTCCAGGAGCCTGCCTTGCCACAGGTTTGTTCCTAACTACCTAAGAAATACAGAAACAACATCAGCTTCCTTCACCCAAAACAGCCTTTTGTTTTTTCAAGTGATCAGGGCTCTGCACATGTGTCAGGTCTGGGACTCCCCTCCCTGGCAAGCTATCCCTCAGGAGCCCTAAGGCTAACATAAGCCTTTGAGGAGTTACAGAGCCCCTATGCAAAAATGAAACATATAGATAATTAAATGACTCCAATTCTAAAGTTGGAGAAGAGAGAGGGGGGTAAGAAAGAGAACTGAAAAATACTGTGTATGATATTAGCATTTCTAAGCCTCAGTTAAATACTACTGAGTTAAAGTAGTTCACAGAATTACTGTCTTTTAGAAATCGGAGCTGTGCAAACCATAATCCTTGAAAAACTACAGCCTTCAAAAGCTGGTTTGTGGCTACCACCAGAGGATTAGTTATAATTAACCTAATGAAAACACTTCCCTGTTTCAGACAACTCAATCTAGGACTGTTTCCAGTACTGTCTCAATTCAGATACTTTAACAAGTAGAAGAGGCACAATGATCATTTCTTTGTAGTTGATTGCAGTCAAACATTCTGATCCCTCCAAGTATGTGGAAACTAATTTACATAGAGAAATGCATTCTTGTTTTTACCTGTTTAATTAGTTAAAAACCTAATCACAAACCATGTGCTTATGCAGCAGGATGAAACAAATACTTGGAGAAAAATCTCCGAAAGCCTACCAAGATGAGAGCCCAGGTCAACAGAATAAATAACAATAGTAATTACAGCAAATACTTTATAGCACTTACTATGTGCCAAGTAATCCTTTAATCGCTTTTACATAAATGAACTCATTTAATCCTCACAACAACCTTATGACATAGATACTGTTATTATCTCCATTTTAGAGGAAGTAATGAAAGCACAGAAAGATTCAGTAACACGACCAAGGTCCCATAAGTAACATATGGCAGAGCCAGGATTCAAAACCAGGTAGTCCAGCTCCAAAGTCCATGATTTTAACTACTATGTTCTCTCAAGATAATTTTTGCTTAAAAAAGAATTTACTATTGGGTCATTTAAATAGCAAGGTCACTTATATTCTTTACAATAATTAGACTGAAAAAGAATTTCTTTAGAAACACACTAACTGCAAAAAGTGATATGCACTGTGTATTAGCCACGACTTCAGACAACAAGTCTGGTAGAGAACATGGGAGTTAATTACACTCACCTCTTGTCTACCACTTAAACAACCTATCCTGTTACTGAAGGAGAGATGGCCCACATATTTTGAATGCCCTTTACTCTCATTCTTCAGACTAAACAACACTATTACAAGCCAGTTGCATCTTCCATTAAGTCTAGTCCTCCTCTTCCAACTATTCAGAGTCAAAATTAAGAAGAAAGTGCTTCTTGTCAAGATGGCACATATGCACAGGCGACCAGCTATCTCTTCCAAAATCCTGGAAAAACTAGGAAACATGGGCTCCAGGAAATAATAATGGTAACAACACCTGTGAGAAAACTCCTGACACAAAAGGCTGTTTTGAACTGGTATGCGTATTCGGGCAACAGCAGCTATAAGGGGCAGTGAGAGGATCTGGAAAAAAGCAGTTGAAGTTCTGGACAAGACTGTTGCGCCCCTCTACCCAGAAAACAGCAGACTCTAGACACATAAAAAAGCCCACAAACATTGAATAAAAAACAAATAAAATACAGTTAAACCACTAGCTAAAGGCTTGCCCTAAAACATTCTATAATGCAAAGAGAGGTGCCAATGGTAGGGAAGGGAGGAGGATATGAGCTCAAAGGCCAAAACAGCTAGAGGTCTGACAATCCAATGATCCACCCCCCACCTCCAAGACAAAATACTGGCTACCAAATGTATTTTAAACAAATTGTATTAGAAAAGACAATCTAAGAAATTAAAATAAGCATGGTGATACTTAAGAAAGGGAAGACATTAGCAAAATGAAATAGAATAAGAATTAATACAAGAATCAAGTAGAACTGTTATGTACAAAAATGGGTTGAAATAAAAATAGCTGATTGGGTATTATAAGAAGAGATGTAACTGAAGATTGAAATAGTAAGCTGGAAGACCATGAGGCACTCTCCTAGAAGCAGAAAAGGATAAAGAAGTAGGAAAATTTTTTATTATTTAAAAGAAAGTTAAGGGCAGATAGAAGTAGAAATGCCAATGGATTAAATATCTAAAACTGTAATAGACATAAACTTCTCAGAGTTAAAAAAGATGAATAACCTAAAAATCCCAAGTTTTAGTAAAAAATATAGGTGAACTGCTTTCTGATTTTAGGGCAGAGAAGAATTTCTTAAACAAGACATAAAAAATTACCATGAAAGAAAACTGATAAATCTGACCACATTAAAATCAATTATTTCTGTTCATTTAAATAAATCTTCAATATACTGAAAAGACAAGTTATAAACTAATAGAATATACTTGTATCACATATAGCCAGCAAAGGATTAGTAGTAAAAATAAACTTTTCTTAGACGTCAATAAGGGCAAAAGACAAATGGACAAAAGACATAAAAGGGCATTTTATGAGATGAAACAAATATGGCCAATAAAGATATGAAGATATTTATCCTAATTATTAATCAAAAATGCAAATTAAGACCACAATAACATTTTATAACCATTTAATGGGTAAAAATTGGGAAGTCTAATAATTCAAAGAATTATAGAAGTGGGCAGATCTATAAGATCTTTTATAAACTGCTGATGGAAGTACTGGTACCAATCAATTAAAAAAACAATACAGCATTACACCGTACAAATGAACACTGGGTCGTATTACCCAGCAATTCTACTCTTACGTATATCTACCCAAGAGAAAGGCCTGCTCATATGTACCTGGATATATACACAAGAATGTTCATAAAAGCACTTTTTGGAATTTTTAAAAAACTGGTTGTAACCTATCTGTCTATTTATACATTGTGGTCACAGTGAAATTCTATTCAGCAGAATTATAGCTATAAGCAACAACATGGATGAATCTGGGTAACATAACATGAATGAAAAAAGCCAGTCCCAGAAGAAAATGCACTATTTGATACCATTTTTACAAAGTCAAAAATGTCAACAAAACAAAACAAAATATATTATTCAGGTATTCATACATATGTGATAAAACAAGCAAGAGTGGCAAGGGAATAATGAAGACAAAATTCAGGACAGTAGCTACCTCTGAAAGGAGGCAGGGGACCAGAACAAGAAAGCAGCATGTAGGCAGATGTAAGTGGTAGTATTGTTTTATTTAGTTCTTGGGCTAGGTGATGAGTTCTTGAAACAACAGTGTCTCATGAACCAAGGATTATGATTAATTCAATTCTACACATCTGGTCACTCTCCCCACACCCTAAAGACAGAGAGGGTACCTAGAAACATCTTGTTTTTATTCATACTGGCAGTCAGTATGAATAGCTGTATTGTTTGAACTTACTTCCACAAAATTTCCCGCATATACTTCTTCCAAAGTAACTTCTAGATCTACAATAATATCACTTCCTCTTGGAATATTTCTGTCTTGCTGACGAGGGGTTCCTCCAAACATGAAACCAAAATCTCCAAAGAAGCTGTAGATAAATGTAAAATCATCAAGAAAAAAAATTAAAGTTCATGCCTTAAATTAGTTTTCTTTACATTCATAAAATATTGTGTCCTACAATGTATTGTGCAAACCTAAAAGACATTTTTCACACATTGGAGTCATACATCATACACAATTTTTAATTTATACAATATCAACTATTGCCCCCACTACAAAAAAAATTTACTTTGTAATACAGTATTGTCCAGAAATGTAGTATAGTGCATATATATAGTATACCAATGAATTCAGTAAATTCATTCAATGAATTGGGTTTAACCACTGAAATAATGTTTTAATACTGAGGAATAACAGAATATAACGAACTTATTGAAAAAGGGTGTAATATATATAGACCATGTAATGCTGAACTCAATGGTAATTTTGAACATTTACAGTATTAAGTTTATATGCTTTTTAGAAACTAACTTTAGCGAAAGCTACTGCTCTGTACAAATATCTTGCATACATAATTAAATAAAGTAAAAAAGCATCAGCCTTAGTAAAATTCTAGACCTTAAGAAAAAGAAGTTCTGGTCTCTACAAGACCAAAATTAATTTTTGTGAGTAACAGAAGCATCACTTTGAGATTAATACAAACAGTGACATTCAACTGTACTGTGTTCTGATCTTAATGTTAATTATTAGTGTTACTAAGAAGTCTCAGATTTTACCACAGTGATGATGACAACTATTTAACTTTCCCCTGCTAATCAGTCTTGGTGAATGGATTCCCTGAATCTTAAATAAAAGCAGAGAGGGAGGATTTGGGGGAAAGGGTATAAACAAAGCTTTTTTGTGTGTCTGACATTCCTAAGTATCATTTCTAAAACGCAAGGGGAACAAGATAACTTCCTAGCAGACCAACTGAAATCAATCCTGGGGGAAAGAATTTCCTAGTCATGTTAGTCACATATCTTCACAAGTCTTGAAAAATCTATTGTCACCTCCAAATATTAATGTATGCAACAGAGATTCTTACTTTTGGAGAAGGTTCACAAAATCCTTTGAGAATCTAAAGAAAGCAATAAATTCTCTCCCCAAAGAAATGCATAGCCAAACATCTTTTTGTTATAACACTTAAAATCCTACATTAAGATCTCTTAGTGTATGGCATCAGGGCATATGGAACTTCGTATGCTCCACAAGAAGGGTTCAAAGATTGGGAAGGAAGGGTGTTTATATTCCATCCAGTCAGGACTCCCAGAAAGTCATGTGCTGCAGGAGATAAAGAGCCTCTACTCTAATTCCTTCCCCTAGTGCTGGTTATCATACTCATCTCTTTAGTTGATAAAATGAAAGAGAGGCAGCCTTGGGCATGGGAGGAGGAATTTCTCTCTCTCTGCTTACAAGAATAACTTTGCTCATTAAATGGTTTGCAGGTTTTAAGACAGTAAGGAGACAAAGTTTCTAAAGTATATCCACCAGCCCCCAATATTGTGGGCCAGATGGACGACACTTTTAGTTCTGTCTTTTCTAAAGCTTTGTGAAAATAGAAGAGTATATTCCCAAAAGGAGGATGATGATTGCTTTTGGACAAGGATCAGGTGACCTGCACTCTTCATCAAAAGCTTCTGAAAAAGGGAGCAAGGTTAATTCTTTAATAATCACTAAGTGATCCATTCTCAGACACTGACACTTTGCAGATGGAGAAATTACGTACTGTGAAAAAATGTCTCCATGGGAGCTCTGATGACCATCTTTTAATCCCTCTTCACCATAAGTATCATATTGTTTCCGCTTCTCACTATCTGACAGAACCTGGGGACAAAAACCATTGGAGGAAAAGATCATGAGTTTGTAATATTCAGATGTAGTGCATTCATGTTTTTTTTTTTTTAATTCTGATACCGTGTCTAAGATTTTAGTGGAATTTAGTCCTTGTTATATTTTCTTTAGCAGACTAAATTCTTTGATGCATCGTTCATTTTGTAACTTCTGAATGCTCAATTCATGTTTTTAATTTAAATGTACCCCAAATCACCTAGTAACATAAAAATCATATCTGATCTTAATAATGTGGCTATGAAGGTGAGGGCAGTAACAAGAAAGAGGTGAGATGAATTCCTCAGGTTTACCTTCCATGCAGTTTGACTCTAGTGCTTATACTGTTAATCACTATGCTATATTATCTCTCTAAACTATAAACTAGGATATGACTATGACAGATTGTGCCAGAAACAGTAAATTAGGGCAGCTTTAAAATTTGCTCTGCCCTACATATCTATACCATACCCACTCCTTCCAACATACACAAACTACAAGATTGGTAAATCAAAGGAATTAAATAGTAGACCCTCCAGAGAGTTCTACACGGCTATATTTTCATACTTCCTTTTTCATTCTTTGGTGTATATAGAAATCTGTTTTTGGAAGAATGCTGTCTGCCATACACATGTTTAAGTTCATAACTTCTTGAGTTTGAATTACAGAGAAAAAGGGACACTGCTCTATGAAGGTTGCTCAAGATCAATTTCACAGTTTGAAATGACTTTTTGAAGTTTTAATGTTTTTAGAAAACTACATTCACAGTCAAAGGTATACACTTTCTCAATTGCCCATTCCATACATAACACTAAAGAATGTAATTCTCTGGTCTTATCTTCACAAGTAAATGAACCCTACATTTGATCTATAAGAAATACCATTTCAAAACCTCAAAACAAAGACTATTTTTTATTCAATTTCTATTCGGACATCAGAGACTTCTGTACTAACTCCCCCAAAGTTACCCTTAAAATTATCTATTATCATTCACTTCCCTCCTCACTTTTCTAAGGAATGCAATTTTATTCTATGGTCTTGGAAATTATTTTATTTCTAAAAGAAAAAAAAATGGTTCTTAATTGGCCAACCAAACCACAGCGTATAGACTAATTAAAATACCAGCAATAATCCCAACAAATAGAGAAGACACATTTGTGTTCACAAAAGACTCTTCAATTTTACAACTCTAATTTCTCTAAGAACCAAAGACAATCAAGTAAATGATACCAAAAATAAAGAAAAGTTGAACTTGTGATTTAGAAAGGTTCTTAGAGTTAAAGAAACTACAGTGTCATGAATGATCTATGCATAGCCTGCTTAGGTTATAGCTAAAGAACATGGTAGATTATTTAAAGAGCATGTTAAATTTCTAACTTCTCTAGAAAATATGTGAGTCCTGGGTTCCTAGCAAACAATGGGGATATTCATGAGAAATACATGCATAAATATGGAATCCATATTATAAGAAATAAAATTCCACATAATGTAAGAGGGTTCACCAATCCTCTCAAGTTTATTTGTGTGCCCCAGGTTAGAAATTTTGGTCCTAGAGGATCTCTGAAGGTGCTAAGAGAAGAAAGAGGGACTCATTAGTTCTAGGTTTCACCTAGGTATAAGTTACTACTTTAGTTCATTCACTTCTGTAATCTAGGAGGCCTTGGGATCCCTTAATTTCATGTTTTTTTCAATACTAAAATACCTCTCATATTGGGAATGCATATAGATACCCAATATGGGAGGTAGAATACTAACTGTCATGTTTTATCTTATACTTCTCCTGCATGTTATTTGTGTGGTCCATATGGGCATGTGGATTTGTAATTCCCATTTAGAGTTTGTTCTGTTTCTGGCTCCAGGTCCTGAATTGGTTAATTGATGATCAATTTACTTACAAACCTATCAATCTTAATCTCTTTCTTTCATTCATCTTTTCAACATTATTCTTCTTAATAAAATAAATATTATATGAAAAAGGAAGAAAATGACATCTGCTAACATTAATTTACAACATAGCATCAAATACTTTTATCTATTATCTACTTTTAAAAAGAAGTAACCTAGAGGAAAAGAGTGCTTCCCTGCGTTACGTGGTCTTTTCTTATATGTTTTACTTATACTTTATCCTTTTTCCTGACTCACCTCATAAGCAGCACCCAGATCCTGAAATTTTTCCTGAGCTCGTGGGTCATCGGGGTTCCGGTCAGGATGAAGCTGCAGGGCTAGTTTCCTGTAGGCCTTTTTAATATCCTTTATAGAGGCACTTCGAGGTACCCCCAAGATCTTATAGAAATCTCGCCTGGGTGGAGGGGAGAGAGAGAGGATACTCATTAAAGAGTTATATGTTACATTTATTTAAAGTAAAATTTTTTCCTTTATATTTAGGTTTGTGTCTGAGCAGAGGCAGGAAAATAAAGGTATACATGTGACACACACACATAAAAAGAATGACTAAAAAGAGAACATACCAGAATTTGTAATGAGTCTTATATATTGAAGTAATCACACTGAGAAGCTATATACTTTTTGAGCAATGCTAGAATTACTCTAAATCTCTGTGGCATTCTTCTCCTAGAACTACTTTCAGTCAAGAAAATCATTTTCTTATTTTATGTTCACACATTATTTTCAACCAATAACTGTATAATCAAATTAATGCTCTTCTTTCTATTAATGACTTCAAATGATTTTTGACTGTATCCAGTGGTCAAATAACAACCTCAAAGGATGGTCTTCTTTATTCAAAAAGATTACATCACAAAAATGTTCTAACAGTAGTACTGTTGGAATGTCAAAGATGAAATGAAATTAACTTCAGAGGTTAACACAGATGTTAAGCCCAAAGAAGAGCCATGAAGAGAGAATAACACCCATTTGGATGTATGAGTTACAGGTTTTGTTGTTGTTGTTGTTGTTTTTTTTTTTCTGAAAAAGAGAGAAAATATCAATCTTGTAGTCATTGCTAGCAGTTATACCGGTTTGTCTAGGTCAAGTCTTAATTTTAGATGTTTCACAAGAAAAAAAGATTAACATTAAAGTTTAAACATATATGCACAGGGAAAAAGCTTTTAAGAGAATAACAAGCATTTAAAATTTAAAGCTGTGCTTGGTAGTACTTCTCCTTTTAGAGCAACCTATTCATTGTTAGAAATTAAGACTTTACTATTACCCGCATTCTAAAATATAAGCCTGGCCTATCATATCCTGTAGCCACCAGACTTATAGGATCATGTATCTTAAAGGCTGAAAGGGTCCTCAAGAGTTCATGTGGTGCTACTCCTTTCATAAAGGAGTCACATCATTATCTTCGTGTTACAGATGTGAATTTAGGTGATTCCTTCAAGGTCACATAATTCCTAAGTGGGGAGGAGGCTAGAATCCCAGTCTGCTACCTGTTGGTGAAATGCTCTTCCCGCTCATAATATCATCCACCTTCTAAAAAATGTACCATGGAGAGAGACAGTGAGGCATGATGACATCTTAGGTTCAATATCTCAAGAAGCTGGAACGTCCAAGGGTTCTCCAAACGGTCTGCTCCCTCAGTTTTATTTTCTTCAGTCCCAGCAAGCCTTTCCTACCTGTCCCCACTTCCTCACTCAGCCTGGCACTAACTCACCCTCTTTAATGTCAGCTCCCCAATGGCTCGTTTTCCTCTACTCCAGCTCAGTGGCCCCGCTTCGCCTTCCCTCGCCCCTCCAATGTCTTTGGCACAGCATCCAACTCCCACTCCGGCCAAATTTGACTCTACAGGACCTCTAGATCGAAGGCCCTTCTCATTCGCGTCACACATTGCTCTCTCCACTCCACTTGCTTGGTCCGCTCTACCCATTCCTCCGCCCCACCACCTACCTCACCACAGCAATGCCCCCTCTCCTTCCCTCCAGCTTCGTCCCAGGTAAGATTGACTCAAGAGCCCCGTGCCCTACGGGTGCCCGTTCCTCACCCAGCAATCACGGCTCCGATGAAGTACAGGAGCAACAGGCAGAAGGTGCCCAGGTTTTGCGGGGCCATGGTTTCTCTGTGCCAGCCTCTGTGCCGGCCCTTGCCCCACAGACTCCTCACAACCTCCGCCTCCGCAGCGTCGGCTTGCCAGCCCACCCGGCCCTGAGAGGCCGCCGTACGCCAAGGTCTCCTACTTGGTCCGGAACGACAGCTAGCTTGCCCCCTCCTCTGCCAGTCCAGTTCCCGGGAGTCCCCAGTCCCGGTGAGAGAAGCCCCCAGCAGGTGAGAGCCAATCGCTGTTCGGGACATCACACGCGACCGGTGTCTCGCAGCCAATCAACGCAGTACACTTCACCTCCGAGGCGGCACGGGGGGCCAGTTAGGCTTCGGAACTACAGCCGCAGCTCTCGGCCAATTACAAGAGAGTACGTCAGAGCGCCGCGCCGCGCCGCTTAAGAAATCCGCTCAGCTCCGGCTCCCGCGAGCCGTAATAAACTATGTAAAGGGGCGTAGGAAAATAGGTGTCTAAAGAGGGCATCCGAGGTACACGAAGTTACCCCATCCGCTCCTTCGGACTTTCCCAAACCACGAGATTTCTCCTTCAGCACTGACCAATTGCGGGAGGAAGGTTTGATCCTGGTTATAAGTCTTGGAATTTCATTCATATGGAACTACGCGCTGGTGCGGAGCGGAGGGACAAGGGCTAAATAGGCGGGGACAATCACAGCGCCAACGGTACCGCGGAGGCATTGCTTAAGTGATCTTATTTTACCTTCTTCTAATAGCCCAGGAGAAAATTTGTCTCGGTATCACAGAGAAGAGGCCGTGGAGACAGACTGAGGTTCGGAGGCAGCCTCTACCACTTCTTAGCGGTGAGAACAGCCCCCGCCCCTTACACACCAGTTTGAACCTGAGCTTCCTTATTTACAAACTTGACCTATTCACTGGAAGTGCTCTTGTGAAACTTTAATAGGAGAAAATCTGTCAACCATCTTGCACAGAGTCTAGTACATTTTAAGCAGTCAATGAATAACTATTATTAGTTATGAGAACTGATTCCCCCACCTAGTTTTGCTAATCTCAGTAAAGGCACCACCTAGTTGTTCACGAAAAAACTCTAGGTGTGTTCCTTGATTTCTGTGCTGCATCCCCTATCCAATTTTTTTTACCTTTAAACTATAACCTGAATCTGTCCACTACTCTACATCTCCACTACCTCTCCGGGCTAAGTCACATCATCTCTCACCTAACAAGAGCTTCCTAACTGGTTTACCAGCCTCCACTTTTAATATTTCTTATTCACTCTTGCCCTGTTCCCATGATTTTTTTTCTTAAATGTTAGATCATGGCTTTCCATTGCATTTAGAATAAAGTCCCACCTCTTTATGCTAGCTTATTAAACCTTATATGTCTCAATAAAGCTGAAAAAAAATTTTTTAACCATATATGAGCTCTATTCTCACCTAGTATACTCCTTACTGTGTTCCAGAAAAACTGGTTTCCTTTCTCTTTTTTGAATACACTAAGCTCATTCCTGCCTAGAGCCTTTGTTCTCTCTGCCTGAAATATTCTTCCCTCAGATCTTAACATGGGTGACTCCTTTTTAAACTCAGATATCAGCTTAAATATTACCACCTCAGAAAAGACTTCCCTGAGCATGCGATCAAAGCCCCTGCTGAACCCCTTATTCTTACACCTTGTTTTATTTCATTGTTTCCATCCCTGCCTCCCACACTCATACACTGGAATGCCAGTTTTCTGAGCACATGAAGCTGGATTGCCTTGTTCTGTTTTATAGAGGAGTACCTTAGAACAGTGCCTGCCACAGAGTAACAGTTGCTTCAACTGTGATCTTCCTATGATGGCTTCTTATTCTTCAGGCCTCAGGTCAAATTCAGCACTGACTTCCTTGCCTTAATTACTATCTGATATTATCCTATTTTATTTTCTTAATATGTATTATGTATTTTCCCTATTAAAATATGCACTCCAAGAAAGCAAGGACCTTATCTATTTCATTAACTACTGTAATCATAGTGCGTACCACTGTTTCAGACACAGGGTGGTGCTCAATAAATAATCGCTGTCACAGAAAACATAGGCATAGAATCTGCTAAAGGTCTGAGCTACTTAGTGGTGTAGCGTGTATTCTAACCCAGAACTTTTTGAATCTAAGGCCCCTACTCTTTACCACTTGACTCATGCAGAATTAAGAGAAAGATAAGGTTACTGCTTTCAGGAAGATACCTATTAGGAGAGAGAAGCTATATAAAAGAGGAACTAAATTGCATTTTATGGTTTTATTTACCTTTATATCTCCCACAACTAGAGACCATAAATGAACTAGGAAAGCAGGAAATGGCTAAAAATCATGAAATGGAAATTTAAAGGAAAGAGTGATGTCTACTGCTTTGTAGGATTTTAAGAGCTTCATGAGGATGGTAACGTAGTGGGAAAGCTAAGAGTTACGGAGCTAACTCTGGTGTCTCCAGCTTCAGAAAGCCTGAGTTTGTATCTTGACTTGCATGTGACCTTAGAGGTGTGTTACTGTCACCTCTCTACGCCCTAGTTTCCACATCAATAAAACAAATGCACTTAACATTAAGGGTTCCTGGGAAGACTGAGATAATACCATAAAGGTGCTTTACACAGTGCCCAATCCCGAATAAGCACTCTCAAATGTAAACTGTCATTATTATTATTACTGATCAAAGCGTGCTGACTTTTCCAGCAGCTATTGTCTAACCACAGTTATGTGGAACAGGAGACTTCCTACTCCTCCTAGTTGAGAGGCGCGATCTCATAAAGCGGATGTGTCTGGCTCCAGGTCGCGCCATCTAGGGCTCCTAAGACCTTAGCCCCATTTTTCTCGGACAGCTGGGTAAGTAATTGGTCGCTCTAGCAACGTGGTCCTCCGGTTCTCGGTGGTGCGAGGACTCGCGCTTGCGTGGTGGGTCGGCGGCGGGCGAAGGCCAGGCCAGGCGAGCTGGGCGAAGGGCGCTGCGGCGCGCGGAGAGGTGTCAGTGGAGCGGCGCCTGCCTTCGCAGGTAACCGCTTGAGAGCTGGCGCAGGGGAGGGAAGGATGGGTAGGTAACATTTCATGCTTGGGCTGGAGAGGCTGCCTTTGCTCTCGCCAGATTTCAGGTCAGCTACGGACCCTGTCCGTTGGGGCTTCTCTGTTCGCGAAGTCGGGTCGCAGCGCTGGAGCGGCCCACGCATCGTCCTACTCTGGACGGCGTCGGAGGTGGCGGTGAAGACTCCGGAGGACTGCCTTGGGCTTCACGCCGATCCCCCCCGCCTGAAAAACCCTAACCCCAGGGTACAAGGGGAGTTTCTTTGAACTGGGAAAGAGCCCCAGTTTATGTTTCTTTACGAATTTAGCCCTCTCGAGTCTCGGAGTTAGAGGGTTCAGCTCCAAGATCTGGCTTTTGAGTGCACGCTTCAGGCACAGGAGCTCAGTACCGCACAGAACAGCCCGTCTCCATTTTGGGGTGAAGTAAGATCTTCACATAACTTCCATCATCTGGTTCTCCTCACAATGATGCTAAACCATTCCCGTATTCGAAGACAGCTGCCATTTCCCCTCTTCCTTTGGGTTCATGCTGCCATGTTCCTTCACTTGGAAAATGGCCTTACATGGCCTCACATCCAAAGCCATTCGTTCTGGTAATTATTTCTCTTCTGGATCCACTCCCCTTTTTTGGAGATTTTTCAAAAACTGGGTTCCTAAATTACATTTGTAAACAACACAGTTCTCAAGTCAGATAGACTTGAGTTCTAATTCAGAGCTGTGCCAAGTTAAGTATGTGACTTTGGATAAGTCTCTTTAAGCCTCCGTTTTCTTATCTGAAAATGGGATGATTATACATATCTCCAGGTGGTTGTAAGGATGAAAGAAGTGAAGTATATATACAAAATATGTAGCATGCTACCTGGCACATAGTAAGCACTCCGTGTCAGTTACTTTTTGAACAGGTATATCCCCAAAGAAGCACAATTTCCTTAGAATCAAATACAAAATAATAGCAATAGAACATTTTTTATCAGTCATGTAAGGAAGGTTATTTAAGCGATGTTACTTAGTGCCAAGAAGAGCTAAGAGAGTACCCTGGTCAAATGATGGTACAATTTGATACAGTCATTTTAGAAAGCAATGGAAATATATTCAGAAATGTCAGTTACACAGTTTCACAAATGCACATCTGAAATTTTTCTCTGGTAAATAATGCAGAAAATAGGCAAAAGAGTGGTATAGCATTTATAATAGTGAAAATATTTAAACTTTTTATAATGGAAATTTTTCACACAAAAGTAGGGTAGGTCAGTGATTCCCATGTGCTCTTCACCCATCTTCAACAATGATCAATATTTTGCCTGTCTTGTGAAAAATTTTGAATAAGCTAGGATACATTTATTTAGAGTGCTATGAAGCTTTTAAAAATACAGAATTCAATGTATGGTATCACAATTATGAAAATTCAAAAGCTAACAATTTACATACAGAAAAAGAGTACAATTAAATATTAACTAGTTTCTGTTTGGTGGTGGGACTGTGGATGATTTCCTCCTTTTCTATTTTTATATATTTTATAAATATTCCATAAAAATCATGTATTGTTATAACAAAGGAACACCAAAATCTAAAAATACTACACCTAAACATAATACATTATACCTGTTACAGAGACTAGTTTTCATTTTCCTTCATCTGTTTCTGTAGCCTACATTTACATGAACATTCTTGTCTGCCATCTTGTGTTAGTGCTTCATATTGAACTTACCTGGTCAGCTCACATGTCCAAGTCTTTAACCAGCCATCCTCTATGTGTAAGTGATTTGGCCCCAAAGTTTATTTTCTTAATTTTGACCAGTTTTCCTCCTCGGGGTAGAACAAGATTTCCTGTGGTAGGGTGACTCCACCTGTTTCTTTTCCAACGCATACCTTATGCATGTATTCACTCTTTTTAAAATAACAGTTTTGAACAATTCAAGCAAGATAATTGTTTTATCACAGAATTTTTCTTGCTCAAATAGATTGTAATAAGAACTGACCAAAAATCTATTCTGCTCTTGTTTGATGAGCTAGATCTGCTTTTTAAACTGATAAAAGTGAGTTTTGTTTCAAATTAATTTTTGAAGAAACTATGTTTCCTAGGTATGCAAAGAAGCCTTTTTACACAGATGTCCTTTGAGATAATATGGATCAGTCCGGAGTTCTCCTCTGGGTGAAAGCAGAACCCTTTATAGTGGGTGCCTTGCAGGCCCCCCCTCCATCCAAGTTCAGCCTTCACTACCTCAGGAAGATATCTACCTATGTGCGAACCCGGGAGGGAGCTTACCCACGCCTGTACTGGTCTACATGGAGGCACATTGCATGTGGGAAGCTACAGTTGGCTAAGGATCTGGCATGGCTTTACTTTGAAATATTTGATAGTCTTGCAGCGAAGACACCAGAGGAGCGCCTAGAATGGTCTGAGATTCTATCCAACTGCACATCTGAGGATGAAGTTGAAAAGCAGAGAAATCAGGTATGGATCTATATGTATATGTACGTGTGTTTAGTTACTTTGGGAAATAAAATTTTTAATTTTTAAATTTTCTAAGTAAAAAATTTTATTTAAAATTTTTTAATGTATACACTAGCTGTACAGTATGCATTTTTAGGTTAACTACAGTTGTGATCCCAAAGAACCATTTAATTTTTAGGAGTTCCAGTTTGGCAGTATTTAATGGATTTAATGAATTAGTCCTTACTTACCAATCCTTATTCACCTGTTTCTAAAGGAGTATTATAGGAACCCTGTAATTGAAAGAGGGAAATATTTTCATTGACTTTAAAAGTGTTTCAAGGTCAGCAAGTACTAATGAACCACTGATGTGTTATAGTCAGAACACCTTACTCTTTTTAAGTCAGCATCTGTTATGTGCTGGGATTCAAAGAACAGCTTCTCTACCTTTATGAAGCTGATAGACTAGTCGGGGATGCTGGTGTATAAAAAAGTGCTATCCAGTAGTTTAGTATGTACAATAATAAAAGTATGTTTAACAGACAGAAATAGAATAAAGAAGAGAGTGATTAATTCTTGAGATCAGGAGGGACTTCACAGAGAAACCAT
The DNA here is from genome assembly GCA_004027375.1 of Macroglossus sobrinus. Lineage (NCBI taxonomy): Eukaryota > Metazoa > Chordata > Mammalia > Chiroptera > Pteropodidae > Macroglossus > Macroglossus sobrinus. Next base: position 346,276 of record PVKZ01000400.1, read on the forward strand.
ATTAATCAAGATAGAGTTAGTTATAGTGATAATAAATGCAGCATTTCAGTGGCTTAGCACAATAATAGTTTATTTCTTATTCATGCAGCAGTGCAATACAGGGCATCTCTAGGCTGCTGTTGTCTAAGCAAGAACTCAGGAATCTAGGCTTCTTCTATCTTTTGGAGCCACTATTATATTAGCTTTGATGCAATTAAGAACAAAACAAAAATGAAATTCCAGTGGCTTACAGTAATAAAGGTTTATTTCTTACTTATTTTACATGTGAGCTGCACCTTAGCTATGGCTTTCTTCCAGGTTGTGACTTGGCTTTGTGTTCTTATTTGAAGACCCAGGCTGAGGAAATAGCTTCTGTGTAGGTCATCTATTCTTGTGACAGAAGGGAAAGCAGCATAGCAAGAGGAAACTTATGATGCCTCTTAAAACTTTTGATCAGATGTAACAAGATATTACTACTTTCATTCCATTAGCTAAAGATTTGTCATATATCCATGCCTAAAATCAGTGAGAGGAGAAGGTAAACTACCTCACAGGCAATAAGGAAAATTTCATCATCTGTATAAGCCTCTTGGAGGATGGGGAAACGAACTGTTGCAAGTATAATACTATTTGCCATAGCCATGCCCATTAGGGCCTCAGAGTTCTTCATTTCCATTTATTTGGAAGAGTTTTTTGGAGGCTTCAAAGTGGTATATGAAAATCCACCCACATTCTGTTAACTATAACCCAGTTATACCATATCTAACTTGAAGGGAGGCTGGGAAATGCCATCTAATTGTGTGCCCTGGAAGGAAAGAAAAAGTACTTAACATCTAGCCAGTCTCTGCCATGTGAGGTAATATCTAACCAAGGTTTTGGGAATTGAAAAAAGTTTGACAAACAACCAAGAGGGGGAAAGGCATTACAGTTATTCATAAATTAAACATTTATTGAATGCCTATTATGTGCTAAGTACGTTAGATAATACTGTGGGTACAGAGATGAATAAAACTTCAAGAAGCTCCACATTTTTTGAGTGCTTACTGTGTGCCAGATTCTATTCTTCTTACTGGGAATATGGAAATGAAAAAGACAAGGATCTTATAGTCTTGGGGGAGGCAGGAATATGAATAATGACAATATAACAAATAGTTGTTAAATGGAAATATTTGTAAAATTAGGAAATTATGTTGAGTTTAAAAAGCCAATTCCAAAAGTTTACATACTGTATGATTCTGTTTATATAATATTCTTTAAACAACAAAATATAGAGATAGTGAACAAATAAGTGGTTGTCAGGAGTTAAGGAAGGGAGTAAAGGGCAACTTGAGAGATCCTGTGTTGATAGAAGTGTTCTGTATCTTGACTATTATTGTCAATATCCTGGTTGTAATATCATACTATAGTTTTGCAAAATGAGAAACTGGGTAAGGTATACATGAGATTTCTTTTAGTTCTTACAACTGCATTTGAATCTACAGTTACCTCAAAGAATTTAATTAAGAGTTTAAAAAATTTTTTTAATATATAGATTTATGGGGCTTCACATCAGCATTGACAATTGATTGAATAAGTCTGGGTGATTCTATGAATCCATATTTTTTAAGTTCTTAATAGCAATTTTTAGCCAGGTTGGGAATCAGGGTGAACATAGGTATATTACTTCACTTTTTTTCCTCTCCTGTATGTATATAGGAGTAGATATACAAGGATAATCATGTGCTTCAAATTCAGAGTTTCAGACTACACCCTTCTTCAAATAATAAACAACTTATAAACAAACATCTATTAGACCAGTAGCTTTTTTTTTTTTCAGTCACTTTTAAACACCTTTAAACACCTTTTTAAGAAATTGATGAAAACCTGAAGCCTGCTCCCTGCAAAATGCACATACACCAAAAAATTACATACGATTTCAGGTGTTGCACTGATATCCTAAACTTGTGAGGTAAATCAGTGAGCCTTAGATTAACTGACTTCTGTGTCTTGACTAAATTCCCTTCTTCCTTTCTTTTATCTATTTATTCATATTACTGAACTTCTGAAATAATATACTTTTAAAAAGTATGTACTTCATCCTTTATTCTTCATCAGTTTTGAGAGAGAATGTCTGTGGCTGTAGGTACTCCATAGCTTTCTGAGAAAATAAGTTAATCCAGTTTTATTAGTTTTAGAAACTTCTACATGTGGGTATAAGAGACGTACATATCAAATGCTAGCAATGTTTCTTCATTTGTCTTCTTGGAATCAGTAAACTGTTGCGAATTTATTTTACTATATCTATTTAGTTGTAGGCTAGTGATTGATGTGGTTTTTCATCATTTATTTTCTTCAACAGCTTTCAGTGGATACCCTACAGTTTCTGCTCTTCTTGTACATACAGCAGTTAAATAAGGTCTCTCTGAGGACATCTTTGATTGGAGAAGAGTGGCCTAGTCCCAGAAACAGATCTCAATCTCTTGACCTGACTGAAAAATCCAGCTGTCATAATAAGGTACTGTTTAAATTTTGATGTCCCTCTCTGAAAGGGACAATTTGTGAGGGAGATGGTTTGCTTCATTAAAAATTGTGTTGAGATTATTTATATAAGCCACTGATTTTCTGGCTTGTTTAATTTTGCTTTGCATTTTACTTTTTCAAATTGTACAAAATCAGTGTGTGCAATCAGTAAAAATAGAGAAATAATTTCAGTTTCTTCACTGACACAAAAATCATTTACATGATTTTCAAGCAAATCATTTACTATACTCTTATTAGCATTACTTTTCTTGCAAATTTTCATGAATTTGAATTGAATTTGACTGAGGATAAATGAGAGATGCAGTGTCTAAAAGGTCTCTTGAAACGTACTGAAAAAATTTTTGTAAAAATATCTTTTTATATATTTAAGTAATATGCTTAAGTATACTTAAGGTCAGCATGCTTAAGTAATTATTTAAGTAATTAATTATTAAGTAATTATTTATTAAGTAATTATTTATTATTTAACCTAGAAGTTAAAATTTAACTGCCTCACATTGTGACTTTTAGAAAATCGTATTTCTTCTTTCTATTTTTGTAAAGAAAACTGGTATGTTTTTACTTGCTTATGTAAAAGTATTTTTAAAAACAAAGTAAAATATAGATCTCAGTATTATTGCCATGTTCAGGCTCTTTAATCTCCTTTTTCAAAGAAATCTGTTCACCTTATATATTTCATAATGCTGTTCCCTCCTGGTTCTGCTTCTGATTTTTTCTTTTTACTCTTCTTCATGAGCCTCTCTCCCCCTGGTCCTTAGGAGCCACTGTTCCCTTAGGATTCTGCCTGTGGCAATTTTTTCGTCTTATTCAACATACTTATTCAGAATAATTTTTTCTCTTCCCATGACTTTATACATCTTGATGACTCCTGAGTTTTTCTCCCTTCTACATTTCCCTCTGTACATAGATGCCCTATCTATACCTTCAATTCAGAATGTCCAAGTCCAGATACATTAGAGATGCCATACCTAGTTCCTCTTGAATGCGCACCATATAGAGATAGTATTTTGAACTAAGGTAGCCTACATTCAAATCTGGCCCTGCTACTTAATACCACATGGTTTTAGGCAAATCAGTTAAGTTCTCTAGGCCTTGACTTTCCTTCCCTAAATAGGGATAATCCTATTTCTGAATGACTGTGAGAATTCATGAGATTTGTTGCATAGTAAACACCAGTAAATGGTGATTCTAATTTATGTTATAGCATGACCACTCTGAACAACTGGTTAGACCAGGGATAAACACTTCACTGGAATAGTCCATTCATTTGTATGTGCTTGAAATTGGTCTTATTTGAAATGATGACCTGGTCCAATCAGCATCCCCAGGGACTGAAGAAATTACCAGTTGGCAATTATGGATGCTTGAGCTAACAACTCTTATGGCATTAGGACCAGATTAGCCACCAAGTTAATGAGTGACCAGAGGTATGAGGGATTAGGAACTCTGAGGTAATCAGAGAAAAAGAAGAGAATGGAACAGAAAAGAATGGAACAGCTGAAAGACATTGGCCACTGAAAACTGTGTTCAAAATAACTTTCCAGTTATAGTTCTGAGGAAGCCTACCTATACTGCAGTTTGGAGGATGATGGTTGTCCCTACAGTAAAATCTTCTTTTACTTGTATTAACTTGTATTCCCCCTGCAAGTAAAAGTCACCACCAGTCACCCATGTTCTCTCTTATCACACATATCTAGTTAGTTGTTAAGTCTTACTGATTCTGCCTCCAAATAGTCTGCCTCCAGATTATTTAAAAATCTGTCCCTTCTCTTTTTATATAATGCTAATGACATATTTGTTGTTGTTATTGCCTTTATTTCTGTAATTCAGTCCTACCTGGTCACCCTGCTGTTATTCTACAGTCCACCCACTACATTGGACCTACTAAAATGCCGATGGATTATATCCCTCTCTGTCGGTGAATTCTAATTGTGATTGTTATTTTCATATTGTACTCCATCAGACCACCTCCACCTAATGGGGAGGGGGATACAGCAAGAGGGATGAACAGGTGAGGCTAATAAGACAGCTCTGTTCTCTGGCATCCAAATGAGAGTTTATTAAAAAGAAAAAAAAAAAGGTACAGCTGTTTAGAAAATAGTTTGAAGTCTCTGGCACACAAAATAAAGTCCAGGTGTTTTCATATTTTATACAAGAACTTTCATGATTGGTCCCTGCATTTTAATCTTTTTAAACCTGTCACTTCGCACTCCACTTCATGCTCCACTCAGAACTTCCAGTTCTCTGAACACAGCAGGTAGTCTTACTCCTGTGGGCCTTGGCTTCTGCTGTTCTCTATGCCTCAAATGCCGTTTTTTTCCTTGTCTGTTTGCCTAACATCAAGAATCTATTTAAATAGCACCCACTACAATTTTTTTCCCTAAGTGGAGTTCATCCTTTCTCTCATGCTCATAGAATGTCTTTACAGATCTCTTGCTATAGTTTTTTATCTCATCGTGTCATAGTTACTGTTTATAATGTGTTTTCGCTACATAGAGTTTCTTAAAGACAGGAACTGTGTCTTATTCAATTTTTATAATTTATCACTTAACACTACTCATATCACATAAGAGGTATTCAAAAGATATCTGTCAAATGAATAAACTAAGTCACTGGGACTTCTGCCCATTTAAAGCTTATTTCCAAAGTTATAAACTCTCTTAAATCTAGTTACCATATGATTAGTTGCTTTATTTCATCCAGTGGAATTTGATTTTTTTCTGTAATTTGAGCGGATAAATGAAGAAACCCAATGCTTCATCAAATAAATGTTCAAGGTGGTTATGATATGAAACTTTTAGAGTATTTATCAGGCGTGTGACCTTGGCAAGTTTTTTTTAACCTTTCCATATCTCTGTTTTCTCATCTGTATCATCTTTAAAATGGGCTATCTTGAGACTGCTGTTAGGATTAAATATGTTGACCTTTGTATAACACTTAGTACTTGGCATACACAGAAGGTTAGATATTAATATTAGTTTTAAATTGGCTAAGGTGGAGAAGGAATCTGTTTATACCTGTCGTATACACACACGAAAAAATCTTTATGAGGTTTATTTGACACTTTAAATGCTTTTAAGGGAATAAGGCAAAGTACAGATACAAACTAACTAAAATATAAAAGGTTTAGGTGTTTTAGAATCTCTTTATTTTGTTAAGTGTGATTTCTTTTAATATTTTTTAGAACTGGAATGATTACAGTCACCAAACTTTTGTCTCTGATCATCTGTCAGATCTCCTTGAGCTGCTTTTAGATCCAGAGCAACTCACTGTATCCTGTCATTCAACCCGTAGTAGTCTAGTCTCTCGAGAAGCTGTTGTGGCACTCAGCTTTCTTATTGAAGGTACAGTGAGTCGAGCTAAGAAGGTATATCCACTTCATGAACTTGCACTGTGGCAACCACTACATGCAGAAAGTGGCTTCTCAAAGATCTCGAAGACCTTTTCTTTCTACAAGCTGGAAGCCTGGTTGAGATCCTGTTTGGCTGGGAATCCATTTGGTACATCTGCTTGCCTCAAATCTGGAAAGAAATTAGCTTGGGCTCACCAAGGTATTTGATATTTTAATCTATATTAATTTGAATGACAAGGAACCTAGTGTTTTCTGGTATACTAATGATCACACACTTTCTGTAGAAGAATTAAATACTGTTACTATAAAAGAGAAAAAAGGACTATCTGTCTTTTGTGTATGCCACTTTATTTATACTGTTATCTAAAGTTTAAGCTGAAACTTTTTCATAGCTGTTTGAGGAAAACATTTAAAAAATCAGTATAATAAAGCTGCTTTTGTAAGCTAAGTTTTCGTTCCTTTGTTTTTAAGCACCAAGGAGATCCTGACCCAACCAGCCTTTCTATCAAACCTAAACTATTAGTTTTTTATATATCCAGTAGGCCACAAAAGGAGGCCCTTCCATAGTAGGCACAGGCTTATGAGTAAATTTCTTATCTTTTACTAATTTTTCTACTAACTGTGTGGGAATAGGAGTATAAGCTTGTTCTAATAATTCAGCTTGTTGTAATTTATTCATAACATCTTTAAGAGTCACGTCAAAAGGAATTTCCCTTAATAATTGTTCAAAAAAGGGTTTATGCATTCTGGATAGTCAGAGTGACTGGAACTGATCCCATACGTGGGAATTTACCATGTTTTCCTCAGAGCCAATTTTGAAACCTACTTGTACAGTGTCTACACTTACTGGAATTTGTGCTACCCAAATTCCCTGTATTAATAGGATTGTTCTTAAGAAACCAATTATCCCTAAACACATGCCACGTCCTTGTTCTTGACGATGCATTCCTTGAAGCATCTGTCCCCATCTCTGGACCTTGTCACGCAGTAGGGTAGAAAGAGGACGCGGCACAGGAAAATGTTTTAAAAAATCAGTTTTGTATCAAATTTATGTAATGGTAGAAAACAGAAAATGGTTGACCAACATCTATAGAATCTTGAACAAAAACATAGTGACCTATGAATTCTTTATCCAACCAAGCTATTATTCTATTATGAGATCAAAGACTCAGCCATGTTAGGCTCCCATAAATATGTAGGAGATAATACATAATTCTTGATGTCGATAAAAGAATATAGGTTCAAGTAAATTTCAAAATATTGTTATGGTGGGCATTAGTAGGAAAGAGAAGGAAATCTAACTTCTTAGGATTATACTAAAATGTTAGCAATGGTAGATAGTTGGATAATGAGTAATTTTTTCTTGTTTTACTATTAGTATTTAAAATTTTTCTGCAATGACCTTGTATTACTTATCTAATAAAAAGAAACAATAAGGATTGTTTTAAAAGAATAATAATAGCATGCTTAAATGTTCTCTTAACATTTAGCAAGTATTCTTTACGAAGAAGTTCCGATGGCTTATAGGGAAGCACAGTCTGAGAAGCTAATCATATAATGGCAGGACTATGTTAGGAGAGAAACCTGTACATATTTTTTGAGTGTCAGTTTGTGCAACACACTGTGTATGAGAGGCAGCTGTGCTTTCAGTAATGGTCTTGGGAGTAAAGACATGAATCCAAATTGAATTCATGGAATGTTGTGGTAAGAAACTTAGGAGAGGTTCAGAATTAATATTATGGAAAATTAAAGAGATTATTTAAGTAGAAATGAGAAATTAAAACATCTTGGAGGAGAAAATATTTGAGTTAATCCAGCTCTGCCACTTACTCTAGGCATATTACTTAACTTGAGGGGTATACCTGAAAAATATTGTAGACATAGGCAATCTTGAATAGATATAGGTTTAAAAATTTTTTAACAAAAAATTATGAAATATTGCAAACATACAGAAAAGTATAGAGAATAGTATAGCAAACACCTCTTTACCCAATACCCAGATCTAACATTTTTTTAAAACTCACGTGTATCTAATTTTAGACATGTATGCATGTAAATATGTATAACTTCATTGTTTGTCTTTGATTTGAAACTATCTCATTTATTTACATTTTTCTTCAATAGTTGAAGGGACGACCAAAAGAGCTAAGATTGCCTGTAATACTCATGTGGCCCCTAGGATGCACCGCATGGTGGTGATGAGCCAGGTTTATAAGCAGACATTGGCCAAGAGCTCAGATACTCTGGTGGGGGCACATGTAAAGATTCATCGTTGCAACGAATCTTTTATATATCTGCTCTCTCCCTTACGGTAAGCACAATTTTCACAGTGTTCTGACATTTTGACATTTTATTTGGACTAGGATTGATCCTTTTTTTGCCATCAGAGAATATTATAATCAAATATTTTTTATTTTATTCTCATTCATAGGAATTTACCTCATTTTTTTTTCATTTTTCAGATCTGTGACAATTGAAAAGTGCAGGAATAGCACCTTTGTCTTGGGCCCTGTACAGACAGCTCTTCACCTCCACAGCTGTGACAGCGTTAAAGTCATTGCTGTTTGCCATCGTTTGTCCATTTCTTCTACAGCAGGTTGCGTCTTTCACATTCTGACGCCTACACGCCCACTTATTCTCTCTGGGAACCACACAGTAACTTTTGCGCCTTTTCATACCCATTACCCAATGCTGGAGGACCATATGGCCAGGACTGGCCTTGCTACAGTACCTAACTATTGGGATAATCCAATGATCGTGTGCAGAGAGAACAGTAACGCAAATATCTTTCGACTCTTACCACCATGTGAATTCTATGTATTTATTATTCCCTTTGAAATGGAAGGGGACACAACAGAGATACCTGGGGGTCTTCCATCTGTGTATCAGAAAGCACTGGGTCAAAGAGAACAGAAGATACAGATCTGGCAGAAAACTGTGAAGGAGGCTCATTTGACAAAGTGAGTATTTTCTGGAAGTAATAATTTGTCTTTTCTGTAAAACTCCATGGAAAGCAAATTAATCTGCATATGCCAAAGTTATAAAAAATTCATAGTGTGCCTTTAGTTAAGGCTTAGGCTTCAGGTCAGTATTCTAGGCACTATTTGGTTAGGGGATGGGAGTGAACCAGCTATTAGACTCACTTTTTTTAAGAAGCTTAAGTTTAGTTAGCAGATATAAAACTTACGTGAATGAAGGTAATATATAGAATATGCCACATATTCCATCTTAAATGGATTGTTTTTTGTTTTTAATTTACTTTACTATGCTGATAGTTCTCAAACCAGGTTATGCATCAGAATCATCCAAGAGGCTTGTTAAAAATACAAATATCCTGGTTCCACACCACAGACAGACTCTCCAAGAGTGAATTGCTCATGCTAGTCCATAAACTAATGCCAGTTTTTGTTAAAGTTTTCCATAATCCATGTTTCCCTATTTTATACAGCGTTTTAAAATAAAACTAAGCTTAGTCCATTTAAAATACTGGTTTTTATTCTGAGATTATTTCCTTCCTAATTTTGGGTACTAAAATATCTTATTTTTAATAACATGCTTGTGATAGTAGATGGTTGTGGTTTATGTCCACCACAAAATTTTATTTCAAGGGTATTGGTCTTTGGTCTCTAGAAGCTAGGTACGCACTATCTGGTTTATAGAGATTCAGAAAACATCAATGTAGGTAGTCAGGGAAGATTTCTGGAAGAAATAGAATTTACATTGCACTTTGAAGAATAAGCTGAATTTGGATGGGAAGTGAGGACTGAGCAGAATAGTTTTAATAGTATTAGAAGAGCAGGTGTGGAAGCAGAAGGAGATTTTAAGGATTCTGGAAATCAATTGCTGAAATAGGATTCTGGGTATGGAATAATGGTATTTGGGTTTGGATGGTAGATTGAGCCAGGTTATATAGAATCTTAATGTCAGGCAATGAAAGTTAGACTCGGAACCATTAAAGGGCTTTAAACAATGGACTGAAGCTGTTTCATTTATTCAGGAACATTTATAATATGCAAAACACTTTATTAGATGCTTTAGCAGATTTAAAAATGTGTAAGGAAGTATGGTTGGCACATATGTAGATCCTCTGGTTAGAGAGATTTAAAAGAGAGAAGTCAGGGTGCTATTGCAGTGGTCTAGACTAAGAAAACTGGACTAGAGTGGAGAGAACAGGGGTAGAGACCAGAAATACTTTGACAGGAGTCAGGACACAGTGTAAGATTTTGTGAAGAAGACAGGAAAATCAAAGATGACTCAAAAAATTGAAGCCCAGTTTAAAAACTTTTGGTTAATAAATTTTCTTCTGGAAAGAATAACACGTACAACTTGAAAGTTTTATGTACTCAGAATAAATAATTATTTTTTGTGCAAGTATTTGGTATTTAATCAAATTTTATTTGTTATATATATTAGGTGGAACTTAGGAAGCATAGTACCAAGAGATGGAGGGTTTCTCCTACAGCATTGTCTACTTGAGAGCTGGAGCTAGTTTGAGAAAAGGGTATGGAGTTCTCTTGGGGGATAGTTACATGAAATGCCATATGTCCTGATAAAACCCTTATCATTATGACCCTTTTCCTTAAACCAGAAAAACTCTTTAATAATTGGATTCTATTTGCGTGGTATTAGTTATTTTTTTGTTTGTTTGTTTTTCGGTTGTCATTATCTTGGAAAGTGGCAGCCACTCGCAAATGTTTTTATTTCTGATGATTCAAAACTGCTCTTTGCTGTATGAATAAAAATGCTTATTTTAATAAGATTATTAGATTTTAATTAGTTTTATTGTATTTTAAGATTAGTGTTGTTCTTTGTATAGCTGTGTCTAGATTGTATTGGAAAGTACTCAGACTCAGGAATTAGTACTGACCATACTACTTTACTGTTGACATGAGTTTATCATTTAATCCTCTGGCTCTTAATTGTATTATGTATAAAGTATATTTTTGCACCTGATGAGATTGATGTGGAGGTTTACTAAGATAACTTATAGTAAATGTGTGTGCATGAGATACTATGTATGTGTAGTGGTATGTGCTCTACTGTGTTTAGTAGTATGAGTGTGAGATACTCAGTTTAGTGATGTGTGTGAGACATGTTTTCTGGGTGAGATTGTTTATCAAGAATATCCGAGACCTAAACTATTAGAATTAAGTTCATTCTAAGAGAAACAGTAATTGAAAAAAGGCTTGGTCCAGCCTGGTATTTTCTGGAGGCATTTTTGTGGCTTTGTTCTCATCATATGGATTAAGAAATGAAATATATAATACATAGCTACCCAATTGTATTTAGATTCTTTAAAACATTGATACCTGTCAAAAATTATAAAGATCAAAAACAGTTAACTCGTGCTTTAACTAGGAATTCATTATGATAATGTGGTACTGTTATCTTTTATAAACATTCCGCCTGGTTTGTATCTCATGAATTGAGCCTCCAAGATACTAATATTTACAGACCAGTCATTCTCAGTTTATCGTATCGTAGAATAACGATGATGACCATAATAACAGGTAATATGTGCCAGGTACTAAGCTAAGCACTCATTTATTTTTTATTTCCTCAGGGGAAACTGAGGAAGAGAGAAAGGTTAAGTAATTTACCCAAAGTCACATAGGAGCTGAGAATTCACACCTAGTCAGAACACTACACAGCGTCACTTGGTCCTCAGTCAATATCTGTTGAGTGAATAACCACAGTAAAACAAATAGGTAATTACTGATCAGTCTTTACAAAGAGGGTATTGTATCTGACCAAATTTATTTTTCTGGGTGGTGGTCCAATGTACGGAACTGAACAGAACAGTTATTTGGAGAGAACAAATGGATAGCGAGGATACTATAAGGTATTTTATAATCACTTGGAGTAAAATTGATGTGAATTTGTGTTCAACATTTTTTTTGCTCTCAATTGTGATTTTAGAGATCAAAGGAAGCAGTTCCAGGTACTTGTGGAGAACAAGTTTTATGAGTGGTTGATTAATACAGGACATCGCCAACAGCTGGACAGCCTTGTGCCCCCTGCAGCAGGTTCCAAACAAGCAGCAGGATAAGATTCCTACATCAAAACACTGGTAGGCATTTATAATGCGGACCACTTTAAAAAAATTATTTTGGAAAAATCTTGTAAGCATACAAAAAAAACTACACAGAATGTTATGTTACCAATCATTGCTGAATTTTTCCCTTCGCACATACAGACCTTTGGTAGTGAAGAGATCAGCCAGAATATTCAGGCAGAGCCATAGAATTATGGGCAAACATAATGACCACGTTTCATCTTTTTTGCTTCTTGCCTAGCACAAATTATATTATCCAAAGATACTACTTTCCCCATACATAGCTTTTAATAAGTTTTATTCCCCCTTTCTAACACATCTTTTCTCTTTCCCATCGCCCACACATAAACCAGTTAATAAATCAGCTGATCTTCGTTCCATACCCATGTAAGCATTAATAAATTATCAGAATTTATCCAAATGAAGATTTGAATACTGAACTCCAGACAATCACAGATTCGACAGATGAGAACATGGATATAGACAAATTTATTAGAAATTGTTTAATCCAAATAGATATATTTTTTTAATAGAAATTAGTTTACTTTGCCATTTTAAAGTATTTCTAAAGACAATAGGAAAACAGACAAATGACATAAGTAGGTAGAAAAATACTTAGAAACACAAAGATACTCACTACACTTAAAAATTAAAGAAATGTAGAATACAGTTTTTATCTATTAGATTTTCAAGGCGGTATACAACACTGGCAAGACATTTTACTTACCACTGGAGAAAGTATTAATTTGTGTAACTTTTCTGGAGGATAGCTTGACAAAATCAGAATTAAAAATACATATATTCTTTGGCTTTGCAATTTCATTTCTTATATATACGTTTATCTACAGATATATGTAAGAAATACGTTCATTGCAGCATTGTTTGAAATAGCTATAGACTGGAAACAACCCAAATACTTCTCAGTATTGGGTTGGTGCTTAATGAACTCACACATCCGTGTCACGGAGTGCATCTTTAAAAAAGAATGAGTGGTCACTGAGCCAGGTTGAGGGAGGAATTGGGTGGGTGTGTGAGTAAAATGTTCCTTTGTGTTTAAAAAAGGAGAATGATTATCAAACATATTTATATGCTAATTTTATGCCATAAATTTTTCTGAAAGGATGTAAAGAAATTGTAAATAATGTTTGTCTTCAAAAAATGAGATTGGGAATCTAGGGTGGGAGAAAACTTATTCTTAATTTTAATTGAGATAGAATTCTCATGCCATAAAATTCATCTTTTTAAAGTGAATAATTCAGTGGCTTTTATTATATTCACAAGTTTGTGCAACATGACCATGAACAAATCCAGAACATTTTTATGGCCCTAAAAATAAACCTCATACACAGAGGCAGTCATTCCCCATTCCTGCAACTCCCAATATCTCCTCTTTCCTCCAGTCTCTGGCAACCACTGATCTATTTTTGTCTCTTGATTTGTCAACACGGGAGATTTTGTATAAATGGAATCATACAACATGTGGCCTTTGTGTCTGACTTCTTTCACTTAGCATAACATTTTCAGGTTTTATCCATGCTTAGCAGGTGTTGGTATGTCATTCCTTTATGGCCGCATAATATCCATTGTACGGATATAACACACTTTGTTTATCTGTTCTTCAGTTGATAGACATTTGAGTTGTTTTCACTTTTTAGCCACTGTGACTAGTACTGATATGTACTTTTGTGTACAAATTGTTGTGTGGACATGTTTTCATTTCTCTTAGGTATGTACCGAGGAGTAGAAAGTCATGTTTAACTTTTTGACTAACTGGGGAACTGTTTTCCAAAGTTGCAAAATCTTATTCTTTATTGTTTACTTTATATATTGTTCACATTTTTAAAATGTGGATTTCTTTTAATAAAAAAAAGGAATTTTATAACATTTGGTTAATACTGAGATTAAGAATTACAAATCTGATGAATATATAAGGAAATGAGAACTATAACAGGGTAAATTTTAGGTTAAACTAGTCCCCAATTTTTTTTTTTTTTTTTAAGACAAGGCAATACTTGGTTGACTTCACAGATTGCAAGGACCTTGTCTGCTTACAATCCTTTATTTTTTATTTATTTTTTATGTCTACAGCACCTGGTCTTCCTAGGTGGTCTCCCATCTAAGTACAAACCAGGCCCAACCCTGCTTAGCTTCTGAGACCAATTTTTTGTTTATGTATGAGTTTCTTTTCTTTTATTATAAACTAGTGTGATCTTTAGAAAAAAAGGAATATAATTAACTTTAAACTTAATGTATTTTATTATTCTAAACTATCATCTGACCTTAATAATTTATGTGATTTTTTTAAATGCAAAGTTTTTTTCTAATTATTTGCATAAAGGCAATAGACAGTTAATTTTAGTTTTGTTTTGTTATCTTCAGGACCCTGGAGACATGAGGATGAATGGAAGATGGTGCACATCTTGAAATTAAATTGGGAAGGTGCCCTGGCTCCTTAAGAGACTTTGGGGCTTTTTCTTCCTATTTAAGACCTTTGCTTGATTTCCATTCTGTACTTATTTATTACCATTTAGGTTGAATTTTAGGTAAACTTCTGACTATGATATAAACATATTGTTTATAGAACATCAGAAAACTCATCTTTGTGATACCAGAATGAAAAAGTAGATGAAGGCAGTTCCATTGTGTATATATTAATATTAAAGTGATTGAATATAGATTTGCTAGTAAACACATTTTGATTTATATGATAAAAGGGTTTCATCCTTTCTATAGTTAAGAGTTTTATAGTTCTTTGTAACTAAAAGGAAATTGTTTCTTTTAAAAAATAATTGGAAAGAAAGTATAATTTGTTGGTTTATAAATATAGGAGAGATAGTTTTATATGAAGATATTTTAGTCCTTAAACTATGAAAGTTAATGAAACTATAAAAATCTTTATTTTTAATTTTCTAATTCAAATTTTCAATAAACAAGTTCTAAAAAGTAATTTTCTCATTTTGATAAAAAGATAAAGCTTTACTTTTAACTTTAGAAAACGCTCCAGTGTTATTCTGTGACTTCATATCAAAATAAAGTTTCCATTTGATTGGGAAAGCTATGTTCTCTAGATAAAGTAAAATGATTAGCACATTAGCAAAATGAACCTGATTGCTGATAAACATGGTTTCAAGTGCTTAGTAATTATATCAAAAGAGGGCTTGATCTTTTATTTCTAAAATAAAAACCCTCAGAATATATTAGTTCTGGCTGAGGTTTTCATACTTTTTATTTGAAGATGAAATTCAAGCAAGCATTACCAAATAAACACTGGAGTAATGGAAGTGTGTTTTATAAATTGCTATTGGTTAATGAAATTAATGGTTAATGGTATTAATTAGATAATTTCTTTAAAGTTTATAAAATTCAGAAAACTAGGCATATATATAACACTTTGTTTCTTAACAATCTTCATATCAAGACACATTTACCATTTTCTGAATTGACTATAATGTATCTCATTTATAAAAATATTTGTTGGTTAGCTTTGTTAGTGGAAAAAAGAAGAAGTTGGACTTTTGAGAAAAATATACTGGACCAGGAAAATTTAAATGGAGAAGAGTGGATTTGCTGCCTTTTTTTTTTTTTTAGCATATGTAAAATGTAACCTCATTTATAAAGTCATAAGTATATTAAGTGCTAAAATGTTCTCTAAGCAGGTCCTAGTATGATACTATGGCAGAGAAATGCCCCCTAGCATGTGGCAAGGTGGCCTAGGCAAGGTGGCCTTAGCAAAGTGACCTTTGCAAATTCAGGTGTCCCCATAGTAGCTTTCTGTCGCTTAGGCTACATATGTAGCACCTTTTCCTGTGGATTAGAACTTTTTTAGTTGTATTTTGAAAAAATTTCTAATTTAAAGAACAGTTGTAAGAATCTGAATTTCTACATACCCCTTTGTCTAGGTGTACCAAATGTTAACATTTTACAGTATTCACTTTACCACTCTCTATATAGTTTTATTGCTTATTTTTGCTCAGTGATTTAAGAGTAGGTTGTAGACATCTTGGATCTTTACTTCTAAGTACATTAGCATGTATTTCCTAAAAACAAAGATGTTCTCTTACCTACTAGACATAGTATAACAATTAAATTTAGAAAGTATAACATTCAATAGTATTACCTAACATACAGTTTATATTAAAATTTTTGCAGATTGTCTCTAAAATGTCTTTGTAGTGAATTTTTTCAAATACAAGATCATGCATTAGCTTTAGTTATGTGAGTTATATTGCTTTGGAAGATGTCACTTCTGTTCAGAAATAGAGGCTATCATTTTGACTTATCTCCTACAAGCTTTGTTGAAGGATTTGAAGACATTAGGGATTTCAGGGTAGCTGATTGCTAGAAAACCAAATTGCCCAAGTAAGAGGGACTTTTTATGTTTAATTTTGAAAACTTTGGCTGAATTTTGGTGTCTTGACTCAGCAAAGTCTATAATGCAGCAAGGCTTGGTAAGCATTAAATTGGGTACTGAAGCTTTCCTTTATTTCATAATCCCAGTTGTTTTTCTAGAAACCGTCAATAGCCTCTAAATGACTGACTCAATTTTTGGATCCTATTCTCATGACTAAGCAAATGTTTCATCTGAAACCAGCCCAGTATAAATGTCTCTGTGCCTCTAACTCTGTAGCTGTTCCTGGGTTTCAGCATTGGGGAAACCAATCTATGCACCAAAAATGTCTAAAACTGGAACCAAGGTAAGTAAATAGTCATGTTGATTTTTACCCTACCGACCTTCTTTTCACCTAATGATACATTGGAAGAAACATGGGGAAAAGCTTTTGCTTCTTTGCCTGGAGGTGAGTATAATAGTGGTTAGAAGGTTGGGATTGGGAGAGAAGATTTAAGAAATGCAAATTATATTTTCTACTCTAACAGAATTATCAAACAGTTTATTAAGGGATTATTTTTCTGTGTGGTGCTATGTTGAATACTGCACAGGTATGTCATATATAAATATGATTTCTCTCTTCCAGCAACTAATATTCTATGAACTTCGAAAGGAATAGGACATGCTAGTAAGTGGATTATGTAGAGTAGAAAACTTAGTATTCAATTAAAAATTTGTTTTGTGAAATTTAGTCTCAACTGTTAATATCCTAAAAGGGCAAGGTAGATGGATCTATCACATGCATTGAATCCTGCAATCCCTTTCATTCAAGCAGTTACTCTTACCCCTATCTCCAAATAAAGTGCTTATTAAGTTAGGAATGTTGCCGCTAACATATTTGATTCATACAATATTATATTAGCTTCAAGTGTACAACATAGTTATTCAACATTTATATACCTAAAGAAGTGATCACCATGATAAGTCCAGCAACAACCTGATAGATACTTGATACTGTACAACGCTATCACAGTATTATTGATTTTATTCCCTATGCTGTACATTACATCAAAACTAGTGAATAAGAAATAAATTTTGAATGAATACTTGTATAGCCTTCACTTATATTCTCCAATTGTTAACATTTTGCCCTATTTGATCTCTTTGTCTCTCTTTACTAAACCATTTGAAAATAAATAACAGACTTAATACTTTTGCTGTAAGTATTTAAGCGTGTATCTCCTAATTACAAGGGCATTCCCCTGTATAAACATATGTCCTCCAAATTTATCATAAATACATGATATTCAAACTATATTCAAATATCCCCCAGTTGCTCCCAAAAATGTGCTTCATGGCTGGCTTTTCCCCTGGTGTAGGATCCAATTAAGGATCACACATTGTATTTAGTTGTCATGTTTCTTTAGCCTTTTTTTTTTTAAGCTGCTTTTGTATAGAACAGTACCCCGACCTTTTTGTGTTCTCAATTTTTTTCTGAGACATTGATATTTCTCAAAGTCCAGTCTAGGTTATCTTGTAGAAAGTCCTGAAATCTGGATTTGTCTGATTGTTTCCTCATGTTTAGATTCAGACTAACCATCTTTGGTAAGAAAGCTACACAGACAATGTCAAGTACATCCCATTGTATTCAGGGGCACCTGTTAACTTGTCCAGAATTAGTTAGAACTAATAATCGTACTTGTTATTCATAAGATCTGGGCAGAGAAATGAGACAGTGTCTTTAGTGCTCTGAGGTTCTTGGAAACATGCCATGCAAATCTCGCTAAAAAGTTCTTGAAGTCCTTAGAGGGATAGCCACTTCCCTCAAGGGCTGTCTGTTACAGAACCATCTTATAGGAAAACATCCCCACTTTCACAGATTTCCAGAGTGGTAATGGTGTGCTCTCTTTTACTTCTTGTAGCTGGGCTCTTCACTTAGTTAAATAACTTTTGTTTGTTAAACCAAAGGAAATAGTATCTCAACTTTTTCTGTTATTGCTTCTCCCTTTCCCACTACTTGATTGTAATTTAATCAGAGGAGTTATGGGTCTGGCAAAAGAGATGCATTAGTTGTTTTTGTTACCTCTGGAATACTAAAGACATTATTCTTTCTGCTACATTGGATTATTAGGCTATTTTTCAAAAAAATAAACTTGAAAATGAGGGGAATTTTGAAATAATTTGTAGGAAAATCTTCTACACATTTCTTAGCCTTCTACACAAAATTTTTTGCCCAAGAGTCAAAACTTTCTCTCCTCTGACCATAGAGTGGATTTCATGCTTCTTCTATAAATGGAAACTGAGTAGAAGTGCAACATTCTCTGGGCCCCGGGATTTGGAAGGTCTCCCACTGAAAGGAGGGCTTGGTCCTGAAGCTCAATAATGGTTCCATAGCAACATTAGTGCTTTGTTTCAATCTGGGTATGGTTGGCTGCTCTGCTGGGAGGGTAGACAGCAAGATGACCTTGTAAAACATCGTATATGTTTCCACTTCTCAGATTCATGTCAGTCAGGCAAATGTGCAGGGGCAGTAAGTGTGAAAAACAAGGAAAAAGAGATGATATTAATTTCCCATAGCATATCCTTGGCAAAGCCACTGTTTTGGTGAATAGTTGGCCAAAAAACAAAGGTAAATTGAATTAAGGACTTTGGATCTATCTAAGAGAAGTTACCTTGATTTTTAAAAAGATCTTTCCACAAGTCTTGGGAAAAGCCCGTTCAGACTCAGAATCAGCCTTGTTCTGTTTCTAAGAGAGTAAATGTTATGTCGAACAGAGCTAACAGCATGTAGGAAGACAGCAAGGAGGAGATAAAGTAAAAGAAAATTAACCACAGATTACTAATTGGGATTTGCACTGCAGTCCACTTGCTTGCCTGCCCCTAACATGTATCTAGCTAGTGATGTCAGCAAATCATTTAATTTATTTTCTGTAACAACTATAGCAAAAGCTAATTGGAAAATTTGAGCCAGGTATTAAATTAAGTGCTTTATCAACATTATTCCTTCTGACCCTTGGAACAACCCTCTGCAGGAGATATTATCTAGTTTTATAAGAGACTGAGCTTTGGCGAGATTCAGTGGTCTTTCCAAGGCCACAGGGCCAATGACTAGTGGTGCTGTGGTTTTGTTTTCTTCATCTGTCAACTGGGGTATCATGTATTTCTAAATATGTGCTGCACAAAAATTGGAAAAGGAGCTGGAAGAGATAAATTTGGGAATGGAAGAAAAGAGATGAAGTAGATGAGTTAGAGGTGGGAAGGGGTTAGGAAGCTTTTAGGGAACAGGAAATAGAAGAATTGAGAGAAATGGGAAGGGTGATGGGGGGAGATAAAGATAGAAGGAAATAAATATTAGTAGGTTACTATCTGGAAAAAATCATCTGAGGTGGAAGAGAATGAGATTTGCCCATTTGCAAGTCATTCTTTGTTCCTCCTCTATTCCCTATATGTAATTAGTCAACTACATTCTAAATTTATTTTGACTGTTTCCTCATCATCATTCACATTGCAGTTGCCTTTCAGTTGGCCATCATCACCTCTCACCTCACCCGTGGTGAAAATCTATTTCCAGGCATATCTCCCACATAATCACCAAAGGATTCTAGCCTGGCTCCTGTGTCATTTTTCTAGCTTTATTTCCTTATACCTCATAAATGCTCAATATGCACCAGTGTTAATGAACCACTTGTCCCTATAATAGGTCATGATTTTCACTCCTTTTTTTTCTTTGAACAGGCTATTATTTTTAGTTTGCCTCTGCAAAACCTCTACTTATCCTTCAAGCCTCACATCATATCCTCTCTAGACTTGGCTCTGCTCCTGTTATCTGACTCCTGTGACATTGTTTTCTCTTTTTAAAGCAATAAAAAAATTAGCCACAAGGTGGCAGGATAATGCCAGAGAATTGACTGCTCAAATCAATGATATACATGATTTCATTTTAAATTATAGCCTAGTTTTGATATTCGATTATGGAATTATAGAACAAGAAGGGACAAACTCGGTAGTCCATTTGGTCTGCTTGTTTCCGGGCACTGTTTTATGAAGCCCTAGTAGTTTCTGGGAACTCTTTCTCCTATTTCAATCAGAAAAGCTCTGAGTTTTATTTTACAGCCAGGGCTTCCCATGTTTAGTCCTTTCATTAGATAAATGGGAAATTGGAGCCCAGAGAAATGGCTTGACTAAGGTAGTAGGGCTGAATGTAGAGATACAGCTCTGGAGCCCAGGTTTATTATTTTCTGTTTCTTGGAGCTGCATATTTTCCCAGAGCCATCATGGGTCTCAGAGGTTTATCTCAGGCATTATGGTAAAAACTTGGTAAGAGTTTTAAATAAAGAGCATTTTTGCCTTGTCATTTTGTTATTTTGCAACTATCCTCTTACCAACAAATGCTGAACATAATGGCGTATTTTCATGTGTGTATGCTCTATATCAGCAGTCCCTGACCTTTTTGGCACCAGAAACCGGTGCTCCTATGAGAATCTAACGCATGATAATCTGAGGTGGAGCTGAAGTGCTGATGCTAGCGCTGGGGAGCAGCTGCAAATAGAGATGAAGCTTCGCTTGCTTGCCTTCCACTCACCTCTTGCTGTGCGGCCCGGTTCCTAACAGGCCACGGACCAGTACCAGTCTGCAGCCTGGGGCTTGGGAACCCCTCCTCTATATCCATGTAAAATAAACTCTGAAACTAAGGTCTATGTTTTATTTTCCTCTATATTTTAAATCATCTAGAATGAATTTATGCATTCGAATTCATCAAACATTTATTGAAGGTGTGTCAAGTGCTGGGCATGTGTCTATAGCTTAAACAGGTTTGGTCCTCACCCTTGGAAGAAGTTTAGGAGGAGTCTGGAGGGAGACACAGACATGTTAGTAAATCATTATATAATATAGTAGGTGCCTTGAGCTATGGGGACAAAAAAGAGGAAGCAATGACTTTGGATCTGAAACTGCCAGTTTATATTAGAGCACTTTTGTTTTTCTTCATTTTAAGTCTTCAGAAAATACTCATTCCTATTGTCCACAACTAATGTCTGCCAGAAAGCACATGCTGTGAGGCAAGGTAGAACTTATCTTTTCTCCTCAAAATTGAGGAGAAAGGAATTTCTAAAGTGGGAAATATATTCTTAATTTATATTTTGTCTGTGAATAAAGCCATCCAATTCCTCAGTTCTCTTTGTTTGCCCTGTACTTCAGATTACTTTCTATGAAGACAAAAATTTTCAAGGCCGCCACTATGATTGTGATTGCGACTGTGCAGATTTCCACATGTACCTGAATCGCTGTAACTCCATTAGGGTGGAAGGAGGTACCTGGGCTGTGTATGAAAGGCCAAATTTTGCTGGGTACATGTACATCTTACCTCGGGGCGAGTACCCTGAATACCAGCATTGGATGGGCCTCAACGACCGCCTCAGCTCCTGCAGAGCTGTTCATCTGGTGAGTCTTGGGGCTCTGGTGTATGTGTGTATATATGTCACTCCCTTCCTTAACCCTCCCCCCCCCCACAATTATTTTGTTTTGTTTTTTTTTTTTGCTTTTTGCTTTTCTGCAAAAGGGTTTTCCTGTTATTTTCCTGCCTCTTAATGGGGATCTGGGGATATTGTCTTTTGTTGGCTGCAGAGACTTAAACCTTAGGTCAGTTCATCACAAGACTGAATGAATACACTGTTTTCATAGCACTTTCTCTACCTCTTGAGGATTTTAAGGAGTTAAGGTTTTCTTATTGAAAGTCAGCTGTTCTAGTCAGTGGCAGTGGGGATGGGAGTTTAGAGCATCTAGCTTTCAAGAGGGTAGCTTCTGAACTATACTGTTGTCTGAATTTCTGACCTGCTGGTGATTTCTATAATGGTTGCTGTTCATTTCCTCCTGTTTTTTTTTTTTTTTTCAGTCTAGCGGCGGCCAATATAAGATTCAGATCTTTGAGAAAGGAGATTTTAATGGTCAAATGTATGAAACCACTGAAGATTGTCCTTCCATAATGGAGCAATTTCACATGCGAGAGGTCCACTCCTGTAAGGTGCTGGAGGGTGCCTGGATTTTCTACGAGCTACCAAACTACCGTGGCAGGCAGTACCTCCTGGACAAGAAGGAGTACCGGAAGCCCATGGAGTGGGGTGCAGCTTCCCCAGCTGTCCAGTCTTTCCGCCGTGTTGTGGAATAATGACATGGGAGGGGCCATAAGCTTCTTCCTGGGGGCTAAATGCTGGCTGGCCTTGTCATCCATATAGGCATCATAAATAAAACAATTGGCATGCATTCCACTGTTGACTGTAATGCCTCTCCTTAAGTACTTTTAGGGACTAGTAAAATAGTGCCTGCCACAGTGGGAAATTACACAAAGCGGCTCAGCTTTCAGACTACCAGCCTATAGCTTTGTGCCAAACAAAATGAGACTTCATTAAAAGGTTAGAAAATCATATTGTCATGTAGTGGTTCTTGTTGCTTAAGTTTTGTGTTAATGCAACAGGTCTAATAATAACAGCTGCCATTTACTGAGTGCTTTCATTATCTAATTTTCTCTCCACAACAATCTTAAAAGAGAGGTGGTTTTTATCTGCATTTTACAAATAAGGAAACTAAGACTTAGAGTAATAAAAAAACTTGCCCAAGTTCACCAGCTGTTGAATGAAAGGACTAAGATTTGGTCCAGGATATTTGTTTCCAAAGCTTTTGTTCTTTTTATTTCCAACTCATTCATCCAACACATATTGGCTGGGACTCTGTGTGCATAATGAAAATACAGGACCCTGAAAAGTTTAAAAGGTGGAAAGGACCGGGTCCCCTTATTGAAGAAACAGAAATACCTATCAAGAATGGCCAGTGAAAATAGGGCTATTAACTTGAAAATAGAGCCTTAAATCCCCTGAAGTCCCGTTTTTAAGATCCAGAAACTCCTGTGTCAGTTACTTTTCAACCCTTAAGTTTAGTTTTTCTATGGAGGGAGATGTGATGAACTGAGGAGGAGGAATGGGAAGCCACTTGCACGGCTGAAAAGAGCTCTGACCTTGTCAACCTACCATGAAGCCAGCTTTTCTTACCTTGAAAATGAGGGTGAACCAAATGCTCACTCAGGTCCCATCAAACATAAACATTCTAGTTCTCTGGAGGCCAGAGGAGGATGCTGAAAGACCAACTGTTGCCCAAGGACTACTGACACCTATTTTTAGAAGCACAATTTCTGGGAATGATCTTAGATATCCTGCCTCTTCTTTCCCACTGAGGATACTGAGTCTGTGGTAACAGAGTTAGCACCAGTCTCCTGTCATATCAACTGCTTCCATGTTCCAGTCCTCGGTGAGTTGGTCACAGTCTGTTCAAAACAACCAGAAAAGCAGTTCTGGAAGCAAGATAGGAAAACAAGTGTCAGGATGACTAACCACAGTCTCAGTAGAAGATGGTTTATGACATAAAACAGTTATTATTTTGGGATGTTTTATGTGTCTCGTTTCATGCACTGATCCAGGAGGAGATTACCACCATTCTCCCAAGCTATAGACACATCAATCAACTTGCACTTAAAAGGAATTTTTGCTAGCAACTGATATTAGAATTCAAAAACACTTTATGTCTTTATCTATCAATTCTAGTTCTAGTAGAACATTTTGCTGTTACAACAAGAATCCAGCATCCCACCTGTCAAGTACACCCAGAATAGCACCTGGGTTGTAACTTAGAATTATCTCCCTCTACTTTTTATTATTTTGTTGCTATAAAACAGAAGGGGGAGTCTGAAGAAACTAGGGCAAGGGCATACTTCCATTCTGAGCATTCCTGAGACAAGTCTCTGAATAGTTCCCAAATATAGAGCCCACTTCCTCAAAATGCAACATCAGGGGCTTCCATTTAAAGTCTCCAGGGTAGTAGAATCTTAAAAAAAATATGAATAAACAAAACAGAAATAGACCCATAGATACAGAGAACAGCTGATGCTTGCCAAAGGGGAGGGGTGTGGGGGATGGGTGAAAAAATGTCTATAACCAGTTATCATTTATTCTTTATTGAAGCAGGGGGCGGGGGAGGCGCGGGTGAAGAAGGAACCCTCCAGGCTAGGGCAGCGTAGCCAGAATAAATACAGGACAACATTAGTAAATCTCAAGTACTCAAATATAAATATAAACGCAGTATATCCCAAGTATTGAATGGGACATAATTATACTAAAAATTATTTGTCTGAAATACAAATTTACCTGCATCCTATATTTTAATTTGCTAAATCTGTCAATCCTATACTTTAAGGAAAAGGCAAAGGAGTGATATGGGTCTGAAAGCACAGAGAGTGGTACAGGCTGTGGAAACTGGAGACACATGCCCAAAGGAAGAACATTTAAATACAATTTTTAAAAAAACACTTGTGAGCCAAGAAAATGTGTCTGCAGCTGGATTTGGCCTGTGGACCACCAATTCTCAATCTTGACTTATTGGAGAGCTCTGAATTTCAGAAAATGTTCCTTACATTGAGTCAAAATTTGCTGTCTATCATTCTCAACCTGCAATCCTAGATTTGCTTTTCATCTAATTCTTCATTCCCGAGATAGCCCATCAAGCATTTAGAGATCCCTCCTGTTTGCCTCCACACTCATTTTTAAGGTGAACAATTCCAGTTCCTCCCATTGTTTCTCTCTTGGTGTAGTTGGCTCCCAGATTCCACCATCCTGGTACCTCTCTTCTGTGCCGATTGCAGATTATCTTTTCCCCCGGTGTTAGCTATAGTTTGTCCAGTGCAGACTACATCTCGAGGATTGTGTTCAATTCTCTCACCCTCCTTTCTCAGATATATACTGTTTTTGACTAGGCTCAGCTCTCCTGTGTCCTCTCACCTGCCCCAATATGCGCCTGGCCAACCTTTCCTAAGAACTCACATTTCAGTTCAAGGGCTAGAAAATTCCCTTCCCCTCTGGAGAACTAGAAACGAATTCAAATCCTGCCACTTCCATATGTTAGCTCCAAGTCCCATGATCCAAGTACAATCTCAACTTCTTTATCTGTAAAACAAAGATAACACTTACTTTGTGGGCATTAAGATAATGTACAAACAATACATGGCACGTACAACCAAATCTCATTATTTGCAGTAGTTATGTTCTATAAAGACTGTTAACACTTAATAGTGAATGCTGAACTATCATTCCTAGAAGAAATAAAGGGTTGTGTGCCTGTGAGCCTCTGGTCATGTTTTCGTCAACCAGTCTTTACATAACCTTTTTTAACATCTGCTTCTGTTTGAAGACATCTTAATTTATATTGATTCATTCACATTGAACTCACGACCAACTGATGTCGGAATGAAGATGATCCAACTCATATTTTTTCTGTCAGGCACGTTGCAGCCTTCTTGTGCTTAGGAACCCTAGACAGCACTTCAGCACTACATTGACAGTTGTTTTACAAAGCAAAATCATCAACCTAAAGGAAAACAATGTAAAAAAAACCCACAAAGCATTAAATAGGCAGCAGAAAAAGATACTTGTTTTTATAGTAGGAGAGCTGAAACCAGAAGGCAGAGCATTTGTTCATCCTTAGCTGGGGACATGTAAATTTTTCACTGTTCTGCTCATGTGTGTGAATGATCTTGAAAGTACCATGAGTAGTGATTTGGGGATGACAAATAAATTTTAGTGCAGGGGCAAATTCACAAATATAGAATCTGTGAATAGTGAAGATCAATGGTACTTCACCACCATGATTAAAAAATATTAGCACTTAAGTACCTCTGTTACCAAGTTTTTTTTTGTTTGTTTTTTTGTTTTTTTGGTGGATTTTTTTAAAGCTTTTTGATACCTCTTTCTATCCCCTGGCTGTTTTCAGAAAAGCATCTCTGCATTTTGGGCAGATGCTTCATAGTTGGGAAGAAATACATCAGAGTCATCCAGTCCACCTCAATGCCTTGAAAAACAGCCACATATTTCAGGAGCCTGGCCTTTCTTAGCTCTCTAATAAACCTGTCTCCTGATTCTAGATCCTACCAGTTTTCAAGGGTAATGGAATCTAAAAATACTAAAACATGAATAAACAAAACAAAACAGGGTTGTGTCTGGAGTTCATACAACTCCCCGCACCCCCTTGTTTTCTAACTTCTACCTAGTCTCTCTTATTTGGGGCCTCTCAGAGGGCAGCCAGTTGCCAAGCTCTCCTTCCAGACCTCTGGCTGGCTGGCCTTTGTTACACACAGGAGAGAAGGATCCCTGAGGGTGTGACTTCAAAGTAAGAGAAAACCTCTGCCTACTTTTACCTCCTCACTCAAGCCTCAAACTTCAAAATCAGGGAGCTTTGGAACTGGAGGGCCTGGGGGCTTTCCCTTTCACTATCACAACATGATGAGATGGGCTTGTTAATCTCAGTTCACTGGGGAGGACCTAGGACTCCAAGAAGCTAAATGAGTCGTCCAAAGACGCTGGTTCCACTGCACCATGCAGCTTCTGCTTCTCAGCCTTCACAGGAAACAACCATGATACCTTGTCAGGCACAGCATGAGCTATTCCTTTTTAAATAGCTTTATTGAGATATAATCCTCACACCCACAATTTACCTGTTTAAAGTATACAACTCAGTGGTTTTTAGTATATTCACATATATGTGTGATGATCACCACAGTTAACTCTAGAATATTTTCATCACCTCAAAAAGAAATTCTGTACCATTTAAAGAACACCACCTTATCCCCGCCCCTACCACCAGCCCTGAGTAATCACTAATCTCCTTTCTGTATCTATATATTTGCTAATTCTGGACATTTCATGAAAAGCAAATCATATATTACGTGTTCTTCTGTGACTGGCTTCTTTCACTTAGTAAAATGTTTTCAAGTATCATCCATGTTGCAGCATATATTTGTGCTACATTCTTTTTCATGGACAAATAATATTCCATTGTATGGATATTCCACAGATTGTTTCTACATTCTTCAGTTGATGGACATT
Source organism: Macroglossus sobrinus (assembly GCA_004027375.1). Taxonomy (NCBI): domain Eukaryota; kingdom Metazoa; phylum Chordata; class Mammalia; order Chiroptera; family Pteropodidae; genus Macroglossus; species Macroglossus sobrinus. Next base: position 373,428 of record PVKZ01000400.1, read on the forward strand.
TGAGTCATTCCTATCTTTTAACTATTATGAATGATATTGCTATAAACATTTATGTGTGTGGTTTTTGTGAACTTATGTTTTCATTTTTCTTGAGTATTTACTTAGAAGTACAATTGCTGGGAGTCTGAGCTTCTTCTTCTTAAGTGCCAGAAGCATGTGGAGCCTCAAAGCCACAAAGACCTAGATTCAATTTTAACCTTCCCCCTTTCTAGTTGTAAGATTTCAAGCAAATGCACTTTTGGAAGGTCTCATGTGTACAATAAAGATAATTATACCTACTTCTCAGTAGCATCATTGGCATTAGATGAAATAGTAAGGGCAAATTCTTAGCCCAGTGAACAATCCAAAGAAGCAGATACTCAATAAGGGCAGCTATTCTAATATCTCCCAAATATGGAATCCCTGCTGGAGGAGGCATTGAATGGAGACATTGGTTCTGAGAAGTTTGGGAACCAATAGGCTAGTGGTCTCTCCAGCCCCTCTCTGCTTTAATAATCAATGACCTAGCTGTCTGTAAGTGACTGTCCGGTGAGCAGGTAGAGAGGAGGAGGTGATAGGGAATGGAGGCGAGGCAATGGTAGGGGCTACAGGAGAGCCAGAGAGCTCTGTGCAGCTGTGGGGAGTAGCCATTGCACTGAAAGGGACCATGAATCTCTCTTACTTCATTTCTGCCAGGCCTTGTGCTGCCCCCTGGGTCTTCTCTTCTTTCAGCTAAACGATCTCATTTCCTTTCACTTTAGTGAAAATGGTTTCCGATTTCCCTAGCACCAGTGTGGCCCTGTGTGAGTCAGCAACCAAAGGGCTCCAAACCCTGGTTGAATGGTTCTGGAATTGATTAGCTCTGGAAGAAATTCTGCCAGCATTTGCCCCTTGGGAGCACAGCAGGCAGAGATTTGTTCACATTGTTCACACCCCACCTCCCTGAACAGGCCACATTAGCCTGTCCACTGAACCGTGGGGCAGACAATGGTGGGCTTGGCTGTAGTGCTGACCTTCACAGTTTCTCAGTACATGCTGGATGATTTGCCCCAGCTCACGTTAAACCCCATGACTCTGACTAGACCAGCACTCCAGGACCCAGTGCTCAGAAAAGAAAGAGAAATCTTTAGATTGTGTTCCTGTGAGCAGGAGGAGGGGAAAGGGGGCAGCCTGCAGGCTGGTTATAAACCAAAAATAAAAATTATCCCAACTGCTAACAAGCTTTTGGAGCCTCCTCTGCAAGCCAGGGGTCCTTACACTTGTGAGGGAGTCACATTTTTATGCCACGCTGGCTCTACCATACAGCCACTCAGCAGCAGCTCATATATGCATACACTATTTCAAAAGAGTTTATAAAGCCCTTTCATGTAAAGTGCCTCATTTGACCTTCACCATGGTTATGTGACTTAGGGAGGATTACATCCTTCTAGACCCTATAATCAAGAGCAGCCTTTTTGTGTAACAGGTGTTCATGTTACACAAAAGTCTTCCCCATGGTATGATAATTTTAAAAAAAGTCATTTCTCTCATTTGTATCACAAAGTCTAAGGCATACTTTCAGAGTAAGTGGCTTCTAGGATTTCATGTAATGTTAGTGAAATATAAGTGGGACCTGGAGCTCTGGACTGGGGAGGAAAGTATGAGTGTCTGTGAGTATACATCAGAAAGACAAATAGAAATGCATTTTGTTTATCCATTGTTTTTATATTATCTTCTACTCTCCTGACCTCCATTTTTCTGGTTTCCAGTTGGGCTTGCTATAACGAAAAGGCATATATGGCAGATCTATCAAGCAAATGGGGGCTTGGGCTTGTCCTTCAAGTGCCCTCCCTCATAAGCAAATCTAATCCGTGAAAATTTTCCATTTTCAAAACAAGTAAATTATGGGGGAAATAATAACCTTACAATGGCTACCTATGAAACCCTTTAAAATATACATTTAAAATTTCAACAAGAATTTAATGTTTTTTGAAGATTTACTATCAAAGAGATAGTAAAGGGAGAGAGAGTCTATTGGGTGGCAGAAGCTGAGGTGGGCTTAGACTTCATGAAGGAGAGTCTCTCTGTGACGTTCTTGTACAGTTCTGAGACCCAGAAAGTATCCTTTCCCTGCCTTTGGGCCTGCACGTAGGGGGATAATACATATCACAAACCAAAATATAAATGTTTTTCAGAAACAAACACAGATACAGAGAATATTTGGATAGTTGCCAGATGGGAAGGGGGTTGGTTGGAGGGCTGGATGAAAAGGGGAAGGGAATAAGAAGTACAAATTGATAGTTACAAAATGGTCATGAGGATGTAAAGGATAGCATAAGGAATATAGTCAATATAAGGAATATATTGTAATAAATATGTATGGGGACAAAGGGGTATTAGATTTATTGGGGTGAGCACTTTGTTAAAGTTACATAAATGTCTAATCACCATGTTGTACACCTGAAACTAATATAATATTGTATGCCAACTGTAATTAAAAAATCAAAAAAAATTAACAAGGTATATAAACGTTTTCTGTCTTTACTATCTAAATCTCTGTCTCTCTCTGCCTCCCCCAATCTGTCTTTTCTGTCCATCTCTCTCTCTCTGGTTGGGTAACTAACTGAGGTAAAGACAATTACAGGAGAGAGTCGCTTGGGCTGAAATGGATCCACTAAACCATGGAAGAGGGATAAAATCACAGCCTCTTCCCTGGGAAACCAGAGAAAGAGGGTCTGATTAATTTATTTCTTTACTTACTTGGGGTAAACTTTATTAAATTTCTAAACTATAAAATTCACCCTTTTTAAAGTGTTTGTTTTGACAATTTTGAGAAATATATACAGTTGTGTAACTACCAGCACTATCGAGATATAGAACATTTTCATCACTCAATCAAATTCCCTTCTGTCTCTTTTGTGTTAACCCCTTCCTCTCTTCCTGCTCTGGCCAGCACTGATCTGTCTTCTCCCCGTAGCTCACTTGTCCCAGACTGTCATAGAAATGGAATCATGCAGTAATAGTCTTCTGTGCCCAGCTTCTTTCACTTAGCATAATGCTTTTGATTGCTTTTTGAGTTACTTTTTATATGTTGTTGCATACATTAGAAGTTTATTCTTTTTTATTACTGACTACTATACTATGTATGTGGCACATTTTGTTTTACCATTTACTGGTTGAAGGAGATTAGGTTGTTTTCAGAAGGTCTGCTTTGTGTATAGTTGCTTCAAATCACCCAAAGCAGAGATCTATCCATAGAAGTTTCCACAATATAACTATGCTCTTTCTCTTCTCTCTACACAGCTGATGTAGTTGGGAGGTGATTAGAACTGCCTGGAAATCTTGAGCTGACAAAATGACATGCAGGACCTGCCTGCCCCAGCTTCCTGGGGACACTGATTATATCAGTCTTTGTCCTAGGTTCAGGGGTCTAGTCACAGTCGGTCATCCTAGGTCTAGCCTGAACCCCATCCTGCACTAGCAGATCTGAGCCAGCCCTCAGGTCCACAGGTGCAGGCAGGGATGAGCCAGAGGAGAGCTCACCTTCTTTAGCCTGTGGGATGCAAGGACGATGCCTGGGAATGGGTTGGGAGGCCTGGCTGAGAATGCATGTCAGATGTGGGAATAGCTTAATTTACAGTTTCTAAATGTTTAGACATCTGGTATAAGGGCCTCCATTTGAACTCTTGCTCCGGGCCTGCGAATGTGAAAGTCTGCTCCTGGCAGTAATGAGGGAGGCACCTGGGAGCTGCATCCTGCACTCTCATGATCAAATGACTACATCGGCACCAGTGGCCCTCTAGTGGTTCAGAGGGATAAAGTCTGTATCTAAAAGGACCTGCTCTGCTCCCAGAGTGTAGTTTTTGTGCTAGAGAATCTCTCCTCATTATTCCATCTGCTTCTCTGACTGACAACAGCTGTCAGGCCAGGAGAAAACAATCTGTGCTTGGCAGTTCTTCTTAGTGTCCCCAACCACTCCCTCACCCACTCCCCACAGCAGCTGTTTCCTCCTCGCTCCCCTAGTGCCTCTCCCCCACCACATGCCTGGTCTCCACAGATACCTCCACCTCCTACTTAGTGGAAAAAAGAAAGAGTAGAAGGCCAGCATTTGCTCAGCTCGTCCCTGCTCCCAGAACATTTCTTTCTGTCTCTAAAATATCACGTTTCTCTGACATTTTGTTCTGTGTTGTCTTCCCACTAGACTCTTTGATGGGTTCAGCTTCTCCCCGTCTCCATGTATATGACTCCTGAATCATGTCTCCAGAGCCATACTTTCTCCTGAGCTTCAGAACCCAGCCACCGTCATGTCCTCAACCTCTCTTCTCCCATACCCACTTGGTTACAAAATCCTGCCCAATCTATGTTCTAAGCATTTCTCAAAGCCTCCCTTTCTCACTCCTATGCTTTGAACTGTGAACTCTGAAGTTTATCAGCCCAGCCTCCCTGCATGGTGCCTCTGCTTGTGCCCTCAGTGTGTCCTCCCTGCAGGCCTCCCAGCCTTCTCGTACTCCTCACCAGTCAGCCTTACTGCTTTGGGAGTATTCTCTCTAAAACGTGGCTGTGATTGTGTCACTTCTTAATTTAAACCCTTCTAATTAACTTTTTGTTTTCTGAACAAAATTTACACTTCCCAGACCTTGACACAGGTCCCTTATGATATAGTAAACTGTGCCAAGGGCTTGGTGTACAGTTGTACAGTGATGCACATAAAGCCATCCAGCCAAAGGGAGGTGCTCCAGTGCAGCTGGAGAAAGGGGTCTGGGAAGCCCCAGGACTGCAGAAGGGTACCTTCTTCCTAACTGGCACAAAGCCTCATCTCCTACTCCCCCTACTCCTTTCCCTTCACCCCCAATTTACTGTACTCCTAGCGAATCACTGATAATCCCTCAAAGGTGCTGTGCTGTTTTCTGCCAGAAATGACCCTGCCTATTCTTTCGCATGTGGGTCTCATACTTTATAACAGCTCAGATGTCTCCCGGGGTGGGGGTGGGATTCTTTTCTGACAACATCTGTCCCTTCCCCAACATGGCTACACACCTCTCTTTCATGCGCCTGTGACACTCCGCCCTTGCCAATATCACAGTCCTTAGTATCCTGAGTCGTGGTTGTCTATCCACAATTTCTTCCTCTTTAGCTGGGAACTCCTGGAGGTCAAAGGCTGTGTCTTGTCCATATATCTCCAGGTAGATGTTTGTTGTTACACTGACATTTATTGTGCACCTACTGTGTCAGGTGCTTCATATATTGTTGCCAGTACTGGTGGGCTGGAATTTAAGAGAAAGATTTCTCTTAAACAGGTAAACTTAAGCATAACTTGTCAAGGATCACAGCATAGATCCTCAAATTCATCTTAGACAGAAAGGCTCCACATCCTCCACATTTTATTGTACCAATTGAAAGCAAGAAGTTCCTTATGTGTAGGAATAAGTTAACAAACAGAAGGGGGATGGGTCAGCCATGGAATCTTAGAGCAAATGGTAGGTAAGTAGGTGAGTATGTCCTAATGCTGTCCTTAGGAGAGGAAGCCTGGGCCGATACCTTCAGATTTCACAGTCCAAAGCACAGGAGTAAGCAGGAGGCACGCCTACAGTGTCAGACATTTGAGTCCTGTAACTCCCTTCATTCTTTTAAAAATTTTTTTCAGTTACAGTTAACATGCAATATTATATTAGTTTTAGGTATACAGTACAGTGATTAGACATTTATGTAACTTGTAAAATGATCACCCATCTGATACCATATGTAGTTATTACAGTATTATTGACCACATTCCCTATGCTGTACTTTGCATCCCCATGACTGTTTTTATAACTGGCAATTTGTACTTCTTAATCACTTCCTCTTTTTTTAATTCAGCCCTCCAATTCCGTTCCCATCTGGCAACCATAAATTTTTTTCTCTGTAGCTATGATTTTGTTCATTTATTTTGTTTTTTTTTTAGATTCCACATATAAGTGAAATCGTATTTGTCTCTCTCTGTCTGACTTATTTCACTTGACATAATACCCCTTGGGAACATCCATGTTGTCGCAAATGGCATAATTTTATTTTTTTTTATGTTTGAGTAACATTCCATTGTATATATGTACCACATCTTCTTTATGCTTTCATCTATAGATGGACACTTAGGTTGCCTCCATAACTTGGCTATCATGTTTTTCAGATGAACTTCTGATTCCGATTTGGCCACCAAGTACCATGAGTGTCATTGGTCACTGGGCTCAAGTGCTCTGGTTCCTCTGGTGGTTATTCCTCATTGTAAGTTACCACCTGGGATGGGCCTGTGTTCCTTGTGTGGACAGGAGCTGGTTTCTGGGCTTACAAGGCTGAACGCCGGATCTAGAACTCAGACAACTTTACCAAAGCAATAAAAAATATTCTGTGAAAAATTTCGAGATACAGACAACATTTCCTGAAGGTGACACATCTATGAAATTGTGTAGCTACAAAAGAGAACTTTTTAAATTTAGACAGACTGCCTAATATAATGGTTATTATGCAGGCTCTGGGGCTAGATGACAGAGGTTCTAATCCTGGTAAGTTATTTAATCTTTTTGTGCCTCCATTTCCTCATTTACTAAATGGGAATATTAAAACTACCCCTTTCTCTACCCTTAAGCCCTTTCAATCTTGGTAGCAATCCCCAGCCAAAAATGCTGAGAAGTTATAGATGGGGAAGGAAAGTAAAGCTCAGAGAGATGAAGTAACTGGCACAGGATCACAGAGCCACAAGTGACAGCACCCAGATTCTAACCCGTCCTGCCTATTTCTTTCCACTCCACTTAATATCTTATCATGCAAGACAGGGGCCATGGGCCTCCACCTATGCTGGTTCCAGCTGCTGCTTTAACTCAGCCCTAACCTGTCACGCTGCTATAATGTCCAATAGCAAAGGGAAGCCCCCACCTCCTGGCCAGCCAGGCAGAGCTGGGTTCTTCAGATGTTTCCATCAGCTCAGTGGAGTTGGTACACATGTGGGCTGGCTTGTTTCTAGTGGATTAAGTTGTTATCATCGTTTTTCTTGCCCTTGTATAATCGCTGGCATAGACTTCTTTGTTTCTATACAAAAAAGAAGGTGGATATTTTAATAAACATAGCATATATAGAGTTCGGTACTATCTGTGTTTTCAGGCATCCATTGGGGGTCCTGGATGTATCCCTCACAGATAAATGGGGACTATTATACTACTTCTCTGTCTATCATGTACTCCCCACCTTTTGAATTTAGCACTGAAATTGGATATTTGGGAATATTGCTAGAAATTGAAGATATTTGCTGTAATAAGAATTGGTCCAAATTAAACACATAAGGTCTTTTCTTAAGAGTAGATACCATTTCCAAAGGTGTCAATGAAATCAGCTAAGCGGAGAACAGGCAGAAATGACTTTCCAGGGGGTTGACAAGATGTCAAGGGCTGGCTATGTTGCTTTAGTGTTCAAAGCAAGTGAGCAGTGCTATTTAAGGGAGCCTTATTTGCTTATGTAAGGCCGCACTCAGAGTTGCCATATTTATAAGCAGGAGCAGATTAGCCCTGCAGGGACAGCATGTAAGGGGAGCAGGTACTGCTAATCCTCCAGGTAGCCCTCTTCTCTCTCATAATGCAGTATGATATCAGTAAGAGACTCCTGACCAGATTTTACATTTTTCCAACCTGTTTTTAGGCCCAAGGTGTCCTGTTTTCCTTTTCTTACTTCTTCCTTCTCTCCTTTTAAGGTATTACACACATGCAAAAATGCACACAACACTGAATGGTATTTAGTTTCCTTCTCATCCCTCTTCAACCCTGACACCCCACACTCCCCTCCACAATAGGCAATCACCAATGCCATATTCTCATGTATCTCTTTAGGAACAGTCTTTTCATTTTATTCTATTTACTCACTTAATACATACTTATTGAGTGCCTGCCTGCTCTAGGTTTTGGGGATAGAGCAGTGATAAAAAGTCAAAAATTCCTGCTTACATTAAATGGTACTTCCATTCTTAACTGTCATATATGCATTCTCTGTTTTTATAACCAAGTCTACATCTATTTCAGTGCATCAGTCATTATGTATTAGACACACTTTTCTGTACCTTGCTTTTTTCACTTACTACTGCAGCTTCCAGGTTAATAAGGGTCACATTTAAACTTATCTCGGAGGCTTTTTTGTTTGGGTCACCTTGGCCCCAGTTATCCACTTTGGCCAGAAAGGTAAAGCCCACAAATCCCTCCTGAGCAGACAGAGGTGGGAAGGGAGGGCTAGCAGTACGGAGCTGCCTCTTTTGGGATAGCCTCTTTTTGGGGTAGTCAGGACCAGATTCCTGCGGGAAGTTTAATGTTGAGTGGGTCAGGGTTCTTTATGGTCTTAATGTCAAAAACCCAAGTCAAACTGGCTTAAACAAGGAAAAGAATCTATTGGCTTTCAAAGGCAGTGAGGGCATGGGGACAGCTTCCAGAGTAGGAGGACAAAAAAAAAAAAAAAAAAAAAAAACAGCTTGAGGGTCCCAGGTGACTTTAAACTCTAACTGTGTCTAGTTCAGTGGGCATGTTGTTCTCCATCTGCCCGCCAGCAAGAAGGACCCATGGCATTTCGTGGGGAAACATCAGTTAGAGGTCAGGCAAGGACTGTTATTGGCCAGGACAGGGTCATGTGCTCGCTCTTTTGTCCGGGCATAGTGGCTAATTCTAGGAGAAGGGGAATGGGAAAGTTCTCTCAATAGAGAGCAACAGTTACTCCACTCTATTTAATGGGCTTCTGCTCTCACTTTTCAGGTGGTGTCCCTGCCAGTCTAATGTTTCTTGAGCCAGATGTCATGCTTAAAACTCAAGTTAGAATGGAAATTTCCAGAGCTATTTTAGAAAGTCTTATACAACTTGTTTATGTTTTGCTGCACTGACAATTTATTCTTTCATTATCATTCATCCAACACTAATAAGCACTTACCATAGGACAGGCACTGTGCTTGGGCCTCTGAAGGTGCCTTGCTGAATGAATGATATCTTGTCCCAGGTCTGGAAAGAGACTCAGAAGCTGCCCCAAAGGCATGGGGAAAGGAAATGGGCAAATGGTTGCTTAGATCATTATCATACATGGGTTGTATACTGCAGAACCATGTACAACAGGGGTCCCCAACCCCCAGGCCATGGACAAATATGGACTCTGGCCTCTTAGGAACCAGGCCTCTCAGCAGGAGGTGAGCAGTGGGCAAACAAACCAAGCTTCATCTGTATTTGCAGCCACTTCTCAGTGTTAGCATCAGCGCCTCAGCTCCATCTCAGATCATCAGGCATTAGATTCTCATAGAAGCACCGGTTCCTGGTGCCAATAAGGTTGAGAACTGCTGGTGTACAAGATGCCATGGGGAAAGGGGTGGGGAAGCTAACTCTGCCTGGGCAAGACTTCAGAGAGAGGGGGCCCACACAGCAGAGTCCTAGAGAGATGGAGTGGGGGTGGCTTGTGATGTTTACTAGGACTCTTTAGGGGACAATAAATAGAAAGCAAACTTAGCTAGCTCAAAAAAAAGTATCATACAATTATAGCCACATTCTGGAAATCCCAGAATCGGTACCCAGAAGACCAAAGGTAACCCAGGCAGTAGTGTTCTCTCTTCATCTCTTGTCTTTACTTCTTTGTCTCTCTCTGTCTTTCTTTGTCTGTCTGTCTCTCTCTCACCACAAGCTTCTTCTACTGCTCAGTTCTCATGCAGGAGCATGGCCTGGTGGAGGAAACAGAATAGAGAGCTAGACAGAGACCCATGGAAGAGTACACATCTCCCAGCTGGGAACTCCTCCACAAGCACTGGAACTTCATGGAAGCCAGGCCATGCAAGCCTTCCCAGGACACAGAGCAAGGTCGGGGTCGACTGACCACACAGTGCAGTTTGTCATAGCAAAGAGAGGGACAGTTCTTTCCAAAAAAGCAGGAAAGAAAACATGCCTGACCTAGAAGAGGGAGGAGGGTTCCCACCATAAGGCCACCTGGCAGAAGGACTGTCCCCAAGAGCTAAGGGAGGGAGGACGACCTTACCCCAAAGGGACAAAAAAAAAAAAAAGAGCAGAAGGCATGTATTTCCCCTCAGAGTGTGTCCTTGTCACAAGCCAGTGAGTTTTGCTCAGAGTGAAGTGCAACAGAAAAAAAGAAGTCCTTTTGCTATGAATTTTACAAACACACACACACACACACACACACACACACACACACACACACACACACACTTGCCTTGTTTTCCCAGAAGCCCAGGCCCCATGGGCTCTGGAGTCAAAGGTTAATGGGAAGAGTTTCCTCATCATTCCCCCAGGGCTGCCAACATGAGAGTGAGCTTGCCACAGTCACAGTCCCAGCTCCCCAGTGGCCACAAACTGTGTGCACAGCAATGCTTAGTGACAAATAAATGAACTTAATGAATTTACCTTTCCTCTGGATTCAATAAGCCAGTAGCCTGAAGAAGGATGTGAAGGAAGGGTATATCTTTGATGTCCCTTCCACTAGGATTTTGCTGACCTAATTAACATCACACACACACGCACACACACACACACGCGCGCGCGCGCGCGCGCGCTTTAACCCTTACTGGATGATTTTCTTTAATTGGGCAAAGCAAATTCACATGTTCACGACGTTCAAATGCTCCCAGTGGCCTGTTATGTATTTCTACCTGAATGCTGGGGCAGGAAAAGTGCTCCTCCATCCTCCAGATTATTCCAATCTCAAAAGCGGAGGAGTCAACTAGGTGTTCACACTTTATTTTATTTATCTGTTAGTGGGTTTGTGTTTGCTTTGCAAGAATTTGTCCCATCTCTATTTGACTGGAGCAAAGACTGGGTAGCATGAAGCAGGGGGAGGTGGAATGTAAGACCACCTGTTTCAAGAGGCTCTGAAACTAACCGGCTGTCTCTTTTTTGAGGGGGGTGGTGTTTGTGTGGGTGGTCTCATTCCATTTTTTGGAAACATTTCACTCTCTTCCCCGATCCCACCTCATCCCTTTGGCATAGAACAACCATATTTCTGAAAATGTAAGAGGAGATGGTATATCTGGAAGTAGAAGACTAGGGCTGCCGGGCTTTAAAATGAGATGTATTCAGTGTGTGTGTCTTGTTTTTTCTTTCTTCAAGCCTGGGTTTTTGAGTGAAGTGCTGGCACAGGGAGCCCAGCACCCCAGAGCCTGGGTGAAGGAGCAAACCAGATAAGCTCAATACTTATATAAAGTCATTTTTGAGCACCTGGAAGAAAAATCTTAGTTCAGATCCAGCTAGAAATGACAGCTTGTATTTATTGAGCCCAGACTCTGTGCTAAGCATTTTTCATGGATGATGTCATCTAATCCTTCTACATTCATCCTGATAAACAGGGATTATTACCCCTATTTAATAAAAGAGCAAGCTGAGGTTCAGAGAGATTAATAATTCACACACTTTGTTAGTGACTGATATAGAATTTAAATCCAGGCAGTTTGAATTCAGAACCAATACTTCACATTGTCTTACCACTTAGCTGTGTGTTTGGGGGAAATCACTTAATTTGTCTAAGCTTCAATGTCCTTATCTAAAAACACGGCTATAAGAACTGTACCTACATAAGGGTTGCTGAGAACATTAGACGGCATAGTCTGGAGCAGCCAGCACACAGGAAGCAATGGGTGGTAGCAATTATTATGTGATATTTGTAAGGAACAAGCACCCCAGATCTACACTAGATGAAGTTTCCTCAAACTCTGTGCTGGTGTCCAGGACTGTGTGGTCCTCAGCCCTCATATCTCTCCAGCAAAAGAGGTTCAGGATGGACCTTGACCCACAAAGATTCCAACAGAGAGAAGACAGTCCTTATTAGGTGCAGTATGGGGTCCACAGTCCAGCCAGATCCTGCCTTTTGCTCCTGGGGCCAAGCCCTGCTGGGCTCAGAGGGGACTCACTGCCCAGCACTCAGAGGGACCCTGTGAGCTTCTGACAGTGGGTGATCTTTCTAGTTGAAATGTTCCTGAGAACAGATGGGGCTTTCTGAGTTGTTTGAAGGTGACAGCTTGATGTATATTAACTGGCAAACTGCTCATCATGTAGGGGCGGCCCGGAAGAAGGCCTGCAGTTGTGAGTGGGTGAAGGAGACCACAGAGGAAGGTTGGCATGCAGGAAGGCGTGGCGTAGGCGGAAGCAAGGGCAGAGCTGTGGGTGGGTGTGCTCAAGAGTTTAAGAGGTGAGCATGTTTGGCTCAGAGCCTGCTTGGCCCAGACTCCAAACCAAGGGAAGCATATTGGATAACATTTGCTTAACTGGTCTCATGGAAACAGTGTCACGGGAGCCTGGAATCAGACTGTGGTGCTGTGAGAGGCCTCGCAGCTCTCCTGGTATGATCCACAGACAAGAAACTGAGGCCCAGCGAAGTGGAGACTTTTAAAAGTGTGATAATCAACACAAAAGAAGTTTTGAAAGAAAAGAAAAAAAATCCAATATCTGAACTATGATTATTTTGTGTTTTCATTGTCAGGCTTTTAAAAATGTGTTTTTATGTACCTGCAATCATAGAAAAGAGAAAATTCTGCTTTCTCATCTAATACTGTGATATTTTCTCATGCTATAGTCTTCAGAGTTATTACAAAAAATCCTCTAATCTTTATAGCTAGACAGTAAAACAATGTTCAATAATACAGAATTGAACTCATGAAATGTGATCGGTCTGAATTTAGTTAAGACTTCCTTGACAACAGCTTCATGTCTGTCTGATGCTTCTCTTGCCCTCTCAGGACAGATCATGTTTTACAAAAAGATGGTTTGTAGCCAAAATGAGAAGCAGGAATGGGCAGGAAACTGACTGGGTTTGCCTGAAACCCCAGACTTTACCAGTGTTTATGGTCTGCAAGAACAATGGCTCTCATTTCTGGCACACATTAGAATCACATGGGGAGTATTTAAAAAAAATGTATGCCTAGACCTGATGTCCAGAGATACTGATTTCATTGTTTTGAGATGGAACCTAGGCATAGGTATTGTTTTCAAAACTTTCCAGGATTCTAATATGCAGCCAGGATGGAGAACCACTGGTGTAACAAGCCAAATTCTTAGAAAGATTCTTACCACATGTCACATAGAAGATAAGGCAGATCAATTAGCATTCTTTCCAATAACAGAGACTTTCGTCATCTGTATAGTGTTATAGCTGCAATTTGCATAGAAGAGTCATAAAATTGTTTGGAAAAACATGTCTCAGAGTAATGCTTATTTAACGGAAAAGGAATTAAGGTGATCAGAGGAAGGCCTGGGAGTTTGTTTTGAAAGGGAGGATGGTGATAGAAAATTTATTCCTGGTCCATAAGAGGGCTCTGAGGACTTTGTGATTTTGAGGTCAACAATAGTTAAAAGACCTGGGTTAGTACTGTCGAGCCAACTATAAATGCAGCATACACCTCAGCTGAGCCTGTGGGGATGCCCCCTGGTGTCCTTTATGTCCTTCATGAACTAGAGTCTTCCAGCTCAGAACCGATGGGAACCTTCCAGGGAGCTGGGGAAGTGTGCTATTGGCACAAATAATTCAGGTCTACAATGTTTGTCTGCTGTCAGCAAGGAATGATGGTCATCTCTAACCTCTTCATGTTACTTCAGGTCAGCTTTTAAAAATTCTCTCAAAGGTTTTCCTTCCTTCTGGTTTGGAAAGCTTCACCAAGAGCGATTGGTATATACAAAGGCACTAGTCAATACCGTGCATTTTGGCATTCCTTGATTCTCTATGTCTTGAGGCTGCCTGTCTGCCTCAAGGGACTGAAGAAGGGAAAGGAAATCAGTTCAATTCAGTAAACGTCTGAGCATCTACTTGGCGCCATGAACCATGAATGGCACCAGAACCACATGGACGAGTGAGACGAAATCCTTGCCTTTCCTAACTAAGCTGTGTGTCAGACTGTGATAGTCTCTTCTCTGATAGACAAAGAGAGCTGCTAAAGCACTTGGGAGAGGGCAATTCATTTATTCCAAGGGCTCAGGGGTCTCTGCATTGAGACATGGGTATATTAAACTTACTTAGAATAAAGTTGTTCCAAAAATTTATTATTGTGTAACTAGCCCCTCTAAAACTTAAACCAGCAATTAATTGATTATACTTTCTCTGTCTGTAAGTGGACTGGACTCCCCAGGAGGTTCCTGCTTGGGATCCCCCATGCGGTTGCAGTTAGGTTGCAGCTAGGCTGGGGTAATCCAAAGGAGTCATCATCCAAAGGCTCAGCTGAGCTTGGCATTTAAGCTTTATCACTCACATGTCTGGCACTTCATCTGGGATGGCACAAAGAGCCTGAGCTGACAGGGTATCTCTCTATATAAAGGTTTCTTCACCTTACCTAGTTGAGCTTCCTCACAACATGACAAACTCAGGGCAGTCAAATTTCTTACATGTAGCTGTCCCTCAGAACATCATTCTAGGAGACAAGGGGGGAAACTGAAAGCTTCTTATGATCTAACCTTAGGGGTTGTGCAACTTCACTTTACTACATTTCATTGGCCAGCCCAGATCCAAATGAGAGGGGCTCACACAAGCACAAGACAACCAGGAAACATGGTTCATGAGTGTCACAGAAGAAAGAATTTCAATATCCAAGATAAGAGGGAGGAAGTATCCTTGACAGAAGAGACCCTCATGGGCAAAGCACAGGTATATGTGGAGAACAATAAGTGGTTTTAGTTTTGATCATTTTGGATTTAAATAAAAGATAAGATTAGAAAAGTAGGTGAAGGTCATATAATGGAGGAATGTGGATTTCATTCTATAGGCAATAGGGAACCACTGCATGTTGTAAGATAGGGAAATTCACATAATTAGATCAGTGCTTTGTTTTGAGTGTTTTATAGCATTGTGGAGGGAGATTCAGAAGATGGGAAAGTCTCTGGGAGCAAAAATGGACCTCTCAAAAAAGTAATGCAATAAACCAGGTGAGAGAGAATGAGAATTACACCAAGAGCAGGACCATGGGGCTCAGCTTGGAAGGGCTGAACCACCAGGAAAGCACTGTTACTCTAGGGATGTAAGAATGTCCTGGGGAACTTATTAAGAATGAAGATACTAGACTTTGAGAGTCTGATTCAGCAGGTCTGCATGGGTCCTGGCACCTGAGTTTTTAACATCTACCTCAGGTGATTGTGATACTGGTCCTAGGGCTCCACTAAGATCATGCTGCTTAGTGCCTTACGAAAGGTGACATTAGGCTTGTAGAAGGAGGACAGAGAGCCAGAGAAGGAGTCAGAGCAGTTATCAGGAGAATCTCTCTTTGCAGGTCAAGGAAGAGCGGGCTCCAAGAAGGAAAGAGCAGGCAAGTGGATTGCATGCAGCAAGGAGATTAAATGAGGTGAAGAATGATCTTTAGGTTTGTTCTTGAGGTCCTTTGTGGCCTTAGGTAGTAGAGGTCAGAATGCAAGGGACTAAGGAATGGTGGGGGGTGAGGATGAAGAAAGGAGATGCAGGTGACTCTTTGCAGCGGTGTCGGGGAGAGAAGAGGAAAAAAGACTGACTGCTACAGAAGGGCTGAAGAAGGTGTCCTTTCAGAGCGATGAAGGCCTGAAGCAGAGGGAGATGGTGGAGCCGCAGAGAGAGAAGATAAGAAGGAGAAGGAAAGAAGACAATAGTAGGACTTTGTGTGAAAGACTAGGGGCTTTCATACCCGGCTTCTAATCCTGATTGCCCCTTTCTAGCTATGTGACTTTGAACAAGTGTCCAGCTCTTTGAACTTCAGTTTTATGTCTGTATAGTGAGGGTAACACCACCTACCCTACTGGACTGTGGTGGGAATTACAGCACTTAGCACAGTACCTTGTCTCACTTTGCTTGGTGCTAGTGCTGCTGCTGCAGATTATGAAGTTAGAACAAGGGAACAGATGTAACAGTACAAGTAATAACAACATCTGATACTGGAAAAGCAAAGGGTTTACCTTTTTTAAAAAAACTATATTATAAAATTTTCAAATATATATAAAAGTAGAGACTAACATGTGAATACCCATAAACTCTCACGCAGATTTAATAATTCCTGAACTTTTATCACATTTGTTTTGTCTACTCTTTTTAGGAATTTAACATTTTTATTAAAATTTTTTTTAATTTTTAAATTATAATTGACATACAATGTTACATTAGTCTCAGGTGTACAACATAGTGATTAGAGATTTATACAACTTACAAAGTGATCACCCCCAGATCTCCTAAAATTTCACCTTTTTTCACCTAGAAAACATGGCATTTGAAACATTTCTTACTTTATCTTAATGTAATTGCACACCTAATAAACGGTCATCCACTCTTGGAAAAGCCTCTGGTATCCAGTCCGTAATTAAGTTTCCCCAGGTGTGTAGAAAATGACTTGTCCAATTCTAGATCCAAAGTGTATCCACGCACTCCAGGGTTCTTATGTCTTCAGAGTCTCTTGATCTGGAATAGTTCCTTCTCCCTCTTTTAAAAGCCGCTGAAATATTGAAAAAATGAAATGAGTCAGTTGCTCAGCAGAATGAGTCACATTCTGGACTTGTCTGGTTGCTTCCTCACAGTGTCACTTAACTTGTTTCTCTATCCTTTGAAATTTCTTTAACTAAGATAAACTTCAAAGGCTCGATTAGGACCAACTCCATGGGGGCAAGCACAGTTCATGAGTGTACTTTAGCTTTGTCCTTCAAGTGACAGCAGTTGCAACCTTGCTGCTCATTGGAATCAGCTGGGGCACTTCTTAAACATCTTCATGACTCGGCTGCACCTCTTAAATCATGATTGGTGGGGATGGGTCTCAGGCATCAGTAATCGTTAAAGCTGCCCAGGTGGTTCCCATGTGCTGGTAGGGTGCCACCCACTATATGTTTCATCCCATCAGGAGGACCATGCATTGGTTATCCCATTCTTATCAATCTTTCTAAGATGCACCAGTGGGGGTCAGGTGGTGGCAGCCTTATCTCTCCATGTAAAGTTCCTCATTAACATTCCATCTGACTGTTTCATCTACAGATGATTTTTACAGATGAGATTACAAAAAGATGATTTTCTAATTCTACATTGCATTCATATTTTTTTAAAGCTGGCATTATCTATAAAAAAAGAACTTTCCCTTATCCATCTGGACTATGTGGTTACCCCAAAATACAATTCAAACAAAGCAAGAAAAATGTGTATCCTAATTAAGAAGAGTAATCACATCTTTTTCTGAGAGCATTTGAAGGAGATGAGAGTTGAAGACGCAAACATTCTTTGAGGTGAAATTAGAAGAGAAAAGCTGGGAGTTCACATTATGACACGAGTTCTGCTCACCCTTGATGAATGAGGGAGGCAGGAAGAGAACAGAAGTCTGAAGTACATGCTGTGGAGCGTGTGGCAGGCAGTTATCAAGGAAAGGAAAGCTGAGTGGCCAAGGATCCAGCTAAGATTAGAGTGTGAATTTGCATTGGAACCAGTGATGGCAAATTTTTACATCAAAGTTCAGCAGCAGAAGAGGATTCACCTGGTCCAGCCAGCATTGGAGCTGGAAAGATGGGAACTGAAGGACAAGGGGGTGGGAAATCAGGGTGTAGCCACAGTAGTATCATGGCTTCTCTCTGCATGTGTATGGTGTCCCTTGTCTGGGCTGCACTCATTTCCTGGCCAACTCCTGCTTATCCTTCAAGCCTCGTGTCATACACTACCTCCTACAGAAGCCAACCCTGACTTTCCCACTGATACAGCCCCTGTCTGACTGAGTAGTCCCTTTTCTCTGCTCCCACAGCCCCCTATATCAACGCTTCATGGCTCGTATCAGCAGCACTACAGTTGTTCACTTAGTTGTGTCTCTTGTTAGACTGTAAGTTCTAGTTGAAGTTCATGGAGATGCAATGTTCATGGAGATGGACTGAGAAGGAGGGAGCTGTTGAGAAATGGCAGCGGTAACAGATACGACTACTTGTAAACCCCAAACATCATTATTGATCGCGATAACTGAGGGTGACATCACTCACACACACATGCTTTCATATTTTTAAAAGTGGGCTAGATTGTACCACCTTCTTCAAGACTTTCCAACACACTTGAAAAAAAAAAACGCTGCTAAGGTTTGAATGTTTGTCTCCCCTATAAATCCATAAGTTGAAATCTTAATGCTATTAGGAGGTAAGGCTTTTGGGGGTGCTTAGATGGAGCCTTCATGAATATGATTAATGATTTTATTTTTTTTTCTAAATGATCGTACTGAGCTCCCTTACCTCTTCTACCAAGTGAGGATACAATGTCTGCAGTTCAGAAGACTCTCGCTCGACCATGATGGCACCCTCATCTCAGACTTCCAGCCTCCAGAACTGTAAGGAATAAATTTCTGTTGTTTATAAGCTACCCAGTCTGTGGTATTTGGTTACACTGCACTTACTGACTAAGACCAACCCCAAATCCCCATCGTGGCCCACAAAAATCTGTGATCTGCTACCACTGTCACCCTCACTCACTCTGCTCCAGCCTCAGTGGCTTCCTGCTCCTCCCCATCACTCGATGCAAAACCCACCATGGACCTTGGCCCTTACCGCTTCCTCTGCTTAGAACCTTCTTCCCACAGATATTGGATATTGATATGTCTCTCTCCCCATGGGAAGGGCTGTTGCCCCAGGGGTGCTATTATCAGATAGGATACATCCTTTCAGCAAGCACATGTGGAGCCCTGCTGTGGTCTAGAACCTGAGCCAAGCATAGGTCCTGAGCCAAGCAGACCCACCCAGAGGAAAAAGACATAAGCTTCTCCTCAAGCAGACCACAGAATAGAGGGGTCCCCGAGAAATCAGCAAGCTGTGACTAATGCTGGAGGCTATAGGGTATAGTAGTTAGGATAAAGGATTTGGAACACAACTGAAGAGACTCAGATTCTCACTCTGCTACTAACTAGTAAATTGCTTAACCTCTCTATATTTTGGTTTCCCCATCTGTGAAACCAAGATAATAATAATGCCTATCTCATAGAATTGTGAAGATTAAATGAGCATGTGTATACACACATATATGTAAGTAATGTGTATATACATATATACACATACACATATACAGTAGTCCCCCTTCATCCACAGTAAGATACGTTCCAAGACCCCCAATGGATGCCTGAAAACACGGATAGTACCAAATTCTATTTATACTGTTTTTCTCAATTTACATTCATACCCTTCATAAAATGTAATTTAAAAATTAGGCACAGTAAGAGATTAACAACAATAACTAATAATGAAGTAGAACAATTATAACATAATATAATAAAAGTTATGAGAATGGGGTCTCTCTCTCAAAATATTACACTGTACTTACCTTTTCACTTCAAGGAAGCACTTTACAGCTTCTCTTTGAGATATCTAAATTGCCAGCATCACTACTCTTGCACTTTGGGGCCATTATTAAGTAAAATAAGGGCTGCTCAAATACAAGCACCTCAATACCACGACAGTAGATCTAGATAACTGAGACGGCTACTGAGTGACTAATGGTCAGGGAGCATATACATCATGGATATCCTGGGCAAAGGGATGATTCACATCCTGGGCAGCATAGGTTGAGATGTCATCACACTACTCAGAGCAGTGTACAATTCAAAACTTATAAATTGTTTATTTCTGGAATTTTGCATTTAATATTTTCAAACCATGGTTCACTAAAGGTAACTGAAACCATGTAAAGCAAAACTATGGACAAACGGGCGTGAGGCTACTATATATCTTAGAACAGAGATTGACACATAGTAAATGCTATATAAATGTTGGCTGTCGTTTATTATTACTGTGAGAGACCTGTATACAGAGATGGTGAGGCCACAAAGAGAGGAGGGGTAATGCTACCTGGGGTGTGGGAGGAGGCAGAGAAGCTCACAGAGTGGACCTCTGGAGCTGAAGCAAGAGAGGTGAGTAAATTGGCCATCTGGTAAGGGGACCTCGTGAGGGATGTGGTGATGGGGGCTTTCTAAGTACTTGCTCACGCATGGAACATCATTTCCATGTGAGGAGACACAAGTGTGATAAAATGTTACCTGCAGGGGCAGAAGGTCTGGCCAGAAGCAAAACGCAGGACTGGAGACAGCTTCAGAGAGGCCTTCCATTCTGGGGTCCTGATTGCAGCGTCTGTCCAGGGAAGTGGCCACAGGATGGCTCCATGTCTCCAGAATAAACCAGGGCCCTTTGCAGGCTGATTGTAATTTTTTTTTTTTTAAAGAAGAAAATACAATTTGCTTGTGCTGGAGAAGACATTAATTTTGTTATGTGGGCTGCATGAGTCACCCAGGAACAAAGCAAGAAAAGTAAGTATAAATGTTTCCATAGCCCTCTGTGTATCACTTTGTGCCTGCCCAGGGCTGGTCATTACTTTAGGCAGCTCATAACTCCCCCAGTGGGAAGGTCCAGTCGTGGGCCCCTTTGAGCTGGAGAAATCATGTCCTAGACCTCCTGGGTCCATACCAAACCTAAGCCCATTTTGCAAGCCCAAATAGGAGTGGGAAAAAAGTACCTGCTTTTTTTAGCTGTGCGGTGGGATTTTGGAAACAGACAGGTGTGTGTCCTCACTTTGGCTTCTTCTCACATGACCTTGGCATGTTCTAGTACTCCTCAGCCCATCAGATTTCTCATCTGAAAATGAGGTGCAGAGCCCTTACATCGGGGATGTGAGAAGGATAAAATGTGACACCAAAACATCTGGGAAAAATTCCTGCAGAGGATGGGCTCAGCAAGTCTTAGTTTTGTCCTTCCCAATAGGTGAGAAGCATGGAGAAGATAGTGTCTCTTCTGCTGTTCTTTCTTGAAGCCCCCAGGCCAGCACCTTTCCCTTGGAACCTCAGTATGGGATTGGTAAAAAGAGGTACTTGAACTCAGTTATCTTCCAGCACTGATAGTCTAAAATTCTATGCCTGAGGCAAGAACAAACTTGCCTTGAGGTAACATAGAGTATATGTTTGTGCCCAGATAGAGAGCTGAATGGGTTATTAATGGTGCATAATCTAGTAATAGCTCCCAGCAGGTGCTAAATCAATCTAGTTGTTGGTTCCAGGCAGTACTGTTTGAATGGACAGTGTGGGTATTTTTTTTAGGGTGGAATCACAGGTGGAGGTTGGAGAGGAACTACAAGCGCCCCTCCCCAAGCCTGCCTGAGGTTTCATCAGTCCCTTGTGGGAAGAGAGGAGAAGAGTAACTAGCTCAGAGCAGGCAGTTGTACTCAGCTAGAAACAAGGAAGCAGAAGGAATGCCCTTCCCCAGAGCTGGCTAAACTATCAGCTTTCTCTTAGGCCCAAGTCAAATTCAGCCTTCTCTAAGAAGTAGGCAGCCTGGCTTTTTGGAAGAACACATGTTTTGAGCTCAGAAGCTTGTCCTGGTTCTACCTCCTACTGGCTATGTAACTTAGAGCAAGTTATTTCCCCTTTTAAAACTTCGGTTTCATCATCTGTAAAATGAGGGTGATAACCATTCCATTTCTCACAGGTTGTATGGATTAAAGGAGATAAGGGAAGCATCCTATACATAGTAGGTGCTCAAAAACGGCAACCGTAATTAGCCTTTCTAGGGCCCCTCTTCTTTTTTGTACTTCTGTAGTGGTTGCTCTGTGCCATTAAAGAGGCTCAGGACTATCCATGTCTAATCCCCTAGTGTGCCTGGCACAGAGTAGGTTTTCAATGAAAGCATACTGAATTCAATGGAAGACAAACTCCAAGAGAAGAAATAGCATTTCTCTCCTTGCCTAGTTGCCTGGCTCATACTAGCCAGCCAGGTGCTGGTGAGCACATGTTAGTACACAGGCCTAGCCCTTGGCACTGACTAAACAGGGGGAGAAGACAAAACTGAGCAGGGGGAGAGAGGCAAGCTAGCCATGACATGCCCAGTGGCCCATCTTCTGTCTTTTTGGCACTACAGCAGAGCTGAAACAGTCCACCCACCAGACCCTGTTAAGGCCACAGTGGCTATTCTTCTCATCATTTGTAATGGGAGCCTCCAGCAGAATATCACAGTTAATTGCAAAGAGGGGTGAGTCACGCAAAGCTGCCTGAAAGGAAAGGGCATGCGTAAAAGCACCAGCCAGAAAGCTACTGAAGCCCAGCTCTGGTTGGGAAAACGTGGGGGCTTTGGGGAAGGAGGATAGGGAGTCACAATCATACTTACTCTGCCCCTATTATGTGGAAATATACACAGGTGATCATTCTTTAAATACTTTTTGTTTTTATTTTTTGAGATTTTAAAAATGCAAAAAAAAAAAAGCACAGCACAAACAACAAGATGGAAATCTGTATATGAGATTATTCAGTCCTTGTGTCAGTGCTGTGGAGGGAGAGATATCAGCCTCATTTACAGATGTGAAAGCTGAGACGTGGAAATTCTGTGGTTTGCTCAAAGTCACAGTGATAGCTGTGTGATGTAAAACTAGAGCCATCTGCCCTTAAAGCTGTTGTGTAAAAGGCCCAGAGACTGTAGGAAGAGGCTGACAACTCCATCATTATATCAAGAGTTTATTAAGAGAACTTACATAGCAGGCTCATCTCAGGAGGCAGCAAGATGACACGGATATCCTATGCCACTCGGGTGCATGACCTGCTCCAGATAAGGAAAACATACCTTACATGCCTGTTCCAGGGGCCGGGCAACGGCCTGCTCTGGGAACCAGCACAAACCAGCATGACGCGGGGCTGGGATCCATTAGACAGTCTCCAAAGGGATTTTCAGGAAGCAATGTCTGTTCTGCCTGGATCCAACTGGCAGATCCAGTAGTGGTCACATCACAGAATTATCTCTCTTCCACAAAAGCCCATGTTCTCTTCTCTGCACTGTGGTCTGATTCAATCTCCCAGCCAGTGCAGGGATGACCTCTAACATCCCTGACACAAATCCTGTCAGATTAGACTCTTTCCAGCAATGAGGTCTCACCACCTTGCAATAATAATTCTAGTGAATATTCAGCATTTATTTAAGTGTATGTATATGTCAGGCATTATTCAATGCCTGTTGCAAACATTGACCCCTAATTCTAAAATAGCCCCAGGAAATAGGTACTATTATTTTTTTCACTTTACAGATGAGGACAGAGAAGTCAAGAAACTGCCAAGATTACACAATTGTTAAGTAATAGAGCTAGGACTTGACCCAAGTGGCTTCCCCCTGAAGCCATGCTCTTGCCCACTTCCCTGAGAGCCTTTCACAGGCAGCCCACTTTGCTGCTGTGCTGCTCCATTAAAAAGATTTTCCTTATTCTTTTCCAAGTCTGCTGCCCTAGAATTTCTACTCATAGGTTTTAGTTTTGTCCTCTAATGTAAAAAAAAAAAAAATTAACTCCTTTTGGATGTGACAGTGTTTTAACTAGCTTCACTCTTCTATACCACCTGAATCGTCTCTTGCTCTGGTTCTAATTTCCCTCTGTCTTCTAATGTTGGTGTGCCTCAGTGTGGGGCTCAGAGCTGTCTCAACATCCCAGGCTTCATTGAATGAATCTCCAGACTGGTTCTTGAGTCATTTAAAACCTCCAGGTCATTTTCTGTTGAACATGGTGAGTCATGTGGCCTATGCTTATGCACTCAGCTATGAATGAGTCAGGGACTCTACATCTTACTGGCTCTACTCTTACTTCTCCACAGGGCTCAGTTCAGCTCCTGAGCCTGTACACAAGAGCTTCTAGACCAGCAGTTCCCCAGCCTGGGCACCAGGGCCCCATGCTTCTATGAGAATCTAATGCCTGATGATCTGAGGTGGAGCTGAGGTGGTGATGCTAGCGCTGGGGAGCAACTGCAAATACAGATGAAGCTTTGCTTGCTCACCTGCTACTCACCTCCAGCTAGGCAGCCTGGTTCCTAACAGGCCATGGACTGGTACGGGTTCACTGCCCAGGGGGTGGGGACCCCTGCTCTAGTCACCCTTGGGGTTCATGCCTTTTTTGATTTCAGTTATCCTGGGAAATCTATGCAGGTGTCCTCATAGATGAGACCAAATGAGGGCAGAATGATGATTTACAATTAGGGACCAGGCATCATCCCAGGATTGTGGTTGGTTGGCACTGGAAGTGAAGCTACCCTGACCTCAAGGCTGCACAGTAGACAGGTTAGGCTCATTGTAGGTGGAGTGAAGGTGTCACTCATGTAACTAAGGAGGGTGGACTGCAAGCTGTAAGATCTGGCTCCTCAGCACTTACTCGAATGAGTCCACTGAAACAGTTCTTCTCTCAGCCCATTCACTAAATAGCAATTACAGGGAAAAGAAAGGGGCAGCAGAAAGTACTTTGGCTTTTTGGTCTCTTGATGACTTTGATTCTTATTATAAAGAATCAAAACAATGCCAGGAAAAGGAGTCATCCTTGGTTTTTGCTAAGTCCTAAAACATAATCTAAGCAAAAAAAGGAAACTCACTGGGGAGTTATTAGGGAGATCATGGAAGCAATGAGAAATCTGAATACAGCTCGGAAGCAGGACAAGAGCCAGGACAGGAGGTGATTGATAGTCAGGGTGCTAAGTTTTTGCATTACTCTGCTCAACATTCAAAGCCTCAGCGGAGAGTCTGATTGGTTGGGCTTTGGTCGAAGATTCACCTCCTTGGCTGTACTGTGGTGACAGAGGAAGGATCGGATGAAGGAAGTCTGATGGAACTCTTCAGCCTCTAGATTTGGGGGCAGAATGTAACAATAAGCCACACACAATCTGCACACAAAGGACACTGGGGTGTTTGTAGACAGGAAAAGAATACTGGATAACCAAAGGGAACATACACATAAAACAATGAATATCCACTTCAGCCATAAAAACTGGAGCTCGAATAATTGGTTATTAAAAAAACAACAGAGAGAAAAAAACAGGATCCCCCTTCCTTAAAGGCACAGAAGATTGGTGTTTAGAGAACACGACCATTTTCTCTCCTTTTCCCAGAGGGGGTGGAAGATATTTCATTTTCCTGGGAAAAATTAGGTGAGACTTTCCAAGGCAGCAAAGAAGTCTAAATAAATAGAGGTGTCTTATCAAAGTAATTTGAAAGTGCATACCCTACTACAGTTACTTGATTCAAAGGGCCATGGGATGCAGACCACCTAAAAACATTGCTAAATTAGATGATGTGGAGCTCTGAACTCAATAAATATGTGGTGCTCCTTATTAGTTGTTGTGTTTCCAGTGTAGAAACAGCTTCTCTTCCTATATCTGGTCTAAAATGTATCCTGATGGAAGATGTCCTTGATTGAGATTATGGAAAGATATGGCAGACCTGGAGGGGTGCGTTTAGGGCCAAGTTTTTAAGTTATAAGAGAGAAACTCCAGCCAAGAGACAAGGAAATGCAATGATGACACATAGGGAATGGACGGGAGCACCGTTTGGAGTGTCCCTCTGTAGGACTCCCTCTGTTTATAGATTATTAGGCCTCCTAGCTAAGGTATTATAAAATGTATATTTAGACAGGATGCGGATTGGGTTGAATGAGCAGCTGGACCCAATGGACCAGGATCTGACTCAAAAAAGAATGTCCCATCTCTTTCTTCTGGCAGAGTCTGCCCGTGCTGCCATTGTAGGGGGCATGACTGCACCCCTGTGATCCAGTAGTATGTTCCCCAGGCTCGGGGAGGGCCAAGGCAGAGCATCACATTGCCAGGTATTGACAGCAAACAGACACCTGGAGCTGAGAGCAGGGCCCGTTCAGGATAAGCCCTGAGAGTTCAGAGTTGATGTTCAAGGGCAGAAGTCCAGAAATTTTCCAGAGATTCTGGTTTTTATATTCTGACCAGGAAACCAACACATATGTGTTCAGACCATCTTTGTGTATCACTAGCCTGCTCAAAATATCGATGAGGGCTTACCAGGTTCACCTATAGCTGGTATAATGCCCACCAACATATCTCACTTTGGGCATCTCTCTTTGAACTTCAAAACAAATCATCCCTCAAAAGGCCTCAATGCAATGCTTGCTCCACTGTTAACAGCTCTGGGTGGTGGAAAGTTCTTTCTCTACCTTCTACCCTCTGACTCTAGTTATGTCCCGAGGTGTCTCTAACTTTGGCAAATCCACAGGTGG
Organism: Macroglossus sobrinus; assembly: GCA_004027375.1. NCBI lineage: Eukaryota > Metazoa > Chordata > Mammalia > Chiroptera > Pteropodidae > Macroglossus > Macroglossus sobrinus. Next base: position 399,330 of record PVKZ01000400.1, read on the forward strand.
ACCTTCACATACTTAAACCCAGATGCTCCTAGGCTTCTTTCTCCCTGCTAAGCACCTTCAATTCCCTAAGTCACTGGTTGGCAAGTTTTCCAGATCCCTGAGCAGATCCTAGCCATCATCCCCCGACCTGGGCCCAGGAACCTTACTTAATCCTTACTGTGCCAGCAAAACAGCCTGCGCTGCAGTGTTACTCCTGCTCGTCTGACTGAAGTATTTGGCAGTCGAAAATCTCACCCTTCCTTCAATCTTAGTCAGCTCTGGGGCTCACCTCCAGTTGTCCCAAGCTCATGAGGGCCGTGGTTTTACCAGCCCTGCTCTTGAGGTGGCTGATGCACAGCTCCCACCCCTCCCCCACCCCATACAGCAGTGAGCTGGGGGATTTCAGGACTGGGTCCTGCTGCCCTTGTTCTGGTTCTCCATATCCCCAGCAGCCCACGCAGGGCCTGGGCCAGATGCAGAAAAGGCAGTGCTGTCAGCCTCCTGCTCCTGCTGTTGTCCAACACCCACTCGAGTGGGAGCGACTGCCCCTGAGAGAAGTCGTGACAGGCTTTGTGCAGCTCTGCACAAGCAGAGCTATCATTCTTGTCCTTTTAGGGGCCACCAGAGGAGTGAGGAGTGTGGGAAAGGGTTGTGTGGGTTGAGCCAGAAGCCACGGAGTTGCTGCAGAGCTGATCTTGGCAAGTAGAAAGCTCTCTGTGCCTCCAACTCAGGCATCTCCCACTCTCCTGCGCTGAGAAAACAACCAGGAGGCAGAGGAGGCCCCATGGGCGGAACAAGCCTTCAATTTTCAGCTGGGGATATCTGAAGCTCCACTCGACACATTGTCCCTGAGAACTGTGGGGTGTTTATCAGAGGCTCTTGTAGGAGTTCTAATCTGCATTTCATTTTATGGATTTATATTTGCTTTTTTCATTTCCCTTTGTTTCCGCAGAGTCGCTTTTAGTGTAAATATTTCTTTTGAATATTTTTCAATAATGCTAAAGAGAGAAGGCATCCTCCCCACCACCTCAGCCCCGTTCTATCTTACTGACTTCTTGGCTGGAGAAACAGGCAGTAATACCTTCCTCCAAGCAGAGGGTGGTGGCAAGAAAGAGCTGCAGAGGGGAGGGGCGAGGATTACTGAGCCCCTGTTAAGTGTCAGGAGCTCCATGTATGTTATCAGCTTTCATTCTTACTGCAGCCCTTCAGGTGAGCTTGATTATTCCCACTTCAGTTTTTCAGAATAGACAACGCAGAGGCTCGGAAAAGTTGAGTCACTTAGATTACCTGCAATGGGTAAATGGCATAGCCAGAATTAGAACTCGGGTCTGACCCCAAAGCCTTTCTTTTCTCCATGGAGCCTCTGGCTCTAAGGGGTGAGGCAAGCTACTCCACCCCTTTGGTCCGGAGGCACCTGCCTCAGGACTCCTTCTTTTCTCACCTTTTAGAGGATCATGTGTTTGTGTTTATGGGCTGGTCCCCTCTTAGGCATATGAATGAGCATCCTTGGCAGTTAGATATACCAGTGCAAGAAAAAAGAGGCAACAAAGTGAGTCTAGAGGACCCAACTCAGCTACTGGCCCTTGGCCAGTCAGGGCCTCTGGAAAGAGCACATGTGTTAGGAAGTTGTCGGTGGGCAGGTGATGTTCCAGCTGAGCCAGAGACTTATCTCCAGGTTCACATTCAGGAGAGTATATTGTTCAAGAAACCCCGTGCAGGTGGACTTAAAAGTAGTCAATGCCCCTAGTCACTCTGTGTCTGTATGCTCAGCCAGTCCAAGGGGTCTGAATGTATGGACTCTCTGAATGACACGGCCTCGGCAATGTCAGAACTGGAGGGTTCCCTGGAGTTATCCCACCACTTTCCTTATGTAACAACGCATGGAAAAGTGATGTCACACCACCAGTTCACTCAGTCAGCTCCAGATTGCCCAGCTCTCAGTGACCAGCCCAACTGCTTCTGTTCCCTCCCCAATGACTGTCTCCAGCCTGGGTATGGGTCACATCAGAATCATTTAGTTCTGGCTCAGAATCTCCAGGGAGGGCCCAGGAATCCACATTTTAAAACACCCCCCAGGAAATTCTTATGTCAATTAAATTAGAGCCTGTTGGCTAGGTCATGCAAATAAGATGAAATAAACTTCAGTTTTTAAGGTGTTTAAAACAGAGCTAAAGGACTGGACTTAAACTCACTTTATTCAACCTCCTCTGGCCCTGCCTACTGGCTGCAGAGTGCGGCAAAGAGTCCTGCCCAGTGGAGAAGAAGGCTGGATGAGGCGTGAAAGGCTGAGAAGCAGGAGTCACCTTTAGAGAGACCTGAACAGAGTTCCTGCTCAGCCCACAGCACTCCTTTGAGTCACCAGCCTGGAAACCTGAAGCGTACCCCTTCATTGGTGAATGACAAAGACTTCAGAGTCCAAAGAACAGGATTCTAGGTCTGGCTCTGACGCTAACTGTGGAACCCTGGAAAAATAAGACTTCTGCACACAGAGCCTCATTCTTCTCTACGGTGTAATGAAAGATTACACCCAAAGGTCTCCTGCCCATTCTCACGCTCACATTCTGGGGCCCTGTGACTTATTGATGGTAGATCCGTCTTAATTGTGGATGTCCTAGCCACACCCTTATAGGACCCAGAACCCGGTAGCTGCTTCATAGAGGTTTGTTGTCAGAAGAAACTAATTTGTAGGTTTAAATATTGTAGAAGTTTGTTTTTGTTTAGAGACTGACACAGGGGCCACAGGCATGTAGGAAAGGAAAGATATTCTCCTGGGAGACCTGTTACACGAGCAGGTTATTTAAAGCTGTGTCTGGGAACCTTGTTTTATCATGTATCACGTGGCCCTGTCTGAACATGTGCTGAAACAAATGACCTGAAATGAGCTGTTGGATCTGGTCAAGGGAGATGGAAAAGGAAGTCCTGTGGTCTCTCCCATCAAGTGTGGGGACAGATGACAGGCAGAGGCATGAGCTGGGAGGGAGGCAAGTGGCTTTCTGGATTCAGGCTTGGAGGTGGTGGGCTGGCTTGGAGACACACTGGGGCCATTCTGATTTTAAAAGAGCCTGACTTTGGAGTATACTGTTTGAAACAACTTGAAAAGAATTAATTAAAGCTGTGTGTGGGGAAGGTAGAAGTGACTTCATGGAAGAATATGCTTGATTTAAGGCAATGTTGGAAGGAACTTAGGGGTTTATCTGGTTGCTGAATCAATTCTGTAGTTTTCTAAGAAAAGGTAATTATTGCCTTTTGGAATAGGGGCTATTATTCCAGAGCATAGAGCAGACCCTGGCACATGATGAATCCTACTGGGTGTGTTCACAGGCTAATGTAAACACGCAAAGTCTGCAGCGGGCTCCACAGGTGAACTCAAAGAGAGCTTTACCTAAACTGAACCACTCTTCCAGCTATGTGTCCTCAGCTCCGGGACTGACCTGAGAAGAATCAGTAAACAGTTAGACATTGCAATATGCTTTACAGCTATGAAACATTAATATTTACATTCTTCCTCATTCTTTTGTCTTCTCGACCTTGAACGTGAAGTTATCTTAGATTCAGAAAATAATTTGAATTTTTAAAATTTGTTTTTAAATGAGAGAGACGCAGCTCAAATGCAAAAGTGGTTTACCATCTACCCAATCATGAAAACTGTCAAGAAACCTGCCCTGTTTTCCTCCTTTCTGAGATAATCATGCTCCTTACTCCAGCTATTAACTGCAAATTTGATGTTGAGGAGCTTCCTACTGTCAAAATATACCAAGGGCCCAGTATAAGGGACCCTGCTCTCATCCCCGGGTTCAGATGTGGGTCAGGCCTACATACATCTTAGCTTCACCGCTATATCTAGAAGGCAAGATAAAGACCTCATTGAGCATTGAGGTTGATGGCTCACATCCGGAGGACCTGGGAGTCGGTGATAGGAAACTGCCATCCCCTGGAGTGCACACATCCCTGAACTAAAATCCTTATCGAAGCAGGGCTGTTAGAGATGCCTGTGATAGCAAAGAAAATTCCCAGGGCTATGCTGGCATGAACTCGCTAAGGTACAATGCTGCAATCTCGGCAAATTAGTAACAACGAGACCCTGATATCCATGATGACTATTTAATAAATGGTTATTTGGTGAGTTACAGTCCTTATCGTCACAGGGTCAGCCATACCAGTGGTTCACACATTGTAGAGATGGGCATGAATTGTGATAAATAATCTCAGCCCCATGCCCCTCAAATATCCCATAGCCTGCTGCCCCATCTTCCTCAGCACCTCTCCCACAGTCCAGCTGGAGGCCTCCATGCCCAGATCATGTGCTAGAGCTAACTAAGGTTCATCCTCATTGCTTGTGTACATCAGCTTCCCGAGTTTCGCTGGACACTGCCTTGGCTTTCCCAGGTATCCAGAGAAGTAATCTATGCCTTGCTTCTACTTGTTCCCAGGGAACTCCAAGTAGGTACCCGTGGGAGTAGCTCTGGTTATTCATCAAGCTATTGGCCCGTGAGCCAGCCTCCTGCAAGTATCACCCATGTATCTCTCCTGGCAAAAGTGAACCCAACTTTGGCTCCTGGGGGTCAGCTGATCCCTGAGGCTGCAGCTCCTCATCTTTAGCCAGTATTCCCTAAGTTCTCCTTAGAGAGCAGCCCATAGAATGAATTGCAGCCTCTGAGACTTAAGCTCTGAGAGAGCTAAGAGGAGAAAGAGAGAGTTTTCATTATTACTCCTATATATGAGGGACTTTTGTGAGTACCAGGAATAGAGACCTAGTCACCCTAGCCTGAGCAAAGCTCCATGGAGAATATTAAGAAAACTCTCAAGGAAATCCAGGCACAGGAACCTTATTAAAGTTTTGCCTCCATAATTCTAGAGCTGAAGGTGGCTCAAGGCAACTCTGGTTTCTGAGAAGCAGTTTTCTAAGGACCTTCCCTCTAATTCAGGAGTTACAAGCACTGTGTGTCAGACAGGTAACATAAATGAGAGGTTGGCCAGGCAGGACATAGTTGGACATGGTGGAGGCCAGGGGGTGGGAGGACACATGGCCCCCGTACACTGGCAGCTGCACCCCGGCTCCAGCTGATTGCAGCCAGGCAGACCCTGTGATTTGAAAAATCCAGCTTCTGGCTGGATTTTTATGCCAAATTTTTCTAATTTTAAGGATTGCTTACAGAAACACAAAAATGCTGACCATTATGTGGTCATATTCCATGACAGCCTCACTTCAACCTTTTCAATCGCTCTACCATTAACCTAACTTGCCCTCTACCAGCTGGTGAATTCTTTCTTTAGTTTCTATTCAGGATCCTAAGAAAAGAAAACTAATTGGTCTGGCTCATCCTTCCAAATCAGATCAGGCCCAGCCATGATTGGCTGTCTTTAGGTCAGGTGCCTGCTCCTACCTAGTCCAATCAGCTGTGGCCAGCATGCAAGGGGAGTCCAAGGGCAAAGTATCGTCTCTCAACCAGCAGAGCTTGTGGACAGGCCTGTTCCCCCACACAGGCTGCAACTGGGCAAGCCCAGCAAACATGTCAGCACATGTATGTTAACTCAGCCCCCAAGTAGCCTGTGTCTGTCAAGATCTCCATATCATATCATATATCATATATAAACAGAATATGTATATATGTATATATACATATATAATTATATATGTAGTACATACGCTATATACAATAACCAGATATAGTATATATATACATATATACATACATAGAAAGAGACAGATTTTTAAAAAAGGAATTAGCTCACACAATTGTGAGGGATATCGAGTCCAAAACTCACAGGGCAAGCCAGCAGACTGAGATCCACAGGGTGGGCTGGCAGGCTGGAAACTCAGGCAAAAGTTCATGTTGTAGGATTGAAACAGAATTTCTTCCTTTCCTAGAAACTTGAGGCCTTTCTACTGATTGGGTGAGGCCCATGCACATTGTTGAAAGTAACCACCTTGACTTAAAGTCAACTTATTGTAGATGTTAACCACATTGACAAATAATCTTTGCAGCAATGCCTCGATGACTATTTGATTAGACATATGGGTACTAGCCAAGTTGACACAAAACAACTGGCCATCACACAGCACTATGGGGTGGATATTGCTTCTCCCATCTTATAGATGAAAAGACTGAGACTTAGAGAGGTTAAGTAACCTGCCCACAGTCAGAAGGGGTGTGTGTATCAGAACCAGCCTCTGCACTTGGCTCTGTGAGTCCAAAGCCCACCCTTTAATTCTGCACCCTCTTGCCTCTCAGTCAGGTCAGAGGGCCAAATAAGTCTGAAGTGGCTTTGTAGGCTTTCTCCTTTTCAAGAAGGGCTTTGGGAAGAGATATTTCAGCTTCCTTCTGCAGTACTATTTGCTTCTTTTTTCCCCAATAATTTCTTGCATTTCTCTTAGTATCCACATTAAAATAGAAGAATGGTTTCCTTGCCTACTAGTAAAATGATAAATATGATTTTTAAACTACTCTCTTCCTCCCTTAAGAAAGCATCAGTGAGAAGCAGGAGGAAGACTTGGAGAAAAAAAGATGAACATTTCTAGTTTTTCAAGCTGCTTTTCAGTAAGAAAAGAGGCAAAGAAACCCCCAGAGATGGGCATGAATTGGGTGCTGCTTTCCAGAGAGGGTCCATTTATTTATTTAGTCAGCTTGCTGGAGCATCTTCTTTAGTAAAAGATTCTGGGTTAGAGTGACCCTGAAGATGAGGTATATAGTTTTGTGTTACTCTGCTGATAATGAGGTTAGTAATGATGATACCTTTCTGTGGGCACACATTGCTTTTAAAAGGCATTGACTCACACAGTGTAGGCATGCTCCTTTCATTCCAGGATTTCTCATGTCCTAAGATCTTGTCTGAGTTCCCAGCAGGCATCCTAACAGACATCTCTGATGTCTTTGAGAGAGAAAGGATAGTATATTCTTTATTCATAAAAATTCCTAGAATGTAGGTGCCAGCAGGACCCTCTACCCAGATCCTTTATTTTACAGGCAAGGAAACTGAGACCAAGAGATGTGACTTGCCAACATGTGGTGACTGGGAACTGTACCTCAGGGAATACTGGTCTTTCTTTTTTATAAAACTCTCTCGTCAGAGCTGCTTCGGGCTGACAGAAGAACATGCACCCGGTCTCCAGAGGCAGGCAGCAAGCTCTATAAAAAGGATAATCTGCAAGTTTATTCTGCCTTCTGTTATCTTTGGCATGGCTTTGCATACCAGTCCTTAACCCTTCACAGAGCTCTGGGCAGTGTCTCCACATTGGACTAGGAAAAGGACAAGGCAAGTCCTTAGAAGAGCAAGAAACATGAAAAGTTCCTGAGAAAGTGTACAAAGGAAATTAGCTAGAGAAGACTGAGGAGGAGGAGTCAGAGGGAGAACTAGGGGCACTAGAAAGCCATCTTGCAGGACTCTTCTACCAGCCAAATAGCACTTTTGACAGATTTTTCTTATTTGTCTGTGAAGAGGATTTCAGATTATTTAAGATGGACTCAAATAGTTGCCAAGGCAACAGTGTTGCCATCGTCACTGCCATGGAAACCTTTTCTGTGGCATAATATAAATATTTTCCTTTAAGCATGAGACAGGGAATTGAGTGGGTGACAAGTTATTTTCTAATGTTCATGGGCTGTGGCCATCACCTGCAATGGTTGGAAGGATAGGACCAAATTAGCTCACATTCTATATAGTTCACACCACAGGCTGTTTTTATTTGTTTTTAGATATAAGAGCCAAAAAAAGTGGGAGAGGTGTAAAAATGTCAATAAAAATAGTTTTGAAGTGGAGAGAGGTAAGAATTCCCACTTTCTCTTGTTTTTCTCACGGCTGATCTGTAAGACTAGATCCTCAGAAGAAGTGGTAACAGCATTTAAAAAAATTTCCAAAGCCTCCTCTTCCTCCTCAAATCTCCTCCAGCGGAGGAAAAGGTCAAGAGCACCATAGAATTCTAGGAGCAGTAGTTCAAATAGTGACAAAGGAGAAGGGACATTTTTTGGCCTCCAGTACTATTATGGAAGTTAGAGCCACAAAAATGCTTCTTATTTTTGTTACCTTGGGCATGTCCCCACATTCACAAGGTGTTGTGATCACATCACAGCTGTACTCAGCTTCTTCAGAAGAAATATCTGTCACTTAGGTGAAAAAACAAGACCAAATGGCCTCTGAGATATCTTCCAATGCAAGACTCTAGTATTCTCTGGCTCCTGCTCTCAAGAATTTATGATTCTAAGAGACAATAGTTCTATATCCCAAGATGTCCTAATTTTATTATTCTAAGGGCCTGTTGTTTTAATTGAGAGGCAAAATGAGCCCCGAGAGCAGCAGCTGTGGGCGGGATGGAGGACTTGGTCACTGCTGTGCTCCTTTGCTGGCCTCAGTATTATCTCTCCCAGGGCCTAGAGCACTAATGTCAAAGCCTCCATCTGGCTCTCCTCCAGGTGGTTTCTATTGTGGGAGTTTTGCTGACTTAAGTAACTGGTTCAGGAGCTGATGATGAAACAGGCTTATAGAAGGCACAGCCAAGCTGCAGTGATGACTGGGCCTGGAAGGAGCCAGCATCATCACTCTTGAAAGCCAGCCGGCTGGCCCGCATTTCTTTCCCATGGGCTGGTGGTAGGAGAATGATAGTGGTCTTCTAATCAAGGAACATTTGTGGAGGGGCCTGGCCCTGCAGCCTGATCTTGCAGATCCACTCTAGAGAAGGGGGATGGGGAAGGGTGGCTTTGCACAACAGTTTACACTGTAGCAAGATGAAGAATTTGGCCTGGGAGAAGGAGAAGGTTCAGAACTCCGGTGACCTCCAGCTCTTGAAGGCTGTGTCTGGAGCACTCTCAATGGTATGATGCTGGGTGGGGGCTTTAGTTCCTCTCAGCCTGGTTTCCTGTTCTGCAGTGGGGGAATGGCACAATGGCTGGATCAGACAATAATCAAACCTGTGAAGTGATTCCAGGCTTAGAAATGGAGCATGTACACTTATTTATCAACTTTCAGAATGCCAAGGAAGCCTCCTCACAGTGAGAGAGGGAGCCCTACCACCTCCTTCATGACATAGTAAAATAAAGGAAGGTGTCTGCTCTAGGACAGGACTGATTACAATTTTGTTTTAAAGAAATCATCAGATATATTCATGGATGATGAATCCTTGGCAATTTTCAGCGGCGGGGGGGGGGAGGTACTGTGAAAATAGCTTTATTGCTGGTTTGGTTTACATAATTAATACATGCTCTTTGGAATAATTTGAACAGAGATTAGAAGTGTTGGAGAGAACTTTCTGAAATCACTTAAAATCCCTTACACATAGATGATCCCATTAACCATTTGTTGACAATCTTTTGCATATATAAATGTTGTACATATGTATCATTTGACATAAATGAGGCTATCTCAGGCATGCTGTTTTTATTTTGGGAGGTATTTTTTATAGGCAATTTGTTGCTATCTCACCACCCTGCTTCCCTTCTGCATCCCTCTTCACCTGCATCCACCCTTCTTCCCACTGCAGGTAACCCGTTGTAACTATCTTGGGCACCAGGCCTTGGGCTGGAGGCCAGGGAGGCAGGGGAAAATATGAAAAAATACATTCTACAAATCTCTCTGAGTCTTCTGATTCAGATCTAACCTCTTCCTTTATTAGCGTAATCCCTGGTGATCTGTTTTTTATTTATTTTCTTATGTTTGGATTTTAATTGTTGTTTTTGTTGGTCACTTGGAAAAATGTCATTGACTATGTGGTCATTGTATTGCCATGGACTCTTGCTTCTATCTCTGTCAGATAAAGTCCATGGAGGGAGACTGTTGGGTGGAAGAGTCTATGGAGTTTTTATTTTAAAAGATAGAGCAAAGTTGATCTCCAAAAAGAGTCACTGTCACATTTCTACTAATAATGAGAGCATTAAGGGGGGAAACTTGCCCCCCAAATTCTCATAAATAGTAGCTGTTTTCCTTTTCTTCAACTTTTTGCCTCTCGGGGTTAAAGTTATACTTTCTAATTTTTAACGGTTGAATTTTTTTTTTTTTTTTTACTTTTAGGGGTGCCAGGCATATTTTCGTGTGTCTATTGGCCACTTTATATTTCTATAAATTGTTTACTCATAGATTTTGCCTTTTCTTCTCTATACTTTGTAAAAACTTTTTGATTTGAAATAACTTTAAAGTTACAGAAGATAGTCACATAAAATCACTGGGGATGTTAACCATGATCACTTGGCTATAGTGGTATCTGCCAGGTTTCTCTGCTGAAAAGTTACCATTTCCCTCAAAACTAAGGTTTCTCTAGACCTCAGCTGAGTCACAGTGCCCAGCTCACAAGTCATATCTAGATATTGTTGATGACACATGAGAAATCACTGCCAGTTGTAGACAAAGGCATGGATGGGCAATGATCTTGCAAAGTCTGCCAGCTTCTCTGATCACTGCTGTAATGTGAACACTTTTCCAGTGCTTACCGTGTGCCATGACGATCCAATGGTGTCTTTTTGTTGCTATTGTTCATATTTCAAATAAGTTGGTTTCAATCTTTAGCAGTGTTCTTTTCCATCAATTATTAATTTTCTAGGTTAACACATGTTTATAACTTGAAAATCAAAGGAAACTAAAAGGCTCATCATGAGAACATCTGTCCCTTACCCATTCTCTGCCACCCTCCTACCCTCCAGTCCTGTTCTCTACAGGCAACTATCTACAACTCTTTTAGCTATTTCTTCTAGAATTTACCTTGAATTCTTCTCTAATTTTTAATTTATTCATTTCCTGTTAATTTTTTACCACAGTAGATAAGGATTTAGCTCTCCTATACCAGCATTCCTCCCCATATTTCTTTCCCTGTCTATCTCCCAAACACAATTACATAACAATGTTTGGTTATATGGACACTCCATATTTCATTTTTTTGTCTATGCAAATATTTTTCACTGTGAGCCAAGTGATGCTTTTATTCTAGTTTGGCCCTTGGTTTTTCTTGGAGTTTATAATTATCTTATTCTACATTTGCCTGTTTTTCTATAATCTATTATTTTTTCCCAAATGTTCCATCATTCCTGACTTACTCCTATCAGTTAAGTGTTCCATATGCTTAACCACATTCATTCCACCACCTCCCCCCCATGCCCCCACCCCACACCACCCCCACCCCAGTAGACTCCCCTGGAAGTCCCTATAAATTGGTCCTTTCTCACAGCACCATGTTTTTATTTTACAATGCAATATCATTTTTCTGCTTCTTGTATTATTATCTACTTCCTCCAATATCCTTTTGTTATCTGAAGAGTTTGTCTCTCCCATGCTGGAAGCATTCCTCACATGTCATATCCTTGGCTACATATTCAATTTAAGAGAGAAACATTGAAAAGCTACTAGGAAGCTTCAGGTTATGTAGATATTGCCTGTCAACTAATTGGCTTTTTTAAAAAAATTATTATTATTATATTAAGATTTTCAAATACTTTGCACAAGGATAGATCCAAATCAAATATCAGCATTCTGGCTATGTGGAATGGTGAAGGGAACACACCAATGCAGACTTTCAAACAATGTTTCTTGTGGCCAGAGCTTCATTCCTTTTTCTCAGCAAAGACTCCAAATCCTGAGGCTCTCAAGAGTCTGCAGGTTCTACTTAAGGCCAGAATTTTCTACAACAGACACTTAGTTGCAATTTGCTCCTCTCTGCTAAGTCTATGACACTTCTTCATCTGCTTTTTAACTGCCCCCGCCAATCAAAATTTATTTAGATATCTTGTCTGCTGTTACTTCCCTGTTCTCTGTGTCTTTGTGTCCATTTTTACTCCTTCACTATTATTTTGGCAAAATTTTAGTGCAGCAAAGAAATGAACACCTGTGGCCAATCAACTTTTTAAAACTGAAACTTATCACAAGAGTTCCTAAAACATTTAGCTTCAAAAAGAAAGTAATTAGGAACTTGATTCCTTTCTCCTGGAAAGCTCATTGCTACCTACACAAATTTGTCTACTTCTCAAGGAAATAATTTCTCTAGACCAAAATCTATGAGTGAGTAGACATTAGTAACCAAAAGATATCTGGTTATATTGACAAATGGAGGGGCTAGAGAGAGCAAAATGGTGAGAAAACAAACTGTTGTAGGGCATTGCAAAGAAGGGAGCCAAGGAAGCAATGAGGGATTGCATAAACTAGAGGAGATGAGAGGAATGAAAAATTTAGTAACACCTTTATTTCTTAAATTTCTCCTACTTTCCATTCTTAACATCACTATCTTAAATTACACTTACATTGTCTTACACCTGGACTATAACCATGGTCTCCCAACAAGTGTCCCTCCTTTTATTCTTGATTGCCATTAATCCATCCTCTATATACATTTTTTAATTAATTGATTGATTGATTGATTGATTGATTGATTTAATGGTGACATTGGTTACAAAATCCAATGTTTCATTTATACACTTTAACAGTAAGGCATATATATATTTATACTGTGTGTTCACCTCCCATAGTTAGATTTCATTCTGTCAGCACATATTTGACCCCCTTTACCCTGTCTACCTTCCCCCTCCCCACACCCTCTACTTTCTGGTTTGTCCTGTTCTTTTGTTACTTTTAGGTTTATATCCCACATATAAGTGATATCATGTGATTTTCAATGTTTTCTGTCTGGCTTATTTTGCTTAGCATGATTATCTCGAGGTTCATCCATGTTGTCGCAAATGGCAGGTTTCATCTCTTCATATGGCTGAGTAATATTCCATTGTATATATGTACTACAGCTTCTTTAGCCAATCATCTATCGTAGTACGCTTCGGTTGCTTCCATGCCCTGGCCATTGTAAATAACGTTGCTATGAACATCATTGTGCAAATATCTTTTCAGATACAGATTTTCAAGTCTTTGGGGTAAATACCCAGTAGAGGGATTGCTGGATCATATGGTAGATTAATTCTTGTTTTTTTAAGGAAACTCCATTCTGTTTTCCATAGTAGCTGTACCACATCCTCTATATTTTTATGCTGCTCTTTTGTTTAAAATTATTTATTGGCTCCCACTGCCCTCAAGATGAGGTCTAAATCATTCTCATGACATAAAAGGCCCTCTGTTATCTGGCCCCAGTTAGCCTCTCCAGCCTCATCTTTTTCTATTTCTTCCTAGGAACTCCTTGTAGCATTTCCTTACCTTGTTCTATTCATGTTATCCTTTCACCTGGAATGTTCTTTACCTGGTTAATGCCTGCTCATTCTTTAAGATGCTCAGACATTGCTTATTCCCCTCAGGAAGTACCACTCCAACCTCTATCCCTGGGCTAGGTGCTTCTATTGGGTTCTTATAATAGCCAGTGCTTCTATATCCACACTTGTGTGTGTGCATACACTAGTGTGCATGTATTTAAATAGTTACATGTTTTTATGTGCTTCTTACTCTGTGGGCTCTTTAAGAGAAAAAAAATACATCTCGATCTTTGAATCTCTCTATCACTTAAAAAAATACCTTGCACGCAATAAGCATAGTATAGTATTACATGTAAGAATTTTGTATTAGAGTAGAGAATATTTTTCTAAGATGAAATAATGCCTAGGAAATTTAAAATTCTGATAATTTATATATATACTTTTTTTTAACTGCATGAAAAAGAATGCCATAAATAAAGTCAAAGACAAACTGGGGAAACTATTTGTAATATGCAAAACAAAAGATTAATTTCCTTGTTATATAAAAAGTCACAATAATGATAAGATTTATAGTCCGATAGAAAAATGAGCAAAGGACAGAACATATAGTTCACATAAAACAAAATACAAAGGGCATTTAGATGATTTGGAAGATACTTAACTTTATTTACAATAAGAAAACTATAGATGAAATATTTGGAGATTTCATCTTTACTTAGACTGGCAAAACTAAAACTTGTTTGGAAAGTGTGTGGTGAAATAGCATTCTTACACATTATTGGTAGGGATGCAAATTAATACAATTCTTTAGAAGACAATTTGCCAATATCTATCAAAACTGAAAATGTGCATAATTTGATCTGGCATTTATATCTCTGGATGCACCTTACGTCTAGGAACATAAGTTTAGATTCTCTGGGATATCTATTGTATTAATTAACAAATATTGAGTGGATGGTATGTACAAAGCACTGTGTTAAGTGCTAGAGTATAATGGTGAGCAAAAAAGACAAGGCTCCTGCTCTCAGGAAACTCGTGATCAACTAGAACAAAAAAAATGCCATTTAAATAGTTGTGTTACCTAGATGAGGGCCAGGAGGGTCTATGAGAGTATAGCTAAAAGGAAATAGACCTGAATCTTAGAAGGCTTCCTTGTGTAAGAGGTATTGCCACTACAAGCTGCATTTAGAGGGTTCAAGTTTGGGGGAAGACAAAGCAAGCAACCACAATACAAATTGTCATTCGTAGTGATTCAACATAATACAGGGTGTTTAAGTAACACACATTCTTGTCTACCCTTGTCTACCTTTTGTAGCTTGTCAAACATTAATGTAATTTAAGGAAGGAAGGTGGAAGAAAGGGAGGGCACATTTAGCTGCTTTGAGCTTTAATCTCATTATCTGTAAAATGGGAATAATAGCACCCTGTAAGGTTATTATAAGGATTAGATAAAATAATGAGTGGGTCCCTACCTGGAGAAGCAGGGTGAGAGACTGACTTGTTGATCCAAAATCCAGGCAAGATAATTGATTAGGAACTAAGAACTCATCCTGCCCTTAGCCAAAATCACATTTAAACCATCCCACACAGGAGAGAACTTTTCTTTCTCTTAAATTCAAAAAGAAAATACAGAGTACTTTTGGAATAACCTATTCAGGGTCATATAAAAAATGAATTCTCAGTGTGTTAGAATAATAGGATCTTAGAACTAAAAACCTAGAAAATAGTAGAACATAGGGAGCAAGTCCAAAGACTTGCCTGAGGTAAATTCATGGTGAATGGGAGCATTCTTTCTCCATGATTGTCTGTCTTTCCTCACAGTCAGCTGATGTTGTTGTTGTTGTTGTTGTTGTTGTTGTTGTTGTTGAGAACATCTGGTCACCACTCCTATGATCCTGCATATATCTAGACATTGAAGAGGACTGGGGCCTGGAATAAAATCAATATTATAAATGCAGCTTACCTCAAGGGCTTTAAAATGATGGGTGCAAGACTCAGACACGGGGACAATTAGAAATCATTTTTGCTCTGTGGGTAATAGACTGCTTTCCTATGTAGCATAGGAAAATCTTTGAATAAAGAAACCCTTTGGGCTTCTCTAGATAGAATGGCAATGTCTTGTAATTTCGGGTATTATTTAGTTTCTGGCATCAAAGTCAGACTATTTCCCTTTAACATCATCAGACAAATTTCTAAAGTATCACGTCACCTCACAGAGGACCTCTGGGCAAGCTCTGGACATTTGAGGGTGTAATAAATACAGTGTCTAGAACACAGCAAATTCTTATACTTCATGGCTTGTGATTGGATGGGTTTAACACCTTTTAGAATTTGCCTTCTTCAGTAGCAATCAAGGTGTATTTTATATTATAATCGATTCCTAAATGTTTCTCAGTCAAAATTACACAAAATTCCAGCCCAGAAAACTTCCAATTCACAATTTCCTCCTGGGATGACATAAGACAATAGGAGGAAAGGGGGAGAGAACTGCTCAAAGGCTGTAGGTAAGAGGAAGAGGGCTTGGGGAGAGAGGTCTTTGGTGGTGATTTGTCTCATTGGTTCATGCCTCTGGTTGAAAAATGCTGCTTCTGGTATATATTGGAATGACCTGGGAAACTTTAAAAAATATTGATGTCTGGTTCTCCACCCAGAGCAATTAAACCAAAATCTCTAGGTATAAGAACCAGGTATCAACATATTTTAAAGCTCCCCAAAGAATTCTAATGTGCAGCCTGTGTTGAGAACCACTGGCCTTGATCTTCACTTTACACTCATTCAGCAAATATTTATTGCATTTTTACTACATGCCAGGCATTCCTCTAGGTCCTAGGGACTGTGTGCTGAACTAAGCAGATAAAGATCGCAGCCTTCATGAACCATGCCTTCTCATGCTGCACCCACAGGTGCTTGGGGTGTATTCAGGGCTTTAGAAACAAGCTGACCCCATCCTAACCCAGGTCCCACCACAGTAGGAGCTGAGGGGGAACCTTGGGACTGTGCCAGCCACTCTGAGTCTCCTTACATATATCAAATAGGGCTCATCATATCCACTTGACAAGACAGCAAGGAGCAAGAAATAAGATGATGAATGTGAATGGACCAGCCAGGGCCAGGAGGGGGTGGGGTAGAGGGGAGGGAGGCAGGGACTGGGCACATAGTAGATGTTGAGTAACTTGTGCTTCCTATTACATGAAAGAAGGAAGTAAGCAGGGCTTGGGGAACCATTCCAGTGGAAGGTGAAGTGAATCAGTCAAATTTTCAATAAAATCCCTGAAAATTTGTTCAGGAAGGAAAAAGAAAATTAAAAGAGAATTTTTGAACAACGTGTAGGGCAGAAGGAGAAAACAAATGTAATAACTGCCTCCTCTGGCCAGTTGGTTGATTTTGGAAACTTTGCACCTTAAAGTAGTTGGTTTTACACTCTGTGAGGGCTTGACAGCAGGAGCAGGTGACAGAACCACAGGGAGTACGTCTTAGGTGCAACAAATTGTGTAGCTCTTTGATGAAGCTGAAAGGAGGGAGGAAAGGTGAAGATCAAAAAATCATGAGGCTTGAGAGGAATCTTAAAGGTTGTGTGTCCCAGTCCTCTGTGAGGAGGACACATCTGCCTGGAGGACAGGAGATTTCTCAGTTCTCATGGCCAGTATGCAAAGTTTGGGAACAGGGAGTCTCAGGGCTTTCTATGGCTTTTCTTCTTCAAATAAGGAGCAACAGACCTTCAGAAAAAATGTTACATCCCACGAAACAGACACAGCCCCCTGTGATCTGCCTTCACCTGATTTTACTCACCTGATTTATTCTGGCTCCTGCAGGGGGTAGAAACTCAAAGGAGATTTGGCCTTGTGAGTGAGCTGGGCAAGGTCTCATTCTAAAAACCTGCTACCCTGGGATCTCCAGATTCCTGTGGCAGCCACAGCCCTCACAACCCAACCCCTCAAAATGGAAAAGTTCCCTAGGTTGTTCAGAGATGGCCCTTAGTCTGCTGTTAGAGGGCTGCTTCTCTCAGATCCTCTTCCTAGCAAAAATTCACAAGGAAATCCTCCTCCTCCCTACCACCCCAAAAATGAAGACGATGACATCTGTGTCTTTCTCATATCTCCAGAAAGCTGTAAGATTCAGAACGTGACTTGGTAATGAGGCCTGTATCACACCTGTCTGCCCCCAAAGCACCTGTTGGAAAAGTGGGATAATTTCCTCCACACCATTCATTCCATTCCATTCCATTCCGTGACCATTTGCTGCGACAGGTGCTGGTGGAAGAGATCAATTAGAAATGGTCCGTTCTCAAGAATCATAATTTTACCAGGGAACATGCACATAAGATGAACCTAGTTGTAGAACCTTCACAAAGAGTAGCTTTCCATTCCGTCAGGCCAGTCCATCATCCAGTTCTCCATCTCTCGAACAATGGCCCCTCCCAATCCTGGGATTCTATACAGATGCCCATAATGATATCCTCATGTAATGCCCTGGGGTTCGCATGGAGGTTGCAAAACGATGGGCTGATTATGACCACCAAACTCCCTGTGGTTGGTCCACATTGGGTTTTATTTGTTTATTTTTAATTCGAGCCAACCTTTTCAAATTTGGAAATGTCTCATAAAAGTCTTGATCTCTAGCTTCTCTTAAAAAATAGGGAACTCTAGCAACATTGAGCTTTAATTGGCAACAATGGACTGGAACTGAGAACAACGTGTCTTCAATGAAGAAATCCGCTCATCCACCAAACCGCAGCATTGCCTGTCAGGAGTGCAAGAGAGGAAGTCAGGCTCATCAGACTGATAAGTCTTAACATTTGATGGGATGAACTTTGTTCCTCCTTTAAAATATATCTCTTGAATAGTTTTACGCTCTTTTAAAGTTTTCTAGACTTTTAGTCTAAGGTCCTGCTTCCCTCTCCCTACTTGAGTGTCAGGGGGCTCTCCCTCCCTTGATGATCACCGGCAATTCTTAGAGGGGTCATGATTTATATTTGCTTATGAAATAAAACCTGTAATTTTGATGTATTAGGGACATGGGGTATAGTGGGCGTCCAACTTCTGGCTGGTGAATACATCCTCCATCCTTCCTGTAATCATATTCGTGACACATAATGAAGACTTATTTTGAATTTGAGTCTAATGTTCCTTTAGACAAGACGTGGACTTTTTAGTTTGATGAAATCCCTTCCACTGTTTATTGCCTCCTCGGAACTGGGGTTGAATATAGGTTGCCTTTTATTACTATCTTTACATTGTTAAACAATTGTAAACACTATTTTTTACAATAGTAAAATATTTGTCTTTACTCATATTCTCATATCTCCTTAAAGGTGCTAAAAACAAAAGCTAGACAGAGAAGGCCACATACTTAAAAAAAATAACTAGAATATATTTTCTTGTGTAATAAAAATGATTTTATATGTTTAATATGCTAAATGGACCTAATTTTTTAAAATCTTGCTTAATTTATTCGCTTACATAGTCTGCCTGCCCCTTACAGATGTTTACATATGACTGGTAGCTAATAGCATCTCACTGACAAAGCACAAGGTCTGCAATTTCCCTCTTCCTGTCTGAGAGGCAGGGAGGGAGCAGGGTATGATCAATAGCTACCATGTCATAAATCTCCTCTGAAGCCAGAGAGACAGTGGGGGCATTCCCTGCAGAGTGCATTGGGAAAAGCCCAGGATTTGAACCTGTCCTCTGTGGCTTGAATCCTGCGTTCACTACTTACTTTGGGATTTTAAGAATCCCTCTTTCTGAGCCTCAGTTTACTCATGTGCAAATAGTGAATGATACCACCTGTTTTGTTGGACTAGACATATGTGGACTAGACATAACATTAAAAGTGGAATGGGGGAGCTGTGTGATGGGAAAATGTGACTGTTTCACAGCTCCATGTTGAATGGGCAGCGCGGTAACTCAGACCCTGGCCAATACCTGTGAACAGAGTGTCCTCTTTGCAGTGTTTTGAGTGCTGTGGGGAAAGTTGCCTACACCAAGTGCTTGGGATGGTTTGGATTGCAAAGAGAGGTTTTAGAAATTCTTTAAAGCATTTTTGTGAAAACGAGAGTTAATTCCTGTGAAAGAAATTGGTAGGAGACCTATTCTTCTGCTCATTTTTCTAGTACTTAATGTTGGGGTACAGGGGCCTGAGTGGGTTACAGTGTATAAAACTACTCTAAAATCAAATTCAGACTACATGAAACTAGTTTGTATAGAGTTAAATCTTTTTAGAAATAAAGTTTCATGAGAATCATCAGCTCTAGATGTACTAAAATATATATTTCACAATGGTTTATCAGAAATGTATCCCAATGTTGCCACAGCCTGTAAAATACTCTTAATAGCTCAGTAAAAGTTGAAGCATCAGGAAGATTATTTTCAAAATTAAAATGATCAATGGTCAGTAATCTCGCATTTGCCAAGAGCGACTCATATTATCTTTAATTATATTGATTATAAATTGAATCACCGTAAGTATAAATTTGAAAAAAACCTTATGGCCAGTCAATATATCACATTAATAAAGTATAATTACTTATCATATTACATAAAATTATGACACCAAAGTGTTATTATTTGTAACTTGTCAATTTTTGTTGCTACTCATAATAAATATGCTATTTATTATCCCTTTTGTATTTTATAATTTAAAAAATTTTAAAGAAAAAGCTTAATATTTTCATACTTTTAATTCCCCTTTTCCTGCTTTTTTGAACAAGTTGTGCTGCTTTTTTTTTTTTTTTTGCACTGGGCTGTACAAATTATGTAGACAACCCTGTCCATAGCCTTCTTCCACACAGGCTGCACGCCCAGGTTCTTCGGTTGTCCTTTATGTGACACAATTTTGGTACCATCCTGTTACCACTTTCATGCTTCTATCTCTCTCTTTTATAGTCTTTCCTACAAAACTCCTTGCAGACAGACTCCTGTGTTCTGGCCAGTATGGAGAAGATGCAGACTATTGACTAGCAGCCTTTCAGGAGACCATTTAGCATGTTGGCACCTTCTCTCACTGCTGGCCCAGGCTAATTCTGTGGCCATCTAAAAAGTCCAGAAGTTGTCTACTCTCTTTGCTTTCTGTTAAGACATGCCTCACCCATTCTGTATGTGTGACTGTGCTTTTTGAACTCTAGTGAAGAGTTTTTCACTTATCTGGTTAAATTTCCCATCTTGTTGAGATGGTTTTAGACCCAAATTCTGCTCTCTAATACTTCAGCTTTTCCTTACAGCTCTGTGATGTTTCAGATTTGATCAGTATGCCTCCTCTGTTTTTATTTTGGCAGTGATAAAAACAGACTCACTGGCGGGTACTACCTAATACAGGAGAATGCAATGTCTACAATAATTTGATTTGGCTGGGGTCCTTTGCCTCTGCTCCTTTCTCTCCCTCTCTCTCCTGTTCCTAATAACCCAAATATGCATTATGCCTCTTTGGAGCCTTACCTTTGATCATCTTCCCCCTATTAGGCATTCCACTTGGGATGCTTGTACTCAGGAATAGTTCTGGGTAAAATGGTGAAGTGTGTAGAGCTCCCTCTCTTCCTGCTTCCCTGTTTTCGACCTCCAAACTCATAGGGCAGGCAGAGGAGGCCACTGCTGTCTGCTGTTCTTCATTGTTGTAAGTAGCCTGGGTCTTCTCTAAGCTGGTAAGACTTACCAAATCTGCAGCAACAAGAAAGAGAAAAAGGCCAGTCAAAAGGTAAGGTCCTTCAGATTTAATTTCTCTCCTGGTGTACTTCCTTCAATCCAATAATGCTGTGCAGAAGACATGGCTTTGGAAAGAGCATCTTATCTCCCTTACTGGATCCCTGACAAGTTGGCTATGTACCTCATTCAGGTAACAAGAGTTACCGAAAGATAAGAGCATGGGACTATAGATAGACAGGGAAGCAGCAGAGAGTAAGATTTAATTTCCTGTTCCTTTGGACATTAAGCTCCAACTTCTTCCAAATATAAACCATTACATACAAGTTCTTGTTTCTAGCCTGACCAATGGCTCTACCTTTAGGACAAATGATTTCATACCTCTGAGATGGAGTTCACCTATCTCATACCTTCAGAGTCTGGGGTTCCTTGGCCAGAGCTGATGATCCCTCTAGTTTTCACATTACCTGTAACCTATGCCTGATTGAAACTTCAGAACCATGAACCCCCAGTTCTTCTTAACTGCCTGTCTGGTCTGTGGCCCTTCTCCAGGCTTAAGCCTCCTCTCCATTGCAACACCAGCCTGTCTCAGTTTTCCTAGTCCATCTATAACATCCTCCATCATCTTTGATCCTGATGTGACAATATAGCTCCTATTTCTTCCTCATTGTTTTACTTATAAGCTGCACGACCTCCTCAGCTCTACTGGCCATAGTTGTGAATCACTGGGATAATCTCTTAGAAAATAGAGAATCTCTTAGAATTTCAGGGAAGGTACTCCACTGAGTTAGCTGGACATTGTCCTTGCCATTCTTAAATGAGCAGTAGATCTTTCGTTTTTTTTTTTTGTAGCCAAACCAAACCGCTTTGCTTTTATAACCTTTGTGTGCTATGGACAGATGGCCTTTTTGTAAATCAGACTATGTCATAAGTGATCCAGAACTCTTTATCAGAAGAAATCCTGAGAAAAATCTTGCAAAATAAAATTTAAAAACCTTACCTTTATTAATTTAATTGCTTCCCAAAGTTGAATTTTTGTTTTTGAGGTGTCCTTTAAGTAGCACGTGGGTTCCCTGTGACCTCGCTGCTCCATTTGCTGCTCTGTAAGACTCTTTGCAGAATGCTCACATAATGGAGCTCATCTAAGCTGCATGCCTTATCTATCTTATTTACATATTTATGGAAACCCAGTGTTTTTGACGCCACAATTAAAGATCGAGGGCCCTTTCTGAAATACATCTTTAAAAATGTCCAGATTCATTTGATTTCAGATGAAGATTTTGCTGTTTTGTTGTTGTTGTTGTTGTGTTTGTTTGTTTGTTTTTAGCACCAGGAAAAAGTTATGAGTTATAGATGAAATTTTCATGAAGAAAATGCAATAACTCTTCTGCTTCAGCAACAGCTCTCTTGGAGTTGGTACTATGTACTTTTTGAAGAATACATCTGAGTCTTGAGCATGCACGGACCCTACCTATTTGATATGTCACCTGAGTCAAGGTCCATACTTTGCTGTCTGTATCCACAGACAGGTTCCACATGGAAAGGAGGGGACCCAGATCTTATGAAGCCATCTCCTCCTGTGCCACTGAGCTGCTCTGACTGCTCACAGGCCCAGCCCTCTTTTAAAGCCTCAGACTTAGAAGGGCCCTGGAGATTGCCATAAGGTCAAGTGTAGATACCAATAATAAGTTTCAGACTATGCCTCTGGCTGAAAAGGCTAATTTCTCCAGCAACTTTCTACTCAGCTCAAATAACACCACCTCTCAAAGGCAGGCCTTTCTCTTCCTTCTCCCTCAATTTAGAGGCTTTGAGGGGAGAATTAATTTGTTCAAGAAACACAGCTTCCAACACTCAGATTCCAACTCTGGTCTTTCTCTTTTGGGATCATACCTCAGGGCAAGCAGGGATCTCTGGAGCTAGTATGGGAACAAGGGAACCAGGGGACCCTCCATTTGCATAGGAGCTTGATGCAGTTGTGTTTATTTAAAGCATCTCAGGGAGGGGGCACAGGGATAGCTGAACTGTTAGCTCCTCCTCTGCATCTGTCTGTTTGTGCATTTCCCCCATCTGAAGGCCATCAGAGCCATGGAGGCTGGGCTTCCTAAATGAAAACTGAGAGCTTCCCTTCCCATAAGATTTTCCAAGAAATCACACCTAAGTCTTCCCATATATTATGACTTTCTAAATGGGATGCCAGACCTCCCCACACCCCCCCCACACACACAATCTCTTTTTTTTTCTTCCTGTGCAAACAGTATGACAATTGAAAGAGGGAGGACTGGTCTACACTGGTATTGAGAAGCTCAGTAATGCTGTTCTTCTAAGGGGGAAGAGTGAGGTTCTGGAGAAATCCAAGCCAGTAGCTTTTTCCCAATGGATCAAGACAGATCTTGGTGCTACGCTTACTTGCTATGTGACCTTGGGCAAGTTACTACTATAAAATGGGGGAATAATGACAATAGCTGCCAAGTATTACTCTTTACTATAAGTTAATACCATGACTAAACAGCTTCCCGGAATTATCTCACTTAATCCTCACCACAATCCAGTGAACATTATTCTTGTTTTTTCAAACTCTTACTTTTTAATCTCTTATTTTTTAAGGGTGGAAACACCATTAAATAAAAATACATTATCAGGGACAAAGTACAGTGATTCATGTTTCAAAATGTTATCCTTCTATACATAAGAGAGAAGCACTAATTCTTCTCACAGTCAGGATGGAAAGCCCCCATCTTTCCATCTATCTATCCATCAACCCATCCATCAAGGAACCCACGAACCCTTGCTACTGTTTTGCAATGCTCACTCCACCAATTAATGTTTTTAATGTTTTTAAACTTTAGCACTTTACGTTAATGTATAGGATTGAAATCAAGTAAACTTGACGTTGGTCCAAAGGCCGGAACAATTTATGAGCACAATAGTTCTAGGCGAGGGTCAGGGAAAGAGCTAGAGTGGCCAGCAATCCCCCAAATCCTACCTAGTGGCCCGGAGCTGTAGGAATTTGCCAGAGCTGGAGAAAACCATCCCTCTTGCCCTCACACACCGGATGAGCCACCTAAGTCCTGAATCTATACGTGCGGTGAACTGATTTAAAAATTCTTCTCTTCATATTTATCTTTCCCGAAATCCGTGGTGAGGATAAAATTGTGGTAGGTTTTGGGTAACAGCCTCACAGCCTTAATTTTATTTATCTGGTAAGTTTGACTCTGGGGAAACCGTCTGCTAAGTTTATGCACAATAGCATAGAAATTATTAAGTTTTCAGTCAAGAGTTCTGCTACCCTTATAACAGGACTGCAGGGCTGATTGTAATAACTCTGCCCTCAAGTCTTTGGGGAAAAATCTCATGCAAGTCTTGCACAATAGTCTGCAAGGCAAGCCAAATTTCACAGAGAAGTTCTCCACTGTCTTCATAGCCTTCTTCGTGCTTCCCCAAGCAGTCGCAAGCAGTGAGTCAGCTCAGGAGCAAACCTCTGCTAGGGTGGTCGTAGGGGACATGTTTGCTCTGCCATTTATTAGATTTTCTATTCTCTTATCTGGGGATGGCAGGTATGAAGCAGGAGAAGCAGCTGGAGACTAAAAATATAAAGTAAAATGAAAAATAACGATAAGAAGAGAGGGATAAAAATGGAAATAAACAGAGATTCCACTTTCCTGGGTAGATTGAAGTACCTAGATACAAAGATTAATGAGCCTATTGTGATGAACATAATTAACATAATAAGATGTTAAAGGAGTTTGGGCTTGAGATACTATGATATGGATTGGGCAGGGGCAGAAAGGTTACCCACCAAGCAAGGGAAGGTGGATCAGGTGCTGTGGAGAGGTGGGAGGGGATGAAGGGAGAGTAACTGGGTTGGTGGGACCAGGGATTCAGAAAATGGGGCCCGGCAGAGAGGTGGAGGGCCGTGAGTTTGAAATGTCAGACAGACCTGGTAAGAAGTGGTAGGTATCCCAACAGGTGGAAGGAGAGAGTTTCACATTAGGTACTCTCAGAGAAGGCACAGGGAGAGGCAAGGGAAGAGGCAAAAACAAGGCAAGTCCAAAGCAAAAGTCACCAGGCAGATTCCCAGAGACTGAGACACAGGAAATAATCCAACAATGAAAGTAGCATCACATTTGTGAGAGCCAGGGCCACACGGTCAGAGTGGGACCAATAGCCATCTTGTGAATGCAGGGCTGGAGCTTCTCAGCCCAGCTTTTCAGGCTGAGGTCATTGGCCCAGAGCTTATGATCAGAGCTGAGCTTGTATGGGGAGAAGAGAGGCAGGTTACCAAGCTGGGATGGAACAAAGGGGCTTCAGGCCTATCACCTTGCCTAATCTAAAGACTTTGGGTACAAACCTGCTACTGCTTAGAGCAGCAGGTCTCAGCCCTCATCACACTTTAGAATCCCCTGGAGAATTTTAAAATATACTAATACCACAGCAATCCCTCTCCCACCCCAAACCACCCTCATACCTATTAAATGAAAATCTATGACTTTCCAGTGATCCTTATGTCAGCCAAGGTTGAGAACCACAAATGCACAGGCAAGAGTTGTGTTATCAGTGTCTACTATAGGTGTGCTGTGTGACACAGCAGCCATGATCAACGTGTGGTATTGAGCGTATTGAGTGTATGAAACAAGACTTTTTTGAATTGAGATGTGCTATAAGCTTTAAAGACCCAACTAGATTTTGAAGATAGTAAAAAAAAAAAAAAAGGAGGTACAATATCTCATTAATAAGGACATACTTGTTTACTTGTTAAAATGATATTTTGAATATATTGAGTTAAATAAATTACATTATTAAAATTAGTTTCACCTGTTTGTTTTCACATGCAATAATGTGGCTACTAGAGAATTTATACTCACATATGTGGTTTACATTGTGTTTCTTCTGAGCAGCCCTGCTCAAAAGTTCCATTTCACCAACCACAAAACTGAAATTGCTTTTCCAATATTGCTGCTGCAGACAGTAATGGACTTGGAAAAAAGACACTTATTGAAATTTGTAATTATGTATTTGTGTGTTTACTTGTTCAGTGTCTAATTTCCTTAGCGGACCATCTGTTTGTTTACCTATTTCAGCACCTAGCTGACTATCTGGGAAATAGTAGCAGTTCAATAAATAATTGTCAAGTGACTGGTTGGAGGAATGAATGAAAAGATGAATAAAATATATCTTTTTCCTATTGCTATATTCCCTAGCACTGACATTCATTAGTAAGAGTGTCCTGCTTGGGTTTGTACTGCAAAAAGGAGGTCATATTGCATAGGAGGGAAAGGCTGTAGCAGAGATGAAGTACAAGGACTTGGGAGGCAGTAGGACCTGAGCTCAAATGTAGCTCGGCCAATGCAGCTCCTTTAGCTGCTTGTACTCTGATTCCTCCTATCTGTAAATGGAGATAAGATTATCTCATAGTGTTACTGTGTTGTGAAGGGATTAGCAGTAAGGCAGTCAGTCCTTGGTTTAAGAAAGAAAGAGAACAACATTAATCACTGAGAGGCAATCTGTTCTCCCCGGGAGATTGTGGCAGTTCTTTGCCTCCAGGGGAGCAAACATACTGCCCTCACCTGAGCTGGGTACTCTTAGTTCTTCAAAGTCTGAATCTCAGTCTGCCTTTGGTCAGTGTATAACAGTGGAGGAATTTATGAAGAAATTAAAATTTCTAGTGTCTTTATGTTACATAAAAAGATGTTTGCTTTGGCTGATGGCACAGCCAAGGCCATTACTCTCAGACTATTTCTTCCCAACCTTCCTCAGCCAAGCACTTTTGGATAAGGTCTTAGATTTAGATCAGAACCTTGGAGATAGGCGTGGGGAGGGGAGTTGGGTTGCCACACACACACACACACACACACACACACACACACGCACGCACACTAGTCTTGCCCAGCTTGCTCTAAAATTTTCTGGTCTGGCCAAACAGTATAATAAGAGCTGCCCTATTTATCAGGCTCACGATTAAAGAGAGAGCAAGGGCAATTATCAAGAAAAACAAAGAAGGGGTGGTTTCATAGTGTAGTGGTTAGCATGTCTACTTTACATGCAGAAGGTCCTGGGTTCGTGCCCTAGGTGGAGCCATGAACCATACCTTGGGTGTGCCAGGCCCCGGGAATTAAAGAGGGGTCGGGGGAAGAAAAAGAAAGTTTTGGCATGCCATATGAAATCAATATCCACACTAAATTTATCCAAATAATTAAAATGCTATTCTTATGGACATGTTTTAGTAGTTTACGGGTATCTTCAAGATGGGTAGAAGCATATCTAGGCCAAGGCTGATGCAGTGGTGATCAGCAAAAGATTTCTACAAACCCTCATTCCCAGGTTTAGAATACTTGACAGCCATGGAGACATGCATGTGACAGGTCAGGTCTTAAAGTTGTAAAGCCATGTCGTTATGCCATCAATGCCCACATTGCTTACAGTCAGCGTAGGGAACAGAATATCAAAAATGGAATTAAAATAATAAACTGGCCAAGATTCATGCAGAAACTGGATGGAAGAGGTCAGATGCACTGCCTGTGGCTCTTAGGTTCATTAGTTCTACAACACACAAATTCCCAAGACTTTACTCTCATAAAATATTAATGAGTGAGACTCCAGTTTCTTCTTCAGCAGCTACAACCAACAGAACATTCCTGAGCCAGATAGCATTGTGTTCTATCGCAGAGCATTAAAGGCAGTGTCAAGGAACTATTCAAAGGCTCAAGGAACTCTACCACCCACCTAGACAGAGGTAAAGCTGAATGCCTGGTCAGATTTCATCAGCAAAAACCATCACTTAAGCCTTTTTGGAAGGGTTTTAAGAAGTTCTATTGCCTTTGAATGCTCTGTCTAGTGTCGAGGTCTTTGTCTTAAATCCATGCCTTCCACTGAGTAAAGACATGGAACACAAACTCTGTATTATTAATCTTTATTTTTATCATAGATAAAGGCATTGACTTACTTCCCACTTAAGTCCAAACCCATCTGGATTACCCACAAGAAGCTCTTGGCAGTGACTTGAAACTCCATGGATAGCTGGCCGACCTACTCTAACCATGACCTGCTGACTAGTAATTCATCCCATATTCCAGACTTGTCCAACAACCACTGCAAGCAACTCACAGTGAATTCCATCCTGCAACTCTCAGTCAGACTCAAGAAAAGCTTGAATGAGATAGCACCTAGCCTCTTTGATTCCATTTCTCTCTTTCTTGCTTGATTGTAATTTGTCACCCATAAACTCGGACCTATATTTGCCTCATAAATTGAGGTTTGGCCTGGGCCACCTCTGAACAACAACCAAAATTTATAAAATTTTCAAGGCAGAATTATTGTATTTGATTCTGTATGAGTCATAATAGGTCCAATTGGCCTCAGCCAATTCTCTGGGGAGCTCTGGAGCTGGATAATTCTTTTGAATGATCTCAAATTAAGTAAAGGGAGCCCCAAAATTGAGGCAAGGAGCCTCAGCTTGCTCCCTATGTTACCTGGTATATGAGTCAGTGTAATATCACTAAGTGGCCTCCAGATCCCCAAGAGGCCTACCAGGCATTCAGCTTCTTAGTGGTAGGAGGTGAGAATTGCAATAATTTGTCCTTCATTTCCAAGAGATGTCCCTGTATATCCCCAAACTACTGAGCCTCTAAAGAGTAAACTGTTCTGACAGTGATATTGTCTTCTTCTCAGGCATTATATCAGGTGATACATGATGTTGCTGTGTCTCATTACTGATAGTATTAACTTTGACCACCTGGTTAAGGTGGTGTCTACCAGGTATCTCTTCCATAAAGTTTGATCCCCCACACCCTAGTAATTAGTATGTATCTGATAAAGAGATACTTTGATACTATACAAATATCCTGTTTATCATCACACTTCATCCACTGATATTAGCATTCATTGATGATTCTTGCCCACAACAATTATTATTGTGGTATTTGCCAGATGGTGATTATCTATTTTCCCTTCTATATTTATTAATTGAAAATCCCCTATAAGGAAGAGCAGTCTCGTGTTCTTTATTTTTTTAATCAATTATTTTTATTTATATTACTATAGGTTAAAATTCATTATTATCATTACTTATTTTGTTGCTCAAATTATCCCAGATTTGGCCATTGGAAGTTTCTTCAAGTTAAGTACTTTCTTAAAAGTGAACACTTTTTACTGCAATTGGTTAGGTCCATTTTGCCTTTCACTGAAACTTCTTCTCCATCATATTCTCCTCATGCCAGGTAGCTTTGAAATGCCCATGGGTATTTTGGGTATTTGGTGAAAGGGAAATTGAGTTGAGAAAATAATTTAGTTATCTCATTTATTGTGATATAATTTTGTGGTTTGAGATCACTTTCACTTCCATGTGTAGTTGAGTTATTGTTGGCTGTGGTGTAGGAATGGCTTCCAGGAATATTTCAATGTTCCAAAATGTGCAAGACCAGAGGTTTCATTTCAATGTGAGTATGTCCTACGGTACCCAACACTGGAATTATGTAGATAATACTTGGTCTGCCATTATAAATTTATTTGTTCACCTTTGCAACAAGGATACAACCACCTTTACAAGATTCAAATATATTTTCGAAGACTTGGAAGAGAAACTCAAATACAAATAAGTAGCAAGGTAATTACAAAAGAGTTAATAAAGCTCAATATGCCATTTTGATTAAGTTTTGAAAGATATTTGGAATATTTTAATAAAAAAGAATGTGTAGACTCCCAATTTTGGCATATAGGAAGGGTATGTCCTTTTGTCATCTTTAAATATATTTATTCAAGAACTGAGAGAAATTCAGGGAAAAAATCAATGAAAAAAGAAAAACAGTGAAATAAATTATTTTGACATCAATAATAGAACTATAACCAAAAAATATTTAATCAGTATTTCAGTAAGAGGAAGAGATAACTTTTCAATAGAATAATAATGAATAGACTCTTAGATTGTTTAATAATTCAGTTAATGAACAGGAGTGACTCATATGAATGCACTGGAGAAAGATTTATATTTCTTGCTGATAAACTAACAGATGAGGATAACATACAACTCATGATACGCCTGTACAGTGAGGACATGGATGACTAACTGATTAATGACTCAATGAGTAATTCTCATTTCAAGGAGTGTTTAAGATTAGTCACTGCTGAAGAAAACTTAACATGCTCTAAAGTCTTGCAATCACACAGGCAAGAAACTTTGTGAAAAGTTTTCCCCAAAATAACAACAATCCTAAACATTTACATGGCATTTCCAATAATGAATTGTGAAACCAAAAGAAACTTCTTGAAATAATGAGAAAAAATGTTGAGCAAACATGCTAAAAATAAGACTGATTTGTCTTCTCTGGGAAAAACTATTATTAAATTGTTGCCATTTGAAGAAGTGATATAAAGAGTATGTTTTCCCCCACCCCCAAAATAGAAAAAAATATTTTAGTCATATGTTAGGCAGTAAAGAAAATATATCATTTTTCTGGATTTTATGGTGTTTATGATATTGGTCAGCATTTTTAAGATTTGAAATTTGCACTGATTTCTTTTCTCATTCTAAATAAATGGCAACTTTCAAATCTTACTTTGTATTCACAATTTAGTATTCTTTTTCTTAAAGATGGCCTCAGAATTGCATAAGCTTCATGCCTCACAAATCTGAATCTGCTTCTTCCTTGAGATCTCAAACAGGGTAGGTTTCTAAAAGCAGGCTTCGCCCCTTGGCAAGGGCTCCCCCAACTCCACCCTGAACACCTGGGGACCAGAGTCCTGACTTAGCCCCAGTGCATAAAGTCATCTCACATGCAGGAAGTGGGGTTGGGGTCACCTCTTGCCCACTGTTGCCAGACGTATGGGAAAAGAAAGCCAAATGAAAGTTGCTCATGAGCTCCTGCTGTGCAGTCTGAAGCCTGCACCCCCATTCATCAGGTGTGAAATGGTTGCCCTGTGTGTGTAGGAGAGTGTTTATACAACAGGTCTGCAAAAAGTGTGAAGCTTGGCTTGCTGCCAGTTTTAGTCTCCAAATAGAAACTGGTGGTGGGGGGCTGATGACAAGAAATTGTACCAGGCAGAAGGGGTTATTAATATCAATATTTCTCACCATGATAAATGAGTGTCCTGGGGGCTCAGAGGATCTGATCATTTTTATTTGCTGTAGAGGAAGATCTCATAGGACCTCAGTCTCTACATCCTGCAATGGATTTGCTACAATCAAACCAATGGCAACCTCAAGACCATTAATCCTTATAACATCACATAGTGGACATGGGATTAGACTAAAAATGCCCCCAGTACATTTGCAACTTTTTGTCCCATCATTCTATCCTCAGTTAGAGCATAACCGTATTATCCTCATACCAGCCTCTCTCCCTAGAATGCCTTTCTACCATCTCTATCTTCCCCAATGATATCATCCTTCAAGAACCCACTCAAATGTTGCCTACTGGAGAAGTCAATTCATGTCCCACCCAGATTCCCATCTTCTTCTCTGTGTATCATCACCCTATTTATTCCTCATCAAGACAGTGACTCTTACCTGTCATCTGAAAGTATAGTTCTGTATGTACCTCATTTATTTGTCCAAGACTAAAAAATTCTTTAGAGCAGGACCCAAATCTGAGTCACTGCTGTATTCCCACAGAGGCCAGCAAAGTGTCTGCGATCGATAAATAAACTGAACGAATCATTCCATTAACTGTGAGCATTAACTTTTTTGGTGCATGAGAAGCACTCATTCCAGGTCCTGACACATCACAGATACTCAATAAATGGCAGCTGCTATTTCTGTTTCTATACAAGCTTTCAAGGTAGCTCTGAAATGGGCTAGGCCCAGCAAAAAAGGTGGTACTGAGTTGTCATTAAGAGTATGGTCTCTGGATCCAGGCTAGCTGGCTTTAAATCCTGCTCTGCCACTTACTAGCTATGGGACCTTGAGAAAGTTGAGACCTTTTTGTAGCATGGTTTCTTCATCTGTGAAAAGGACCAATAATAAGGAGCTGTTGTGAGGATTAAATGATTTAGCAATATAAAACACATAGAAAGTAACCTGGCACACAATAAGTGCTAATAGTAATAATTATTATTAGTGTTACTGCTATTATTATTATCTAGTGGTTCAGAACTAGTGCCACTCATTTCCCAAGGCCTCTCAGAATCCAGTTCCTCTGGATTTTGAGGGATTGGTGCATGAAAGACTGTGGCCTAAATCCAGATTATGTCTCTTTTCCTGGGCCCCTCAAATGTACTGCTACCCTTTCTTATTCTTTTAGCCAGTGTGAGAGGGCACAAGGGTTGGGCATAATCACTGACTTCTTGTATCTGAAGTGTAGTCACCTGGAAGAGGAAAGGATTCACTTTGGCTTCACAGGGCACATCTTGAACCAGAGATAGACATTATAGGGAATCCAAAATCAGCTCAGTGAGAGCAGCACTTGATAACACTCAGAGTGGTCAAGCCATGTTCCGGGCTGTCCTGGGAGAGTACAAGCTCTCTGTTGACGGATATTCAAGCCAAGCCTGGGTTACCTTTTAATATAATTAATTTAATCATGGTTGCTATGGGAAAGATTAGGAGCCCTGTATTAGTTATCTGTTGCTACATAACAAAAAACTATACAACTTAGCAGCTGAAATAATACATTTTTCTTGCAATGTTGTGGGTCAGAAATTTAGAGGTGGCTTAATGGTTTTAATAAGGCTTGGGTCTTAACAAGGCTATCATCTAGATGTCAACTGGGGCTGTAGTCATTTGGTGGTTTGACTGTGACTGGAGGATCTCCTTCCAAGATGGCTTGTTCACAGTCTGTGGGAAAGAGGCCTCAGTTTCTCACTTCTTCACAGGGCTACTTGAGTATCCTCATGACATGGCAGCTGATTTTCTGCAGAATACATGATCTAACAGAGAGGGCAAAAATTTATAGCTACCCTTAGAAGTCACATTTCATCAGTTCTGTCACATTCTGTTGATTAAAAGTATATAGGCCACACTCAAGAGAGGAATTAGGCTGCTTTGAAGAACAGAGATTCAAACAATTTTTGGACTTATTTTAAAACCACCACAAGCCCCTTAAGTGCTGATTGATTGTGATTGCTTTGTGCATTCCTAGGCTAAACGTTTTTAATGAGCAGTGATCTAAACTTCTTTGTTAAAGTTACTCATAAATACAGCTGTCACTGCCTTCCTCCACTCCTAGTGGGTAGCTTAAGAATCTCTATCTGTATCATCTGAGACAATAGGGCCTCATCAGTCACTCTCTGTCTAGGCCCTGGCTGTCCCAACTCCGAACCACTTTTTAGCTTTACCTTGTCTCATAACATCTTCTCTGGAGGCCAAGGTACTGG
This sequence comes from Macroglossus sobrinus, assembly GCA_004027375.1. Taxonomy (NCBI): domain Eukaryota; kingdom Metazoa; phylum Chordata; class Mammalia; order Chiroptera; family Pteropodidae; genus Macroglossus; species Macroglossus sobrinus. The sequence continues at coordinate 432,346 of PVKZ01000400.1, forward strand.
CAAGTTAGGTGACAAAAGGATGGAAAAATGGAATTATGCTAGGTGCTCCAGAGGTGCTAGCCCCCTGGAACTGGCCTGCCTTTCAGATTTCCTTAAGGAGGAGAACAGATAGAAGGTACTGGGATGGAGCTGAAGCTTAATAAATGACATACCTAGTTAAAAAACGGATTGTGCGCTACCTGAGATCTTAAGCACATAGCCACTATGTCCCAGCTATCCACATTCATAAGCATGCTTCACAGTAGTGCCATAAAGATTTTAAAATATTGGGTGGTTTCAGGATTGGTTAGGTGGTTAGCCAAATTGTTATTCCATAGAAATCCTGAATTCTCAGGTTTAAAGATTGTTTAAAGGTCGATTTCGCTTAACAGTCAAATTTTGTTTGACACAGCTCCCAACGGTCTTGGGGAAGACGTGTGTACAACGCAATGGAACCCATCTATCTCTAGACAGAGAAATGTCTTTCTCTATTTGGGGAAAGGGCATACTGCTATTATTCTCAGCAGGGGGTCAGTAGGTAAGGGAGAGAAAAATGGTAACAGAAAATACTTTGTTAAATGACATTAGTGGAATGTGTGTGTGTGTGTGTGTGTGTGTGTGTGTGTGTGTGTATTGGGGTAGAGGAGATAGTTAACACATCCCCTAGCAGAGGTACCAGCAAACGTGCCAGGCTTTCTCATATAGTATCTTAAATTAATGCTCATAACAACTGTATGAAGTAAGTATTATTATTTTCCATTTCCAGAGATAAAACTCCCAGGATAAGCTTAAAATAAACAAACTACATTGTTGTTAATTGCAGGTAATTATCAAGTAAATAAGCAGAGGAAGCCTCCTGTTTACAAATACCAACTTATACATTGCTTGTCCTGCCAGTAAATTTCTCATTCTTACAGTTGAAAGGGTTATAAAGGCATAAAAATGTGGGCGCTTTCAAAGAACTAAAAGGTGGCAGCACAATGCAAACAAAAAAGCAAGTTCATTGACTGGCCAAGAGCTTCAGTCACACTAACAGTGTGACCTAGCGCACGCTGAGGTCCCTCTCTGGGTCACCTGTTAAGAGGAGATTGTGTGTGTGTGTAGGTGGGGGGTGGCTGAGCACAAGAGTCATCAGGGGAGCTTTATAAACACACAAAATATGCACCCCACCTGACTTTGTCTTTTGAATCAAAATTTGTGTAGTGGGGAGTAGGTACCTATTCTCTTAAACCAGCTCTCCAGGGGCGTCAGTTAAACAGCCTTAGCACACACCAGTGTCTGGGAACCATAGACCTGGTGATCTCTAAGGTCCCTCCAAGTCCCAGCATTTAATTTCATTTTAGGACAGGGAAGAAGGAAGAAGCTGTCAGAAGTTGGAACAGTTTGGATAATGCTGATCCAGTAAAGGCTAAACTGCTCACCATCACCTTCTGGCACAGTGCCTAAACTTTCTACTTTATTTGCTCTTAAGACCTTACTTGCACTATTTAGAGACATATTTGAATGGAAAATCCACTTCTTTTAAAAATCAAATAACTCAGCCAATTTGACAGAGTTCTCATTGGTCAAATCTGAGCCAATGTGGGCTTCAAAATAAATAATAATACTAATTAATTAGAACCTATTGAATGCAGTAGGAATTCGTGAGTCCATATTTATATAAATAGACAGATACATGGAAGAGAAGGAAAAGCTCTCCTTTAAAGTAAAAAGCCAACTAATAAGTATAGAAGACATGATAAAATCAGAAAATCTCTGCTTGGTAACCATCATAATAACGATGGATTCAAGCAAGGATCATCAATAGGTGTTAGAACAAAAAGATGAAAGTTTGCTGAGAAATAGGATATTTATATGGTCTTAAAGTATATTTCCACAAAATCCTTACTAATTACTAATAAGATACTTATTAACTTTAAAGAGAAAACTGGCAGAAATCACTTTAACCAAGTGGTAGAATTTAACAGTACCACAAATGGGACAAGTGGATACTGCCAATATCTGTTAGGATGTACTGAGAACACAGTATCTTTTCAGTGGTTTTCCTTCCCAAGATATGTAACCCAAATCTAAACACGAGGAAGCATCACACAAACCTAAATTGAGGGATATTCTGCAAAATAATTTGCCTGTGATTTTTTAAAATGTCAAGATTGTGAAAAGCAAGGGAAGACTGGGAAGAGATCCCAGATTGAGGGAGACTAAAGAGGAATGACAATTGAATGCAAGGCATAATCACATATTACATGCTGGGCCAGAAGGAAAGGGACTAAAGAAAAGATGTCCTTGTTATTATTATTTTTGTTGTTGTTGTATTTCTATAACAATCATTATTGGGATAATCAACAAAGTTGAGTAGAATCTGTAGATCAGAGGATAGATTGTATCAATGTTAAGGTACTAATTTTTGGTGAGCATATTGTGGCTATGTGGGAGAATGTCCTTATTCGTAAGAGATGCACACAGAAGTATTTGGGAATAAACTTGCAATTTATTCCTGAATGTTTCAGAAAAACAAATTGTATGCATAAAGAAAAGAGAAGAAAATAAATATATTTCAAGAAAGTCTACAGAAAAAGTTTTTGTAACTTTTCTCTAGGTATATCAAAATTTTTTCTTAGGTAAAAATATTAAAAAATCAAACACTGTTAGGTGGGTATAGGATCAACCATTCACATCCTAGTATGAATTAATCTAATCAGATTGTTTTCTTCTTACTATTTAGTGATAGCAGCTGCCTTGGATAGGAAATAGCAGTCTCCCATCCAAGAACCTTTTCTGATTTCTAATGCCCTGACTCTGACATATGAGATTCCTGTTGTCTAGCCCCAATCAAACTTCTCTCTCCCCATGACCTTTCTAATGCATAATCCCATACCATTCTCTTCTTTAAAGTTATTTTATTGTCTTTAGTGACATTATATTTTTCTCAGCTCCCCATAGCCAGAATATACTGTCTCCTATCTCTTATCAACATTCATATTACTCCCTTTGCCGGCCAGTCCTCCCTCTGGCTTCTAATCTTAGACCACTGAAGTCCTTTCATTCTTCAAGACTCATTTCAAAGGCCCCTTCCTTCATGAAGTTCCTCAGATCATCCTAGTTGGACTTCCTATCCTTTCCTGGCACTTTTAGTACCTCTATCATAGCACACAATTACAGTCTGCTTTGTTTTGTTGCTACTTGTTACAAGACTGTTTCATCTATTAAAACGTACAGTTACTCAAAGGTGACAGTAGAGCCTGGAATGATGGAAAAGCCAGTGCTTTCGAAAATGCCAAATCCCAGTTTACCCTTGGCTTGGGTTTAAAATTGTGTCCTAAAATCCTTTGATTTGCCTTTCTTCAAGGGGTGGAGATTAATTCCCCTCCTCTTGGGTGTGGGCTGGACTGAGTAACTCACTTCTGATAAGAAGAATAAAACACAAGTGACAGTTTAACTGAGACTATGTCATAAAAGGCATTGGGATTGCCTCCTTACTTTCTTTCTCTCTGGGATAACCGGATCTAGGCAAATCCAGCTGGCATGGCATGAGGAGACTCAGGCTTCTTATGGAGAGGCCCATGTGGTATAGTCTCTGGCCAAATAGCCCAGGAGGACCTACTAATACACACACAAGTGAGTCACCTTGCCATGGATTCTTGGTCCTCAGGTTGGGACCCTGTGAACCAGGTCCAGGCCAGTTTACCCCAGGAAGAGTTTATAAGCATTTGCTCCCTAACTTCCATTAAATGAGCAACATTTTCAAATGTCACATTCTAGGCAAGGCTTTGGTTGCATAACTGATTTTTTAAATTGTATTCTGGTTCAAAAAAAAAACATTTTTACTGAACCTATGCAAACAACTATATTGCCATGCCAAGTAAGGTGACTTAGTAAGAGTTTCTGATTTCAAAGGGAACAATGAAAATCAGATAGAACTTTTAAATGTTAATTTTAATATATAAAAGTAGAGTCTACTAAATTCTTATGGGTTACAGAGAATTTAAGAAGAAATAGAAAGTATTTTCTTTTATATTTGGAAAGTTGAACATTTAAACACCCACAGTATTTGAAACAAATAATTACAGTAAAAAATCTATCATCAGTTCATTCAGTCCTATGTAGTTAATTTCTTTTCAACTGAACCTTGAGTTAGCAGTCTCATGAGCTCGTATGCTTTTTAATGGAAAAAGTTCTGAAAATCCTCACTCAACATACTGATATGGCCTGGAAGTTGTCCAAGAGATGCATCAGATGCCTGTATCCAAAAGTTTATTCCTCAAAGTGTCACTAGTCTCTAGCACCTGGTACAGTCCTTTTCCACAGGGCTGTGAAATAATCCTTTTTTGTTGAAGACAAACTCAGGCCTGTAGCTAATAGGAAAGCCTTCAGACAAACATCAGTGTAAATGAAAACTATCTTAGGTCATAGAGAAAATGGTTTATTGGCTATCAGCAATGGTTCATTTATTACTGATATTTTTCAAATGTAAAGGTCTAATGAGAGTTCATAATAAGAATAATGTAACTGATAAGAAAATTTGATTGCTTCTGTGGCATGCATAACAAGATGATAAAGCCATTCCAAAACAAGTTTTAGACAACATGTCTCTAAGAATAATAATAAAGTGCATTTTCAGAAACGTCAGAGAATATCTATTTATAAAAATGGGTAAACAAAATTTTATAGAAGAAAACATTTGAGACATAGCATAATAATTCTGAGGCATAATATGCATAATATACCAAGATTATAGTGTGCATAAAATATAAAGAGATTCAGTAAATCTAGCATAGGTCCCACACATCTGTATTTTTGTAAATCTCCATATGTAAATCTGATATACATCCCCAATTTAAAACCAGTGACATAGACAATATTAGATTCAAATGAAAGAAAACTGTGACAAAACTAACATTCTAAGTAATAAAATAATTATGACTAACACTCTATTGTTGTCTAGTATAAGGCAAAAGGACCACTAGAATTTTGACAAATACAGAAAAACTCAACAGAGTTTTGGTCGATGTTTCTTCTAAAGTTAAAACATGAAAAGCGAAGACACTGAAGACAGTGACAAATATCCAAGGACTTCTCGTGAATCATATAATTTCTGAAATCTTTGTATTAACAGTATTTTACCCATCTAAATTTAACTTAGGGAAGGCTGAGTGTCCCTTCTAATTTGATAACTTTTCCCATGGAATTTTACAATGATAGCATATCAAATAAACTGAATTATTTCTGGCATCTCTCTTTTTAAAAGGTGAAAGAACACATCTTTATGATTTTCCAAGGGTCCTCTGGGAAATCTCAAAATAGATTTCAGTATAAGAGATATTCTGAAACATCCTTTTTTCTTTCTTTCTATATTTCTATATTTGGATCTGATGTGAGGAAGGCAAAAATAAAAAGTTTTTAGAGGAGGAGAATTAAACATTTAATTAAGATGGAATCATGGGTGCCCAAAGACAATTATCTATATAATCAAAATATAATAAAAAATTTTAAAACATTGAAAATAACATGATTGTAAAGAACATGGAAGTCCTCTCATTACCAAGATTTTTTTTCTCCTAAATAACCAAGGATATAACAAAATTAACATAAAGGATTTTCGCAATGTACAAAGATTACAAAGAAAGTAAAGAATAACCCTTCATATTGTTGGCAAAAGGCATTAAATAGTAAATCAAGAAGGCAAACCTATTAAAGTGGACTAAACTTTACTGAAAATTTAATACATTTATAGGTTCTATTTATTCCAGTATAATAAACAAAAAAAATAAAAATCACTTACTATGTTTTGTCCTTTATCATGATCCTTCATATTCTGGAACAATTGGACATTTTAGGATGGGCCTCATGGTTCCATGAGGTAAAAGTAATTTTGCAACAAATTATACTAAGATGTTATTTCTGTTAACATGTAATGGGCTCCTCACTGCTATCTTCAAATTAAAAGAAGTATTTCAAAATGTTCTAAGTTTTAATTTTTAATATCATATTGATAATTATCACCCACATAAACAAAAGCTCTTTGAAAATCTTCAGTAACTTTTAAGATTGTAAGTGATCCTGAGACCAAGAATTTGAAAGCTGCTGCTCTAAGTCACCTGCCATGACATGGTGCTGTGTCCTCAGTAGGTAGATTATAAGGGACAGGATTAGGATTGCCCCACTCATTATCTTTTCTAGTAGCCCACTTGTGGAAATTATTTTCCATCCCCACAACTCTGAGCTCTATGGGTTTAGAGGTTCTGGTTTTCAGAGAGAAAATGCTTCCACTAGGGGACTCAGCAAGATTCCCACTAAACTTTTAGCGATGATTGTCAGGGTGCCACTGTTGACTCCTTGTGCCAAGAGAACAGTAGACAACAGCCCAGCATAGGTAATTGGCCCAATTATAAGGAAGAAATAGGGCTGCTGTAACCCTACAGGAGCAGGAAGAAAATGTTTAGCATCCAATCTTGATAATAAATGTAAGTGCAGTAGTCATGGCCAAGAGGCTCAGACCCTCAGGGATATAAGTCTGGTTACCACATCAGGTAAGCCACCTAGACAAACAGAGTTGCTTGCTGTATATGAAGAAAATCTGGAAATGTAGTAAAAGGAGATGATGAGTATCAGTTGCAACCTCTATATGAGATGCATCATGATGGGGCTGTTGTTCTCACTTCCTTTCACTTGTAAATTTTCCTAAGTAAAAGGGCCAATCAGAACTCTGGAGGAGCTAATCCCAGAATTTACTATACAAAGCACATGGATTAAAGGGGCACAGAGTGGGCTGTGATGGGTGCTGTTGTTCTCCCCCAAATGCCTTCTTTAGGGTTGACGCATTCAATCTCCCAATTGCTGATGGTCTCTCTAAGAACTGACGACTCCAGCTATGTTCCCCAAGAATTATTGTCAATGGAAAGGATCGTGCCTGCTGTCATGGAGGCAGCTTAGCGATGAGGGATATAGAACTTCCACCCCCTTGCCTCAAGGCGAGACAACTTTGAGGGGCCACCATAGCTTCAGAGATTCCCTATGATAGTGTGAGGCTTTCGTGGTGACTGTTAACACAGTTCAACTTCTACCTCTCCCCAACGCTATGTCTTAACTCCCCTGTAGGTGCTGATTCTGAGGATACCACCTTATAAACTTCCCACACACTCATCCTTATCTCAGAGTTTGCTTCCTGAGGACCTGATTTAAGGCAAGGTCTATACATACGCTACCTTGTTCCATTTCAGTTACACATTTTTCAAAATTATACATTTGTCCTAAAATGTACGTATGTCAATATGTCTTAAATTAGAATTGGGGGGGGAAGCATGAGGCAAAATCAAAAACTTTTCTGTGTTTAGGTAAACCTGAGAAATGCTTAGTTAACTAAAATTAGAACAAATTTCTTTACAATGAAACTTCTCAGGACTTCAAATATGCTGATTGGGCCTCCTCTTGGAGATTCATTCTTCAATCAGCATATTTGAAGTCCTGAAATTTAAATTTTTCATTTTCTTTATTTATATTTACTTACATTTTTGCTAAGTACCTATTAACACTTCCTAGAAGCAGTTCCCTGCTGGGTACAGTTCAGGAAATATTAGTCCACATTTATAGACACTTAATTTTACATATTTATGTGATATTATAATAAAAGTAATTGAACTCAATGTTAGGAGTCCATGAGAGTTTTCCACCCTCTAAAATGTGTGCACACATTACTCAAGTGTGGTAGAAGAGAGTTAAATTTTGCTGAAGAATGCATGGTGGCTTGTAGCTATTTTGTGGGCCAGAATGCTTCCTGACAGCGCTCCAAGAGTTTTTCACTTTCACTGACATCAAATATTAGGTAGATGGGAAGGGATTCTGCAGGATTTAAAGTCCAGCTCACAATCAACAATAGATTTTGGAGGCAATAGAGATGGGCAGGCACAGTGGTGGCTGTTACTAGGGGAAGCCAAGAGAAGTGGCATTCCAGGGGCTTAAAAGAAGTGACCAATGTGTGGTTTTATATTTTCACATGTGGACAATTCAGGTCTGAGAGGGCCCAGACCTAACATTTGTTAGAGCCAAGGCAATTGTTCAGTAACCTACATTTAAATGTTTTAAATCACAAAGTGAAACAACATAGTATTTATCCCCCTTCTTTGACAAATATATCTTTAAGATAATTAAACAGAAAAATTATCTAAAGTTGAAGGTTTCTAATTCACTGAAGGTTGGCAATATATCAAAAATAATTGAATATAATTATTATCGTATATGCTGAGAGTTCTGTTGAAGAGCCTGTGGTGTTTGGATAAATAACAAATAAGACATTTATAATTCATGTTATTTTTGATAAAATTTATTTTTTGCCTTTATTGTAGAAAAGTCACTAATTATGTAGTTATACTCAAGATCTTCATGTAATTTGTGTTTTAGGGAAAGTATGATCTAAAGCTGCATTGTCCAGTATGATAACAACAAACTAAATGTGGTTATTTAAATTTATATTCAATAAAATTATATAAAGTAAAAATTAAGTTTCTCAGTTGCACCAGTCACATTTCAGGTGCTCAGTAGTCACATGTAACTAGTGGTTACCATATTGGACAACACAGATGATACAGGACATTCTATCATTGCATAAAGTTCTATTAGACTGCATTGATCTAAAGAAATAAAAGTTAAAATGTAATTATATTGAAATTATTCAAAATTAAGTATGTTTAATAAAAACATAAAGCAAATGTAAAAGATAAAAAACTAAAATTATTCTTTATCTATTTTTAATGTTTTTTCCTAAAATGTTCAAAATTAAGGACAAAAAACAAAAGATAGTGAATAGAATTTGTTTTTTAAACATTTAATAAAATATTTTTAAAATATTTATTAAAATAAATAAAGCTGAAACTTATTTTTAAATTTTAAATATTATTCAATTTTTATACAAATAAAACTCTTTGTAATTCTAATGTTCAATGCCCACTTAGTTGCCAACATAAAGAATGCTTATCAAGCCTCATACATATTATGTGTAGTCTCATACACATACACAGATATTTAACAGTGATATAAAATAAAGAAAAAACAGATTGGAAAGGGAAAAATGAAGCCACTTTTGTTTGTGGATGGCATGATTATCCACATAGAAATGATGTAATTTACAAAAATGCTACTATAACTAATACATGAGTTTTGTAATTTTGCAGATACAAGATTAATATACACAGATCAATTTTATTTTCATATTCTAACAATGAAAATCAGAAATTAAATTTTAAAATATTATTTACAATAGCATCACAATCTATGAAATACTCAAAAATAAATATGACAAAATACGTGCAAGACCTTTACAATGAAAACCACAAAATATTGTTGGGAGAAGCTAAAGGCCTACATAAATAAGAGCACATTCACAAGAGGCAGCAGCCCAATCACTGGTAGGTAGTGTGTCTTGGCCTCCAAGGGGTGCAAACAAAGGGCAAATCTAAAGTTGATCTGTCATAAAGCAGAGGAAGTAGGCAGAGAAACGCTTGGGAAATGAGCTGAGGTTGGTATGTATCTCGCTTTTATATTGCTGGTTACGGGGTAAGCTTATAAGTTGATTGTATAGGTCGAGATACAATGAAAAGAATAGGGGCTTTCGAGTCAAACACAAGTAAGTTAAATCTCAACTGCTGTGACTTTAGCTGCTCGACTCTCGAATGTTATTAACCTCTAAGCCTCAATTTTTTTATTGGTAAATGGATGACTACAGCAATGTTAGCAAAAACTAGCTAATGCTCACTAATCTCTTCCTGGCATCAAGGAAAACTACATTTTTCAGTCTCCTTTGCAGTTAGGTTGGGGCCATATGACTAATTCTGGCCAATATAATTGGGTGGATGCAATGAATACCAATTTCAGGCCTGGCCATAAAGTCCCAGTGTGATCATCTCTGTTCTTTCTCCTCCTGATCACATGGCCAGAAGCGAAGGCTTCTGAGATAATAGAGCCTGGATCTCTGAGTAACCATGTGTAGGACAACTTCTTAGTGGAACCTCTTTTCTCACAGTAGACTGTGATATCAGCAAGAGTTAAACTTTAATTGTGTGAAGTCACTAAGACTTTGAGTTTATTTGTTATAGCAGTTAGCATAACGATTAACTTACCTTGCAGAGATAATATTAGGATTGTTTGTGATGTATCTATCTTGTGGGTCAGTTTACTCTGCCTTTGAATGGGGTCTAGCACATGATGTTGTTCTTTTGGTCATAATTATTTCTTCTACCAGTTTCCATGAGGGCTACCCCCTTCTCTATGACCTATTGCTGTCTCCCTAAGATATTGCTAAGTACCAGCATTACAGGTGCTTTGACTATTTAAAACTGTCTGACATCACTTAGGGACATAAAGTTGAAAATGACAGGATAGAGATGAGAGTCAAGATAGAGATGATTTTTACACAATCTCTAATAAACAGATGAAGTACAACAGTAAAAGTTGGAGACTGCCTGTAGTCAGTTAGAAATTTCTCCTAATAGCCTATAACCTCTTTCTCCCCACTACAGCAAGGTTTGCTATGAGCTGCTCAAAATATTTTTGCTGTGAAGCATTCAGCCTTGTTATGAATGAAGACTATTGTCCTAGGCTATTTTAACAAAGACATCTGAGTTTTAAATAGGATGGCCATAAATACCAATTTTCCTGGGACATTTCCAAGTTATGCCTGCAGTTCCAACATCCTGTCTAGTTAGCAGCCCCTCTCACTCTCCAAAGTGTCCTACTGGTTATCTTATTTCTAAATAAAATGTGTATAATGTATTATTTTCCTTATTTACTTTAACTGACTATTCTCGATTTATTCTTTGAACCACTTATCTCACCCTATACCATGTTTTACTTTTGATCAAAGATAGAGTTATCAGAAGAATAAAACTATTAAAGGAGTAGAGGCTGGAGGATAAACCAGCTCTGTTGAGACTAGAGATAAGGAGTAGATGAGTAGACACTGACTTCTTCTTTCCCCCTCCCCCATATCTCTAAAAACTGCCATCTCTGTATTTATTGGCAGCTTATCCAAACTCGTGATGTAAATAAACAGAATGAGGATTCTGTCTTTGTATGGTTGGTACATGAAAAATATATGCTCTTATGTTTTAAACTGAGTGTCAAAAGCGATTTGTGAAGGAAGCCCAGAATCCCTTTTCTGTCTCCAAGGATAGGTAACTGCCTAAGTGAGAAGTTGGGCTAAACTAAACCTCCTTAGACACAGTCTGAGGAAATATCAGGGTTAGGAATAAAGTTGCATGAGTGGAGGGCCAGTGGTAGCCAGGGGCTTACTCTAGGGAGCAGATCTTTTTACCTTTGTGGAGAAGGAGAGAGGTTCATGTAGGAACACAGAAAAACCTTCAACACAGGGGTTACTTGACTTTGTTGGCCAAAGTTCATGTAGGTAGTTAGAAACAATGTAATAACTGCAATCAACAAACATTTATTGAGGACTTCTATGTGTTCTTACTGAGCTAAGTTTTGTAAAGGATAGGAAGGTGACGTCTTCCCCTAATGGACTTTAATTATATCAAAAACTGCAAATTGATTGAAAATGCTTAGAAGGATCAACAGGTAGCATAAATGAATGAAGAAGGTCTGATGTAAGAAACGCGATGATGGAAATTGCCCTTCAGCCTCTGAGTCGTAGAGACAATAGGAAATGACCCTGGCACCTGGAGAGAGCACATCTCCTTCAAAAGGTGAAGCCAGCACCCAGATCCAGCTTCTGGCTGTTGCCCTGAGGGCCCAGTGCTGCCAGATTTTATAGTTTTCCCAAGAGAATCTGGAAATACAGATGTTTATTTAAAATGTGCCAATTTTTAAATGTTGGTGATTTTTTTTTTTCTTTTTAAAGTCTGTGCCCTTATACCACTGTGAGCTCAAACCAACCCTCTCTGCAGGCTAGATACTGTCCTTGGCCTCCAGCATGTGCCTGGATTATAGACCTGTAGTTCATACTACAGCAAAGATTTCAGAGGGCAAATGGGGTTTGGGCACCTTTCAAACACTCTAGAAGCAATTGTTTACCTCCAAACAACTCTTGTCAAACCCTAGAGTCAGAAAGAGACTTAATCCATCAAGGTCAACTTACTTTACAGAAAAAACTGAAGAGTTGGCATAGAACATAGACACTAAGACCCTGCCCAAGATGAGATTTGTCAGTTGATCAGAGTCACCATATATAATTGAAAAACGCATTCAGATGGCCATCCTCCTCCTTGTTACGCCATGGAGAGGCTCTGCCCCACTGCCCTGGAGAGCCATGTCTGTGCCTGGGCTGCTTCTGGGTGGTGTCTGGCCCTGGGGCCCTGTTCATTCCTGAGCCTACTAGGAATATTTTGCAGGCCAGTATGAAGAAATTGGATTACATGTAAGAAAGAACTTCTTTTTTAAATTAATTTTTAATGGTGCATTAGTTACCAAAATCCAGTAAATTTCAGCTGTACGTTTTAACAGTAAGGCATATATATATTTACACTGTGTTCACCTCCCATAGTTAGATTTCTTTCTGTCACCACATATTTAAACCCCTTTATCCCATCTATATCCCCCTAGAAAGACCATTTTGATTGATGACAATGCCAGACTATGAAGAAAGTTCTGAATGGCTCCCTCCAAAAAGTTTTTGGGCAAGTTAGAATTCAGTAGTGATTTGAACTTAGAAGCTGGGAAGGTTGTCTAGTCCATTCCTTTGCCTCCAAGAAGCCTTGCCTTTGCTTTACACTCTCTAGGAGTTTCTAAGGCAAGAGAAGTCCACTTCTGCTTCCAGGCCACTGTTCTGCTTTCATGTGGACATGTCTAAGGGAAGAGCACACAGCTTTCACCTTGGCAACGCTGATTTAAAGAAAAAATCGCATTAGGGTTTTTTAAATGCCCCTTATAGGAAATATAAAATATTGTATAAAGAAAAGCATATAGAAGAAAAAAAATAACTATTATTGAACTCTCCAGAAATAGTCTGATATCATATTTGTATTTTATATGCATATAATTATATATACATATCTATATAATATATATGTATAATTGTATGTGTAAAAATTATAAGGTATAATATTTATATACATATATTTTATAATCTAAAAATTTGAGATTTACATGCTCTTTGGTAACCTGTTTTTTTATTTTATTGTGAAAATTTTTCTGTTTAAATTATTCTTTAAAGCTTTTTAAAATGTTTTTACAATATTTCATAAAATGGAGTACAGTCCTCCCTTAGTATCTGTGAGAGATTGATTCCAGGATATCCCATGGATACCAAAATCCACTGATGCTCAAGTACCCTCCATACCCACAGTTGGCTGGATCTGTGGATGCAAATCCCAGAACACAGAGGGCCGACTGTATTATAATTCATTTTCGTGACTTCTCTGAGGGGTTAAAAACTGCTTAGTGAGGAAGTTTCTCACACAGTTTAATGCAAGAGTCTTGAATCTTTTTCTGGGAAAAGAAAATTGCTGTTGATTTTCCTCCAAAGCCTGGTAATAGTGAAGTTGAGTGTCTTGGAACAGAGAAAGATTTCAACCATAACAGTTTCCTGGGATACTTTTAAACTTTTAAAATCATCTGGTCAGTTTGTTACATCACTTGGCCTCTAACCCTTGTGTTGAATGGGGAAAATGTTTTAAGTTAGGGTGGCATTGCCTGGGGGTCTGCCTGGTATTACCCCATGTGAGACACCAACAAATTTATGTAAACACCAAATATGGAAACTCCTGGTGCAAAAAGTTGAGGCTATTGCTGACCCTGCACCCAACAGAATTCTGTTTCTCCCTCTGTACCCACCCCCTTCCCAATAGAAAGGCTGTATCTATAAAGCCTGATTTGTAAAGCTCTCCCTCCTCAAACAGGCAGAACAGTCTGAACTGAGGACAGATGATTTCTTTTTCTTATGCAGAGACTGCAGGTGTCCTACTGGCTTTTGGTCCAAAGAGGAAACAGGCCCTTCCTTCTCCAGAGGCAGCTGGGTCCTTCCCAAAAAGAGCCCACAGTGGACCCCAAGCAGAAAGGTCCTTATGGCAAGAGACCGTCTCATTCCAGATCAAGCCTAGGAAGATTCATTGCTGATAGTTTTTTTGCAAAAGGCCACTTATCTTCATTCCCTCCCTGCCCCCTTCCCTGGCTGCAGAAGCTATTTTTAAATTGCCCTGGCAACCAGAGGACACAGGCTGGGCCTCCTGTGATGCTGCAGTCACCAGAGACTGAACAGAGGGCGGTGGAAGAGCCTGTTTCTCTATCCTCCTGCAAGAAGTGATGTCCTCATGGTACATAAAGACCCACGCTTCCTGCCTTACCTCTATCTCTGTTTCTAACAGCCATCATTAATTTATTCTGAGAAAACTCCTCAGTCTTTAGGTCTCAGGACAACTTTGTTAAGAGTTCAGAAACACTCATCCCTCTGGTGTAGGGGTGAGCTGGGCAGGGGGTAGTGGCACTAGCTGCGGGAGTGGTCCCACCCATGCAGTAAATAAAGGTACATTGTCTGCAGAGAACATAAAATCAATAATGAAATCGACTGATCTGATGTTTACTATCATCATGGGCCAGCAATTCTTTTGTCGGTGATAAATACTCCTTTGTGGTCCCCCTCTCTCATCTCTCACTGTTTGCCTGCCCTTGCCCACCCCGCTACTGCACTCCCACCCCTGATCCCTCGTATGCTGGTCTCTCTTTTGGCTCATATTCTATGATCACCCAGCTTGTGGTACTGATCCTGGAAAACCAAGACATTGCTCAGCCCAAATACTAACAAGTCCTACTGTGGACTGAATATTTTTGTCCCCTCAAACTTCATATGTTGAAGGCCTAATCTCCAATGTGATGCTATTTGGAGTGGGACCTTTGGGAGGTAACTAGGTTTAGATGAGGCCATGAGACTGGGGCCCTCATGATGGGATAGTACCTTGATAAGAGACAGAGAGCTTGCTCACTCTCTTTCCACCATGTAAGGATGTAGCAAGAAGGCAGCCATCTAAACCAGCAAGAAGGCTATCACCAAAACTCCAACCATGCTAGTGTCTTGACCGCAGATTTCCAGCCTCCAGAACAGAGAGAAGTAAGTGTTTGTCATTTAAGCTACCCATCTATGATACGTTTGTTAGAGAGCAGCCCAAACTAATTAAGACAAATCTGTCATCTGGTACTTGGCTATGAGGAACAGAGAACTGACTGTATGAATAATCACAACCATGCCCCTGAAATATAAAGTACCCACTGCTTCACAAAAAATAATTTGCTTGAGAATTTTATGGGGGCTTACCTCTGCATTTTTCAGTTCTAACTGAGACCAGATTTGTTAACACAATAAATATATGCTAAATGAATGAAATCTTACTGTGTAGCCATATTTTATACCATACTCCAAAGAGACATTTTTTAAGTACAGTGAGCTCTGAGAGCACACATGCATGTGATAATTGGGGCTTTGGGTAGCATTTACTCTTTAAAGGAATTATATGTTCTTTTGCATTTTTACACTACCCCATCTGGAACTGTTTCCCTAACCTTCCTTATATGTCCTTCAGTTGAGCTAAATTCCCTCTTACTTTGGTAAGAGTGCCATTCACATCGAGGTGCGTAAGAAGCAGGAGTTCAGGACCTTGGCAGTCTGAAAATACACTTGTGGTTTGGATTAACTTTCTTTTTCTATTTTTAATCCTCTTGCATATTTACGTAGGACTTTCCTCTTCTGGGATTTCTGTTGCCTCAGCTGTGATCTCTCCTTCTTCCTAACATCTCCTAGAGGCAGCAAGTGGTATTGTTGTATTACTAGAGACCAAGGAAAATTCTTTATATTGTCTCCCCAAGATCCTTCTCAAGACGAAGAGCCCCTAGTTCACCATCCTCAGGCAACATTGGGCCAGTCTCTTTATCCGTCTCTACCCATCTCCCTTGTCGTCCTGCCCTGGTTGGGTAACCAGTGTCACTATGACCTTTGTCAGACAGCAGACAGGGTAACACTGCCTAACAGGGTAAGGCAGCACTCAAGATGGTCCAGGCAGCAGTTCATTTCCAAAAGGTACAAAAATATTTTCAGAATTTTTAACAACTGGAGAAGCTTTGCCTGTGTGTGTTGGCTGAACATCAGCCCTGCCAAAGAATAAAGCCTGGAATTCTTAGTAGATATCCCTGAGTGAGAACAAAGGTAATTTATCCAGTTGGTTTTCTGGGTTTATGCAGATTATGAGCAAATTAAAAGGAATCTCACATAAGTTTTCCCTTCAAAGAGGAATACAGCAGATATTTTAACTCCATTTGCAGTTGGCCCTCCCTGTGCCTACCTTACTGAGCTCAGGTCGTCTTTGTACCCCCGTTCCTTTGTCTTTTCCTCCTCTTTTCTGGGAATACAATAGCCAACTGAGACTTAGACTTTGCATATGATCATAAAGGCAGATCTGGATCTGTTATTACGTATGTACTTAATGCCCTTAGCCCAGGTCAAGGATGAAGACACATTTTGCTTTTAGAAACTTCATTCTTAGAGAAAGAAATTATAGAGACAGTTCTCAGGACAGCTGTGTGTTCAAATGTAACATGACAGGAAACCAGCTTAGCTGGGCCACAGAGACATGGCCCACCTGAGACTGAGTTCGGCCTCCTTTTTTGCAGCCACTTCTATCACTGTCTGAGCACTTCCCACTCACCAATTTCTTAAGCCCTTCTGGGACCTTCGGGGCTTTCTT
The DNA here is from genome assembly GCA_004027375.1 of Macroglossus sobrinus. NCBI lineage: Eukaryota > Metazoa > Chordata > Mammalia > Chiroptera > Pteropodidae > Macroglossus > Macroglossus sobrinus. Next base: position 449,001 of record PVKZ01000400.1, read on the forward strand.
AAAAGGATTCCAAAGAAGGATTATTTTGAACACCTAAGTCATTCAGTGAGTCAAATTACACTAATTACAATTACCTTATGATAGCCTAAATATGCATTTGGTTATCTTGGTTGTAAGTTTTATGTGATTATACCACCAAACTGTATTTGGTATCATCTGTTCACGTAGACTCAAAATTCCCTCATGGTGTTTTTAAAAGTAAAATTTTAAATTTTACTATTATTGTTCATTGGCTTAAGCATGATATTCTTTTAGATTTGAATAAGACTGTAATAATTCACTTGAGTACTCGTTATAACTATCTAAATATTTCAGTGGGGTCAAGAGAATGTCTAGTACAGGAATGAACCGCTAATGAACAGGACACTTGAGATTCCCTTTCTCTGGAGAGGCAGCCAGAACGACCACTGCCAAGAGGAAGATATCACCTTGGAAGCTGATTGCTCATTTTGTCAGGAGATTGGCATGGGAAAAGAAAATCTGCAGAAAGCCATTTCCTCCAAATGTAAATTTTAGACTTGACAAATTGTAGCCACTCTGATAGTATGAGATTCCTCAGAACTCAACATAAAAATTACTGCTTATTATGATCTGGTAGAATGTAAAAGAACGTTTGTTTGGCTATATTGGCTTTCTAAAATCAAGATAGCAAACAGCGCTTCTAGTATATCATCCTGAAAGCATTTGATTCCTTTAAATCAATGGATGATTGTGCCCAAAAGCTTATTAGCTAATTCTCACAAGAAATGTTTGCAATTATTATTTGTGATCTGTTATTGGGGTAATGAGATTCATAGCTTTAGCATCTATTGTGTATGTACTTTAAGCTTCACTGAGTCTTCATCTACATTTGGGCATTTGCGAACAAACATTGGTGAATTCTCTTTAGAATGTTAATATCTTTATATCTAATCATATTCTATGTTAAGCTTTTTATTTTTAGATTGAGTCTCTCTCTCTCTCTTTTTTTTTAATCTGGCCTCATGTGGCAGTGTTTGCACCCCCTAAATAAATCCTTCAGCTCAATCATGTCTTCCTTAATATTCAGCAACCAGGATTTGGTTCACTCATGGTTTCCTGCTCCTGAGGCCCCCTCCGTTTGGAGGTAATCTGCATCCCATTAGGAGTAAGTAATGTTCCCAGCCTCTTTTACTCATTTTGACTGTACAAGCTCTTAGAGTCAAGAGATTACTGCCCTTTGAGATAATCAAAGTCACTGTCCTTGGTCTTAACTGGTCCTTTGGCTGCTTACCACCTTATAAATAAAATTTTGCTTACCTGTAACATTCACCTTTATAAGATTACACAAGAGTTTGTTCCCATTAGATTGACAGTTATGAATGAGAGATGTTTAATATCAGTTTCATTTTTTTCCACAAGACATATAAAAGTTTTAACTAAGGTCTTACTTGCTTACTTGAATTCCTGCTCTTTATAGCTTATCCCTCAAAAAAAAGTGTCCTTTTTTTTTTATACTTTTTACTTCCTATCTTTTTCTTAGGCATGTTCGTGGATATATTAGGGAGAATATGGGAAAAATACTATAATAAATTTTGCACAGAATCTTGTCATGGGCTTATTGAAAATATCAATAATGACCACTAATTCATTTTCTCATGAATGCTTTTTACCTCTCTAAAATACATCTGTTTTAATTTTAATACGAGAGATAGTTTTTTATGCCTTTACCACTGATATACTATATTTGCCTAAATGTTCAGTAATTACATCCTTTAGTCTAGCACCTATCAACTCACCTGATGTGACTGTATCCTTCAGTGTTTCTGTGATGTAGTATCAAATTGGCAAAATGTTGTGTGTTTTCTTTTCTGAAAGGAATGCATAGAGCACCTAGTCCAAGTTTCTTACTTTATAGATGTGGAAACTAAGGCCCAGAATGCCAAAGTGACTTAATTAAAGCAGAAAATCGAGTAGTCTCAAGATCAAGGCTTTCACTAGCTCTCCAGCATTTCAATATGCTCATTTAGATATTCAGGCCCCTGTCATTTATAAGGAAGCATTCAAGCATTCTGACTTGGCATTTCTGCCACGTTCCTCATAAACCAGTTGTCCAAAGAAATGGGTCAGTTACTTAGTCATCTTCATTCTTAGTCTGTCATATAGCTTCTTACTGAATATTCTAGTTGGCTCTTAACATATTTGATGACATGATTCAGATGTTATGCTTGGATAGATGATATAAAGCTTGTTTCTCAAGGTATCATATCATAGTTCTTATTGACATATATTTCTCCTGCACTAGATGATAAATACCTTAAGGGCAGTGGTCATTCATAGTTAGTATCTTGGATTCTGACAGTTACTTGAGAAATGCTTGGATAACTGAATAATTACAAGACTTACTGAGGACACATAGGTAAACACATGTTAACTATACATGTACTTAACTGTCCAGTAAACCTATGTTACAGGCCATGTGAAATGGTTTTGGCAAACAGCCAAATGTAAAAAAGAGATGCTTGATCCATGGCAGGTATCATATTTATATATAGATATAGATAGATAAAGAGGTAGAGATAGATAGATTTATCTATCTATCTATAGAGAGAGAGAAAGAGAAAGAGAGAGAAAGAGAGAGAGAGGGATAACCTCGAAATGGATCACAGACCTAAATATAAAAACTAAAACTGTAAAACCTCTAAAAAGAAACATAGGAGAAAATTTTATGGCCTTAGGAGAGGTGAAGATTTCTTAGATGCAATACCAGAAGTAGGATTCATTAAAAAAAAAAATGTTTAAAGTGGATCTTATCAAATTAAAATACCCGCTCTTTAAAAGATACTAGAGAAAAAAAAGACAAGCTGCAAAATGGGGAAAAATATTGGCAAAACATATATCTGATAAAGTCTTGAATTCTGGAATATATAAAGAATTCTCCAAACAATAATAAGAAAAGAAAAAACCAATTTCTTAAATTTGCAGATTTTAGTACTTTTCAGCAAAGAAGATATATGAATAGGAGATGAGTGCATGCAAACATACTCAACATAATTAAATATCAGATGAAATATATTTGAATAATCATGAGCCTAGTGTATAAGTCTATTAGAATAGCTAAAAAAAAAAAAAAAACAACCAACTAGAACAAATTCTGGCAAAGATGTTGAGCAACATTATCTCTCATACATTCCTGATGGGAATGCAAAATAGTATAGCTCTTTTGAAAACTATTTGACAGATTTTTTAAAAATAAAGTTAAACATATACTAACTACGTGATTCAGAAATTCTACTTCTGAGTAGGAAAGAAAGAAACAGAGAGAGAGAGAGAGAGAGCGCGAGAGAACACATGTTCACACAATAACCTGTACTGGAATGTTTACAATAGCTGTATTTATAATTGCCAAAAACCAGAAACAATGTTCTTCAAATGGTCTTCAACCAGTGATTGGATAAACAAACTGTGGTACATCCACATAATGCAGTACTCATGAGCAATACTGTATTGACACACACAACAAAATGAATGAATCTCACATGGATTCTGGTAAGTAAAAGCATCCATATTCAAATAGCTACATAGTAAAACATACATGGCATTAAGGAAAAGGTAAGAAAACTGATCAGTGGTTGACAAAGACCACCGGGGAACAGGTTGACTGCAAAGAGGCACAGAGGTATATTGTGGTCAGTGGGAATGGCCTGTATCTTGACTATGATGGTAGTTACATAGTTGTATGCATTTGTTAAAATCCTCAGAACTATACACCAAAAAGGTAAAATTGTACTCTTTTTAAATTGTGTCTCAATAAACTTGACTTTAAAACACTATTTTTGTTTTTTCTTTGTTTCCAGGTTTCTAAATTTTGAGAAGCTCATTGAGGCATTATTAAAATAGGAGCACCAAAACTGATGCATGCCCCTCTCCACCGCCAAGTAACTATCTTCAAACTTTGGTAAGACTCTTTACCAGGTTCATGGCTATTCAAGTATCTATTAAATAATTAATACATTAAATAAGTAATGTTTATAGTTTGAGTGAGGCCAAGTACTTAGTCTTTATCAGGAATACAACTTTTTGAAAAACATGTGTATTTTGGTGGCACAAAATCCTAAAAATTCATACCACACATCATATTAGCTTACAAAGACAAACCTATTAAAGCTACTAACTGATAGTCATTGTGAACAAAAAATATAGCAATGATATATCCCATATTTGTCTGATAAGCTTTTAAAATGTAATATGAATTTAATATAGGGGTAGAAAATGAATTTAAAATGTAATATGAAGTTAATATAGGGGTAGAAAAAAGAAAAACAACATTAAAAATGTTAATAATGTTTATGTCAAAGTGGTGGAATTATAGACAATTTTATAAATTTATAAAGCCTTTAAACATACATAAAAAGATAAAAATTGTATAACTAACTGCTAAAACTTCAGGTTTTTGTTTGGTGCCTTTTACTACTTTTAATTTCTAAAAGCATAAATGTTTTTATCTATTTCCAAAAATAATACACATTGGTCATAGAAAATATTTGAAAGTACTGAAAAGCATATATGGGCACACATATATACAAGTAAATACATACCACCACTTTAAACGTTTGTGGTTGGATTCCACTTTTTTTTAAAATGCACAGTATGGAAATATTTTTCGCATTCTTTTACAAATATGTAGTTCTCCTACTTTTCAACAAGCTCTTTGCACTTAATGATATTTCATTATCCCAGATCCCTCCTGGTCTGTACCCGCTGAAATGGGCCTGGTAGGAGGGGAATATTGTTTACTGTTGCAGCCTGATTTGATAAGTGGCCTGCATGCTAGGCAGACTGTCTTCTTCCAGTGCAAGTTTTCTAGGTTAATGCAAGAAAAATGAGTAATTGAGATAAATGTCCCCCAGTGTCTTCCCTGAGCGTCATCAAACTTCCCAGAAGCTTGTTGGTGGTCAGGTAAGGGAAGAGGTTCTTTGCAGCCCATGACTTAACCTTTAGCACCACTACTTTGCTTCTTATGGTAATCCAGCAGCTGAAAGGCCTCAAGCCATAACTACTAGGAAAGCTCCCTCCGTTAAGTCCTTTGAGGCCTGTTCTCAGCGAGACCCATAACTCAACTCTGGGGCCCTGAAGTGATAGCCAAAGGGAGCTATTCATAAAGCTGCCACCCTGTGAAGATATGGGGGCTCCTTGATCCTCAGAGCTAGCTTTGTTCCAGCTGCAAATACCAGCAAGCTGTCAGTCAGGGCAACTGCTTGGGTAGGGACTAGCTTGAGCAGTTACATGATCAGATGGTTCTTTAAGCAGCTACCTGATCTAACTATGCTTTAACAAAGCAACTGTGTGCAGGACACACTGGAGCCAAGGGGGCTTTGAGGAAGGGGACCCTTTGGCAGCCACCAGAACAGTCCAGTTATAGGTTTACCAAAGTGGAAGCTCAAGAGAAAGGGGCCTCTGATAGATTCCTTTTCCTGTATGGTTTTTGTATTATTAAAAATGTAATACACGTTCATCAAAGAAAATCTAGAAAATATATAAAAGCAAAAATGTAAAATAAAAATCTATAACTCCACTAGTCAGACATGAGCTTATTAGTAGAAATGGGGTCTTCCGATCTTCCTACATGTAAGAAAAAATGGGTCATCTGTATATACCAACAACAACATAGCAGGTCACAGCCTACTTTTACTTACTTAATCATAGGGAGAATATCCTTTTCTCTCATTAAATGTTCTACCTTGCGGGGCAAAATAGACAAATGATGTCTTCAGCTCTTTCACAACTCTCTTCTCTACTCTGTCTGGGTCCTACTCTCCAGGGCCTCACACTCAGACAGGTGTCAACTCATCTCTGATAAAGTGCCACATTGCCCAGGACTATCTGACTTTTACAAGAAACTCTAATAAGCAGAATAATCTCTGCACACCTCAACTTGATGTCTGGGCAGGGAAATGTTTGGGGTTTCTACTGTGTCAAATCTGGTTCAGGAGTCTGAAGATAATGGGAACACTTTACACCTTTGGTGAGATGGATATAGAGATGTCTAAATTTCTCCCAGAGTCTGACAGGATGGTCTAAACTAATCCACTGATGCATTAAGATTTGCTGATCATGAAGTAGCACCGGGGAGGGAATCAACCATAGTTTGAGATAATAGTAACAATATGAGATTTGAAATCTCATGCGTTAAAATTCTGGCTTCATAAATTTCTAGCTGTATGACTCAGGGACAGTTATTAAGTATCCCACACCCATTTCCTCACCAGTAATAAGAGATAGCAACACCTTCCTGCAGGGTTGTTATAAGAAGTAAAATGGGATAATGAATGTAATGTATTTAGCTGGTACTGAGCATCCAGTGGTAGAAATTAATTATAACAACAAAAAGAAGAACATGATTTTTGAAAGGATTTTGGCCAGCAGAGAAGTATGTAGAAAATCAAGAATTGATATATGAACATCTGAACTTACATAACAAAGTAAAGACTGGTTGTTTATATCATAAAGAATAATTCAGTTTACAAAGATTCAATCAGTCGACAAATATTTATCTGACACAGTACTAGGTATTGGATACATAGAGGTAAATAAGTCAGTCTCTGCCCTCAAACTCCTTACATTTTGACAGATAATTGATTCATTTTTTATACTTACAGTCATAGATATAGATATATAGATATGAACACAGACATAGACATAAATATACTTAGAGGCATAAATATAGACATAGTCAGATATAGATATAGGCACAGTCATAGATATAGATGTGGGATGTTTTAGCTGGAATAGTAACCTCACAAGAGGTGATGTATGAGCTGAGATTTAAATTATGAGGAAGCAGCCATGTGAGGATCTGGAGAGACACCAAACTAGGCAAGAACTACAAATGCAAAGATGCTACAGCAGGGCCAAGTATGTGCAAGGAAGAGAAAGCAGGCCAGTGTGACCAGAACATTGTGAATGAGACAGGGAATAAATGGAGACATGATGGGAGAGCTGGGCAGGAGTCAGGTCATTTAGGGCAGAGGAATACAAACATTTTTTTATAAAGGACCATAGAGTAAATATTTTAGGTTTTATGGGCCACACTATCTTTGTTTCAACTCCTCAATTCTGCCCTTGAGCTGGCAAAGCAACCACAGATCATTTACATATGAATAGGTGTGGGTATATCCAATTAAATTCTATTTACAAAAACAGGTGGGAGGTGACAGGGTGCTTATTTGGCCCAAGGGCAGCAAATGTCAGCTCTTAATTTAGATTTTTAAAGGCCTAGATGAAGAATCTGGACTTATTCTAAGTGTGGATTTTAAGCAGGGAAGTGACAGGATCTGATTTTTACATTCAAGGCTTGCCCTGTTCTATGGAAAATGGACCAAGGAGGCAAGAATGGAGCCAGGGCCTGGGAAGGAGCCTGTAGAGCTAGTCCAGGGAGAGATGATGGTAGCACAAAATCAGAGCAGCAGAGGTGTTGAGAAGGGGCCAGATTCTGATTACATGTTGAATTCTGAATTAGTTCCAACAAGATTAGCAGTGAATTGAATGGGGCAGATGATGGAAAGAAAGGAATCAAGGATGATTTGGGGTTTTTTAAATTTAGCAATTGGGTAGATAATGCTGCACATACGGAACATAAGGAACACTAGGGTAGAAGTGTATTTTCAAGCAATCGTTTTATTTTACCCCTGTTAAGTTCAAGATGCCTATCAGATATGCAGATGGCAGTTGTATTTGCACATCTAGAACTCTCAGAGTGATTTAGTTAAAGTAAGCCAAAATGTACCACTTTGACATGTAGATTATTTTGAGGCAAAGGCAATCAAGACCCAGCAGACTTAAGAAAAAGTTTTACCTCTCCCTCAACTGCCTGAAATAATTTAGATAGGGGGCCTGGCACAGAAAGAGAGTTATTATCAAAGATAACTTTGAATGTGAAAAGACTTACCTGCTTGACAAGACAAACATCTAATTACCAAACTTATGCTCTTCCTGAATTGCCCTCCTCCCCTTTGGAGCCCTAGGCCCCTTGGCTCAGGATGGCATATAAGCCTCAATTGCCTGACTGCCTTCGGGTCTCATATTTTTATGGGGCTCTTATATATACAAAATTAAGTTTGTTTTTCTCCTGATAATCTATTTTGTGTCAATTTAATTATTAGATTAGCCAAAGAACTTAGAAGGGTAGAAGAAAAAATTTCCACCTTGACACCACTTGTAGATATGAATTTAAAAGTCATGAGAATGCAGGGAATGGGCACCCTTCAGATTATCTAGGAAGAGGGAAAAGACAGGAGGTCTGAAGGTAGAACTCTGGGTCCCTCCAGTACTTTGAGGTCTAGTAGAGGCAGGGACAGCAAAGGACATTGAGAAGGCACAGCCAGTGACCTGGGAGGGAAGCCAAGTGATTGCGGGGGTCAAGGAATCACACCTATTTCAAGAAGGCCGTGGACAACTGTATCTAGTGCTGCCGAGGGATTCAATTAACAGTTTAGTATTCACTAAATGAGTCCATAACTGTTGAGCTATCCAGGATACTTCAAATATGATTCAACCTACAAAAGTATAAAAATTCAATTTACACACAACTTCTTGGTAACAACATGCAACGTTACTACCATGACTCACTTATTTGCTTAGAAATCATTGGAACTAAGGTGATTTTGCATAGTGTCTTAAATTAAGCAGCTTACTCTTAGAGGGAAGGAAAGCCAGACCATAATTTCCTCTTACTTCCAATTCTGGGGGTAGGAAAAAAAAAAAAAAAGGCCAGTAATCAGTTATCTATGCCAATCAGAAACAGAGTAGAGATAACAAAACTTGTCAGTAATTCACAAATCCACAGATGATCTTTTTTTAGTCAGTGCCTTTTATGTCTCCCACCATTTAGATTTTAAATTAGAGATGATGAGAAGAAAGCTGCCTTAATTTGAGCCGCTTCTCTTCTTTTTCTCTTATTGCTTGTAGGAAGGAATGATAATTAGGAAATAAAATGACCTCAGGGTACATGAAAAAAGAGAAAAAGGAGGGAGCTTCTAGGTGGCCATGAGTCTGGTTCTCAAGACTGGTGGGAGGTGAGGTCTACCACAGTTCCTGCAGGGCTGGGAAGATGCCCACCAGGCAAGCATCTGGCCCTGCTGAGGCCACTATTCACATTTCCTGCTTTGTATTCAAAAGACTGTTCTTTCTGACCCAGTTTTGCCATTGGTACACGCTTCACTGTTTCTAGCCATGTCTCAGCTTTCCTTTCTCGTTTCATTGCCCTCCCTCCCTGACTGATTCTCTTTTTCCTGCCTTGCAAAGACAAGTTACTTCTCTGAGGCTGGTGGGTACCTAGGAAAGGAAGTACTGTACCTAGTCTACGTAAAGAATTATAGAGCTTTCCCCAGCTTTCACCTCAAATCGAGAGCCCTGCAAGGCCCCACAGGGATCAATGAGCTAAAAATAGCTGGAAGCTTGTAAATGAGCTGGAATCGTTTCTGCCTGCATCATTCTTAGTCCTTCATGGACATGGGGACACAGGGGGAGCACACAGTTCTGAGAGCCGTTTGTTTTTCCTGCCATGCCTGGTGGAAGCCAGGGCCCCAGCCCCCTGCTGTTTGTGGATTAATGATGGCATTTCCACCCTTTAGCTTTCTGGTCTCCTGTGAAGGTACAACTTGTCCTGCTCTAGGAGGCCACTTGGCATTCCTCCTGGAGGAAGTGGATTTTGAGTTGCATTTGAAAGAAATGTAATGCCTTGCCAATGTGCTCTAAATCAGCCATCTCATCTGGCTATCAAGATAAGTCCCAAACCCCACAGCTCTGGCTCTTCTCCCTTAGAACTCTCCTTGCCTTGCATGGTGCACCAGGAGACAGGGTATTCATCCATCTATCCTCTCATATTTTTTGAATGCCTGCTAGGTGCTATAAACTATGTAAAATACTGCTGGGTACTATGCCAAAAGCTCAGAATTCACAGATGAATAAATGTGGATTATTTTTAATTCCTCATTTGCCCTGGGAGATATGAAACAAAGGAAATGTGTTCCCAGGGCATTTCATTACAGCCCGGGAGTAGGCAAGGTCAAGAACACTATGAGGAGAAGGCCCCTTAGACCATCTCTTGGAAGCTAGAGGTTGGGAGGGTATTTCCCTTGGAGTCCAAAGCCCCTAGGTATGGCCTGGTTGCTTTATTCTTATGCTATATTTTGGCACCTAGTTGGCACTCAACAAATACTAAGAGAGTGGTTAAGAATGTGGGTTTTGGAATCAAACGGATTCACATCCTGCCTTATGCCACTTACTGGTGACAACTATCCTCTCTATGCCTAAATTTCCTCATCTATAAAACAGGGTTAATGATAGAATCTTCCACACGGGGTGGTTATGAGGATTGAATGAGGTGAGACGACATGTTTTACATAAGGTGTCCTTCTGCCTGGCATGAAGTAAATAAACAATAGATGGTATTGTTTTAAAAAAATGGTGCATTTATAGAAAAACTGAAGCACAGTAAGGCCATCAGACCAGGTGATGATTGCCACTGAAAAGATAGTTTGTTACAGTTCCCAGGGGTGCGCTGTGCCAGAGGGGCCATGTGGGGAAACATCAAGAAGCAGAGGGGGTGAAGAGCAAATGTGAACAATAGCTTTTATTGTGGTTTCCAGAGAAGGGGCCGATGAGGCAGGGTAAGCAGTTTTGTCTACTTGGAGTAACTTCAGTGTCTCTGGCTCTGAGCTGTTCCTGGTTGTCTGGTACCTGACCCTGGGGTGACTAGAGCAAGTGGATAGTTGCCTGGAGTATAAAACCAAGTCAAGGAGTTGGTTGGAGGTGTGGTTTGCATTTGAAAGGCATACCCATGGTCAAGTTTTTTACTCTCTCTAGGAACTGACAAACCCTATGAGGGAGCATTGCTTCTGGGTCAGCAAGATCCTAGATGTCAAAGCATCAGAATACAGAAAATAGAAGACATGGTTAATACAGGTATCTAGTATTTTTCTATAAAGGTGTAGAGTATGAAGCTTAGTCCACAAAATTGGGAGTTATGCTACTTTTCTTATAAATTAAATTAAATCTGATTTGGAGATTTGGTTTTAATGGGTTACAGTCACTCACTCTGTGAGGCCTCTCCCCTTACTGTCTGAACCCCACCTCTGGGGCATACGGAGAGAGATTCTGGATTCTTCAGCAGAGGAAAAAGTTCTGGGAGGCCCTCCAGAAACCCACAGACCACAGCAATTCTTCCTGAGATGGCCACTGATGGGGCCCTCTTGGTTCCCAGGGCTCAGGAAGTCTCATGGAGCTGCTACTTTTGTGCCGCTCAGGTGTGAGCATAGTTGCAGAGGCCAAGAGCCCCTCAGGCACACACTGCAGTCATTCCTCCAAGGGCCCAGAAATGTGGGTGATTGACGGTTAGAAGCTCCCCGAGAAGCAGAACTCAACTCCAGTCATGTCCTTGCCCCACCTTTTTTGGCTTCCTCTTCCTCAACAGCTCCCTGAGCCACTCCTCATTCTAGCCATCCCCAGTCTCTTTTACTTCTCTGGGTAGACTATGATGTTTTAGCCTTCCTTGCTGTTCTCTTTGTATAGAACTCACTTTTCTCTCCTTTTCGTCCATCTAATTTGTATTCTCATTTAGCTAACATTTATTGAAACCCTGCTGTGAGCCAGAGGGCCTCTGTGACTCACTTTACCTGCATTACCTCTATTAATTCTCACGACAATACTGTAAGATAGGTACTCTTATTGATATCCATTTTACACATAAGGAAAATGAGGCTCAGAAATATTAAATGATTTGATTTATAATCATACAGCTAGTAAAACCAAGCTCTATGTGACTGAAAAGCTGTTGTTTCAAAAAAGAAAGCCAGTCTGCCACATGCAGTTTGCCTCTTCCAGAAAGTCTTCCCAGATCTCCCTCAGCTTCAAACAAGGAGTGTATGGAAACAGGTCAAGTGGCTGCTCACCACACTGTTTCCTCTTTATCTGTACACATACCTAAACAAACAATATTTCTCAGCCTTACTTGAAGTTAGGTGTGGTCAGCTGTTTGGGTTCTAGTTAATGGAATATTAGAATGTTAGTGGGAATGGTAACTTCCAGGCCCGGCTCATAAACACCTCCATTGTGCACTGTTTCCACATCTGCTGTCTGGATACTCCTTTTCCAGGGTAACCCTAAAGTCTACATGTTAAGATAGCAGAGCCACTGGCAGCCTGGGTCACAAATGACTGTGTGGAAGAGATGGCTCCTCCTCCAGTCCCCTCTCCCCCATTGAACTGTTGTGTGAGAAAGAAATAAACTTCTATTGTGTTAAGATCCTGAATTTATCTGTTTATTTTCTTACTGGTTCTTATTGGAGCTGGTGTTATCTTGACTAACAGCTTCCTCTGCGGCTTTCTTTGATCCAAACACTTCATAATGGTTAATTTCCATAGGATTTTATAAGAGTAAATTAAATTAAGTTCCACCGAATACCAAGGGTAGTTTCAAAGAGAAAAAAAACTACAAAAGGCAGCCTGCAGAATATATGTGCAAAGAGGAAAAGAGGGTAGAGTTTATAGGTAGGTCAAATTTGTACATTACAGACACTTAGCTTCTTGATGGCCTAGTGCCTTTGCCAATCATAGCCTGGCCCCACTCCTGTACCCACTCCCTGGCTGATCCTGTATCCACTTCCCTGCCAAGCCACTGAAGCATTGGTCTTCAGATTCTGGGATGCATAAAAATTATCTGGAGACCTCATTATAAAACAGATTCCTGAGATCTCTTATTCTCAGACTCTATTAAGCTGCATGTGGGGTCTAGCCATTCACATTTTTAGCAAGCCTTCCCCATGACCTTGAGGCAACTGGTTTATGGTCAGACCAGACAGACACTTGGATAAATGCTACTATAACAACACTTCTGAGCCCCAGTTCTCAGTCTCCTGCAAATAAGCCTGGGGTAGCAGTCAGAGCCCACAGGCAAGGCTCATGGGGCCAAGGGCCTTGGACTACCATTCAGATTCTGGGCAACTACTTTGTGGGTGATGTGGCACTCTGCATAATGGTCTGGAATTTAATTAACTGATATCAAGAGTCTTTATGGGGAAAATGAGCTCCATTTTAATCACAGGCTAACTTTGGAAATAAAACCCACTCTTGGGGAGAAACTTTCTACACTGCGGGACAAGGTGCAGTTGTTGGGACCTGGGGACTAGTGGAGGCTTTCCTCAAGAACCTGAAATGATAGGGTCCTCCAAGTGGTCACTCTAAAATCAGCACCTGACAGATGTCCTGATAAGTGACAGGAAAATCTATTCTTAAGAGACAGTCTAGCACTTGGGTTTGAAAGATTTAACTGGTCCCCAACTGGGTGTATTTATTCACTATTCCCCAAGCTTCCATCCTTATCTCATCTTCTCAATTCTGCCTTCCCTCTGTACCATTACTATGTAATATTTCTCTTTAAGTTGGCACCCCACACTTAAAAAAAAAAAATTTAAGTGTTGTTTTAAAAAAATTTTAAGTGTTGAAAAGGAAACTCTTATATAAGAGGGAACATATGCATATGAAAATTAAGACAGATCCTAGACCCAGAGGGAAAGTGACCCCCAGTGGGAGAGGGCGGGAGTCACAAGGACCAAGAGCAAGGAGGGCCTACAGCTGGTGGAGGAGAGAGGGATAAAGGGAGGAAGGAGGTGGGTAAGGCTCAGAGAGAAAGAAAATTCCAGCAGGGGAGGGAACACCACTCACTGGAGGATCAGGGAGGAAGACAGCATGGAGACACAAGCTGGTAGAGAAAGAAACAGGTCAGCAAGGCTGCATCTGGGAGAGGAACCCTGAGGACTCGAAGAAGTGGGGGGCTTAGGAAGGGAGAGCTGAGGGACAACCAAGGCTAGAGGAAGCTCAGGGACCAGAGCTGAGATTTCTGCAGGTTTGGGGTTTGCAGGGAAAGGATAAGGTGGAGTACAGGGGGAAGTTGAGGCCCACGCTGGAATATTGGGGGCTGAGGTGGGGACAGTATTAAGGAAAAGACTGAGGTAGAAATGCAGAGGTGAGAGAGCTAAGGAAGGGAGCCTAGTGTGGTGAAATGTTGGGGAGCAGGTAGAAGGTATTCATCCCCACAACATGGGCTGCAAGGATTATATTCCTGGGACTGTACTGAAGCAAGGTGGCGCTGCCAGCGGTCTGGTGAGAGATGATGTGTTAGCAGCTGCACTTCACCCTCAGGGAAATACTACATTAGCATACCCAAAGAAAAAAACTGTGTCTCCACAAGGAGGGCTGCTGGCATCAGCAAGAGTGAGGAGGCAAATGCCAGCCCTGTCCACTGCCAGCACTACTGATGCAGCACAGGGAGAAGGCTTACCTTAGTCGTCCTGGAAAGTAAGATCTATGAGGGCAGGAGCCTATTTGTCTTATTTTATGACTTAATTCCTGTGCCAGAGCAGTGCCTAACAGATAGTAGGACCTCAGAAAGCATTTGAGAATGAATGTGTGTGAGTGTGCAGGTAAACGGCAGCAGTTATCCACACTGTGAAGATCGCTGAGCCAAACTTGGTCTGATGTGACAAGAAGCGCCTGCTCAGCTGCCAAGCTCACAGGACTCTTTGGACCAGCTCACCTGTGGGGAGACTAGTCCTCGAGCAGAACACAGACTCGTCTATAGAAACAATCACACTTCACTTTGGAAAGTGCACACCTGTTTTCTGGCTTTATCGATCTTGGAGAAGAAATTTGTTCCCAGTATTTTGCCGAAACTAGGCTTCTGAATTTAACAGCTTGATACTAGGTTCTGTACCATGAACATTATGAAAATAATAGTAATAAAATAGCTAAAATTATTGAGTGCTTATTCTATACCAAGTTTAACATATATTATCTGATTTAGTCCTGACCATATGTGAGGCGAATCCAGTGATAACTCCTTTGGACAGGCTGAATTCTTGTCAAAGGTCACACACTACTAAGTGGCAATACTTGAATGCTGGCAGTAGAACACAAACTCGCACATGCAAACATCGGACACCTCTCTTTGCACCATCTGTACTGAATCTCATCCAGAGACACCCCTTCTACAGTCTGCCTCCTCCCCTTAATAATTCTTCAAGGTAGTAAAGGAGCATAGATGGGGAGACCAGATCTGAATTTGACTTTCTTTTCTAAAATTCACTGACTGTATAGCTTTGAGTGGTTTGCTCAGCTTCTTTGAGCCTCAGTTTATTCAATTGTAAAATAGTTGTAGCAGTTTTTGCTCAGTGAATGGATAATCCCCTTAGGAGCTGTTAAAAAAAAAATAAATAGTGTAGAGAGCAACACTTTACGAAATACAAAGCATTGTTTGTATTTATATGATTATAACTACACAGCCTTAAATTGTTAGTTGGACTGTTTGGTACTAAGGAAAATACAACTGCCTCCTTTTCTGGTGCTCTGAGACCTGACTTAGGGCTTGTCTTTCAAAGGTGCCCAGGTAGAGGCCTCATCTTAGTGAGGCTTCCACAAGAATCTAAGCCAGGCTGCGCTGCAGAGATCAGGGCACAGGAGGCCAAGGACAGGGAGACAAGGAGGGAGCCGGTCATTCTTCATCTGAGGCAATAGTAGAGAAATAGAAAAGCCTCTGAGAGGAGGGAATTCCCTAACGACTTCTAAGTAGTTGACCTGCTATGCAGGGCTTCTCCCTCATCTGACCTTCGTTCCAGGTAAACCCACTTCCCTGTGTTAAGGTTGTTTCTGCTAGTGACGCTGGGCCATCCTGACTCTGACTTGATGTAATCACTGGTTGAAAAAGAGACCAAACAATTCAGAACTGTCACTAGGTTTCCTCAACTGCTGGGCTCAGAGCTAGATCTTGGATCCTGGCACCTTTCCCCAAGCTGGAGGCTTGTCCACCCTCCATGCTTGGCTGCCCATCCAGGATCTAGTCAGTTCCCTTATGGCCAGGAGAGTTTGTCATGCTCCCTGAAAATACCCAGGCCTGGCCCTTCTTGTCAAGGCCTCTCCTAGGCCACCCCATGGGAGTGTACATGGCCATCACTCCAAAGTGACACCTCATGTGTTTGGGCAGAAACTTCAGGCTTTTTAGAAGATTAACTTCAGCTCATAACCTCTGTTTTCTTTTTTCTACTTAAAGGGCAAAGAAATCTATCGCCAGGCTATTTTAGGTGAACTCACTGAAAAAAAAAAAAAGGAAAAAAGAAAAATCAACGTTAGGACGTCACAGCTATTTTTAGCTGAATCTCTCTCCCTCCAGGACTCAGGCTCTATTTGGGAACCTTAGTTCTTGGTGGGCAGCCAACCTTGTGCATTTTCACAGAGTAACCCCCTGGCATATGGCAAAGCCTCCTAATCTTTCTCACCGTTTTCACGGAGAGGAATTCGTTGGTGACAGCCTAACCTTCATTCTGGCTCCTTGCTCACAGGTCCTGGCCTCCAGCAGCGCAGCATCTTCTATATTTTGCAGAGCACTTTGCAGTCAGGAACACTGTTCTGCTACTCCAGGCTTCAGACACATTTGAAGAGAGCAACTTTTAGCAAATCGATGTGTCTGTATGCAGGACTGAAATCCAAGCGAGGCACCACATATAAGGAATTGCTCACTCCATGTTAGCCTAAGAATCCTTATTAACTTAACAACTAAAGTCAGGTGGCAGTGTTATCCGACTTGCTCCCAAATACAAACCTAGAAAGTCACATGTGTCTTTAATTCAAGGAGAAAAAGCTACTTTGGTTTGAGATCGGACACTGTGAAACCTGGTGAGAAGAACAAGCATAAACAAAGAAGACTGAAATCCAGGCCAGGCACCACATAGGAGCGCCAAGACCTAGGTCAGGGAGGGCCGTCACTAGCGTTGGGGGCAACTGGGCACAACAGAAGGCCCCACATATGTGGTTTACTATCACCTAGTCTCACCCTCAGAAAAGACCATCAGGAATGATGTAGTTCTGGATCCTGGTTTCCAATTAGGAGCTGATGAAGTTAGATGTTTCTGAGATTCGAATCTCCCTTATCAGGTGTGGGAAACAGCAGAGCACTCAGTAATTGGTCACTTGGGACAATATTTCTTGGGTTACAGAAATTTATTTTTCTTTTCCATAATAGAAGTAGTTTTATGCTCAAGTATAAAAATACTTCACATGCATTGTGAAGAGAGTGAAAAGCATCCCAAACCCCATCATCCAGAAATAATTATGGCTACCACTTCAAGGAATAATATCCAGGCCTGCATTTAATTGCACCTGAACGGGTTCATGCTATTCTTGAGAGATGGCCTGATTTCAACAGGAGACTTAGTTATCTGCTTTTGACTAAATAAGACATATACAGGGACCTATGATACCAGCAAGGGACAGAGGAACAAGCTTCCTTTGTTTGTTTGTTTGTTTATTTCCTGACACTATGTAATTGTAGTGCCGCCCTGGGGAAACCAGCTTGTTTATCTGCACAGGGTCCCTTTTCTTTGGAAACACATTAATCTCACCCGAGACGAGTCACCCCTCAGTCCTGTCTCAGGTGAGACCCTACTCTTCAGCTGGGCGGGAGATGAGATTTTATCTTAGCCAGTGGTGTTTAAGAATCCTTCCCTTACTCAGATGCTACAACACAAGATAGATATCATCTCAGAACTGACCTGAAGGGGGCCAAGGACTTTAGCGCTAAGGATCCTGGGGGCGACCATCATCTTCCAGCCCTGGTGGTGGGATAGAGCCCCTGCTCTTAGTATTATGCTGGCTGCCTCAACAATGACAGAAATTATGGCTGACAGGGCAAATGCTGCGAGTTGTCAGAAATTTTATTACTGAATATGCTACTGTTTGTTCTCCCTCTGTGATCACATTGCCCTGTTTGATTACTGGGATGGGAATCCTGAGGTCTGATTTTAGTTCTAGGCTGCTCTTACACACGGAATTCTTTCTCCCATGTGTTGAGTTTGTTTGGAAAACACATGACTTTCTTCTTTGCCTTAAAATGAAGAGAGTAACTGATTATAACTTTGCATTTTTGTTTTGTTTGAATCAGGATCCAAATAAACTCCATACATGGCAATTTATTAACATTATCTCTTAAGTTCTTTTTTAATTTATAGATTTATTTTCCTCCCTCTCTTTTTGTTTTCCCTGTAAATTTATTTTTTGAAGAATCTGGTAGAGTTTCTATTGTCTGGAGTTTGCTCACTGTCTTCCTGCGGTATCATTACACTGTATTTTAATCTATTGCAGTTAGTGTCCTTATTGATGCTCAAATTAATTTTATCTTTTGTATTTAGTTTGACTTTGGAGTACTTTTGACACAACCTCAGTAGTGTTTACTAGCTTCCTTGTTCTCCGTATGATAAGGGGTGCTAGGTTTATCTACAGATTTCCCTCCACAGACCTATACTCAGTCATTTCTTCAAAGAAGCCCTGATTGCTTTCATTGGGAAACAGAATTTAAGGGCCACAATTTGGGTATTAGAGATGTTCATGGCATCATTACCATCAACATTATGATTACTGAAAACAGTTTAAGGTGTGTGTGTGTGTGTGTGTGTGTGTGTGTGTGTGTTTACACCTTGTGTGTGTGTGTGTGTTTCTTTTTGTCTTTATCTGTCTCCCAGTAAGAAGGTACCATCAAATAATTGTGTTTTAGCTGTGTGTGGTTATGCCACTAGCTTGATACACATTTGTTTCATTTAGCTTTTGATTTTTAGGATTATTGTGTAGTTGTGTAAAATATTTACATAGTTTCAAAATCAAATCTACAAAACAAAATATGTTCAAAGAAATATGGATTCTGTCTCTGTTCCTTCCTTCACACCATAGATTACCTTTACTATTATTCTTATTCTTATTGTTATTATTTTAATGGCTTATCCATACATATTTTTAATATAACCAAGTATATGTACATTAGGTTGAGCCATATGATAGGGCTAGTTTTATAACTCAAAAATAGTCCAGTAGGGTGATTTCATTTGGTTCTATCTAATACCTTCACATCCCTCACCTCAAATAAATGGGAATATATAATACTACTCTGCTTTGTTCACCTACTATAATCTAAACATCCTTTTATAATATCAATACCATTTCTTGATTTAACCCACTTTTGTAGATTTTACTTTGAAACTATATAAATATTTTACACTCAGTAAAATATGAGTTGCTGCATCCTCCTTTAATGTGACAAAATAAATCTATTTCAGCCTAAGAGCCAGCTGCATGTTTAAATGGCAAACATGAGACATAGCTCTTAAAGTTAGGAAGAAGAAAAGTCTATATTCACAACTACTTCTACTACTTAAAAAAATATTGTAATAGCCTAAATAATGAGAAAATAGAAAAAAGTTAAAGCTATAAAAATTGAAAAGAATAAAAAAAAGATCATCACTTTGAGACAATATGATTTTATACCCAGAAAGTCAAGGGAATCTACAGAAAACAAAAGAATTCTGTTAGGTAGCAGGAATTTTCCAACCAGTTGGAAAATGTAATGAAAGGAAAACATCATGGATAAAAACAACCAAAAAAATTAAATATTTAGGAATTACTTTTATGAAAAAATGCAAGATTTTTATTTTAAAAAAAACCACACACACTCTGAAAGTCACAAAAGAAGGTTTGAAAAGATTTGTTGAGTAGGAGGTCTCAACAACTTTAAGATGTTATTTCCTGACCCCAGCACAAACACCAACAGTTTGGGTTTTTATTCTGTACACAAACTGATTGTAAAGTTCCAATGGAAAAAATTCAGACACAGCAAGAATAGCCAGGGGGGTAAAAAACAATAAAGAGGAATTATTTCCACCAAATAATGAAAACAAATAATAAAAAGGCAGTAGTTAAAATAATGTGAAATTATCTCATTAACTAACAGAAAGAAAATATCAAGAAATGGACCCGAAAAATATGGAAATTTAGAATATAATAATAGTAGTCTCTCAAATTAGTTGGGAAGGTAGGAACTAATGAATAGATTA
The DNA here is from genome assembly GCA_004027375.1 of Macroglossus sobrinus. Lineage (NCBI taxonomy): Eukaryota > Metazoa > Chordata > Mammalia > Chiroptera > Pteropodidae > Macroglossus > Macroglossus sobrinus. The sequence goes on from PVKZ01000400.1 coordinate 468,886, forward strand.
TATTGGGACTACTTCTTGGCCATCTAGAAAAAAATTAAGTTGGATTTATACTATATATGTATACCAGGATAAATTCTAAATAGATTATAGATTTAAATTTAAAAATTAAAATCATTGAAATGCTGGAAGAAAGTCTAGGAAAATTCCTTTAAAACTTTGGAGTGGTGAAGGTCTTTAAAATTATAATTCAAAACCTAGAAGCCATAAGAGAATAGAATGATAAATGACCTTTAAAAATTAAAATAAATATCTGCAGGACAAGAAAAAAACCCTCAAAGTCTAATTTTTTAATGGCAAATTAGAAAAAGTAATTGCAGCTAACATCACAGACAAAGATCTAGTCATTCTAGAAAAAGGTCTAATATTCCTAGAAATCAGTAAGAAGATCAACAGCTCAACAGAAAAAATAAACAAAGGTTATCAACCAATAGTTTACATACAAGGAACAAATAAAAATATATTCAACTTTACATAAACTAAGAGTAATGGAAATTAAAACTATGCTGAGCTACCATTTTTTTCACAATCAGTTTGATATTACACTCTGTAGGTAAGGCTGTGGGGAAGGATGACATTCAGACAATGACAATAGGAATGAAAGTTGGTGTGACCACTATAGGGGACAATTCAGCAGTATCTACCAAAATAAAATATTGAAGGCAGCAATTCCACATCTATGAATGCATCTTATAGGTGTTCTTACATAAGTGTAAAATAACACATGCACAATGTTATTCATGACATTGGTATTTGTAGTAGCAAATACATGGAAATAACCCAAAAGTTCATTAATAGGGCACTAGCTAAATAAATTATGGTTTTATGAGAATGATGACTCTTTCTGCTTGATATGGGAAAATATTCAAGATCCATCAGGTGAAAACGAGGTCAGAACTATAAGTATACTTTAAAATCTTGGTATAAAAATGAAAGTGGGGGGAGGATAGACTATATAATTTTATTTGCTCATATATGCTAAGGAAACTCTGGAAAGCTGTACAAGAAACTAACAACAGTGATTACCTGGAGCAGGAATGGAAATTGTGTGGATAACAGGTAGGTGAAAGACTATTTGCTGTATTTATATACCTTTAAATTTTTAAACCTTGTGAATATTCAAAAATAAAATGAAAAAAAAAAAAAGATAAATGAACAAGTTCAAAAAATGGAAGCCCAAGCCCAGCTTGATTCCTGTAGCCCTGTCATCATTGCCAGTCTCCAGTGGCAACGTAGTGAAGAGAACACTGACCTCTGCAAACAATGGACAATGGGCCAGACCATACAAAACTAACAGAAATAGATTAAGTTTGTGGAAAATAATAATGTAATTAAGAATTTGGAGAACCTGAGGCAGGTTTTTGCAAGGGAAAATTATAAACTTATTAATTTTCACATTGTTAAAGTATTAATTAAATATCTTGTTAGTGAAATAAAGTTTATTAAAAGAAAATTGCCAAGTGCAGAATGGAAATAGAGTATGTCTCACTAGACATACTCTGTGAGAATTTTATTTTTTTACTCCTCTGTTATTCTTTAACATTTTGATGAGCTATAGGTAAGCTTCCAGCCTTTTCCACACAGCTTCAGATTCCCCACAAACAGTCTACTGGAAACCTCCACCCACATATCCCACACATACCTCAGATCAATCTGTCCAAAGCTAAACTCAGCACGCAACTCTGAAGCCTTTTCCACAATTACTGTGGGCGGGATTGCTGTCTACACAGTTCCCTGATTAGGAACGTGAGGGAGTCGTTTATGCTTCCCCCTCCCTTCTCTTCACCAATCATAAAATCCTGAAGATCTTATCTCCTCATTATTCCTTCATTCCTTGGTAAACATTCTTCTTCTTTCTATCACCACCAACATCACCTCCAACGCCTCCCTACTTTCTCTTATGCTATTGAAACAGCCTTGTAACTGATCTTCCTCTTCCAGTCTGGCCCTCCTTCCATCTGCCCTACACACTGGTATCCAAATCACCTTTAAAAAAAAAAAAAAGTTTTTAAAAAGTAAGGCTGATGTTGCCACCTATCTATTAAAATTATCAGTGTCTCCCTGTTGTGCATAGGTTGAGGTTCAAATTCCTTAGTGTGGACTCTAGGTGAGAGTGACCATACACCCTGTGTCCCTAGGTTAGTTTCAGTGTTTTTCTTGTTGTCTTGTAGTCCCAGCTGGCTAGCACCCTTTCTCACTCTGAGAGTATCTTTTAATAAATCATTTGGTCTCCCTAACCATGGAATTACCCATAATCCAACTCTTGCCTCTCTCTCCAGTTTTATCTCTTACCACTTTAGGTTCCAGCAACCCCAAACTGTAGTTCACCCAGCCCATGTATGCTACTGTTTCTGATCTTTGCTCTTTTCCTCCTATTGTCTCCTCTGCCTGGAATGTGTCATGACCTTCCCTCTCCTACACACTTAATCTTGTTCACTCCCACTTGTTCTTTTTAAGAGTCAGTTCAGCATCACTCTTCCACAAAGTCTTTCCTGGATGTACTTCTACACACACACACAGAGTCAGTTTCACTTCCTTATTCCTGGTTATGTCTTTAGAGAACTCTATGAATGAATTTAGTAGACTGCATTATAATCACCTATCTATGGATCTGTCCCATGTACTAAATTATAGATTTCTTAAGGGCAGGGACTCTGTCTTATATATTTGTACATCCCCAGAACTTACAAAGTTCCTACATTCCAGGCACAGCAGGTCACAAGAGCAAAACACAGTGGCAGAAATAAGCCAGGTGCATGTGAAGAACAGAAAGGAGGTCTGTGTGGCTGGAGCATAGTGAGGGGGAGACTAGAGTCCAAGATGAGGTCACAGCGGGAGGCAGTAACCAGGCCACGTAAAGGCCTCAGTGCACAGTTAGATGCCTTGATCACTCAGACTGTTATGCAGGGAATATGAGATTTGAAGTCCAACAGACTAAGTTTGACAGCTGGCTCACTTACTGGCTGGGTGAGCATGAATAATTTTTAAGTCTTCAAGCTTCAGTTTCCTTTTCTGTAAAATGGACATAACAAAATTGTGATGAGGAGCGAATGAGATATTAAGTATGTTAACCACCTAGCACAGTGCGTGGCAGGTCAAAATTGTTTGTTAAGTGGGAGATTTTTATGATTATTTCCCAGCAGAAATGAAAGGAATGGAGCCAATTTTGAGAATTTCTGAGTGTGGAGTCAATATGCTCAGGAATTAGAGAATTTCTTGTGTTCTGAGAACTGAGAGGTGACAGAAGACAGGAGATCCCAAGGTCAGGAAAGTCTGGCAAGTTTACAAATTTCTTCAAAAACAAACCCAAATTCCAACAACTAGCATGTTTCCAGTACACTCCATTTCAATCTCTGCCTGATCAGAAATGTGTCCTCCCTCTGTTCATCAATTCATGAGCTAACTGTTCAAGTGTAATTCTGATTTTTATCATGAGACTCAGTAAGACTCTAAGGCTCATTTGAAGAATCTCACCATATGTCCACTTCTGCAGACACACACCTTTTCTGATTCATGAGGGATCCTTGAGCAAACCTTCACGGAGCTGATGGCCTCTCACACTGGGAAATACCCCACCCCCTGGGGGGTGCCCACAAAATCTAACATTTACTGTCTGTTTCGAAGAGGGACTACAGAACAGCGGTCTTGAACAGGTGTCGAAGAAGAGAGAGTGCTACTTGATGACTCACTGCCTGAAACCAGGAGGCTCTGGGGAGAAGTGGGGTGGGGTGTTGGCACCTACCTTTCTCTGTTCTGGTTTTCTTTCCCTCTTGCTCACCAATGTTTGAAACTGCCTAGTTTCATAGAGTTGCCATAGAAACAACCTGAAAGGTGGAAAAGAACAGAATAGCATGTGTGAGCAATCTAAAGACTTGGGTTTGAATCCTGGCTCTGTTGTTTTCTGGCCACATGACTTTGGCCATCCTATTTTACGTCTACCACCCTCCCTCCACAACCTTTGCTTCCTGAAAAGTAGGGATCCTGTGCCTTCCTCATAGAGTTGTGAGTTTGCAAAATATATACATGTAAACAATTAGTGCAATGCACTCACCAAACATGATGTTCTGTAGTGTAATTGTATTTGCTTAATATAACCTGAATTTCCCCAGACCTACCAGCCAGTGAGGTGCCGTTAGCAGTAACTATCCCTGCTTCACTGACTGCTCTCCTTGCCATGCAAGCAGGCCTCTGGCGCCTGTAGAGAGCCCCTTAAGGGTTTGTTACACTCCCTGGAGACATCCAGCGGGCACCCCACACAATCTGATTGCACAGGCACAACTTCTGCACTTCAGTTTTTCCTCAGCATGCCTGTTTCTCTCCTGCTCTGGAGCTGCCCCTGTGGGCATGCTGTCAAAGTCCAAGTACCTCCTTGCCAGCCCCTACCCCATGTTGCATACTGTCCCATGGGTACCAACACAGCCCCGCAGAGGGACAACTCCAGTAGCCCCTTTTCCCCTAGGGCTTGGAAGTGACCCCCAGGCCAGACAGGGAACAGATGTCCATCTGTCCTGTTCATCACTTCTCTCCTCAAATCAGGGTCTTCAGCACAAAACTTCCTTCTCACACAGCCAAACCCAAAAGGCTTTGGGCATGTAAATTTCACAAAAATGAACTCTTCCAGGGACTGTCCACATGTTCAGAGAAATTTGGATATCATTTTAGGCTAAAAGGTGGTGTACATGTTACAAAAATACGTATTACAAATCCCCATTTGTATTATTGCAACACCTCCTGTAGTTCTTGAATTTAGTTGGCATGGTGCTGGCGATACGTTCACCATATTCCATACCCAGACATGACCCAAGAGGCAGCCTTTCCAGATACCTCTGAAAAGAATCTCAGCAGATGAGTTCTGGCTGAAATGATGATAGAGAAGAACATGTGTGCCTGAAAGCTCACCACTTGGGATTTCAACTGGTACTTAAAGGGAGTAGGGTAAAAACTCCAGAGAAGTAGAGTTACTAGGATGGTTTTGTGTAAGCCATCGCTTCCCAAACTGCACATCACTTCTCATTCAGATGTCAAGAATTATGACCAACATTTTAAAATATGAAGTAAGGTAGAATAGAAATATTAGAGTGCAGAACACATAATAAGGGTGAATATGTTTCATGACATTTTTATTTCTGCTATACATAGAGATTGAACTATATGAAATTACCATTTTGGGGGTCAAAACAGTCAAATAGCTGCTGTTTAACATGGTTGACTTTAATAGGATATGTGCATATTTGGCCATAATGTAAAATTTATTTCTGTGACTAACAATAAAAAATTTTTGAAAAAGACCTATTGGATTTGGAATCAGAAAATGTGCATTCAGATTCCAGCAGAGCTTTTTATGAGCTATGCACTTTTCCAGCCTCTATTTCTTTCTGTGTACATTAGGGATGATCAACAAGTTGATGGGGCTGATGTCGAGAACTGTGGGAGAGAATGCACATGCTAGAACATAGTATATGTACCACTTAGCATCAGTTAAATCTGTGAACAGTACATACCAAGTGCAAGTTGTTCAGGACCCTTTAGCTGCAAATGTTTCCAATGCAGAGCAGCTAAAGCTGAGTAAAATGAACCAGATATGGCTCTCTGGGTCACAGTGATATGGCCCTCAAGGCTGAAATAGGACAACTGAATGGTAGAAGCCATTCATAGAGAACATATTCATTATCGAAAGGCTGGAGCAGAGGTGGGAGTCAGGAAGATTTACGATTGCTTGGGAATGCACAGTGCTCCCAAGAGTAACACCAGGCAAAGTGAGAAAACAAAAAAGAGGAGCAGACACCATAGAACCTTGTTCAAGAGAGTAGATGGAGGATGCATTTCTGACACAGATCATAAAACTGGCTCCAAGGAGAATACAGTTAGCCGGGAACTCTCACTATTCAGACCTGTGGAAACACCATTTGTTGAAAAACAGAGCATCTGACACATTCGTGAACTGCCTTCTGACTGTTTTCTCTCTCAAGGAGTAAAGGACGCAGCCGATAAACTTTTCTAGACCAAGTTCCAGACAGTGGGGAAGCTGTGATAGTAACGTGGAAGAGAGGGAGTGGGATGTGGAGAAGAACTTCGGGGAAAATTTTTTAAAAGTATTTTCACAGTTCATGATAATGGGGAGGAGACAGCTGGACATAGTCAAAGATCCACCCTGGACCTGGCCCAGGCAGATGTCAGAGACTTCACAAAGAATAGGTGTGATTTCATGGCTAGTGGGTGGCTGGAGAGGATAGCACGGTCTCAAATATACAGTTCTGGTGATATAAGTACAAAAGGTCCTAATGAGGAGAAAAGAAAAAGAAAATGGTGGAAAATTCACACAAAACATTAGTTTTCTGTTTACAGTGGAACCAAGTTTGTTTTTTTTTTTTTTTTATCTTTGTGTGAGTTTTTCATGTATCTGTCTTCAACCAGTGACGGTACTGACAGTTTTCTCTCTCCGCTCTCTCTCAGGCATGCACTCTCACAAACACAGAAGCTGAAGCTGGTTCTCCAGCAACCAGAGTTCCTTATTTCTCTAACTTCTCCTTTTCTATTATTAACAGGAAACTTGGGCAGTCACTAGTTTTATCATCACCTTAGAGTTGTTCTGTAACATTTTGAACATATTTACACTAAAAAAATTATTTATTTGAAATTCAAATTTAACCAGGCATCCTATTTTGTGTGTGTGTGCATGTTTGGGGGCGTTTTGAATCTACAACCCTACCCCGCCCTCACTCCCAGCCCCTCCCTCTGGGAGGCTCCTGTAATAGAGGGAACACCTTGTGGATAGGTAAAGGGGTAGGGATCTACCTCCATTTCTGTGCAATCCCCAGACTCCAAGCAGGGGGTGCCACAGATTCCACCCTCATTTCCCCTGGCAATTCCTTCCCACTCTCTAAGCCCAGTCCCTGGCTGGGGAGGAGGTACCCCCTAATGCTGCTCCTTAGCTACAGCTACACGAGTCCCAGTAAAGTGGTTTATTTTCCTGGTCACAAACAAAAGCTGTGAGGAGGCAGTGCTTTTGCTCAGCTCACAAAGCAGTGGGGAGTTTCTTTCACCTCCCACCTTGCAGTTTTCTTTTCTGGGACTTCCTGCCTCTCCTATTACTTAGAGCCTCCTGGGATTCTCCAAGTCAGGCCCATCTTATCTTGCGTGTAAGTGGATATCACCCCCACCTCTTCTACTTCCTTCAGCTGCTTGACTGTCCCCTTTTTTCAGGCTTCTCTTATAGCCCTTCAATTTGTAGCTTCCCTTTGAATGTACACCAGTTTTTTTTTGGTTTTCTGAAAATGAGCTGTGCTCTACTGGACCCAGGTTCTAGGCAGGACCCTTGTATGGTCCTGAGTAGGACCCTGGCAAACCTACTGAAATACCTTGCAGACCAGGCCTACCCAGACAGGTCTACTGCTGATTGATGCGGACCTTCCCAGAAGACAAAATACCACTTTCTGGCCCTTGGTTTTAGGCTTCCTCACTCATTTAACTCCCTCTTTAACTCCTCGAGTATATCTACAGACTAGAATTATTTTGTTTAAATTATCTCTGTTACCTGCTTTCTTCCAATCAAATATATATCAATTAAAAAGTTGATGGATACGACTATTTTCTGGGCATCTATGGAATTTACATATACAAGTTCCATGTTTACATAAACATTTTTCCATTTCCTTCTTAAACAAGTTTTTCTTATTCAAACCTAAATAAGGAAGAATTGATCCCATGAAAAACAAATCAAGATTTTATTATACACCAGTGTAATGAAATTGAGAAAGTCATTTATTCTTAGAGAAAGCATTTTATGTGATTGGAAGAAATGTTTTGATGATGATAACTGAGGTCAGTGGGGGTGGGGGTATGGATTGTTTTTTTTTTAAGGCCTATCCGAGTATCAAATGACTGTCACTAAATTGCTTCCTACAGAATGTAGGTGAGTCCAGGTGCTCAGAGACGCTTTGTTTTCCTGAGTCCCAGGGTGAGTGTAAGTCTGTGAAGCTAGGAGCTCTTATAGTAATTAAAAAATACTAAAAGGGGTAGTATTTGAGATCTTGCTTCCTGACATATTGGCTCAAATAAACTCTTCTAAAAATTCAAAAATATATATATTAAAAAGGTGAGGGTGGTATCCGGGAAGAAAGAAAGAAGAACCAGGAAAAACAAAAACAAAAAAGTCCGCTGGTGCGCCAGACGCATAGGGGCTTAATGTAAATCAGAAGTGGTTAAGGGATGTGTTTATTAAAGTTGTCAGCTTAGGGATATGCAATGTAAAAACTTTCTTCTGCCTTCCCTGTGAAATCTTCAGTAAAAGTCTATGCTGCTCACTATTGCTTTGGAATGAACTAATTCTTCTTAGAGAGCTCAAAGAGATCCTGAGTTCTCCTGCAAATGAATTGTACAGGGAACAAGGACAATAAGACCAAGTTGGAGAACTAACAGAAAGTCAACTATGGATTACACCTATAAATCAGTATTAATATTAGATGGAAGAATATTATGCAATCACTAAAATGAGATTTATGTAGCATTTTTTATGATATGAGAAATGGTTTAGGCTAAATGTTACATTTAGAAAGCAAGGTTTCAATTGTTTATACTCTATGATCTCAGTTATATAAAAATTATAGAAAAATGACTGGAAGGAAATATACTAGAATGTTCATTGTGATTGGCTCTAATAAAATTATGATGACTTTTTTCTAATACTTTATACTTTTATATACTTTCCAAGTTCTCTGCAATGAACATGTACTACCATTAACCACCAGTACAAAGGAAAGAAAATCAGGCTTCTCAAAAACTCCATTCTATCTGTAGAAATTTTTGGTGTTCTTCACTCTCCCTGGTATGTCTCCAATGGGATCCAGGGAAATATACTGGGACTCCAGCAACCAGGGTGGAAGAGGTAAGACCTGGTGAGACAGAAGTTGGAGGACTCTAATTCTGCTGCTGGTGTGGTCCCGAGGTGCAGATAGACAGCTAACAAAATACAGGACTGTGGTGTGAACCCACATTGACTGTTAATTCAGGTGGAGACCAGGGACAGTGCTTAGAAGTGACTCTTTGATGGAGACTTGCAAGAATTTATCCCAGCCAAGTGCTGAACAGAGATCCAGGGAGATTGTGTAGGACAGGGGAAATAAGGCCAAAACCCAGTCATATGGCTAGAGATTATATAGGAAGATGTGAGAAGGTTGTGATTTGGAAGTTTTGTAGATGTTCAGGGCTCGTTTCTTTTTATTCATTCATTCATTCATTCATTCATTCATATATCCATCCAGCAAACATTTTTTGGGGTCTTCATGCGAGACACTGGAGACACAAAGCAAATAAGACATTCACAATTTATCAGCCTCATGTCAGGTTCTTTCACCTTAGTTGTGCCAACATCATGAAGATACCTAAGATTTTTATAGTCTCGACCAAACTGTGGGTAAAGCATACTACTGACTCCAGTTTAGTGGGGTTGGGAAAGGGTTTACTTTCATAAATCCTCCCTAGGATCAATCACACCTTGTCCCTCTGCTCCCTGTCACACAGAATCAGAGAAAACAAGCATTGAGAAATATCCAAGCTAGTAAGGGCCATAGAAGTTTCTCCCAACCTGACTCTTAGTTGAATATCACTAGGAATCTGCCCAAGAATGTGCCAAGGAAGCAAGATTTAATGAAAAATAATAAACATACACAGAGCTCTAAAGGTGACAAACTGCCTTTGAATCCATTCTATCTTATAGTCCTAACGTGATAGCCGTGAGCTAGTCAGGGGTTACCATTCCCACCTCACAGATGAGAAAACAGGCTTGGAGAGATTAAGTCTCTGCCCATTACAAATAAGCAATGAGATGGATCTCCAGCTCGAGTCCTCTCCATACCTCCAACCTGTGGCTTTTTCATTACAGCTCATTCAGAGAGTTCAGATGGCCCCCATCATGCCAAGGAGAGCAGCAGACCCATGGCACACTCAGAACGCAGAAAATGTGTGCAGAATACGTCAGGAGCAGGATGAGCCTGGGGGTATTCATTTTCTGTTACTGCTGTAATGAATTACCATAAGTTTAATACCTTAAAAACAATACGAATTTATTCTCTCATATATTTTGTGAAATCAATGTGTCACAGGGCCGCATCTTCCTATAGGAGAATCTGTTCCCCTCTTGCAGTTTCTGGTGGCTGCTGGCATTCCTTAGCTGTGGTCATTTTACTCATTTCAATCTTCTAAACCATCATCTTCAGTTTGTCTTCTCCATGTCAAAACTCCCCTTGCCTCCCACTTATAAATATACATGTGACTTCATTTAGGGCCCACCTGGATAATAGCCTCATCTCAAACTCCTTAATTTAGAAATACCTGCAAAGCCCCCTTTTCCAAATAAGGTAACCTTTTCAGGTTCCAGGAATTTGGACCTGATATCTCTGAGGGACACTATTCAGCCTTCTACCCCAGGTTAGGGGCTTGCACTTTAGTCACCATTGGGTATCTGCTCAGTAAAAGCTGAATATATTTGGGAAAAGAGAACTATGATATGGTAACAAAAGAATTTTGGGAAAACTACGCAGATGAGGGTAGGACTAAGATAACCTTTAAGTAGCAGTTTGTTTGTTGATTCTCTTAAATCTGCTGCCTCTTCCCATGGTCTTGCAGAGTTGGCTCGAGTCCAGGTTCTTAGCCTCCTCTCTCTCCCACCAAGTTTAGGAAAAATGGCTGGTTCTGAAATCTTGGAATGTCAGATCTGAAAAGATCACCTGAGTGGATCCCTACTCCCCTCTTTTATTGGTGGAGAGCTTGAGGTCTAAGTGAAACCAGGTTTTCTGAGTTCCTTCCCCTAGAAACTAGTATTGTTAATACTTCAGGCTGTATTTTTAAGGAGCCATCACAGTATTCTCCAAAGAGGTCTGGGACACAAGGATCAAGGCAGGAGTAATAGGACTGACTGAATATGTGGAAATCATTTTTGTGCATGTGCCCATTTTGAATCTGACTGTGATTCCTCCTACTCATCCTTTCTGGGTCTCACAGCCATCTCCTTCTCACTCTCCATATCTTCTCCCCATTCAATTATATCTCTGTCTCCACACTTGGTTTTCTCATCCCTTAGCCCTAGGTTCCTCCAGTCTGTGGCAGGACTTCTTTCTATTCCCCTTTTCCTCCCTCCTCCCCACTATTTCTCCCTTCTGAGCTTACTTTATTCTAGTGTTCTTTGCACTAGGCTCTTTGTCAGTTTCAAGGCCAACATGAGGAAATAGTGGCACAATGGCTTCTAGAAGCAAAGATTTTTTTTGGGGGGGGGGGTTTAAGGCCTTTAAAACTAAGAGTGATAATGAGGAAGGAAGTGGGGTTATGAGGGAGGGGGGTTTACCTTAGCTTCTCTTTTTGTGGGTTTTACTTGCATGGATTTTTCTGTCACCAGAATGATGAGTAGATATTTGGGCATATATATATAAATGCTCAGTTGAAGCTTGCATACATGAGCAAAATAGACCCCCAAAGTTAGGACATCCATTACTTAGGTGGTCAGACTGAGGGTTCTAATTGTTTTAGTATCATTTATTAACGATGTGATCTTGGACTTATGTTTCCTCATCTCTGAAAATCGCAGAGATAATAATATCTACTTGACAGCACTTTCTCGAAGCTAATAAATGAGATTATGCCTGTGAAATCCTCTAACACAGAAATTAGTGCCAACTGACAGTCAATAAATGTTTGTGGAACTAATATCTGGGTCACTTCCCCTGAGAAGACTTTTCTGATCTCCTACTTCCAGGGGAACTGACTCCTCTTTCTTTAGTGTACCCTTCATACCCTATTTGTGCTCCTGTCTTAAAAACTGTATAAATAATACTTTATTATCCTACTCAGCCTTCATCGGCCCCACCCCTTACCTCTCTTCCTGGCTCTAAGCCTCTCCAGAATGAATACGTGCCTTACTCACCTTTTTATCTCAGTGTCTAGTACAGTGACTGGCTCATGGGAGATGCCCTGTAAATATTAGTTGAATTGATTTGAACTGGTGAGGGTTTCCAAACATAAGCCTTTCTGGCCAGGATTATTTTGGGATTTATCATGCCAGTTGCTGTCTCCTTGTATTTATTAAGATCGATGGCAAAATCCGTTGAAAGGCATCTGGCTCTAGTAGCCCCAGGAGATTCTGTCAGCCCTGGTCCACTCCAGGTAGACGGGCCTTATTTAGAGAGATCAAACTGTTTACTATGCTGGCAGTGCCCAATTTGCTTCTCACCCAAGCTGGAATGTTTGCTGCTCAGTGTTGTCATAGCACTGAAATGGCAAAGGCTTGAGTGAGAGCCACACACCTCTCCAACATTTCTCAGCAGGCTGTTTTATGGGTTCATTTTCCCTGGGGACAGTCTCGGCCAGAGTATTTCAAAGCCTGCAGGGTTGATCTTGTCTAGATGTGACGTATGGGAGTGCAGCCCAAGAAGTCACATCTGTATAGGAAGAGTCCTGAGGCCTGGAGGTGCCTGAGGCCATTTTCTAAAAATGCCTGTGGGATATTGTCAGGATGGAGTACCACCAATGTTGTAACTCAAGAAAGAATAAGCTATGTGCCAAATCTGAGGGTGACAGGAGGCCCAATAGAAGGTAGAGTTGCAAAGACATAGACAGGTCACTGAAGGAAGTGGGAAATAGTCCAGTTACTAATAACTAAAACTAATTACAATGTATTGAGAAATTACTAATGTGTCAGCATAGTTATGTGCAGTTATATACTTTATCTTTTGAATCATAACAACCTATAGAATAGGCTAATACAAAAAGAAACCGAGGCTCAAAGAACTAAGTGACTTGCTTAAGTTCATACAACAAGAAAATAACAGAAATAGGGTCAAATCCAGGCTGTGGACCCTGGTCTTCAGTTTCTACCACACTTCGCTTATACAAGAATGAAGGATATATGCTATGATGCCTCCTGTATGTTGTGTTCAGCATGGGCTATAAAGGCCTGGACCCAGCTGCTGGGGGTTCATGCTAGGTGGGGAGGCATGACCCACTGCATATCTTGTGAAGAAATAATCCTCTTGCCCCCTTTATGACCTATTTCTGGCTATTGTATCAGTGGTTATGTCATTGCATTGTTTTGAGATGGGGTTTCCTTCTCATTCATTATTCAATAACATTGTGACCTCAAGTAGGTCCTCTTCGTAGATTTCGGCAATGTGGCCTTTCCTGAGTCAGTCACTATAAGAAGAGGCAGGATCTGATACAGAACACCAAGGAGGTGGTACATTTTCTCTGTTCCACTCAGTGTCTTTCTCACTCCCAGACTAAAGGTCAGCCAGCATGGTATGGATTTCTAAGTTATGACTCTCAGATGCTAGATGGCACCCAGCAGATAAAGACTGACTAAAACCCAAAGCCACAATCTGAAGGCAACCAAGCCATACCTTGAAAAAGAGATATCTAGTTGCAAATTACTCCCTGTACTTATTTTCTTTCTACTACCTCTGAACATTGTGTAAAGAATTGTTTGAATACCTCAGCGTGCCCTCTGCTCCACAGGGAAGCTTTTAAGAGAAACTGTGGTTAGAGCTCTTAAGAGGAGTAGCACCCTTGGAGGTCACCATGGAAGGTGAATCTTTGGAAATAAGAGTTGGGCTGTGTTGTTTTTCTGCCTCTCTCCACATGGAAAGCCTTCTTCCCCAGCCAGCCTTGCATAGCACATCATTTACAATCTCTTGGGCTGCAAGAAACAGAACATGTTAAGTCTAACTGATGTAAACAATAGGAAATGTATTATCTAACATATGGGAGGCCTGGGGTAGACAGGTTCAAGGCATGACACCATCTGTGTATCAATGATGGCATCAAATACACAGACAGGTAGGTTCTTTCTGCTGAGCCATTCAGCTGTGTTCAGAGTCAGTTTCCACCCAAAGCTGGTTTCCCGTGTGGTTTTAAGATGGCTGCTAATGACAATCAGGGCTACATGAATCTAATGCATATTAAGTATGATGCTTCCTCAAGCGTGGACTTGGTCTGAATGAAACACTTTCCTCATTCTCATACCAGAACCAGTAATGGATGCCAGTGGAATGACAAACTAGTAATGGGTGGATGTCTGAATAAAATCAAGATTCAGTTGAGAAGTTCAGTTGGCAACCCATAGAATCAGATACAGAGAGGTTGGGTGTAGTTTTTTCAAAGAAAGTGGCAATTTCCTTAAAAACTGAACTTAGCTTCTGTGATTGGCTAGAATTTGGAGGTCTCACCTTGTATCTAGGCTGGGAGCCAAGCAGGGTGGTGGGGACATTGTTGCAAGGTACACACAGTGCCTAAGCCTTGTGCCCCTAGATGACCTCTTGTTTATGGCTAATCTCTGAGTCACTCTCCAGAGTTTCAAGGGGCTTTAGCTGTCAAGGGCTGACCCTGTCCTCATGGAGGCAACAAGGATACAGAAGAAATCCTCAAAACTGGGTCTCTGGAGAACTTCCATGTACCAATATATCTCATTATCTTGTGCAAACCTTTCTAGGTAGACACTTTGACTGGTGGCCATCTTCGTGGCCTATGGTCCTAAGAAGCTGCATTTGTGGTCTGGCAACACTGAATTGGACTCCCTGGCTGTCAAAGCTTCAAGTTGACCCTTTCCATGCACTGCAGTTAATGTGGTCTTGAAAAAACTGAAGAGTTCTCACATTGGTATCCCAACGCTCTCATCCCCTTCACTGGATATTCATTTTCTAAGCACCTCCAAAGAACCAGGCATCAAGAACGAATTATATTCACATGCTCTTCTACCTTCCTCCCTAGAGATGATTAATCCCCTCATGTGAGGAAGTAAGGGGTTGTATTAAAATCAGACACTTTGGTGACTGTAATTTGGGTGGTAGCACTGGGAGTATGGGGGGTGATGGATGAAAGAGTGCATAGAGTATGGACTCTACATGCTTATGTGGGGAAGGGTTCTGTGGAGCATAATAAATGGCAGGAGTCATTATGTGTCACGGTTACACTAAACCAGCCTTGGAAATAGCTACTTGCCAAGGGAAGGCAATGAGTCATAGTAGTTAGTACAGATAATACAGAGTGGGGGTTTCTTTCATCAGGTATCCCATATATCACTTGACAGGTGAGAGAGCTGCTAAAACTAAACAGAAGGAAGGCTGGTGTTGACTGAAGGACCATCAATAGCTGCTGTCAAGGCCACCCTTGTGACTCTTCATCTGACATGCTCTCATTTCAGAGAGGCAAACAGCGTATTGATTTTCTTCACTAGTGGTATCTCAGTGACTGAGTCAGTGGCAAGGCTGCCAACACTACATAATGAGGATGGCGGAGGTGGGCATGTGGCATGTTAAGCACACACTCCATTCTATGCATAAAGGCTTTTAAAGGCAAGTAGTGTGTGCTTCTACAGAGACTGTGAAACTGTGTCTGTGTGTGTGTGTGCATGTAGGTGTGTCAGAGTGTATGATGTATGAGTGTGTACATACCTATCATAGGAAATTTCTTTAGAGTGTGTGAACCTGTGTTTCCACCATAACCATTCCCACAAAAGCTTTGAAAATTCTGCCAGTCTTCAATCCCCATTGTCTGGTCACCTAGAAATGGAGGACACTTGCTATGTCCAGTAAGATTCCAACCTGGGTGAACACCAGAGCCAAGTAGCACCCTGAGCTGGAGAGGCCCAAGGAAAGCTATAAACTTTTTATTCTTCTAGCATTGCTTAGCTATCCCAATAAGGGTAGTTGTTTGGTACTCTGGGAAGGAACTTTCCCTCTGTCAATACTTGGCCTGGGGCTTTCTCTGTGCACACTAGCTCCTCAGACTTTAAGGAGTTCAATTTACCTTAAATTATAGCGGTTAAAATACTATTCCCTCCAAGACTACTATTGCCACCATTTCCACCTTTGTCCCTCAAGTATCACTTCTCCCTTCATCTCTAACCACCATCACTATCACTACCACTGCCCTATCACCTCCATCTCCTCCTCCACCACAACCTTCATTTCCAACCACCATCACCACAATTTCTGTCATTACCTTCTCTGCCAACATTGTTTTGACCACCACTTACTGCTACTGCCTCCACAGCCACCATCAGCACCACCTCCATTCCTCCATCACCAACAATATCACTACCACCACTTCCATCATGACCGCTACAACCATACGATCTGGATGCTGACAAAGTAAGCCTGTGCATTGTTGGGATCATGTCTCACTCATTACTATTTTTAGCAACAATTTCTCCCTTTTAAAATTCTACAATCTATAAATCTCTAAACACAGACTAAAACCTTAGTTTAGCTATTGGAACTTTACTTCATGAATTAAGGATTTATATTAAATGGTCTACAGATTCTCTTCTAGCTCCAAGATTCTTTGGTAGGTGTATGACGTGTCTGTCTGATTTTGTGTGTATACACATACATTCATATAGGCATGGATGTGGTCAATTCAGTCTGATATTCATCTGTCTCCATGAGAATTTTTGACAGAATCTAAATTCAGGGTGTATAGAAGGGACAATAAACAATGACCCACTGTGCATGCGTAAGCCCCTCCAAGTTCACATCATTCAGTATTGCCTTATGAACTAGTGACGAGTCCCAGGAACCTTGGCTTGTGGCAAAGTTTGGGAGATGCATGATATAAAGGAGGAGTCATTGCAGAGAATTAGAAAAGACTGATGTCAAAGCTCTGTAGGCCACTTACACACTGAATGACCTTAAGTGAGTCACTTTTATTTCTCTTATATTCAATTTTCTTTCCCTGTAAATGGGGACAATTTTATCCACTTCTTAGTATTACTGAGTGGATTAAAAGTAAAGAATATGTGACAATGACTGATGACAGGTCTGGAACACAAGGGGTGCCATTTCTTTTCCTCTGCTCTCCACTGCTCTGAGATCCTGCAGCCTTCAGTTGCTTGGGGACCACCGTTCTTGATCTAGTCCTCTGGGACAGTGGGTTCTCTGTTCCCAGTTCTATCTCAAATGGCTCTGAAGAAAGAACACAATGATCCTGTAAAATGTCACTGCATCAGAAGCTCTTCAGCTTTGCCAACAATCTGGGGGAGAAGACCAGAGCAGCTACAGAGTGAGAGGACACAGTTCTGAGCATGTGAGCTACCCAATGGGGATGGACTCTAGGGCTTCCATCTTATCTACCTCTTTAATAAGAGAACATCACACTCATGCACACATATACACACATGCATGCACACATGTACACATGAACACATAATCCAATCCCATGCTGGAGCAGAGGACAAGATAAACAGGTAATGGGATCAGTACCTCAAGAAGTGCCACAAAGTTTGATTGATTCACAACCCAGATCCAAATGACTCTTCCCAGACAGTGGCTTCCAGTGCAGCCTTTATCCCAGAGCATACAGAAGAACCAGCTGGTGGCCTCCCTGCCAGCCCCCTCAGGAAGTTTCTTTGCTCCACCCCCCTCCATTCTGACTGTGTGAGTCTCTCACCAGCCTTTAGCCCAAGTCTCTCTCTCCATCCCATTAGCCTTAACAAAACTGATAGGACCTCCAAATGGGGACTGGCTGACCAGGAGACACAGAAGCACAGGCTGGGGCTAGGGAACCATTAAGAGACAATGATCTCCCCTTTGTCCTAGCTGCTAGCATCATTGTTGAAAGCCAAGGGTCAACTCCTGGACTCAGAACCAGGAAACCAAGTAGGTCTGCCTATTAAGCAGTCGTGTGCTTCCTGAAAGGTGCTTACAGGACTCTTCATGGGAATAAATTTCAACCAAACCTTGGAATTCGTGTGTTGGTATACGCTGGAGTTGGAGACTGCACCGATACCCTGAGCCTTGGATTTGCTCCTGGGTCTATCACATACTAGCTAGAAGACTTTGGGCAAATGACATCTTCTTTCTTTACGCCTTGGTATCTTAACCCATAAGCATAGGAATAAATAATGACATCTGCTTAAGAAGGTTGTTGTGAATTTAAATGAGATTATTTAAATGAGAGTACTCTTCTGGCACTTGAAGAATTCCTGGTGTTCTACAAATGTTAGTTAATGCTGCTCTTACTACAACTCCATCACTACAATAATCAATGTCATTATCAGCAAAGCTTGTTACAAGAGTTAACCCCAAATCTCAAATTTAAAATCAGCTTTAGTTACCATTTAATCAGTACCTACTATGTCAAATATTCTGCTGGGTACCTTTTCTGACATTAGTCTAAACTTCACAGTTAACCTGTGCAGGAGGTCACATAATTTCCCACCTATTTATATATGAAAAACTTCAATAATAACAGGAGGGTTTCCAAAGTCTCATGACCAATGGATGTAAGGAAGGAAACTTTGCAGATTCTTGATCTAGACATTTATCTAGTTATTTATGCCTTAATTCATTCCAAAAAAAATATCGAGGACATCTACTAGTCATCCATGTGCCAGGCAGCAAAGTGCCCTAGAAAGTACAAATGCAACAAAATTGATGAGCTCTGGGTTGGAATCCCAGTTCCATCACTTACTAGCCAAGTGACTTGGGAATGTTACATAAAACTTCTGTGGGCATCGGTTTCTACCTACCATGGATTAGCTATGCAAACTGGAAGATAGTCATTTTATTCCCATTTTTCTGATGAGTAAATGAAGAATCAGAGATGTTGAAACTTTACAGAGTTTGCAAAACTATTAAGTAAGTAATTAAACAGGTTGATCTAATTTCAAATTCTGTAGTTCTTTCCATTATGTTGAGCTATCTAAACGGTGCCCTTCCCAAGTGCAAAGCTGGATTAGAACATAGCACACAGAACTTCATATTACATTATGGTGCTATCATTTTTCTGGAGACATTGGACTTAAAGGGAAAAAATTCAGACATTCCAACTTCCTCTTTTATACTTGCCCCCTTCCAAATAACTAAGTATCTAAAGGCTTTCTGTCAAGAATAAGTAAAAGTAATACTACCTTCAAAGTGAATAAGGAGAGGATGAGATCCTGGAAAGTGAGGCAGCTCAGATTGCAGCTTGAATTTCTGTTATTTTTTTTTTCTTTATCCCCTACTCTGTGGACAATTTCAGTCTGGCATCTGTCCCAACACACCATGGGACAATGCCCTCCTGAGGTCATCGATAATCTCCTGGTACTCAGTTTCATGGCCTTTAAAATTTTTCCATCATCTAGTACCAAATATATATTAACAATTTGCTATTCAAAGGCACTGTGGTTGGTGATTCAATGTTCACAAGGGTGCCAGGCCTCAAACAGATCACAGTCTACAGTGGAGAGTGACGAGAAGAAATATAACCAGAATGCGATGTGAAGTATGAGACACAGAGGCACAGAGAACTTGAGTGTTATCCTCATCTCTCTATTCTCTCCCACTTCCTCATCCTCAGCCTACCCATCCTCTCTGTGTGACCTTCCCACGCCTGTGAATGAAGCTACCTCCCAAGCAACCACTTCCCACTCAATATCTCCAACCCAGGCCACTCCTCCTAATCAAGCTCTAATCACTCAGTTGCTGCTTTGATGGCCTTCAAAACCAACATGTTTCAGGTTACACCATCTTCCTACCACCAGCAATACCTTCCTGATGAAAGGCATCATTGTTTACCCTTAACGGCTTTCTCTTTCTGACCCCCCAAATTTAATCAGTCTCCAAAATCTTTTCAAATCTTCCTCTTAAATAGTCCTTGGACTTATCTGTTTTTCTCATCTCTGTCGTCATCTAGTTCAATTCAGGCCACCTTATCTCTTGCCCAGATTGTTCAACCTGCCTCTCAGCTGATTTGGACTCCACTTCAGCCTGTCTCTCAACTTCTGTTCATAGTTTATCAGAATGACCTTTTTAAAAGCCAAATCTGATCTTGTCTTTCCATGTTTAAAATCTCCTTTGCTTTCAGCATAAAATCGAAACTCTTTAGCTTGACCCACTGGGCTTGTCAAGGCCTGACCTCAATCTTCTCTCTTCTCCCTTCCCTTCTCTCAGTCTACATCCCAGTATGGTCCATAATTAGGGCAATTGAATAATTTTCATCCAAATAGAAACTTATAAGAGTTAGAGGAGGCCCTAGTCTATATTACACTAGGACAAACTGGAATTCTCCAAGACAAACTGAAACCTTTAATCATTCAATCCATAATGGCCATTCCAACCCAATATAATTTTTTTTCTCTCTCTTTTCCCCAAAGCTAACTGTCAACTTCTCTCTGTTTCTTGGCTCAAATTTTCAGAGATAGATAATCCTTTTGTCTCAGCTAATCTTTTCAAGGCAAGCCCCACTTCTAGTCCCTGGCCAGCTTCGAGATTGGTTAACTGTCCTTATGTTAAGTAACCAGGAAAGACAAACCAGGGGTGTTAGCATGGACTGTACAGCACATGGACACTCACATGTTCATGGCCACTCACTAAGTGTGTATATGGGGAGAGGGGAAGGGAGATAGGAGGAGGAAGAGGAGGAGAGAACAAGGCCTGGTGGCATCTAGTCTCTGGTTCCAGTTGTTCATGAGGAACTTCCATTTCCTTGCTCTTTCTGCAGTTTGGGGTTTAGGTTGGTTTTCTGCTATTTCTTAATGGAGTCTCAAATGACATGGGACCACAGTGGACGGTCAGGACCCCTCATCAAATATTTGAAGACAGCTCTTGGGTCTCTAGCCCTTAGTCCTGCTCTTCCCTCTGTGCAACTCTAGCGTTCAGTGGATCCTCTTTAGGGGCCACATAAAGCTTTGCCTTTGCATTCATATTGGGCTTATCTGTAAGGCTGAGTTTGAACGAAGAATTCTGCAGTTAAAAAAACATTGGAAAACAACCGCCCTTGATTTTTTTTAGTCAGAGCCCATGTTGGGTTCATTGATGTATCTGTGTTGTTTAGAATAGGCCGTGACACACATTAGCATTAATAAACCTTAGGTGAATGCATTATTGGGTTCAAATTCCTTCACCACCCTGGCTGCTCCCCTCTGAAGGCACTGACCTCTAAGTCACCAGAAAGTGTTTTCTTCTACACTTAAAAAAAAATCCTCCTTTCCTTAGGAATATTTGCCTGGAGGTAACAGGCCTGGCCGGGGACACTCTGCCTCACCTCCCCCAGCACAGCCAACCCATCAGCTGGCTAACTTGAAGGATGTTCTTTCTTCCCAGCTGAATTTTCTTCTCTCTCCCTTTCAAATCCTGCTATGCTGTTATTCAGTAATGGAAAGAGCAGAAATCACTTTAGAAGGGAAGCCAGCTGTTTCATTAGTCTGATTAAACTCAAGCAATGGGATATGAGCACAGTTCACATGATGAATGGTGTGCCTTCCCCTTGGTCACAATGAAATTTGTAGTGATTATTAATCTTGGGGTTCATTCACCCCTCACATCTGCACAATCATGTGGATCAGAGAGAAGAAACAGGGCTATAGCAAGATGATGTCAAGACTTTCTGAATAGAGGTTGTTCAGTCTCTCCTCTCTCCTCCATTGTAGGCCTGATATACTCTGCAAAGTATGCCAGCCTCCCCAAGTCTGTCAGAAAGACCTGGTCTTCAGAAACAGCAAGACTTGTCTTCAAAATCAGATTTTGGTAATTATTGCTTGGGTGATTCAAGGTTCAGAGTCTTCACCTAAAAAAAAAAAGGTATACAAGTATGTTTTTTAGACAAGTCATAAGAACTAATAACTACTTAAAGCTCCAAATACAATGGTTCAGAATGTTTGGAATGTAAACAAGAGTGGATAGAGGTGAGAAATGAGTCAGAACAAAGTAAGCGGGGGCCAAGTTACAGAAACTCTTAAATGTTGGACAACAGAGTTTATGATTATATTGAAAATATGGGGGAGATTGTAAAAGCTAAAATTACAGGACAGTAATATGATCAATTTTTATTTTGGGAAGCTCACTCTGGCAGGGGGTGGAAGGTTTGGATTGGATTGGCACTAGACTGGTAGTAGGGAAAATGACCGGGACAGTCATCCTGGAAGAGATGAGGGGAGTCTAAATGATGATGAAGGCAGGAAGTGGAGTAATAAGGAATTTGCCTCTCTTGCAGCAGATTTGGAAATCAACAAGGAAGCAAAACAACTTGTCATTGCAAAAACACTGACGATGGAAGGGGACACTGGAGAGGGAAAGTCTCTCTGGTCCCGATGCTCTGGCTTGAGTCACTTTGCAGGCAGTGGGAGCTAACCTCTGTGGAAAGGAAACCAAGTAGAGAAGCAAATTTGTGGGACATAAGGAGAAGAGCTGATTCTGGAACATGCTGAATTGGAGGTAATATTTCAAATGTTCTATTTAATGGTATAGAATCCAGTGTGATGGGGGTACTCAATTAAATAGATCCAGTCTGAAAGTTACCTTTCCCAGGCCCTATTCCTAAGAAGATGAACAGTCGAAAGCCAAGACCAATCCATTTATCCCTTCAGTCTGACGGTTTTCCAGGGAAGTCCTTTCTAGGCCATGGTTGGGTCTAGAAATGCTTCTAAGTTTTCTACGAAGAAATCTCAGTTGCTGTACAGAACACCAAAACTTACCATCTCTTATTTTGCCTTTATTCTCTAAATATTCTCATTGTGAATATACCTTTTCTCTGCTGGTTACAGGTGTGGGAAGGGGAGGGCTGCAGCTTCAAGTGGAGGGAAAAATAACAGGTTTGTGCTCCTGCAAAAGGTCAAAGATGACCCCATACAATTATTGCTACTTAGAGGGAAAATGTCACATTGCAAGGGAGAATGTAAGGGATAAGCTTAAGGGTCAATTATAAGCAGGGACGATAAAAAAGGAATAAAAGATGACAAACAACCTGCATACAAAGGAATCCCAAACTAGGTCTACAATAGAAAAGAAAAAGAAAATGGGTCTCAAAGTTGCCTTCAGAAAGTGGCTTGGACTAATGGAAAAAGCACGGGTTTTAAAGCTTCACAATTTTACGTCCAAACCCCAGGTGTAAGCCTGCCCATGTGACAATGGCCAAGTCATGGAAGCTCTCTGAGACTCAATTTCTTCATCTGTGAAAGGTTCAGAATACTACCTTCCTTGCAGGGTTAGGGTGAGAACTGGCCCAGCCAGATAATCAGTGCAGAGGAGGTGATAGGTGAATTTCAGTAGTTGTTATTGCTGTGATTGTCTTCATTTTCTTTCCTTCCAGATGTTTTTGAGCTAATTCTCTCTGCTTCACAACCACAGTAACAATCCTAGATCCCCTGTGGGGACCCAGACCCGAGTGACAGACATTCTTTGGCCAAATGCCCACAGCCCAGAAGGACACTGACTTCAGGACATTCTTCTGCTGCTCACATCTTCACCTGATGTATTCTAGAAGCCCTTTTTGGTTCGCAAAAAAATGGGGTTGGCGTCAACTTCCCTGAAGTTTGAAGACATTTGGGGATTATGAGGAAAAGCAATGAGATGGAGAGAGCCTGGGTCTTAGTGTCTGACAGAACTGTGCCTACCTCTTGCCCACCCAAGCTATGTGACCTTGGGCAGCTCACCTAACTCCACTAAGATTCAGGGTCCCTGTCTCTCCATTGAAAGGCTACTGTGAGAACGAAATGACACAACCCATGAGAGAGTGTCTGGCATTCAGCTGGCACATGATATGTGCTTTCCTTCTTACCCTTCCTTTCTTCTTAATGTTGCTGAGATTCTAGAGAAGATTAGAAATTAAATATAAAGCTGCATAGGGCTAAATGATATAAATCAGTCTCTTAAATGACTATTAAATGTAATTGTCAGCAGAAGAGAACAGAAAAACAAACATCCAGAATACAACAAAATAAGCTGACTCTGACTTGTGGAATGATGGCAAACTGGCCGAGTTCCTAGTCTCCCCAAAACTTTTTTTTTTTATGCTGCAGAGATGAGGTAACACCAATACCCAGGCAGAGGAAGAAAATATCCACGTATATTTACATTTTGAGTTTAATCCTTTCAAATGCAAGGAACAGACAATCATCTAGAACAAAGTAGCCCAGTGATGCTTTGTGCTTATTTAGCAACTCAGTTTCTGGAGCTCAGTTTGGGGACTCTTGTCCATCCCCATTGACCACCCAAAAGCAAGAGGATAAACATCATAATTCTGCTGTTTATTTCTATGTTAAACAATCATGAAACTATCATAAAGTCAAAGTCCAACTTTCCATAAATTTTAACTTTCAAACATGAGGCAGTAAAGAAATTGAGAGCTTGCAGTAATGTGCTTCAAGTTTTGCCTCGAGATTTGAGGAGGAAGACACGAGTTTATGCTCCAACGACACTGATATTTCCAGGGAGAACAGTGGATTAGAGCTATGTAGGCAGCAGTCTCTTCTTTCTTACCTTCAACACCCTTAGGAGACCCACCATCTCAGCACATGATCAGGCTTCCCTTGAGGGACCCAATGAAAGGGAGGGGTTACTGTGAGGGTCCTCATGAAGGGTTTACCCAAGATCCTGGAGAAGTAGGGGTAGGAAAGTAAGCAGATGAGTTGCACATTAGAACCAGGAGCTAAGATCTACCTCTTACTTGTCCACGTGCTGGTTTATACCACGCTTGAGGTATGAGCTAGGATGGTAGGACCAATAATGTGCTCGTAAATGTTTGACAATAAGCTCTGCTGGGAGTGGAGTAGGGGTGCCTGATTTATAGCATTTGCAGTTTGCAGTGGGGTAAATACTCCCACTATGGCTGATTTCAGACTACCAATATGATGTCCATGAACACATAATTGGGAAAAGATGCACACCATTGTTTCCAGCACACTGCTGGGTGGGGCCCTGAGACCACCACTGCCTGCAATTGTCAGTAGGTCCCACATGTCACAGAATGGCAGATGGAATGTTCTGACTGGCCTTGAGGATACAGATTAGGCATCATCACCCTTCTCTGAGAAGTCTCCTTCCAGCCCCACCCCATATCACTTATGAAGCTGTAGTGTCAGTATTTGTCTACACGCCAGTCCTCCCATTAGACACAGGGCCCACTCTTCATTTCCAAACCCCAAGCATCTAGCAGACCGCCTGGAAAAAGTAGGCTCATAAAAAATGTTTGGTAAATAAATGTTTATTGCATGGACATCAGAATTAGTGATGAGTGAATGTTCTAATGAGGAGAAGACAAGGAACAGAAGCTAGAACTCCTAGTCCCTACAAAATAATAGAATGCTGAGTACTCCTTGTCTTCCACCTCTCAGTTAGCATCTCCTGTCCCTCACCCACTTGAAAAATGGCCCCAGTCTATTCCCTCTGCCTCCAGCCCTCCCCCACACCCCAGCACAGGGAGAGGAGTTTTTGCTATTGTCACAAATATTGAGGAAACACCTGCTGGTGTGCCTGCCTAGTCTAGCATAGGTTGGGTCACCCAGCCTAATGCAGGTCACAGTACTGAGTATCTGTCTTGGTGGGTGCTCAGGATTTCCCTCGTTCTCCCTCCACTAACTGCTTGACTCTCTCCCCTTTAGACCTTAACACCACAGCACCCTTCTCACCATTAACTCCTTTCCTGCATGGTCTGTAATTTTTGCTCCACCTACTAGATCCTAATCTTCTCGGGGACAGAGGAGACTCCTGTGTGAACACCCAGTACCTTGCACAATATCTAGTACATCCAAGGTGCCCAAGACACATTTGGTAAATGAACAAATTTATAAACAAGAAAAAAAAAAGAGTCCACTCTCTGTACCTTTAATTTATATGTCTCAAACTAGTAACAGGAACACCTGAAAACAATTCAAGTCCACTCTGGATGCAGCCAGAGTTCTGTGAGATGGCAATTTGGGAAAATTCTGGGTCCCGTAGTCCACACTCCTGCTAGGGCCAATTGTAAATTTTTTTTTTCTCAGAGACAAATAACTACAACACTTTAAAATACAGACAGTTCCTCCTTAGGAACATGTCATGTTCTGAAATTCTATTTATGAAATTGTTTGAAATTTAGAATACACTTTCTCATAGAACCACATTAAGAGAATAACTGACAATGTAGTTCTAACTCAAGACGTTTGCAAAGGAAAATAATAGGAAGCAGTAAAGCTATACTGTGAAGGCAAATTTTTATTGAAACCCTATAAAATAGACATATGGACTGTGTCAAACTACACAGTAGACTTTGGACAAAGGGCAATACTGGCAAGCAATAAAATGAACTACTGAGTGACTTCTTTTTATTTATTGTGGATGCTGATATTTGAGAAAAGGTCAGTCTCATTTGAAGCAATTGCAGTTCGAAGGGGTCCCTGGCAAGAGCTTAGCACATGCGGTGGTGCTCAGGATCTGGGGGAGTCACCTGCATGTCTTGTTTAAAATGTAGAATTCTGGCCTCTGTTCTAGGGGAGACAGGTTATGTGGGTCCAAGGTAGAGCTCAGGAATGTGCAATGTAACAAGCACTCAGGACAGTCTGATTCAGGTGGTTTGAGGAACACACTTAGTCCTAACAGCCCGGAGGGGCTAAAGTCTCATGTCCTGAGATTTTGTCTGTTTGCTATAATGCCATGCCCCACTCCCTTACTCCTCTCCTGTCCTTTCAGTGGTGGGAAAACGTGGCAGTGACTACCTGTCACTCATCAGAATAGGCATGAATCAGGGATTTAGGGTTAAGAGCATAAGTCAGAGAGATGTTTATTCAACAAACATTGAAGGCTGAGATTCAACTGGTACATTGGTGATTAAAGAAGCAAAAAACTTTATATTTTTTGAAAAATGGCCTCTGCTCTGAGTATCTGCATCCCCCAGTATTCCTCTATCAGTAGCTGCCCCCAATTAAACTTAATGTAGAATGAAATCAATAATATTGTTTCTGAAAAATAAATGTGTGTGTAGTGCTAAATACATAAGTACTTAATAGATGGTTATTTTTTATTATTATATTGCTCTACAACTACATCAAAAAGAACATCAAAACAAAGACATCAAAAAATGCAGCCAGGCAGCAATAAACCAGTTCTATATAATACAGTTTCATTTATTCAGAAATTCTGTAGAAGGAAAATTCAGGCAAGCTCAGTGTGAAAGAGGCTCTCTTAGAGGAAGTGGAGACTGCACCGAGGCTTCTGATTTCTAATACCAGCCCCAGCATTTACTGCCTAGGAGACCTTGAGTAATAACATCTTTGTAAAGTGAGGCTGATGATGCTCTCCCCACACACAACTCTGGGGAGGGTTAGCATATGAGTCCTCTCAGTGCCTGGCACACGGTAAGTGCTCAGCGAGTAGAATCTCTTGGGATTTTTAGGTGGAACTAAACCTTCCTCAATGGTAGAATTCCAGGGCCAACAGTCATGTCCAGTGGCCTTCTTTAAATTCAATCCAATGTTATTGATCCCCTGCTCTATACAATACCCTGTGGGTGACTAGAAGATGATTAAGACATATTCTATGGAAGATCATTTGCTGTCCAGGGATGGGGCAAATCAGTGGGGTGAAGAAGCCTGTTCTAAGTACTAGTAAAAATTATAAACCAATTTCAGTGAGAGTATAGAAGAAAAGAGAAATAACTAGGAAGGGTGGATTTAAAGGTAGCACTATGGAAAGGGCAAGAAAGAGGAAAAAAGACAGCTCTCTCAGCCTTGGGAGCAGCCTGAGTAAGATACAGAGAGGGGTGGTAAAAGGCATGTTTAGATGATGGAGCCAGTTGACACGTGTCCCAAGTCTTTGAAGGGCTTACCAGAAGTGTAAGTGGATGAGTAAGCTGGGGCCACTTCATGGATGGCATTGAATGCCATTTTATGGAATATTAACTTTATTCTAAAGCAGTAATAACAACAATTCCATTTTTGAGAACTTGCTATTTGACTGAAATTGTGCTAAACTTTTTATAAATATTTCTTCTAACTTCTGCAAAAACTTAGGCCTGACAAGAATTACTATGTCCATTCTGTGGATGAGGTATCTGAGACCTCGAAGACTCTTATGCAAAGAGAGGGCTCTGGGGTTCATACTTTTGGAAAATAATTCTGGCAGTAGCAAATGAGAAGAGGTGAGATAAATGCCAGCACTTAGAAGCTCCCTTAATTTCTAAAATATTGTGACATTTGTCCCCCCAAATTGGTTAACGAGAAATAAAGAAGTGACCAACATTTCTAAACATGGACTGATCCTCTCAGAAGTTTTGTTGAGTTGGGAAGGCTTGGAAGCATATGGTCATTTATGGAATTAGAACCTTTTCCTCTTTCCTGTAGTTCTTCCCAGAGGCCACCATGAAAGATTCCCCTCCAGGGACAACAGTGAAGAATTCCACAGCAATGTCTCCTGACCAGGCAGAGCATAAAACAGATCCAGAGTAATGGGAGTGAACCAAAATTAGCCTCTTTACAAGGTCATTAAAGCATCAAGTTTAGCATCCATTGCCCAAAATATATCAGGAAGGCTTTTCTCTTTCTCTTTCTCTTTCTCCCTACTTATACTTCTCTGCCTTCTTCCCACCATCCCGCTCCTGACAGGCAATAATCAATAATCAATCATCTCTTTTATTCTCAAATAAACCCAATCAAAGTTCCTGAGAAATCTACTGTGAGCCCCTTGAATGATTTTGCACAATTCTAGGCAGGGGGCAGATTAGCGGCCTATTAGTCAGTCCTGAAGTCCATCAGCTCCTTTATTAAGTTTTCATGTTAAAATGTTACCATCTTTAGGAGCATAAAGACAGTTGCTGACCTGAATTGTTGGTTTCTAGGAAGCAGACAAATAAGTAATATAATTGGACTTTTTAAAAAAATTTATTTAACAGATTGACTTAGGGGAACAGACTATCTTTAATAACTATATATTTTTTGCATTGCATTTCTAGATACATAAAGCATTTTTATATACACCTCTTTATTTAATCATTACCTATGCAGTGGTACAAGTATTACTACCCCCATTTTGCAGAAGAGGATACTGAGGCTTAGAGACACAGACAGATTCATCTTCCAACTCCATCTAAATGGTTTGTTTGTTACTCTTACCTTAGGGCTTCTTGTTGTGTGTGCCCCACCCACACCTCACCAGCTTATCAATTGGTATTATGGGATTTTCCCAGCTTGCCTTGTGGATGGGTCCCACCCTGGTGATGGGGCAGTACAACGTCAACCCAATAATTTTAATTAAAACCCTTTGAATTATCACATTAATTACTTATAATTTCAATTTACTTAGCTTCTGTTTTGTTTTTTAGACAAAGTGGAGAATTTTATTAAAAAGTTGTTCATGACAATACATAGAGTATCAGAGCCAGAAAGGAATGTAGAGACTGTTACCAACCTTTTTATTTACCAATAAGAAATCTGAGGCCCACAGAAAGAGCTGACCTGCCTTCACTGCTATGGCTAAATCCACAAATCCTGTTCATGGCAAACGGTGACTAGGAGCAGAGCCTCCTAATTCTTCTGTTTCCAACCCACAGTCTCTCTCCAGCACAATCTTCACAATCAAAGCGAAGAAGATAGTTAAGGTCAGGACTTGGCTAGTATCAGTTCTCATCCTCTGCTTGTTTGATAAAATGGAAAGATCCTACATGAAATCATGAAATACTAGGGGAAGTCAGTTTGGCATTAATGTGGTGTAATCCTTTGGTTTTGTGGCTGGGACAAGTGAGGCCTAGAAAGGCAGAAACATGAACCCAGGTCTCCTGGTCCCCAGTCACTGACCCCAACTTCATCAATGTCACATGCCATTCACTCAGCTTGTTAGAGAGAGTCCAACGTAAAAATTTCCAGATACCGGTACCTGACTCAGCCCTGGCTTTGCCTTGGCAATGGCAATCAGGCATCAGCTGTCAGCTTGGATGATGTGTTCCCAGAGCAACACGGCGAGTGTAAGCTGCCAACTTTGAAGTCTCAGGGAATGTAAAGTGTTGAGCTGGTTAAATATTCGAAATTGCCCAGCCTCTCAGAAACTAAAGTGACTCACCAGAGTGCTGGGCTTTGACTGGGAATGGCATTCGAGTGGCCACAGGGGCTTAAAAATGCATGCTTAGAAGCCTGCAGCTTCCCTGCCTCTGGACCTTTGCTCACAGTTCTCTTCTCCAACCAGAACCAATACATGTTCCACTTGGAAGCCCAGACCCCCTCCTCCCTACAGCCTTCCTTGACTTTTCAAGCTTGAAGGAGGTATTTCCTCTCACATCCTGAGCATCTGCTCTATACAATTTGGCGAGGTTTTTTATTGCTTCTTCTTAACCATTTTGAGTATTTGTTTTATAGCCAACACAGATTCCAAATGCTCTGAAGGAAGGAAGCTTCTTCCTCTGTACCCTACAGTGCATCTCAGAGTGTCACCAAAGAACAGAGACATGCTCAAGCTCATAGCCACTCCTCACTTCAAGACTCCTTCTACTCTACCTTGCATTTGCACATGCTCAAATGCTTGATAAATCCTCAATTGTTTCACTGTGGCTTCAGCCTTTTCAAAGACAGTTCAGCAGCCAGGGCCTCTGTTAGCCCATACCAAGCCTCTGTGCAAATTAAAGAAAAAGCACCTTTCCTCCAGGCAGACATAGCTCTTCCAGGCTGCATGGCTAGGCTAGTAGACTGTGGGTGCTGCATGCAGTAAGCCATCTGCAACATCTGGGTTCTGGTTTCTCATGAAGGTAGCAGCAAGCTCTTTCCTTGCTCCCTCACCTACTCACCCAGCCCTTTCCCCTCCCCAATTCTGACTAAGAAGGCCTTACTTGGAAAAGCTGGCACCAGAAGCTCACCAGCCCCTGTAAAAACCAAACAGAAACAACAAAAACTGCACGCCTTCAACATCTCCTTGATATTCTGAACCTCAAGTCTACACTGCCAGCAGGGCACGTAAGTGCCCAACCCTCTTTTCTTCTCCTCCCATACTTTTGCTTTTCCTCATCCTAGAGTGCTCTGCCCTGCTGGGTTTTTGTATCAGGTCCTTACTCAAATCCCCATCACAAAGTTACCTCCTCTACAACATCTCAGTCAACATAACTGGTCTTCCTCATGCTTCTTCCCATCCTAGCCCTCCTTGCCTTCCACATTGCTGTGATATTTCCATTTTTTTCCTACATGTTATTATCATGTCACCCAGGGTCCAGCTGTCTTTAAGCCTTCTGTCCACACAAGCTTCTCTGTACTCACCCTGCATCAACACAGATGCTGAACTCAGCACCACTCTCATTTTCCCCAAAGGAATCCACTCACAATCAAATCGTGGACAATATTGCCTTTATAAATGATTTATTTCATAGGAAGGGTGGCAAACAGGGACTTCATAGCCTCTCCTTTCTTTCAGAAAACTACTTATCAATATTTGCAAGTCCTGTTCTCTAAATCTTTGCTTGGCAACCTTGCTCCAGGAGCTTCACTCTTATTACTCTCTTCAACATGCTCCCAGCCAAGTCAAGCCTTCGTACTTTGTTTCTGAGTGTCTTCCCTATTTCTCCCATCCAACTTATTTCCTTCCTGTTCTAATAGGCAGAACAAATCAGTGTTGTCCCAATCCTTACCTACAAGTATTCATCTCCAAATTCATAATGATGTTCTGCTAAATATAAGCTCTCCCTCCTTTTCACCTTCATTAGAAGTAATCAGGAGTATACAGAGCAAGAATGTTGTGAGTGTGTGACACATATGTGAGTGTTCTTCATAGAGAATGCATATTCAGAAGGCAAAATTTTGTCTTCCACATCCACCCAATCTAGCACAGTGAAATATATCCAGTAAGCCTCTGACCAGCCTTCTCTTCTCCTGGGGACATGGACAGTTCTAAGCCCCTTTCATCTCTAGATTCCTCTTTCAAGCCAAGTAAGGCTCAGGACTAGAGTCAGGGAAAGTGCCTGAAGACAAAGTAGGAGCTTAATAGATAGTTGTGAAATGAATGAGTCAGTAAATGAAAGGGAAACAAGAAAAGATAACTTCGGGAGCATCCTCACCATGATTATTTCAGTCTAGCTGAAGGGAACTTTGAGAACCAACCCAGGGTGATAATAGAATGAGATATGAATAGTGAATGGTAGGAAAAAGTGTAAATACAGGGTTCTGGTATTGGCTCTGCTTTCATGGCTATGTGGAATCTTGGGAAAATCTCTGAGCATCAGTTCCTCATCCGTCCCATCAGTTTGCCTGAAGGTAGCCCAATGTAGACACTGACCATTAGGCTCCTCAGAACCATCTGACATTCATGTTTGAGGCTTCTTCTCCAAATGCCCAGACATCCAGAGCCCCTCAGTGGCTCTGCATCTACAGAAAGCTTTTCTCAGTTACAGTCCTGACCCAGGGACCTTCGCTGCCTGCGGATGGAAAAGATTTCTCAATTGTAGAAACTTGCAAAGTCTACATATTTTACAGATGAGAGTCCAAACTCCCAGTGACTCTACATGTGATGTAAAATGGACAGAAGTCATCCCCCTGATGTGACATGTCTGAGATAGCATCACCACTATCCCATACAGTGATGTATATCATGGAAAGAAAAGCAGCAACAAGTCACTGGTGCCTTGACCAACAATGGGCCCTCACAGCTTACTGCCTCACCCCCAGCGCCTTTTCTGTGCTTGTCTACATTTTTAAAAATAAGCAGTGGTCTATTTGCTGTGCAGGAAAATAGTCCATGGTCGTCTCAAACCAAAGAAGAAGAGAGTGAACACCCCTCAGTCCTGAGACCTGATCTGGCGACCAGAGCCCAGCTTTGGTGACTGCAAAGATCCCCACCATACCTGAGAAGGTAGAAATCTTTTCAGATTGAATAGCTACCAATTCCTTGCTACCAGAGTCAGAGCTCTCAGAAATGTGACCCCGAGCAGAGTCAGTGATTTGGAGGCTAGAGACGCTGAGTTCCTGGGAAACAGGGAGGACTTACTGATTTTTATTTTTATTTGTTTCTCTGATTGGGTCGAGATATTAGGACATCCTAGACCTGGTTGCGATGAGGAAATGCCCAGCGAGTACTTTATTTGTCAAACAGTTGTCGGTCCCCGGAGTCAGCTGGCTCCTGTGCCCTGCGGAGCCCCACAGCTACATCCATATCGAGACCCTCAGCTTCTAACTCCTCCCAAAACCAAGCCGCATCAGTGAGAAGTGCCCGAACCATGCCCGCGCCCAAGTTGCACCAAAGGGGCGCGGGTCACCACTGAACCCAACCGCATTCATGTGTGTGCGTGCGCGCGCGCGAGCGTTTGTGTGGCGCGTGTGTGTGCGCGCGCACGCGGATGTGTGGCGGGGGCGGGCTCTGCGCCCGGGGGCAGGGCTCCGCACTGAGAGTGGCAGCGGGACTTACCAAGCGGCTAGGGGCAGGGCGCCGCAGTGCTGTAGTAGTCAACAGCCGACTCGGACTGCTTACAAGCGGTGGGTACCGGAGCAGGCGAAGACCCTGGCGCTGCCTGACCCCAGCCTGGCCGCCCGAGCTCCGCGGCGCCCCCTCGGGCTGCCAGCCCCTCACAAGAGCGCTGCGCGGGCGGGAAGACGCCCAGACGCCGGCTTCGGTCCCTTGTGTCTCGGTTCCTCTTTCGTCCCAAGTAAGGGAATAAGCCCCGAGGAAAGAGCGCTTCGGGGTACCGCACAACCAAGTGTTGCCGGGTAAGAGGTAAGGCAGTGGTCTGCGCGGCAGAGGGGTGCTCGGGCTCCTGGGCGCGGGCTGCAGCAACTTGGAAAGGAGGGCAAAGTGGGAGCCAGTCCCATGGCCAGGGGAAGGAGCTGCAGCCGAAGCCACTGCGCCCACCCCGACGGTGCCACCTGCCCCAAATCCCCTTTAAGAGGAGATTCCCTGCTGGAACGATGAGGGCACCGGGAGCGGCACGGGCAGGCCACCGGCTCCCTTTTGGATTCGGAGGACCTTCCAAACCTCAAAGGTGTGCGGGCGGGAGGCGGCCTCGCTTCAGGCAGTTTGCACAAGCAAGTAGTCAGATTCCTCCCCTTCTACACTTACTTTGGCTCCTTGGTATCCAATTCGTGCTCCAGGTTGCACAGGGGCGGCAAGGAGCGGGGACACTTTGCCTAACCGCTGGGCGCCAAAGCCTCTGACGGTCCCGCAGGGTTCCGTACTTTGAGGCAGGCACTCGGCAAAGCTCCTGGGCTGGGAAGCTTAAAGGGCAGCTGAATAGAACACGACACCTTGACAAATATAAGCTAGGGAAGGGGTGGAGGGTCATGGAGAGAGTATCAAGCTGACCTGTTTAGTCTCTTCAGTCACAAGATGTGTATCTGTGTGCGTGTGCGTGAGGGCGCACATCTAGTATCACCTGTGGGGCTTTGGAAAACTCCACCAGTCCACCTCACCCTTCATATTCTGAGATTTTCTTCCTCTGGACGAGTGGACTAGAATTTGGGGAGGGGGCTGTGGAGTTCGAAAAGCCCTACAGGTGATTCTGATGCGCAACTCCCATCCCCGCCATCACTGCAGTGGAAAGCAGGAAACCCGAGCAAGGAGGCATCTTCCAGATGTGAGTGATCCAGCTCGGGAACTCAGAGTGGCGGGCAAGACCCCTCCCCCTCGAGGCAGGAGGGTCTGCGGCAGCGCGCGGTGTTTTGTGGCTGCGCCGCAGTGGCGCGCGGGAGAGCTGCGAACCCGCGGGCGCGCTCTCTGGCAGGCGCCGCGCCGTGTCTCCTCTGGCTCCATTAACATACGATGACCTCGCTGTTGGGATGAGGGCCTGGGAGGGCCATTTGTTACCCTTTCATTTCGTATACTTAGGGGAACGCACCTTGGGTCTGGAGGTGTGGAGTAGAGAGTCACTGTGGACGAGCGGGAGTCGCTGAGGAAGGGCAGAGGTCAGGACACAGAGCTGGGAGCTGCCCCTCGGGTTCCAGTGGGGAAAAGGACTTCGTTATTTCCGTGCCTGTAATTCTTTGTCTAAAATACAGCCCACAGAGACACTTGCTGCAGCACAAGGCACCCTCGTTTTCAATGAAGGACATTAGATCATAGGGGGAAAATGTCATCACTGTTTGGTCACACACACACACACACACACACACACACACACACACACACACACCTCCCTTTGCTCTTTAGGACCCTCTCATTCTAGGGATATGTCCTAAAGTGGAGAGTGACTTCGTCGTTTGTCGTTTTAAAGGGGGCTGTATTTGCCAGAAATCCTGTTCTGAATATAAATTATACTCATTAAATAAAGTAGCTGCAATTAAGTTAATTTCCTGTTGTTCCCCGTTTGTACCCGATCTGTCTTTTCTTTGCCAACCTCGCTTAATGTTTATATATAGTACTATAGGTGTTATTACAGGTATTTTCATGGGAGGGGTCTGGGGATAGGGAGTAAGTGAATGAGTCTTAACCCATCTTACAACTTTATGTCAGTGCTTGGTTCAGATCAACCAAGACATGGGGAGAAAGTGAACCTCAGAGCATCTTGGAATCTGGACTCTCATAGATACAAGTAACTACTAAGGACGTCTGTTCCAACTCTCCCCAACACTGCCTCAGAGCACTTTCACCAAGTGGCAGAGGATCCCGCCAGTCCTGTATTCCCAGAGGTCCGGGCTGTGCACATGTGCGGCTCTGCCAGGGGAAGAACACAAAAAGCAGCAGCGCTGCGCATTTTGGCTGATCTCTAGGGGAGGAGGCTGCCCCCAGCTCCTCCCCTGGAACAGAAGGGGAAAGAGAGAAGTACTATTTGGGGGGGCGGGGTGGTTTGTGTGTAATAAAACTCTTTTTAAAAATATCTTATTGTAATACATCATTATGATATAGTATTATAGTAATTCATGTTTAATGCAGAAAATTTGGGGAGTCAAAAAATATGCAAAGAATCAAAAAAAAAAAAAAACACCTGCAATCCAAATACCCAGATTCCAAACTGTTAATATATTGGCATATTTACTTTCCATCTATTTTTATGCCTTGAAATTCTATAATCCACAGATGGCCAATATTTATTGGGTGCTTAAAACATGTACTTTGCAGGGGTTAAGTATTTTATATTCACCATGTCATTTAATCCTCAGAAGTCCTTCTGAGGCAAGTATGTTTTATCAACACCACAGAGTTCAGGTGATTTGCACAAGTCACAAAGCTAGTTAAGTGGCAGAGCCAGGATTCAAACCCAGGCTGTCTGACTCCTGGGTGCTTGCTTAGCCTCTGTAGCTCTTGCTTCTCTGCTTTTTTTCTAATTAGTGTTATAGCAAAACTTCGTGAACATCATTTTCATGGCTGCATATTATTACAGTTAGTCGTTCGTTTCCTGTCTTTAGCAACTACAAATTACTCTGCACAACATCCCTGGGCAAAGTCTTTGCTGCATACATTACCAAATACTTCCTTTGGATAGATTCCCAGAAGTAGAATCACTGGGCCAAAGGGCATGGATGTTTTAAGGCTACTGATATATATGCAAGCTGCTTTTCAGAAGGGTGATACCAATTTACACTTCCACCCAGCAGTGGCAACACTGCCACAGTCAAAGCAGGTAACCTCCAGGAACCCACAAAGACCAGGGCTTCACACAACCAAGCCAGACCACATGAGCATCCCCTGGCCTCACGGGAGAAGGAATCACACACATCAGTCTGCTTTTTATATACAAGTATGATTGTGGAAACCATACAATATAAAACTGTACCTGTTTTTACATAAGCAGGTGTTAGTTGCAGAAGTCCCTGGCTAGACGTGACATATTAACTTTGTGGGGTTTTTTTAAGTGTATTGGGGTAACACTGATTAATACAATTATATAATTTTCAGGTGCACATTATAATTTGACATCTGTATATTCTATTGTGTGATTACCACCCAGAGTCCAGTTTCCTTCAGCTACCATATATTTGATCCCCTTTACCCACTTCACCTTCTCTCAACCCCCCTATATTTAACACCCTGTATCCCGTCTACCTCTTCCCTCCTCCCCGACCCCTTACCTTCTGGTAACCGCTAGTCCATTGTTCATGTCCCTGATTCTCTGTTTGTCCTATCTCTGTTTGTCCTAAAAGTATTTGTTGCTTTTAGATTTATATTCTACATATACATGATATCATGTGATTTTCACCTTTTTCTGTCTGGCTTATTTCATTTAGCATGATTATTTAGAGGTGCATCCAGGTTGTCACAAGTGGCAATATTTCATCTCTTCTTGTGGCTGAATAATTTTCCATTGCATAAATGTACTATAGCTTCTTTAGCCATCTATCATAGGACACTTCGGTTGCTTCCATGTCCTGGCCACTGTGAATAGTGCTGCTATGAACATCGATGTGCAAATAGTTTTTCAGATATAGGTTTTCAAGTCTTTGGGGTAAATACCCAGTAGAGGGAATGACAAGCATTTCTCTTTTGATATATCTTTATTCTGTTCAGACTAGTCAGTCTCAGAAATGTACCTGAAAAGTATCTAGAGCTGTGCTGTCTATTTCCACATGGAACTATTTCCATTTCATTTCACTCATTAAAACTAAGTAAAATTTAAAATTTATTCTTTAGTCATACTAGTCACATTTCTAGTCCTTAAATGCCACATGTGGCTTCTGGCCACCACATTGGAGAATACACATTTGGAACATTTCTATCATTGCAGAAAGTTCGACTGGACAGTGCTGGCTAAATTGTAAGCTTGATGCAGACGGGGGTGTTAATTTTCTTTTCCACTGTATCCTCTACAACCAGCACAATACCTAGCCAGCAGAGGAGGAGGGGGAGAAAGAAAGAGGGGGGATGCTGGTAGTAAATGTAGTAGTTACATTAGCTATACCATGTATTGGGTACCTCCTTGTGCCACACATTGTGCTATATTTTGTATTTGCATTGTCTCACTTAATAGTCACATCACTGAGAGCATGGTGTTAGTCCTATTTCATAAACCATGAAACTGAGTCTCAGAACGTTCAATTGATCACCAAGCTAGTAGGAGAGGCTGAGTTTACCTCAGGCTTTATGATTTCAAAGCCTTTTATCCTAGGCCTTTTCCTTTCCTACTTCAATAAATGTTGTATGTGGCAATGTAAATATGAATTGCCATCATCTTGGCTTCCCAGGAAGTCAAGAAAGGATATTTTGAAGGCTTCCCAAGGGAAAGAATTGGTATAATTTGCGAATGTTAATGGCATTTCAAGAGTATAAAAATTTGCTTAAAGTCTCAAGGGGGCTCATGCCTGGATGTGTGAGGTAGGGAGAAAGGAACCCACTTAGAGAGTGGCCTAACCAGAGAGCAAAAACCTAGAAGGCCAGCCAACCACTGCCATCTCTGCTTCTCCTCAGGGAGGCCTGTCATCAGCCCGAGAAAAATACTGACTTGGTCAGGATCTCACAACCAATTAATGGCGTAACCTGGCTCCCTACTCCCTGGCCAGTGCCCTTTCCATTGTATCTTGTCGGCCACTAGCTCCAGTGTCTTTATTATCATTATCACTCTCGCCCCAGTTTTCTCTAATTTATTCATTTTTAAGGAATAAAATATAGAATTTTAAGGGTGGCCTAATCAGCACCAAGAAGAGTGAGATTATCACTTCTTTTGTTCTACATTTCATATTTCTTTGAAACCCTGTAAGGTTGACAAAAATCTATTCCAGGATCCGCTGAGGTTAGAAGCAACTAAAATTCAAAAACAAAACAAAAAAACTCCCCAAAAGCCAGCTCTCTTTTAAACTTGCACTTGAACTGTATCACCTACCCATCCCACCTCCGTGCTTATATAGATGCTGCCTGGGAAAGGTTGACAAAAATCTATTCCAGGATCCGCTGAGGTTAGAAGCAACTAAAATTCAAAAACAAAACAAAAAAACTCCCCAAAAGCCAGCTCTCTTTTAAACTTGCACTTGAACTGTATCACCTACCCATCCCACCTCCGTGCTTATATAGATGCTGCCTGGGACCCAGATACAGAGCTCTTACGTTTATTCCTAAATTTATGATGTTTAATTCAGTTCATCTTGCCAGCTTGCCCAGATATTTCTGGCTTTGATTCTGTTATCCAATGTAGTTACTGTCCCTTTTGTCTGGCTTCCTCTTATCCTCAAATCTGATGAGCATGATAAAAATAGTGAACATTACAGGATTCTGAAGTATTCTATATGCTCCTGAAAGATAGACATTAATTCAATAACTAAAAGCACTCATTCAGAAAATTTATTCAACTTCTTGTACTATCATTCAACTCATAGCTTTTTACCTTTTATTAAGACCTTATCAAAGGTCTTAATAAAGCTCAGCTATTCTTTATCACTGATCTGCCTGATCTGCCTGACCAGTAACATTGTCAAATAAGTAATTTTGTTAGATTGGCATAAACTACTTTTATAACTTTAGTCCTAAAAGCTCATACCACATTTTATTCCAGAATGTTTTTCTGAGATTAACATTAACTCCTCAAGTTAAGAAATTTTTATAAGTAATTTTTCTCATTTTTAGAACTAGAGCTGTATTTGCCATAAAAGTGATGTTGGTAGTGGTAATGATGATGATGGTGACAATGGTGGTAATGATGGTGATGGTGATAGTAGTGGTGATGATGGTAATGGTGGTGATATGTGCTGGTAGTGATAATGGCAGTGATGATGGTGATGACAGTGTTGATGCTAGTGATGCTGGTGGTTATAGTTGGTGGTGATGGTGGTTGTGGTTGTGGTTGTGATGGTGGTGGTGGTTAGTGGTGATAGTGGTGGTGGTAGTAGTGATGGTGATGGGATAGTGGTAATGGTGGTAGTGGTAGTAGCAATAGTGGTGGTGGTGATAGTGGTGATGGTTATGGTAATGGTTGTGGTGATAGGGTGATGGTGATGGTAATGGTGGTGGTTGCAGTGGCTTTATTATTTACTCTATGATTGAACAGATTACGGAGAATGGTCTAGTGATCTCAGTTGCATGTCATCTTATCACCCTGGGATATTATTTAATTAGGCTGAAAGACATGTATTAATTTGAGGCAGATCTAAAAGTCTCTAGCATCATTAAAAATGAGACCAGGGAAAAAGCCGAGAAAGCATCTGGTCCCAGGCCTTCCTCTTCAAATTGAGGAATCCTCCTAAAGGAGAAGTGCCCTACCTGTGGTCACAAAGCCAGGACAGGAACCCAGTTCTCCCACTCTTACTCAGTGCTTTCCCTACGGCATAATTTCTTTTCATCTTTGTAAAGAAATGTAAGGCTTTTTTTCCTGCAAGTGTCCATTTTTTCTCTTGAAATTAACCTCTGAATTTATTGATGCCTCAGTAAAAATTAAGGATTCTTTACTGGTATCATTATCTCATCTCATCTCATCTCATCTCATCTCATCTCATCTTATCTTATCTTATCTTATATCTCATTTTGTTTTATTTATTCGTTTTTTTAAGTGAGGCAACCGTTTGTTGACCTCATAGATTGCAAGGACCTTGTCAGCTTATAATCCCTTATTGTTTATTTTTTATGCCTACAGCACTTGGTCTTCCTAGGTGGTCTGCCATCCAAGTACTAACCAGGCCCAACCCTGCTTAGCTTCTAAATTCAGATGGGATTGAGCTTGTTCAGGGTGGCATGGCCGGTATCATTATTCTAAAAAAGAAAAGAGAAAGCTTGTATTCCAAGTGGGAAATGAGCCAAAAAATCTCCATGGCAGTACAGGTGCTCAGAGAGAAATGATTCAAGTAAGAAAAGACTTTTCTGTTTTAATAGTTCAAGTCAAATAATAATAACCATCTTTTACACGTGTACCACACTTAGAAGATAATAACAGCAGTTTTTCAGAAAACTCATTCAACTTTTTGTATTATCATTCAACTTATATTTCTTTATTTGTTTTAAAAGATTATCAGAGGAATCTTATCAAAGGTCTTGATAAAGCTCAGATATTTTTTATCACTAGGTATATATTTATATTCATGATCTCTCCTAATTCTAATCATAGGTGTGAGGTAAGCAGCATAGATGTCACCAGCGTCATTTCACTAGTGTGATTTTACCAAAGTAAAGGCTATAATTTAGAAGAATCCACTATGGCAAGAAAAGGGATGAAAGATAAAACTCAGTGGCCACACAGCAGCTGACAAACCCCAGACCTTCCTGCCCAGCTACTCATTTGGGCCCATCACTCCTTTCTGTGTGGTCTGCATGGAGAGTTTTCTCCTTGCTTACTGCATAAACAGTGTCATCTGCCCAGAAACTAAGTCTTCGCTTTCTTAATAACAGATCTTGTGTGAAAGTTCCAAGTGACCAGAGGTCAGCAAAGCGAGTTTGACCCTTGAGTGCTAAAATGCTTGAATGTTTTGGCCCAAATTTTTTCATTCTTTGCTGCATTTCTCTGCTTCTCTGCTCTAGAACAGCATCCTACAGCACTTTACCAGCTGTTTCAGTGCCCCTGACTTGCATTTTTCTTTAAATGAAAGAGCTAGAGAAAGCTCTCTTGATATCCCAGAGGGCCAGAGTGTTCCTTCCAGAGTCTTTGAGAGCCACAAAAATGGATATTCTCATCCGGTCCCCCACGCTCTCCATCCCAGGGTTTCATCGACAAGGATGCCCATGATCCCCAGACCTGACCTCAGGACGCCAACTGGTGGAAGTTGGTTTCCTCCCTTTTCTCATGCCAGGATGTTCAGCAGGCTTTGACTGATAAACAAAGTCATCTTTTCCACAATTAGGAAACCAGAAGCCATATTTTTCCCATAGCTGAGGAAATTACCACTCTGCATGAAACTTCCTACTCTCCATAGTCCCGAAATCACACAAATTATGGTAAATGCACTCCTAAGGAGAGTTCCTCAAACATTTGACTGACATTAAATCATCAAAGGTGTATTGAGCACCCCATCTGTGCCAGGCATAGGCCTATTTTCTGGGGATAGGACGAACTGGGTTTCCAGAAGCTAGGTGGAACTGTGTGGAACAGTCAGAAACAGATACCATGTCGTGTTATCCTTAAATGAGAGCCAGAGAAGGGTCACCCACCCATCTACTTTCTGGAGTAGATGAGCTTCAGCTGAAATTTAGAAGAGGAATAGAAGTTAAGTGAAGAAGTGAGTGTGAGTAGAGAGAACATTGTAATCGAAGTCTCTGAGGCAGTGTTGCTGGAGCAAAAACTGTGAGTTGAGAAGTGATGAGAGATGAGTCTGGAAATGTGGGGAGGAGAGTCTTGTCTGTCAAGATAAAAAAATGTGGATCTTTTCTCATAGACAGTGGGGGGCACTGAAAAATTAAGTGGGTACTGACATTAGAGCAACCCCTCTAGCTGCAGTGTTGGGAGGGGAGAAGACAGGAAGCAGGAAGCCCATAGGAAGGCTCTTGTGGGAATTTAAATAATACGAGAGCTGAACTAGGTATTTCAGATGGAGGGGTGATAGAATCTGGAAAGACCTGGTGATTAGGTGGTTGTGAGGAGATTGAGGGTAACTCCAGATTTCTGCCTCGGGTTCCTGGGAGGATAGTGGTTCCACTGACCACAAGAACCAAGGAACAAGAGCAAGAGTGAAGTTAGATAATGATTCAGTTAAAGACATGTTACATTTGAGGTGTCAGCGAGAGATCCAGATAGAGGTTTAGTTGATAGATGAGCTATCTGGCTAGAGACCTAGATTAAGGAGTCATTAGTATAAGGGGTAGGTGAAACCACAGGAGCCGGAGAGATCATGGTAGAGTCAATTTTCATTTATCTGGATGTATGTACTGCCAGTATCTGAAAGATCCTTGTCAAAGAGATCCAGGTCTCTTTAATAAGGGGAAGAAACTTCTCACAATGTTGAGAATCCAGGCTTAGCAGGTGAGCTGTGCCAGTAGCCATTTGCTGAATCAGCTAGACCATCGTCGACTTCTGCCAGGTGAATGGTCAGGCATGGGGTTCAATATAGAAATGCTTGTATTTCTCTTCTACATTTTAGTTTCACAAATTTGTAAATATGGTCCTTTTCTCTAGAGCAGTTGTTCTCAACTCTCATTAAACACTAAAATTACCTGGGGAGCTTTGCAAAATAGCATTTGGGTATCTCACTTGGGAAGATCCTGACTTAATTGTTCTGGGCATGGGGCCTGAACCTGAGTAGTTTTTTTTAAAGGTGCTCAAGTGACATCCATGTTCAGCAGAGTTAAGAAACATTGCCAAATAAGAAGTGCTCTCAGTGATTCCTCAAATTACAGGGTTTTGAATTCCTTAGCTCCTTTGGTAGATCTCCTATAAGTGCATTACAATTTCTCTAAAAACCACTTTAAAGCATCAGAGCATACACTAGACAATGCAGTCCAGCCATGGTCTTGCTTGCACATT
Source organism: Macroglossus sobrinus (assembly GCA_004027375.1). Classification (NCBI taxonomy): domain Eukaryota; kingdom Metazoa; phylum Chordata; class Mammalia; order Chiroptera; family Pteropodidae; genus Macroglossus; species Macroglossus sobrinus. Next base: position 511,861 of record PVKZ01000400.1, read on the forward strand.
ATCTCTATCTTTGCATTGTACAGGTATTTCTTCCTCATGCCTTTAAGTATCATGGGAAACTTTGTCAAATATTCTATGATTACAACTACTATCTACTACATTTTGTCTGAGTTATATAGCTGGTATACCTGTCAAAAAGATGTAAGAATCACCTGTTATCACTTCTGAGTGAGCCTGGGTTATTTCCAAGGGATCATTGCTTTCTTTTCTAAGTGCTCACAAAGCAGCATTCAACCCAGTGGTTCTCAAATTTACATTTACATTAGAATTGCCTGGATATTCTCCCTCCGAGATTCTGATTCAGAGGTGTGGGGTAGGGACCCAGAATCAGTATTTTTAAATAGCACCCAGGGTGATTCTGGTGTAGGTATACCACTTAAGAAATATGGCCTTAGAATTGGAAATAAAAAATACACATTTAACTTAAACCCAATCCCCTAATTTTATTGAAATAACCAAATTGATATATATAATATTTTAGGATATTTATTATAGTACTGAAAAACAAAAAAGCATACCAACATAATCCACATGTCAGAAATTTTGACAACATTCTATGATAAAGAAGATGCACAGAGTGAATTGAGGGAAAGCCCACCCAACACACAAGTGGAAGGAAAAGTTGGCCTGAAGAGAAAAAGGAAGGGAATCCTAGAAGAATTTCACTAGCATTTCTAAGTTAAGGTGCCAGGAGCTACAAGGAATAGAAAAAAAATATTTGCATATCACATATCTGAAAGGCGATTAATATTCAGAATATATAGAGAACTCCTAAAACTCAACAACAACAATCTGATTCAAAGATGAGCAAAAATTTTGAAAGACATTTCTCCATAGAAGACATATAAATGGCAAATAATCACATGAAAGGATGCTCAACATCGTTAATTATTAGGAAAATGCAAATCAAAACCACAAAGATATACTACTTTAATCCGTTAAGATAGCTATTATAAAAAACTGTTGGTGAGGATGTGGAAAAATTGAAAGCCGTGTAGACTATTGGTGGGATTGTAAATGGTGCAACCACTATGAAAAACAGTACAGTGATACCTCAAAAAATTAAAAATAGAATTTACCATATAATCCAGCAATTTCATTTCTGGATCTATACCCCCAAAGAATTGAAAATAGGGACATGAAACATAGTTGCACACTCATGTATATAACAGGGTTAGTCACAATAGCCAAAAGGTGGAAGCAACCCAATGTCCATCAATGAATAAATGAGTAAACAAAATGTGGTATATGTACACAATGGAATATCATTTAGCCTTAAAAAGAAATGGCACATGCCACAACATGGATGAACCTTAAGGATGTTGTGCTAAGTGAAAGCCAGTCGTGAAAGGATAAATACCATATGATTCTACTCACATGAGGTATTTAAAATAGCTATGTTCATAGATACAGAAAGTAGAATGGTTGTTGCCAAGGGTTGTGGGGAGAGAATAATGGAGTGTTATCATTTAGTAGTACAGAGTATCAGTTTTGCAAGAAGAGAAATGTTCTGTGAATGGGTGGTGGTGATGGTGGTGGTTGAACAAAAATATGAATGTACTTAATGCCACTGAAATGTACACTTAAAAATGGTTAAAATGGTAAATTTTGTTATGCATATTTTACCACCGTTTAAAAAGTAAATACACAAACATGCATACATGTAGGTGATGGGAAACACATCTCAATCACATTAGTGCTTCCTCGGACATGCCTTGACCAGCATACACAGTGCTGGGCTATGGGACTCACTCTCAGTAAATATATATGTGGTAGAAGTTCATGAAAATAATATTTAGCAGTTCTAATGAAAGAGACATCTAAGAACATGAAAGTAACATCTTGCAATAAAATAGACACTAAAAAAAAGCAGAAAAAATTTTTTTTTAATCTTCAAGTCATATTTACAGAGATTTAAGAAGATATATGAAAAGATATTGCTTAGGGAGCAATCTGAGATTAGAAAACTTTGCCTCCTTTAAAATGAAAAATATTGTGCAGAATTAAAATCATGTAATGGAAGCATGAACATTAGAACAATGCAGAAAACTAAAGATAAGTATAAATTCTCATAGTACTGATAGAATACACATAAGGAAATGAAATAATGAGTGAAAAAATGGAAGTTACAATTCAATACATTAAATACAAAAAAAAAACTCCAGAATTTTTCAGAAGAGGAAATGGAATATGAGTTATAATAAAAATATAGAAAAATACTTTCCTGATTTCAGTTCAGAATAATCTATTATGTATCAAGGAAAATTAAAGATATATTCTGTTGAAAGTTATTAATTTATAGTAATAAAAATCTTTTGGTATAAAATAGAAAAAACAATATTTTACTTAAGAAGAAAAGCATGTATCAGACTCTCTGTAATGCTTACTGTTAGAAGAAAGTTGATCTATGGTGCTAGAATTTTGAGATAATAAGATTGTGACCTAGAATTCTGTATTCAGTAATATGTGATGGGGGAAAAAAACAAAGGAAAGATATTCTCAGACAAGAAAAGTACCCAGAAAGTAGACCAATGAAATCCTTTACTGAAAAAAAGTATTTACTCAATATATTCTGATCAAAAGGAATGAACATTATTAACAAACATTAAAATTGGAGAATGGAGAAGATGTATTATAAAAGATACGAGGTGAACAATAAAACCAAACATAGACTTTAAGCTTAAAAGTTATTAATATGGTTGCAAAACAATACAACTGTCAAAAATCATTTTTAATAAAAAAAGATATGAAAAAAATTTAATAAAAACAATCTTGGTCTAAAAACTCAGATTATTCTGGAAAAAAATAATTCTTTTCTTCAAAACATTATTTATTTACTTACTTATTTCCTTATTTATTTATTTTAATTAAATTTATTGAGGTGACATTGGTTAATTATATATATATATATATATATATATGTTTCAAGTGTACAATTTAATAAATGTCATATGTATATCGCATTGTATGTTCACCACCCAAAGTCAACTTTTCTTCTGTCTTGAAGTGCTAAATTTCTCATCTTGTACTGTGGAAGACATTGGATATTGTTTCATTGTTGACATAGATAGAGAAATATAAGTTTAAATACATTTTTAAATGAGAAATTGTTTAACTTCAAAATTAGGAGAAGATTGGAATGTGATAGCCAAGATTAAAAACTAATAAAGAAAATAGCAGAGAACATAAAAAGGAAGTATAAAATAATGTGATAGAAAGTGAGCTCAAGCATATTAGCACATTAAGTGTGAATGATTTGTTGCTATTAAAAGGCAAAGAAACATGGATTGGGCAAAAACTAATTCTAAATATATTCTGTTTTAAACAAAATGGGACAGAAAGAAACAAAATATGGGGAAAGGAAGGAGTATAGCTATATCAGGAAAACACAAACCAAAGAAAGAAGAGAGAACAGTATTAATATTAGACAAAGTAGAATTGAATGCAGGAAACCTTAAATGATGTGACTAAAGATATATTCCATGAGAAGACATAATATCTATGAATATTTTTATTCTGAATAAGAAATATCAAAATAAATAAAATTGTCAAAACACAATCACAGAGGAAAAGAATATATTTCTATCAATCTTCAACATGAAAGTGACAAAAACAAATGAGTGTATAAAGAATTTTAAGGATATAAGGAACTTGATGTAATAAACATATACCTGACTTTACATTCAAGCATGAAAGAATATATATCTCTTAAAATGCTTATGAAATATTGAGAAATTCTGATCACATTTAAAGAAGATTGTGGTACATTCCAAAAAGTAGAAATTGTCCTTCAGTAAGAGCAAAGTAAAACTGAAGTAGTTACTCTAGGATAATTTTTTCTAGAAACTTGGTGTAACCTGGGACTAGTGTACATCTACCTGTCACTATTAATTCAGCATTTATGGAGAACAAGGTGCAAGACTTGTTATTTGACAAGCATCATGTCTCTAAAGTACTGCCTGAAAAATGAGTAAAGAGTAAAACAGGAGCTAAAGAAAATGCTAGACAAGGGAGTAAAAAATAGAATGCAGAATGTGAGCTCCTCCAGCTGGACCTAAAAGAACATTTTAGGAGATGGAATCCTCTTCAAAGGGCAAAAAGTTATGGTGTCTACAAATCAGAAGAGAACCAGAATAGGCTGAGATGAAAATGAAATATGGTATGCAAAGACATGGAGGGATTGCAAGGAAACTAAAATCTATTAGATGGCACTAATGAGCAAAGTTTATTCTATAGAAAATCAAATTGTGTGTGGAGGAATAAGGGTAGGTAATTAGTACCAAAGCCAAATAAAAAAGATGTCTAGATAATTATTGTAAATCATTTCAAAACAGTATGTAAAAGTAACATTCAAAGAGAAGATATGCATTGTTACAAAAAATTTCTCTAACAACAAGCCTGAATTTGAAACCCCAGGTTACATTTTTAAAAGCCTAAAAAGATTGTCATTTGTCTGGAGTCTATAGAACAGAATGGGACAGTGAAAATAAAATGTTCGGAATTCCTTTCCTCAACCATGAGAGTCATTTCTTGACATTTAAATTTAGAAAATAATAGTTATAGAATTACTTTTTCCACTAATTTATCTTCTAAACCAAGGGGTTTAAGAAAATATACTCCAGATGGCAAAAGACAGAAAATAAAGACGATTGTAAAGACGATTAAAAGGAGCATGAAAATGACAAGATCAAATATCTAAGTTATAATAATTAACACAAATGAACTAAATAACCCATTTTTAATAAAAGTCTTCATATTGGGTCCAAAACTACAATTCAGCCATATGTTGTTTACCAAAGTCATTTCTAAAACAAAATGATGTGCAAAGATTAAAAGAAAAAGCTGAGAAAAGATATAGCAGGCAGAGGCAACAAATGCTAAAGCAAAAATCATGATATTGATAGAAGATAAAATGCAATTCGAGACAAATATTAAATAAGACAATGTGGGTTGATTTATATAAATGACAAATCCAATTCACAGTAAAGATATACTGTCATCATGGAAATATATGCATCAATAAATGCTGATAAATAAAAAAGTCATGTTGCATACAAAACACAATAGTGGGGAAAGATTTCAAAATGCCACTCTTGGGCTTTCATGTGTCAAGTAAACAAACAAGATATAATCTAAATACAGAAACTGTATAACATAATGAATGCAATAAAAAAAGTATGTTGCATAATAACTAAAACAGAGAATGAAATTTCTTTTCCGCGTTATGGAACATTTATAGAAATTAATTCTGTATTTAGGTTTACAAATAAAACCTCATTAAGTTCCTCAAAGCAGAATTAGTAAAGATCATAGTCTTAACCATTAGAAATGAATTATAAAAAATAAACAATAACATTGGGGACAAGTAATTATGGTCTATTTATACAATAGAATACTATATAGCCATGGTATGGTTATAACTGGTATTGAGATTACATGATTTTTATTTTTAAAACATTTAAAAATATGATTTGGATTCTTGGCTAAGATTAGTATCATGCTCGCGCAGTTTATACTTTATAGATTCTTTAGTCTTTTACTTTTTTGATCATGAAAATAAGATTAGAATTGCGTGTTTCTGGCCCTTTGGCTTCTTGTTGCTGCTGTTGTTGTCCAAAATTCTTCAAAGATCAATGAAAGTGTTCAATAACCACTAGAAGTTCTCCTGGTAATCCTTGTTCCCAAGCAGTAGACCAAGATGTTCTTTGCGTTTCTTGCTCTAAAATTAACCAATCCACTTCCCAGACTTCTCCACCCAAACCCTTTTTTTTCTGGCCAATAGTTAATTCTCTTGTGTATATATTTTAAGATCATTTTGAGCTATTTTTTTTCATGGTGTTAATTCATATAATTTTGTGCCATCTTCCTATATATATTTCTTGAGAGTGTGCCTTTCTTCTCTTCTTTATTTCTAAATGTCCTTTTCAGTTATGAACACATGGGTTAGTCCTGCCAGCACTTTTTTTTTTTTTTCCAAAAGGACCATCCCTTTTTCCTCTTGCCTTAGCCTTCATCTAGAGTTTCTGACTGTTTATTATAGCCAGGTTTCTCCTTCTTGACAATCATGACCTCTGGCTCGGAGTGGCTTCTTTCTCCTAAGGTGCCTCTTTGCCTGCTTTGCCAAGCAAGATCTTTCTGTTGGTCAGAATGAGGTCCAGAGGAGTCATCTGGTTGCACTTCTTTTCCATGTCAGCCAGGGAAATAAAAACACTTACCTGATGCTCTACTTTTAATCAAATGAGGCTTTCTGTAAACATCTATCCAGGACAAGTTCCTTTTCACTGTTTCAACTTTCCTTGTGCCAGAATAGTATGGCTAGGAATGCACCCTGCATCTCCTCTTTGTGGCCAAGTGGCCTGTAGAAAATGCTCACGATGACATCACACATGTTCCTCACCCTTTTCCACTCACTCATGAGATTTTCTAGGTGCTCTATCTGCAGGGTCCTGAATTCCCATCATTAACCAACTTTGGGTTCAAAGCCATATTGCCATGTAGATGTGTCAGCCCATAAATATAGTTTCTAGTATTGCGTATACATGTGTGTGTATTTGTATATGTCACCAGGTGCTTCCTCTCTCATGTTTGTCTTTGTTTTATCAGAATTTCCACACGTTGGATAGATTCATGGTATTATTTCAGCTCTTTAATCCTCTTCCCCATCAGCCTCTAGGCAAATACTTGCCCCCATGCTCATGAGATTTAGACCTAGACATGAATTTCCCCTTTCAGCATATGGTAAATCATGACCCAGAAAGCTACATCCAGTACTGACAATGTTTGCTTCTTTTTTATCCCAGAATCCCAACTGTCAGCAGAAAGAAAGAATGACACCTATCATCTCTAGTCCCAAATTTGTCACTGTCTTGCCCAAAACTAGTGGGAAATCAAGTCAGACTAGATGATAAAAATTCTTGAATGCCTGGAAAAGAAATTGGAGTCAAAATGATAGTCAATAAGAAGTAATTGTTGGTTCTCGATAAAGAAAATAATTAAACTAGTGGCTTATGTAAAATGCTCTTATGCAGAGTAGATTGAAACGAAGTGAGGCAATTATGAAGACTAGAGGCAGATGCTGGGGCCATTTAGGAGGCTGTTACCCAGGAATTGCGGGTGCCATCACAAGGAATGAAATGAAGAGAATGGGACAGAGCTGAGAGATAATATAAAATATAGCTTGACTTGGTATCTTTGTTTCTGACTTGGTATTGAAATTTTGGAGGAAAAAGGAAGTCTAAAGTAAATAATACCAATAATCAAGCCCGCCAAATGTGGAGAATGATATTTCCATTAAAAAAGTGAGGAAAATCTATGTTACTTTGTTTTGGAAGTGGATGGAGGTAGGAATAAGATATGTTTGAGAGTAGATCTATTTACATTTTTAAAAGTTACAGCTGGTGAATGATTGGAGAACTGTGTAAATGCATGTGATTCCATCAACAACAGGATGTCTTTCTGACCAAACTATGTATAGGAGCTGGTTTCTGTTGACTATTTTTGTCTAATTCAAAGTGATTTACTCAGGGAGGCCATTCTCTCCAATTGGATTATTAATTTATTAAACACATTCAGCCACATAACTAACTCTAGTTATCTCCCCAACCCTCCAGTGTCCTAATCTAGCTCATGCCTCCAGCCACTCCTAACCCCTGCAAGCAGAAGTTGCCACGAAGTTCCCATGTCATATGTTTCTGCTTTATTCATTAATTGCTTCTTACGGGTGAAGGTGAAAATTTGTACCACTTCATCTTTTATAACTGGTTCTGAAGAGAATCATCTTTCCCTTCCTTCTTCTTCCTTAAACTGAGGTCTAAGATTTCTCATCCCCAAATCCATACCTTCTCTCATCATAAACCCCTTTCTCCATTTTACTAGGCACTTAAGGTATCAGGGAATCTTGGCACATTTACTTGCATTTAACAGAAAAGAAAGGAAGAAAATTAACATCTGTTGAGCCCTATGTGCCAAGCACCATGCTTGGAAATCTGTATTCATTATGTCTAATTCTACTCTAGTAGGTGATACCTCTATTTCATTTTCCAACTGAGAAAGCTTGGGCTCATATAGATTAAGTTGTTGTTGTTGTTGTTGTTGTTGTTGTTTAGCAAATTAAAATTTATTATCAATTTGTTAGTTTGTAAAATATCAACTTATACACACCACAGTACATTATAAAGTAACAGTTTAACTCTTCTGCCAGTTATTCTATCTCTGTAAGAATAAGTAATGTGCTTAAGACCACAAATCTAGAGAATGTAATGGATGAGATGCAGACCCAGGTATGTTGGACTCCATGGTTACCTTCTTTTCTGATTTCTGACATCTAGATCTCCAGGTGAAAGATATTGTTGGCACATGTTCTCCACATCAGAAAATACAAGAAATAATCTCATGGCATGAAGAAACTCCTTTAAATTAAACCCAGTTTAGGAATCTTGAAATTTTGATTTCTGCAGTTCCTCCAATGCAAGTGTCAGTCACACTTCATAAACAAGAGTGTTTTTTCTCCTCTGCCCTTTCCTCTCAATCAACTGTATGAGCATTGTTGCACACTGAGCTCTCCTGTCTCTGAGCTCCACAGGCCTCAGCCCACACAGCCTAATACTACAGTTTTGATGGAAGCTCTGTGGTATCCCCAGTGAACTGTCTGTCCACTGAGGGCTGAGATCAGTTGTAGTTCATCCCTGCATCCCCCTATCTCCTACTAACAGAGTATTTACACACACTAAGAGGTGAGTAAATACACAAGAATAATTAATTGCCTTTCTAACATTATTATTTTAACTAACCTTTAAAGAAAAAGATAGGATAAATAGAAGCTAGAAAAAGTTTGCTATGATATACAAAATAACAGTTCTGTTGTGGAAGAACTTCAGGCATGGTAGTTCCTTTATTTATCCATGGTATATACATTTATGTGTGGTTCCAAATGCCGAAATTCACATATATACATGTGATCCTCATAAAGTACAAAAAGACACACAATGCACATTGTTCATACTATAAGCCCACACAATACACATGTTCATATGTAGGACACATACATTTATGTTTCATATAATAGCTGCTTGGAGACTTACCTTCAAGTCAATGTACTACAAGTCTTGGTCTCTAACCAATGTAGGTAAATGTCAAGATGGTTGATTTGGATTGTGCCAGAAAAAAAATTGAAAGAAGCAGACTATGATGGTGATAATAAGGAATTTCTTAAATTTTTAAAAAGTTATAAGAAAAATACATTACCTTTTAAAAAATAATTAAAACATTACAGGTAATGGAATCTTAATTTCTAATTTCTGTGTGTTCCTTAGAGGTAACTATTAAGATATGTTGTGTGCATCATTTCATATCTCTCCTTTTTGCAGTTACATAATATATTTACATCATTAAAATATTAAGTATAATATTAAAATATTGTATATAATTTAAAGTTTTTTGAAAATACCATTTTCTTCTACTAATTCTAATAATCACAATAGCTGCGTAAGAGAGATTCCATTGTTCTCATTTTACAAATGAGGACACTGAGGCTCAGCTAAATTAAGGTTTTTAAATTTTTTGAGGCCACAGAGCCAGTAAGTACCAGAACTAAACTAAGCCTTCCTTTTCATAAATAAGATATTTATCTATTTATTCAGGTTTTCCATTATGTTCTTCAGTAAATTTTTATAAATTTCTCCATAGAGGTGTCTTATACATTCTTCTTAGATTTATTCCAAGGTACATTCTATTTTTCATTAAGATTTTGAAGAGATCTTTTTTCTATTACGCTGTATTTTCTTTCTGACTATTGCTTGCATAAAGTAAAACAACTCATTTTTAATATTGATTTTATATACAGTCACTTTGCTAAATTCTATAATAGTTTGTTATTTTATTCTCTTGGTTTTTCTAGGTATACTATCATATCATTTAAAAATTGTGACAGTTTCATCTTTTCTATTCTAATATATACACCTCTTATTTCTTCTCACTTAAATGCATTGTCTAGGACTATTAGTAGATTGTTGAATAAGAGAGGTCTTCACGCTTATCCTTATCTTGTTCTTGATTTTAATGGTAATGTTTCTGATATTTCACCATTTCTTGTCCTTCATTGTTCTTCATTATTCTTAGTTTTATTTTTTTCCAGTTTTATTGAGCTATAACAACATTGTATAAGTTTAAAGTATACAGTATAATGCTACTGTGATTTTTGTATATTGTGAAATGAATACCATAATAATAAGTTTAGTTAGCATTTATCATCTCATATAGATAAACAAAAGAAAAGGAAAAAAGGTTCTTGAGAACTCCCAGGATCTACTTTCTTGACAACTTTCAAATATATCATACAGCAGTGTTAACAAGTCATACCACTGTACATTACATTTCTAATAATATTTTGCTATTTGAGTATGAAGTTTGCTGCAAGGTTTTTGTAGATAGCTATTATGAAGAAAAGTTGTTCCTTTTACCTTCTAATGTGTTCAGAGGTGTACTTGCTTTTTCACCACATTTTGGTGTTAAATTTCATAGAATTTTTTCTGAATATATTGAGATGGTCATATAAATTTCCCTTTTATCCCATTAATAGGAAATTGTATTGATAGGTTTTGTAATTTTGATCCATTCTTGCTTTCCTGGAATAAACTCTATGTACTGTTCTTTTAATACTATACTGGATTTTGCTATTTTATAGGTGTTTTGCTTAACTTACTAAGAAGACTGGTCTATAATTTGTTTTTATTTGTATTCTCCTTATTCAGTTTTTGTAACCAGGATACTGGCCTCATAAAATAAATTGTAACTTATCATCTTTTTCTGTGCTCAGGAAGAACTTATGTAAGAGGGGATTTATCTGTTCCTTGATAATTCTTAGAACTTGCTCATAATACTCTCTGGACCAGGAAGGTGGGGCGAATAGACTTTTGAATACTGATTCAATTTCTTCTACTATTATTGGACTAGTCAGGCTTTTCTGCTTCTCGAATCACTTTTTTTAATTAAAATATAGTTGACATAAAATATTATATTAGTTTCAGTATAAAACATAATGATTCAACATTTATATACCTTACGATGTGATCACAATAAACTAGTAACCATTGTATCACCATACAAAGTTATTACAATATTATTGACTAAATTCCTTGTGCTGTACATTACATCCCTATGACTTATTTATTTTATTACTGGAAGTTTGTATCTCTTATTCCTCTTAACTTTTTTCACCCATCTCTACCTCCCTCCCCTCTGGCAACCATCAGTTTGTTCTTTGTATCTATATATCTGTTTTTGTTTTGTTTTGTCTGTTCATTTGTTTTGTTTTGTTTAGATTCCACATATAAGTGAAATCATATAATATTTGTCTTTGTCTGATTTCTATCCATGCGTTGCAAAGATAAGATTTCATTCTTTTTTTATTGCTGAGTAATATTCCATCATATATATGTACCACCTCTTTATCCATGTATCTATTGATGGACACCTAGGTTGCTTCCATATCTTGGCTAATGTAAATAATGCTGCAGTGAACATAAGAGTGCATATATCTTTCCAAATTAGTGTTTTTATTTTCTTAGAATAAATACCCAAAAGTGGAATTACTACTAGGTTGTTGAATCACTTTTGATCACTTATATTTTCTCAAATTTTTTTCATTTTATCTAGGCTTTCAAATGTAGTGCTCCAAAGTAAAATATCTTATTCTTTTATAATCTAATAAAATCTCTTGCATTTATATTTATGCTGACTTTTTCATTTCTAATATATCTGGTTCTTCTTTTTTCCCTTCATTGTTTCTCTCCCCTTCTCTCTCCCCTTCTTTCTTTCTTTTCTTTCTTTCTTTCTTCCTTTCTTTCTTTCTTTCTTTCTTTCTTTCTTTCTTTCTTTCTTTCTTTCTGTCTGTCTGTCTGTCTTTCTTTCTTTCTTTCTTTCTTTCTTTCTTTCTTTCTTTCTTTCTTTCTTTCTTTCTCTCTCTCTCTCTCTCTCTCTCTCTCTCTCTCTCTCTCTCTCTCTCTCTCTCTCTCTTTTCCCTCCTCCCCCTCACCTCAAAGAATCATATATTTTACTGTTTTTCTTCAACAAAACTCTTGGTTTTGTTTACTAACTGTTCAATTGTTTTGTTTTGGGTGCTAGCTCATTAGCTCATTACTTTCTGCTTTTGTCTTTGTACTGCCCTCCTCAGCTTAGATTTCTTCCTTTTCTAGCTTCTTGAGTTAGAGGCTTGGTTCTTCTCTTTTTATTTTTCTTCATTTTCCTTGTTGTCTAAGAAATTCATTTAAGGCCAAAAGTGTCTTTTAAGCATTGCTGTAACCAAATTGCACATTTACTAGATTGATATGTAATGCTTTTGTATGTTCATTTAAAAAAAAAAAAACAAGAAGTTACTTAGAAATATGGTTTTGTTTTGTTTTTTTAATTTTATGTTGTTGCAGATCAGATTTCCTGGGAAGCAGGTTCTGAGATGGCGACTGCAGTGAAGGACTGTTGTTAGTTTTAAAGGAAGTGTTCTGGGGATCACTGCTTGTGGAAGGGAAGAGAAAGAACAGGGTTTGGCAAGGGGAGAGGGTGGACTCTGATGGCCCTGCTAAGTCATTCCCTTTTGGGGTGAGGGGACCAGGCCTTTATATTCCTCCTTTTCTTATCATTCAGTAATTTGTTGTGGGTTGCCCAGGAAAGGGACACAGCATTGTGCAAACCAGCTCTTTCCAGCTAAGGCCATTCCTGACAAAGGTTGACAGCAGACAGCTTTCTGCCAGCAGCATTCCAAAGCAGCTGCAGAGATAAATCCTTCTTTCCAGAAGGATCTAATTGGCACAATTCAACAACTACTACAAATTCTTATAGTTTAGTATTTAACTAACTTTTGGTGGTTGATGTTTAATCTGTGGAATACATTTATCCATGGATTCAAATAAATTTTTAAGGAGTTTCATTGACTTCAGAGTATTTAATTAGATGCACATACAAAAATATATTTAACAATACATCCTATATTGTGAAGCATTTAAATTGTTTGGAATTTTTTTACTATAATAAACAATGCTGCCACAAATATCCTTGGGGTTGAAATCTTGTAGAGGTAGTAACAGTAGTTGCAGAGTGCTATTATTGTCCATAGCTACTTTCTTAAGATAAACTTATAGAAGTAAAATTATGCAGAAATGTGCATTTTGAGGCTATTGATATATAGTGCTATTTTGGCCAATTTACTTCCACACCACAGCGTTAGAGAGTTCTGTTTTCTTGCTTTTTTACCAAAAAAAGATAATACCTATTTTAAAATTGTTAACAGTTTGATAAGATGGCAATAATATCTTGCCATTGTTTCTATCTACTGTATCATCATTGATGTATCAACTAAATGAGTATAAAATGATATTTCCCAGCCTAAAATGATGGCACTAGATTCTATATGGCAAAAACAAAGAGTCAATGTCTAATATTTCTGGAAGGAAAATAGAGTTACTGTGAGAAGGAACTTTAAATATTACTTACTCCACTCTCTGCAATTATCAGACGAGAACTTGAGGGCTAGAGAGTGAGAATGACTTCCTCAAAGTCACACAATATCAGAACCAGGATTAGTCCCACGAGCTCCAGACCACACCACTCCACCTTCTCCGATTTGCACAAGAAATGAATGTATCTTTCTTACCAGTTTCCCAAAACACATCAAGCTGTGGTGCTTCTGAAACAGTAATTGATAATCCCCTTATGAAATGTTATAGATTTTATATGTTATTCATATCAGAAATTTTAAAATTATTATAAATACATTTATTATAGATTTTATATGTTATTCATATCAGAATATTTTAAAATTATTATAAATACATTTATATTGTTCTCATGACTGTTTTATGCCAAGCACTGCCATGTGATTTCAGTGTCCCTACTATCTTTGTGTTACATGGCATAATGATGAAGAACACCTCCAGAGTCAAATGATCTGGATTTGAATCCTGAAACCATCAGTTACTATCTACATAAGTTCAATTCACTCATCTTTAAAATGGGCATAATATTTATGAGTGGTTATGAACAGGTAACCAGATAATTCATGTAAATTGCTTAAAATGGTCTGGCATGTTGTGCAGGTTAGCTATTATTAATGGGGTGTTTTTCAAAGGGGGCAGGGGGCCCAAGACCTCCAGGGGACCATCCAGGGAGGCATTACCTGGGGTCAGAATGAGGTGTAAGTGCTCCTGGGTGCTGTTGTCCACAATGCTGAATTATTCTTGCATGATTGCCCATTAGACAATTGTTGGTTTTAAAGAACTGATGGAGGAAGAGGCTCATGACTGCTCAGGGCCTTCTGCAGATTAAATCCTGGGCTCCTAGCTCCTAGAATGAGCCAGAAAAGCAGTTCTCAGTCAGTTCACAATCCTTCATAGATTTGAAAACCAGCACAGACGCTGGACAGGGTATGGGTTTTGCATTCAGGCAGACATGGGCTTGAATGATGGTTCAACTGCTTGGAAAGAATCTGATCCTAGCTATGTTGGCATAATAGTACCTACCTTGAAAGATTATATTGAAGATTGAATTAATTAAGGACAGGTAGTAGACCCTCAATAAATGGTAGCAATTGTTTACATTGTTATGGTAAGCAGAAAGTGGAAGAAGGAAAAAGGAGAGGAGAACTAGAGAATGGGAGATCAGAGGGTGTCAGAAGAGGGAAGGGGCAGAGAATGAAATGGAGAATGCCTGCGAGCCAGCTCACCACAAATTCCTCCTGGTACACAAGAACTTACCAACTTTAACGTGGTTTCACACACTATTCCAAACTTGAATGTTGTCTCTTTGATGTGGTTTTGTCGTGGTTGTTGTTAAAATACACACATCCATCCCCCACCACACCCCGCTCCACACGTACACACCACACCACTGCTACCACATTATTTGGCACATTTACAGTGCTGTTTTCTTCAAGACCTGCCTGAGCTCCATACCATGCCTTGCAGTGTCTCTTCCCTGACACTTCTGTTTCTGACATAGCGATGAGTTGCTGCATGAATAGAGCTGTCATTTTCTCACCCTCTCATATTTTTCTGTTTGTTTGTTTTTGTCCTTTCACTCTATGATAGGAAACTCCTATTATTTGTTCTCTGCCCTCTCAAGATTATTTATTTGGCACAAAATCTCATAGGAAGTGTATGGAACATAGATCCAGATTGTGAAGAAAGAAAAATTCTGCAGGGAATATAAATCACAACATAAGGATTTTTAGGAGCTAGGCAGGATGGCAGGCAATCCTGGGCCCCTGGCTTCCCCATAATGTGTTCTTGCCTCAGGAGAGTGGAGCTGATGTGAGATCCAGGATCTGTCTGCCTTAGGGCTCCCTTAAAGAGAAGGAATATCCCCAAGCATTCCAAGCTTCTCCTCTTAGCCCTGTCCCTTACATTAATGCAAAACCGTGATTACAAAATGCTGACATGCATCAGAATCTCCAGGCCCCTTAAAACAGATTGCTGAGTCACCCTGAATTTCTGTAAGTTTGGGGTGGGTTCTAAAATTTTGCTTTTCTTACATGTTCCCAGGTGATGCCAGTGCTTCTGGTATGAGGATCACACTTTGAGAACCACTGATAGGATTTTACTTATTACGACTCTCATAAAACATTCTACAAATAATTCTCATAACAGCCCTGTGAAACATGTATTTATTATTATTATTATTATTATTATTATTATTATTATTCCCATTTAGAGATGAAGAACAACTTGTTTAATGCCTCATAATTATAAGTGGTAGAACCAAAATTTGAATTCTGGTCTCTCTAATTCCAACACCAGACTTGTGCTTGATGCTTTGGGTAGAAGGCGCCCTGACACTGGAGATGAGTCATTTTCCCCAAGTAAGTACTTTCATGAAGGAGGCCTTCTCTCACAGTCCTTTCCCGGCATCAGCACCTCAGCTCCGGAGCCCAGAATCAGAGACCTTGGTGTTTCCATTTACAACCTCACTTCTTTAGCATCTCTGCTGTAGCTCCCCTAAAGGCAAAGGCCAAGTGAACATTCACCCATGTTTAAGAACAGTGAGAGCTGGCTCCAGGGGAAGAGCAAATTTTTTTTGAAGTCTCATGTTTCACCTCTCACTTCCTGAATATTTTGCATTCCATTCTATTCTGTGTTTATGTTTAATATAATATAGATTACTTTCCTTGAATAATCTTGTCTGTCAAGCAGCATGCCATGGTTTTCCCTCTGGTCTCCAATTTACCTTCTAGTTTGTGGATGAGGGTTTAGGCTCTCCATAGTTGGCTTATTAGTGGTACCAGCACCTAGCACAGGGCCTGGCATTAACATACTCAGTATTTATTCATCCAGAGATGTGATGGTGAAAGAAAAACAGTGGGCTTTGGAACTCAACAGATTCGGGTTCAAATACCAGTTCCGTCTCTTACTAGTAAGTGAACCTGGGGCTGTTTTTATAGCTGTAAAATGGGCATATAAATGCCTTTCTCACAGAGTTTGGTGACTATTACAGATGAAGAGAGCAGAGTGCCAGGTTTGTTGTAGTCTATATGGAGGTGACTGCTATGACTTGTTATAATTTGTTGAACGGGTGAATAAATAAATGCAGAATGACCCATACTCAAGCTGTGATGCCCCTGAGCTGTAAACACTTTCCAGTCTGACACTGCCTGCCTGTGCCAAAGACAGCCCCCTCAGGCAGCAGATCTCAGCTTCTCCCAGAAGCCTACACACCTCTCTTGGGTACCAGTATCCCATTGCCCCACTCTCCACACACACCTGGGAGCTCTGTTCAGCCTGACATTTCCACAACTCTCATAGAAAGGATTTTCTATTCACTCTGAGGCCCCTAATGGAATGCAAAGTCCTCCAATCAGGTCTTCTCTGAATTTCTATGGATAGCATGCAATTCCAAGATATATTTTTATATTTGTATAAGGACTATATGCTGGTAATTTACTAAATGTGTTACTAGGGATTAGTCATATTTGCCAATCATAAACTCAAATTAGCTCTTTACTAAGTTCCCCAGGGGCTCTAATTCTGTTATCTGTGAAGTCAAGCTGCCTCTAAATACCCACCATCTACTGCCTCCTCGTTCAGCCAGATGGTTAGAATCTTGTGACCTGGGGGAAAGTCACATTATTGTCATTGCAAAGTCAGACTTGTTTTGAGTTGGTAGCAGTGTTCCACTAACACTCTTCTTGCTTTTTAATTATAAATTATGGTTCATTTAGCTTCATCATTATCATGTTAGTTTGTGGAGGATGTTCGGTTAACCCAATAGCATGCAGTGATACATATTTGTATCAAAGGTCTCTAATTTTTCAATCACTAGATTTTAAGACATGAACAAGTTGCAGTTAAAACATGAATCATGCATATCCTCTCGCTAAACAGATACATATGTAATCTGCCCCCAAAAGTGCATATGTGGTTGTTTTGGTTATTTATAATTGTATAAGTAACTACCTCAAAACTTAGTGGCTCAACATTTTATTATTCTACATGATTCTGTGCATCAAGAATTCAGGCATGGCTCATCAGGGACAGCTCATCTCTGCTTCTCCATGTCTCCTAAGGCTGTAAAATTTAAAAGGGCTTCATGTCTTCCATGTCCAGCATCGCAGCTATGATGGCTTAGATGATTGAGTGCTGGCTTGAATGACTTGACCGGAATCTTACACTGGGGGCTTCAGTTCTTACCATCAGCTGCATTGCTCTGTTCTCTTCCATGTGATGTTAAGCCTCCCTCTGTCTATGTGGTCTCTCTATAATCTCTCTAAGGTGACTGAACTTCTGCATGACAGTTCAGTGCTTCCAAGAACACAAAAATGGAAGCTGCTAGTCCTTCTTAAGGCTCAGGTCTGACACTGGCACAATATCACTTCTGTATTCTTTTGGTTAAAGCATGTCAGACTCAAGGGGAAGGGACTAAAAAGGGCATGCATTTCAGGAGGCATGGTTTCTGGGGGACCACCAGTTTAACAGACAGATCATTAATGAATTCAAGAAACTTGAATAACTCCCAACATAATATCAGGTTAAGCATACTAAGTGACTATTATGTTTATAGGTAATTATCTTAATAATAAAATGTGTGCACCAATTTATGTTTTTTATTATAAAATAAGTGACCCATTTATATTATCAACAATTTTATGCCAAATTGTGTCTTTTGTTCTTCTCCAATTCCTTGTTATCACCTATTTCTTTTTCTATTGGGACATGCAAATGTGTGATAGGATCTTCTGCTCCACACAAATGGTCTCAATCAGAAAATGTGGAGAACCACCTTTCTAATAGTCAAGAAGTGAACTCTTAGAAATCTTGTAGCAGCTAGAGCTACAAAGCAGGCAGGACACTGTTTTCATCCTGAAGGAGCTCAGAGTCTCACAAGGAAGAGATGGCAAGTACACTGCCAGTGGTCAGTGCCATCATGGAGAAAAGCCCAAGGAGCTAGTTGGTGGAGAGCAGAGAAGATATACTCTGTCCAGTCTGGTAATCAAAAAGAACTTCTTAGAATAGGTGTTGCTTAAACTGAACTCCAAAGGCTGCATAGGAGTGACAGTTAAAGGAGTATCAATGGGAACCAAAGCCCAGAGATGGAGCAGTTATCTAGATTTGACTCCTCACGAGTATGGGAAGAGGGTTTTTATCTATCTAGCTTTTAGTCATTCTTCTCTTATAAAAATATACTTATTATGAGTTTGTTATAAATCATCAGATGCATACAAATAAGCTCCCCCAATCTTATGCCGTATTCATGAATTAATGTTTTTTTGAGAGCAAAGAGGAGTTGAAGAGGTGTTTGTTCCTGGATAATTGGCTATGGTTGATTCATTCAAATGAATAGAGACCTGGGGTGCATTTCAATACCCATTGAATTTGCCGTCTTCATTCTGACTTGAGATTTCCATGCTGACATCTGTTCAGAACAAATAGAGTTTGATCCAGTATATGAAATTACAGAGCAAGAGAATAAGTTAGAAACTATTATTCCCACCCCCTCATTTTATGGGCAAGGAAACTGAGGCCCGGGTGCTGAAACTATTACTGAAAGTGGAATAGCTGAGGGACATAAAATGCTCATCTCCCTTCCAAGCCTGACAATATCCAATCTGCATGTTATTTAGAAAACCCTATTGCGTTTTTTTTTTCCGCCAGGAAAGATGTTTGGGGTGGTAATAAGAAGATCGTTCATACTGTAAAGAGCCTCCAAGACAGGGCAAGCCGCTGAAAGGGAAGTGCTGGCTGATGGCAGGAACAAGCCCTTTTGTATGGTAGCTGTATCTCTATCAAGGGCAGAAAAACAGAGGGGGCCGTCATGTGGGAGCATGGTCAGCAGTTACCGTCTGGAGAGTCAGGCAGCATTTTAAGCCCCTAACTTTTCCTGATGGAAATAAAGAATGGTTTAGCTCCATCTGCAAGAAAGCCAAACACTGAACTATAACGGAACAAATTACCACAAATAACATGAATCTTTGTTGAGTTATTGCGACATATACCTCTTTAACTTGTTACTCCTCTTCAGCTCCTTAAGGAATTTTTTTCCACTCCCCTGTGCCTGCTCCAGACACATTAGATGACCCCAAACTTCCCTGTACATATCTGTACTACTACTCTTTCCAGCTTGTGTGTTAATTATCTTTTCAGGTGTCTGTTTCCAACACGAGGCTATCAGTTACCACAATAGAGAAATATGCAGGATCTAGGGGTTCTATGGGAACACAGCTGGGAGAATAGCTTAGTTTGCTCAAAGAGTTTTTAAAAGCTACAGAAAAGAAGTGGAACCAGACATATGAGTAGTGGTTTGTTACAGGAAGGCAAGAATGAAGGGCATTCCAAGTAGATTAAAGGCATGGTGTTTGTCAGTCCATTAACTGATGTTTATGAGATCCTACCATGTGCCAGGCATGTTGCCAAGTGCTAAGAGTAGACAGTAGGTTGATTTGGCTGGAATGTGGAGCATTTGGTGCAGGAGGATGTGATGCAGGAGGATGGGGAGATGAGTTATACCATGGGTAAAGAATCTTCTGGAACTCGCTGAAGAGCCTACTTTTTATCCTGGAAGCCAAGAGAGGCCTCTGAAGGGTTTAAGCAGGTAAGTGTTAGAGTCATATTTGGTTTTAAATGAGGAAGATCTCTATGGATAAATATGGAATGATTCATAGGATACGTTGTTAAGTTAAAAAGGTGTGTGCTACCTTTTGTATAAAAAGACAGGGACATAAGAAAATATCCATGTTTCTGTTCACTGGCGCAAAAATAAACACAGAAACTGTAAAGAATGAGTAGGAACAAGATGGAGAGGAGGAGGATGGGAACAGAGTAAATGGAATGGGGGAAAGATATGCTCCTCTGAGTATTCCTTTTTATAAAGTTCTAACTTTTGGAACCATACTGAAAAAGAATCAATGAGAATGAAGAAAACACCCTAAAGTGAAATGCAAACAGAAACGAATAGGAGTGGGAAAGAACTAAGCTAAGTAACTTTTGAAAATAGTATTTTGAGGATATGCTGTTGGCTGAAGATAAAAGAATTATAAACAAATATTCAACTCTATTTTGGTTATCATAGGGATGTGGCTAGTAGTTCTGAAACAACTTTCTGTGTATTTTAGGATTGAGTAAATAAATATATTGTAGATCATGGAAACAAAGTTTTTTAGAGAAGGGAGCTTAAAAATATGGAACAAAAGGAAGGCTATAATTGATGCAGTAGTGTTAGAATGTATTTGGAGGTATGAGTACAAACCTAGGGTTTTTAACACAGAGAGGTAGATGATAGATAGATAGATAGATAGATAGATAGATAGATAGATAGATAGATAGCCAGCCAGAGATGAGATGTGTGTGTACATGCATATGTATCCCAGTTCTCTGTCCCTGTTAGAGGTAGAAGCAATGACACCCAAGTATCAATGAGCACAACTAATGCCCAAACCCTGGTTTCAATTACTATTTTCCACTCCAGGAGAGAAGGAATCGGGGTTTTAGGGAAATAAATAACTGATTCAAGACTAGGACTGAAACAATTTGTTGTACCAGAAAATAAAGATATGCCCAAACAATAATGGGGCTATGTTTAAAGAACAAGGAGCCACTTTGAATGAGCTTTCACTGACCAAATTTGGAACAATTTGAGAATCAAAACAAATAATGATAGTAATAGATTATAATGCATTGAATAAAATAAGGCTACATTAATATAAATAAATATATATTATATCTAAATACAATATACATTTATACTTATATAAAATTGTTTATATTTATATATTTACTTATGCTATATGTAGTGTAGCATATAGTACATATATACATAGTACATGTATATATACTATAACATGTAAAGGATGTAATATATAAAGAACTAAAGAAACAAAGGAAATATAAAGAAATAAAGGAAAAAAGAAGGCTTTTTCTTACAGTAGAATCCCAGCTAATAAATATGGAATGAATGATAGAATTAAAAATTCACCATCATAATAATAATTAATGCTGAAAAGAATCATCAGTGGATGCTAAAACTAGTAGATGACAATTTGATGAATAATTACAAAATTACAACAACCTGGGTCAGGATAAGATCAAGTTCAGAAATCTAGGGCACAACACAAAGACTGTACCCAGTTGCTATCAGGTAGATGTTCAAATCACATTGCTATGTTGTATTTGCAATAGGATGATAATAATTATTTACTGAGTGCCTACCGTGTGGTAGGCATTGTACTGGGTAGGGTGGGATAGGCTCTTTTGTATATATTAATTAACTTAGTCCTAACACTAACTCAATGAAATTTTTATCAGCATTCCCATTTTTAAGGTGAAAAACCAAGGTTCAAATGAAAACTTTGTGTAAAGTCAAACAGCTAATAAGAGGCAGAGCCAGGATTCAGATCTCCTGCTTTCTGATTTTGAGTTCCGTGGTGTTCTGTCATTCAGTGTCTCTCTGGATCCCCTTCTACCCAAAAGCATTGAGAAGTCCTTCTTTCTCCTCACCGTATCCACTGAACACCTTGCCTTATTTTTCTCATCTAAAAATAGGGAAGACAATGCTTACTTTACATGGTTGTCATGAGGACTAAACTAGATAATATATGTAAAGCACATGGCACAGTGTAAAGTAAGTGTCCAGAAGCAGTGGTGATACCAGTTGTAATGTCAACTTCTCTGGTATTATGGAAAATTGTTTTTCAAGTTCACCCTCTCGCTTTCTGACTGAATTAACAATCAGAGGCCAGATCATAAAGAGCTTTGTGTATTGTGAAAAGAAGATTCTATCTTATCCTATAGGCATAATAAACCATTGAAGAATTTTATTACCAAGAGAGATACAATATTATTGGCAATTTAGAGTGGACCAAGGGGAGGGGAGCAAAACCCCAGGCAGGGAGATCAGCAGAAAGCTGTTGTCAGAGACCAGGCCAGAGAAGATGAGGGTCTGAGTTAATGAACCAGCTGGTGTGATGGCCAGGAGAGAACACACAGCGAACAGTCACCCTCTGGGACTGGTGCCTGGGTTGGCAGGAGAGCAAGGGGGAAGTGCTCAAGATGAGCCTCAGGCCTCTGGTCTGAACACTGACTCCTCTCAGAGGACACCCAGAATGCAGAGGAGAGACTGGTTGGGGGCATGTGAAGGTGCTGATTTGAAGTGCTTTGGGACATACATGGGAGTCACAGGGACAGTGGGATATTCAGGTCTGGATTGAAGCAAGAGCTCAGGGCTGGAGCAGCATGCCTGGGAATTAGGGAAGCTACGGATGTTAGAGATGACAAAAGAAGAGGTGGAAGGAGACTGAGGAGGAACACTAAGAAAGATAAAAGAATCCCAGGGGCGTTGTTTTCTGCTATGGCAAAGGCTTCAGAGATAGCCAATAAAATAAGGAAGGCCAGCAAGGTGTCTTTTGGGTTTGACAACTAGGTCATTGGGAACCTCGGCAAGAGCATGTGCTGAGGGGCAGAATTCAGCTGGCCAGTAGATTCAGAAGAGAATTGTACTTTTAAAGGAGAGAAACTAGAACTTGGATGCTCCCAGGGATGCAGGCATCTCACTCCCTTGCCATGCATTGCCACTTACTGTTGGAGAGCTCTGCTTGGTAAAGGTCTTTCTTACAGAGCCCAAATCTCCCTGCAGCATCTTCCACAGCTCTAGTTCAGCCTTCCAGATCCACTCCAACAAAGTCTATACACTCCTCCAAGGAACTGTCCAAATCTACCTCCTCACTGGATCATCTCATCCAGCCCCTCCACCATTTCTCATATGCTCCAGGCTCCCAGACTTGCCCTTAAGTCTGACTCTCCACCATGAATCCTGTTTTATTGAAACATTGGTATTTATTTCTCCTCCCACTAAGCTGATTGCTTTCCTTCGCTTCTTTAACCTCAATCCAGAATAAGAAATACATTTTGCATTATGATCAAAACACATGTGTATATATAACTGACAGAGGATACACTCTTATTTTCAACCCCACTTCATTCTATTTCATCGTATACTATTCTATTTCATGTTTTTTAAGTGCTGGCTTTGGTCCACCACATTAATTTTACAACTCACTAAAATGATTTAATGACTTACAGTATGAATGATGGAGCCACAGTGGTAGGGGCTCAAAGGAAAAGATGCTAAGCGTTTGTCTGAATCTATCTCTCTTTTCTCCCTCAGGATCCTCCACACTGGGCCCACAAGTCTGCCCTCTAATTGCTTTTTTATGATTCTGAGAGGAAAGAGAACTACTTTGGTCCTAGGATGCTAGCCAGCTTGAGCGGGTGAGGTTATTTGAATTTTCAGAGTGACTCCAGAGGAAGGTCAGCAGCTCTAATGGAGGAATTTACAAACCAGTAGAGGAGATAATGGCTCATCTTTCAAATCACCCCAGTAGGCTACGGTCCCTGTATTTACCAAGGCATCCAATAACCCGAGGCATTTTCATGCCTTGAGGATGCCCTTGGGCGGTCCTATTTACTGAGGCATCCAATAGCCTGAGGCATTTTCATGCCTTGAGGATGCCCTTGGGCAGTCCTATTACCACCTCTCATGGAAGACATTTAAAATTTCCCAGAGTTTAGAAGTATGGCCACCTAGTCATACAGGTCACCCATCCCCACCAATCAACACCTGTCTGGAATTGTGCTTGTCTGGTCTCTATGTCTCCTTCAGACTTCCCCGAGGAAATATCCCTCCCTTGAGAGCCATTGCCTCCTATAAATCTTTCACCAAAGAAAATTTGAGGATTTTTTTTTTTAATAAGAAGAGATGACTTATATGTTCTAACGCTCTCATTCGCAATATCTTTTCTTCTCAGGAAGAGCGAGGATTTCTGAATTTACCTTAACTACACATAGAATGACGTTGCCTGAGGAAGAGCAGAGATCTTCTCTGATCTGCTGAAAGGTTCCTGCTTCTGCCATAGACTCCTGGGTCCTCGAGAAGTCTCCTAAAAGACTTGTCCATCGCATACCTGCAATGAGCCAGACCCTATTCTTGGCCACACCTTCACCCTGGTGAACAAACCTCCTCCCCTGGCCTCAAGCTCACATACCCAGCTTAAAGATGAGTGGAGAACGCTGGGTCTCCCTCACTCCAGAAGAATTTGACCAACTCCAGAAATTATCAGAGTGTGAGTAAATGGACTGACCCACTTGGGATGGGCTTTCCTTTTGGTCGGGGAAAGCATTTGTGGAGAGCAAAGCAGTATAATCACTGCAAAGCCCCAGAGAATGAGGTCGGGCATAACAAGCTTGTATTTCTTCATAAACACAGAATTAGCTTATTAAACATAAAAACACAAATATCTTTATACTTTATAAATGATATATGCTCAGCATTGAAATTTAGAATATACAGGAGAAAAAAAATAAAGATTAGGATAAAAATCACAGCTAAACTCTATGAATATTTTAGAAACTTTCCTCGTGTGCATATTGCTTTACATGGCTGAGTTCTGAATATACCTTTTTTTTTTAAGCCTGCATTTCTCACCTAACATAGTAACATACGTATTTTCTCAGGTCATTAAAACCTCTTTATAGCATAATTTTTGAAGGGCTGCAGGCCACATGATTACGTTACTCAGTCATTTGCTCTAATATATTCTTGTGTTTGGACCACATGCCTTTTTTCAGTAGGATTCTGATGCTTGTCTGTTTCTTGACTTTGTTCTGGAAATGCCTGAGCTTTCAAGCAGGGCTCTTGGTTTCATTAGTTGCACTCAGGAACAATTTCAGATCATCAAGACATAGTGGTGGCAACACCCACATTTAATGTGAGCACACAGCTGTTCCCCACAGGCCACTTCTAATATCAACTGGTGACAGAAATTTCCCTGAGCTGTGGTAGAACTGACTGCTACACTGTGCACAACATAGTGACTGGCATGATTATGCAGTGGCACTGACTTTTTAAAGAGCCCTTTGTTTTACAGTGCTCTCACCTGCACTGCTGGTCCTGCCCCATTATTCTAAAGGCCTCTCCCTTCACATTAACTGTACTGATGTTTTTGTAAGTCACTAGTCCTGCAGCATGTTGACCTGCCCTACAAAGCTTGTGCAGGTCGTCCTACAAATGCCCTGTGGGCAGCCTTCCCACCTCCCAGAAGGCAGGCAGCCTGTATCCACAGCACTGGTCTGGGAGACAAGAGATCAGATTCAGTGCCAGCTCTGGCTCTTGTTGTCTGTGATTTGGCAGATTTTAACCCCCAGGAGTCTCAGCATCTTCTTCTGCAAAATGAGAGGGTTAGACTAGATGATCTTTCACTGTGGTTCTCAGGCCCAGACCTAATACCCCATGACATTGTGTGCTCCCCAAGGTCAACAGGAGCCTTTGAAGGCTATTGTTCAGTCTCTGTCCTCAGAACCTGGATCTGATGGCCTCTTGTCTGACCTTAGTGGGTTTAGAGAAACTCTATAATGTACGGAGAAGGAGCAAGAAATTGCCCTCCAGGGTAAATTCCATTTAATTCAACCTGCTCTGTAGGTCAGCAAAGTACCAGGCCCTGTCAGAAATTAAAAAAAAAAAAAACCCTGCAAAGAAAAGGCTTACCCTTGACAAACCAGAATCGTATTAGGGAGTCAGAAACGTGCTTGTGAGACCAGCAGAGAATGGTTTAAGGCAGCAGGCAAAACTGAGCTGGCTAAACTGAGTGCATAAAGGAGAAAGTAATTTAAAGCTGGAGGAAACTGATATGAGAAGGTGTATTAGTTTGCTAGGCTTCTGTGACAGGGTGACTTAGAACAACAGAAAGTGTTTCAGAGTTCTGGAAGCTAGGAGCCCAAAATCAAGGTGACAACAAGGTTAGTTCCTTCTGAGTCTTATGAGAGAGGGTCTTCTCTAGGTCTGTCCCCTTGGCTGTCTCTTCACATGGCGTTTTCCCTTTGTATGTGTCTCAGTGTCCAAATTTCTCTTTTTATATGGACACAGTCAAATGGGATTGGAAGCCACCCTACACCAGCATGACCTCATCTGAACTAATTACATCTGCAACAACACTTGTTTCCAAATAAGGTCACATTCTGAGGTGCTGGGGGTTAGGACTCGAACTTGTAAATTTGTGGGAGATGTGGGATGCAACTTAACCCTTAACTGAGGATTAAGCTAAGTGAACTCTATGAAGAAGTCTTAAATGTGACTAGTAGATGTAGGGGGAGGGATAAAAATGATGGAAGCAAAGGTAGAGGAGCACAGAGGGAGGGAGTATGTGTGGGGTAGTAAGGAGAACTTTGGGGCTAGATGGAGAGGAGCAAGAGCATGAAGAGGAGGACAGGAGGGATGGTGATAGAAAGAGGTCTGGGGCCCTGCATTACAAGGTGGGGCCTTTGGACCGAGGTGGCAAATTTTAGAGCCACGAATCCAGTGCCTATGTGCAGGGTGGCCTGGATGGGGTATCTGCCAGGTTAGGAAGATCAGGCAGAATTTTTTGGATGAAATCTAGTCTGAACTGAGGAACAGAGCTCAGATGGTGAATGTGATGATAAACAAATGCTAATTTGTGGGAGATTGCAGTAGAAGTATCATCAAAACTTATAGAACAAAAGAAAGCCAGCAAAGATTTCTCAGAGCCTGGGAACCTATAGAAAATGGCAACATTAGGATGCAGGACTGAGAAGGACAGTTTGGGAATGTTGATTTTGAGATAGTGATGACACATCCATTTATGCATTCATATGTGCCAGGCTCCAAGGAATCATCAATGAATGAGAGACACAGCTCAGTGGGGAAAGACAGACAAGACTCAACATTATTCAGTATGACAGGTGCTAAGGAGTGGGGAGCATGGAGGAGGAGACCTAGCCTAGGTGCAGGAAGAAGCTTCCTCATGCAGGTGCTATTTCCAGACTACAGAAACACTGTAGGAGGGAAGAGCAGGGAACATGGCTTGGGCAAGACAGGGTGGAGAGAAAGTCATCAAGGTAGCTTCCAAGAACTGCAAATATTTCCCAGACTGGGAGCTTAGAGCTCAAGTGGTGGGTGGCGTGGGGGGAGTCAAGGCAAGAAGAGGAAAAGTAGTAGGACACCATTCTAGAGGGTGCTGCTTTCTGAGTGAGATATCCTATGGGCTCCAGGAGGGTTGGTAATGGGGTGTGGATGGGAATGAGTGGTTAGGCTACAGTTTGATTTGGGAATCCTCTGTGGAGACAGTAGGAAAGGAAAAAAATGGGAATGAAGGCACTTCTGAGAGCGCGAATGTGAAGAGAGAAGTGATAGGATGGAGAACGAGACTTAGTCCATGCCTACAATTGGGGGTCATAAATGGAAAAGGAGTCAACTAGGAAACAAAAAGTACTGGGTCAAGGTAGCTAAGAGATTGAGGGGTCCAAAATTGGCAAAGCCGTCCAAAGGGCAAGGGATGAAAAGAAACCAGAGTATGTGGTAGGAAGTGGCCTCCTTTGTGGTTTGGGTCTTTATTTCAACCATCAGCTTTGTCTTCTGACCCTTCCTCATTTTTGTTCATGTCCTAGAAATAGATGAGGTGTTCTGGCATCATTGTTCTAACAGGACAGGGAGAAAAAGATACGGTTCTTGGAAAATGATTAATCCTCAGAAGAAACCCTGAAAAAGGCACTTGTACCAATTTTAGACACATTCTGGTATTCATTCAGATTGCATTGCCATAGCAACAGCTCTTCCATAACCACATATATAGGAGCTTTCCAGTAGCAAAATAACTGAAGTGTACAGCCTGAGAATTGATAACTTTCCCCAGAGGGGGGTTACCTGATAGGAAAGGCCAAGAATTTCAAGACAAGGTCCTCTAGGTGTGTTCTGTTTCTATAGCATAAGCTCTGCACCTTCTCTGGTGGCCTTCTGTTGTGGGAGAAGCTGTGTTAAAAGTGCCCTTAGAGACATATATATTTATTTTATATGTATACATACATACATATACACATATCTGTGTATAATATATTGACAGTAAGTTTTATGTGAATTAGTAGTGTAAAATACTTCTCAGAGAAGATATGATATTAAGAAATTTTTGTTACAAAATAACAAGTATACAATTTTTGAAAAAATAAAGATGAAATTTAAAGCTACCTAATATGGGCAGGGTACAGTAGGTATGAACAGTCCCTGATTTACAATGTTTGGGGTTTCGAGTGGAGCACCTCACATAATCCAGCATGATTTATTCGCTCACATGCTGGTGCATCAGTGGTCCTCCATGGGGCCTCTTTCTGCGAGTATTTCTCATCTCCCAGGACCTTTCCACATTGGCCTCTTTTTCCAGCAGAGTAGCCTGGACTTCTTACGTGTGGCTTGGGTCTCCAAGAGCATAAAAGTAGCAGCTGCCAGGCCTTTTTAACACCTGGGCTCAGAGGTTAGAGAACAGAACTTTCTCCACATTCCATTGGCCAAAGCGGTCACAGGTCTGGCCCAGATTCAGTGGGGTGGAGAAATGAACTCTTTGTCTCAAGGGGGAGTGACTCACACAGGAAGGGCAGATTGATGACAGCCATCTTTGGAGACTAAGCTATCACATTGTATGTCATGTGTTCTGTTTCATTCACTACTTTTCAGAAGCATGGTTTTTAGTGGTTGCAGAGATTTCATTTGAATACATTATTTTATTTAACAAAACCACTAATTGTGATCTTAGGATGTGTTAACAGACACAGTGTCTAGTAAGGCAAACTGATATACACATTCTGTCCTACCCTGATGAGACCTTTGTAGAAAACTGAATTTATTTCTGGGCACCACCGTTTGCAATGGATATGGATAAACCGGAACTTGTTTGAGAAGTGCCACCAGCATGGTAAGAGGCCTCACAGCCTGAAATGCTTAAAATACTATGCATATTTACTGGAAAAAGGAAGACTCAGGGAAAGGTGAGGGAAAACTAGTTGTATTAAGATAGCTACAACACTATTGTGGGGAAGAGGTGTTAAGCTAATTTTAAATGTCTTCAAGAAGTAGCCCTAAGCCTAATGAGTGGAAATCAATGGAAGAAAGACTTTAGTTTAAAATAAGAAACACACTGATTCTTAATAGTGAAATCTGCCCAAGAAAAAACAGAATTGACTTAAAAGCAACTGAATTTACTTTCCCTAGAACTAACTGCCTAGGCAGATTGGGCTGAGACACTGTAGGGGAGATTAGAGCATCAGATATCCAGTTGATTAAATGACCTTCATTAAGCCTTCCAGTACTTAGTTTCCATTTTCAAACAAGTTTCTTTTTAACCTCTAGGGGTGTGAGCATGTAGGATTCCTCCTGTTGACCCTCTCCCTAACGGTGTCAGAGACATAATTGGCTATTGTCCTTCTAATCCTGATATTAAGGAGAGGAGATTTTTTCTAATTTGTTTCCATGATTTCTCAAGAACAGAAACTATTACCTTATTCAGAAAAGGATGATAAAACATCAGTTTGACTTTTAATTATTTAAGAAATTAAACCAAGCATTTCCTATGTCAGCTAGTGCTTGATTGATTTTTCAGGTTCTTAAAGCTAGGAGAGATCTTAGCTATCACCAAATCCAACTCCTGTTCATTTTACAAATGAGAACATTGAATCCAGAAGAGCTCAGTGACTTTTACCAAAGAAGGTCAGTGACAGAATAAGAATTAGAACCAAAGTTCTCAATTCCAGGTCAGATTCAATTTGCTTCAATTCAGTTCCAATACATTAAACTAAAAGTACCCATTGGAGCTCAACCCTTAACCATATATTGGTTAAAATATATATTTTTATATTTTTAAATATATATATATCAATTAAATCATAATAAATAACAATCTTAAATACATTTAAAGAGAATGAATCAGTAAATTGTGCTATTTAGAAATATATTTCATTAGAATTACATCAAGGCAAACTTTCTGTCTTTAAGATGTATGTAATCTACAGCTCACAATTCAAACCTGCCAGTGTTAATATGGGTGTCAGAGGAAATGTTTAGGGCTGATTTATAGAACAATGTAAGGCTCTAAGCAAGCTTTTTTGAAATCTTGCTATTTATATTGGCCAGTAGAGTGAAAATTAAGTGAATGTTCATTGAGTCCTGGGCCCATAAATGGTCATGTCCACTTGCTGCCATCTTGCAAGGGATAACCACTGCTATTTCTCACCCATATCTCTTTCAGCACAAGTTGTCTCCTTTTCATTAGTGATGACTGGGACTCTGCCCACAAGCAGTCACAGAATCTGTGGATAGGGAGAGACTTCTGGGGAGCAATGGGTCTCAAATTTGAATGTGCACATGAATTTCCTGGATATTTTGTTTAAATGAATATTCTGAATTAGTAAGTAGGTTTGAGATAGTTCTGAGATTTTGAATTTCTAACGAGCTACCAGATGATGCTGATGCTGCTGGTCCAGGGATCACACTTTTAGTTGCAAGAAGGTACAGGTTGTCAGATCCATTCCTCCACTTTCACTTGGAAAATGACTGATGAAGCCAATATTTGGAGAAAAAGTGGGAAATTTTGCTATCAATACAAATTTTACTTACACAAATAAGCCATACTGGTCATTCAGGTCATTTATGATGAATCAGACAATCTGTTTTCTCTGATTCTTATATCAGTCAAAAAATCCTTCTGCTTCAATGTAAAGTCTGTTTTCTCCTATTCTGTGTGTAATATTGTGGCAGAGCTACAATATTACAACTTGGTGGGCTTCAGTGGTCCTCAGCCTTGCCTACATGTTGGAAGTACCTGGGAGGCTTTGAAGGCTTTTGATGCCCTGCCCACATAACACACACCTCACCCTTGGACCATATAATCATAATATATGGGCATCAGACCCAGGTGACAGTACTGTTTGAAGTGCCCAAGGTGATTCCAACATACAGCCAAGATTGACAACCTTAATCTACCTTTTCTCCCTATGCCCCTAGGAATATAAGACAAGCAAGACAAGCCCAAACCCGTTTTTAGCCTTCATTTATTCCATAAATTTTTATTGAACATTGACTTTATGCCAGACTTTGGGCTACATGCTAGTAATAAATGGTGAACAGGAAAGGAAGTGTAACTGGGGGAATGTGTCAATGCTTATGAAATTGGAACTTCCTACACATGCTCCCCACATTCCGCTCTGGGGTCTGATTTCTCCTCACTGAAAAGATGGGCTTTTGATGCAGTGCTCTTGGTCCTGGCACCTCTGTTCTGACATTATCCTCCATATTTCCAAGACTCTTTGAAAACCCCATTCTTGCTTTTGTGCATCTCACTGTGTTCTTTACTCTCTGGAGTACTTAGAAAACTTATACAGCCCAGGTTTCATCGAAAAAAGGAAAATTCTAGATTTGAGGATTTTTTTCCTCATGTACCAACTTTCCTTCCCCCTATCTCTGTGTCTTTTCTTCCATGGGTTGAGTCATTTATGGTCTTCTCAATCTATGTAATATGTTCCTCTTCCTTCACCATCATGTTTGTTTGCTTATTTGTTTATTTGTTTGTCTGTTTTTTCTGTGTTGTGACAGACAAGCCTTACTAGTCAGCCACAGATACACAGGAATGTTGCTTAGGGTTGGGGTCAAAAGTGGGGTCCATGGGCCTACATAATTGATGTCACCTGGGATTTTATTTAAAATACAGAATCTCAGGCCCTGACACAGGCCTTTTGAATCAGAATCTGCATTCAAACCTGATACCCAGGGGATTCATAAGCATGTTACAGTATGAGATGCTCTTAGGGAACTTTGAGGAATGGAGAGTTTTTATGCACCTTAGAATTTCACTCTCATCTATGGGTTTTCAGATTCACTTTTGAAAATGTTGATTTATAGTCATGTCAAAGTCTAATGGTCTGACTAGGGCTCAAATACTCAGTGTTCTTAACTAGAAGATGGTCCATAGTTTCGGGTTCTAGTTTAGGCAGTACAGCTGACGTTCTGCGGTAAACACAGAGGCTCCTGATTTGTCTGCTTGTTCAGATGGAGGGAATCCCTGTCATACACAAATATTGCAGCAAAGGTGCCTGTGAGTCGGACCAAATTTTCTCCTTATAAGGGCTTTGAATTTGCTCAAACGCTAGGGACAAGTACTTTGTTAAGGTCTCAGAATTCACAGCACATAAAGCACAAAGAGATAATTTTGGATTGAAACTTCCTTGGGTAGTTGTTATCACTATTGACCTTGATCATAGTTTTACCCCTGATTTGGGGTGAAATTGGATGCTTATGATCCTGCCAGTGTGGGCTAATGTAAAACATATCTCTACCTTGCCAAGCAACTGAATAATTTGACCTGTTGGGTGAAATTCTTTAGTGCTGTCCACATCCACATAAACAACAAGGAATGTCTGCCAAGCATGGTGATTTTAGATTTAGAAGGTTTATAAACTTTTTTTCTTCTGCATTAATTACCCAATATGTTCAGCAGCTTTAGACAGTCTTCATGTCTAACAGTAAAATCCCATCATAGAACATCAGTTCTCAACCTTGACTGTACATTTGAATCCCCAAGATGCTTTAAATATACCAATTCTTGGGTTTCCCAAGAGAGCTGACTTAATTGGTCTGCGTAAGGCTTGGTTTCAGTGTGTTATAGGGCTCCTCAGGTGATTCTAACGTGCAGCCAGGTTTGAGAACCACTGTCATAGAGGAAGGCCCTTGTCTTCTGATTTACTAGTGTTCATGTATCCAATGAATCTAACTGCTGTGTCACATTATTAGATATGGTAAAAATCAGTCACCCACTCACTAGCTGTGTGCCCTTGAGTCATTTAAATTCCATAAACCTCAGTTTTCTCTAAAATAGGAAAGACTATTACAATAGAAGGTAGTTGTGGAGATTTAAATAAAATATATAAGGTGGCTAAGACAGTTCCTCGCATATAGTAAGCACTCAACAAAATAGGGGTTGTTGCAAAGAATGGTAGATGTGGCCTTACTTTGTACATTTAGAAATGGAGTTCAGTCTCTTCTGTGTCTGATGGTGGTGTTACAGTACAGGCCTTGACAGGGAGTTCTCTCTACTGAACTTGTGCTATTAGGCCCACAGATGGTGCTTGAAATAAAATCAGAGAATGCTCTGAAGAATCCCTTCATTATTCTTAACTGGAGTAAGACAAAACAGAATGGAGTGGTACCTACTTATTCCTCAGGGGAAGAGAAACCCAACCCAGAAATCTATTGAGAAGAAAACTGTGATAAAGAATCAAAGGATATTCAAGGAGAAACTTAAATGGGTATTATATTTGAGAATTAGATTCTTTTCCTCTTTTAAAAGGAAAAGATGTGGCTGCTAAGAGCTCATAAAAGCCCATAAAACAAATTGAAGTAAATGTAAGGTGAGGAACACACTTCCTGAGGATCTAGGAGCCAGCAATCTCTTGCATATTTTTTTCTATTTAATTTTAAGCTAGTAATCAGAAATTTTAAAATAAATGTCTTCTCTATTTTTTCTTTTCAAAACCTATTTACTTGACTGTGAACATATGATGAATATATATGTGTATGATATGCATATAAACATATACATGTGTATGTATGGGATTGTGTATATCTGTATCTTTATATATATATATACATATATATATATCTATGTATATATGTGTATTGAGATAGCTATATACAGATATATATCCCATACATTTGAATATAAAGCAGGATTATATCAATAACATTTAGAACCAAAGAACTTCTGCTAGGATGAACTGTGGAATCTCCGAAATGTGACATCAAAAGTGTATAAATTCAAGTGAAATCATTCCCTTGGTTCTCATTCAAATGCTAGCTCTACACTACTCTTGCAGAAGCTACAGTTGGGTGACCCATGCTCTAAATTTTGCATTTTTTCCCCATTTTGTCACTCTGCCTGAGCCAGAAATTCTCCATTAAAATAGAGTCTAAATACATAGGGTTTTAATTAAGCTGTTTGTATAATAATTTGAATGCAATTTATGCATGATGTTAACTGAGCTTGGCTTAATTCTCAACTCTCTTCCATTCTGTTGCTAGAATGGCCTTTAGAAAACAGAGATCTGGTTATGTTGCCCCACTATTCAAAAACTTTTAACAATTTCAAATCAGTGTCCATAAGTTGGCATTTAAGACCTCCACAAACCTGGCCCCAAACTACTTTCTGGTTCTAACTTTTCCTAAATGTCCTGTGGCACCCATCTCTATAATTTTGTTTACTCTGTCCCTTCTAAAAATATCCTCTTCACTTCATGTCTTACTTTCAAAACTTTACCCTCTCTTTATACCCCAGTTCAAATGGTACTTGCTTATAAGACATCGCCAGTCTCCACCCCAACACTTCTATCATCCTAATTTTACTGCCTCCCTTTTCTGGGCTCCCTAGAGCTTAATATCATTGCTGCAGCATTAATTACATTGTTCTTTTTGTTAGCAGATGTTTGGAAAGTAATAGGGAATAGCTTTTAAGGGAAAGTAATATAGACTTTTAAGCCAGACTAGACCTGAGTTAAAACTCTGACTCTGGGGCCAGTCACTTAATTTTTTCTAAATTTCAGCTTCTTCACCTGAAGACTGATAAAGACATTACCAAATTTGCATAGATTGGTAGGGAGAATATATAAGTTAATTCAGTAAAGGTCTTCAATAAGGGGAAGCTATTAATACCACAATGATTTGGATCATCTCCCCGACTAGTTCATCAACAGTACCTTACAGCATCTTATCCTTCATAGTGTTTTCTGAATTGAATGGAAGCAGCCCAAATTGATGGCATCTGCTGCCTGGATCTCACTGAGCTATTAGTTTTTCAACATCTGTTTTGAATTTCAGAAAGAAATGTCCATTTTTAGTCAAAAGCAGTACTTCTCTGTGGCATTTCAATATGTCTCAATCTTGAAATGATTATAATTTGTCCTTGATTGTATCCAAGTCAGCAGTACCATGGAGAACAGCCCAGTCCATGAGCACATCTACTTTATGTAAGCCTAAGAGAGTATAGCCCTTCGTACGAAGAACCTGAACACCAAGGAACACTATGTCAGCTCTTAATGACATCGCCCTTTGCTCAGGTGTCTAAATGGTGGCAATAATTGATCTTGAAAAGCTCTCAATTATTTCCAACACTGCAAGATAAGGAGAGCACAGAAAGCCTGATTTTTCTTTGATATCTCGAGTTTTGCTGCTACCCAGGATGCACTCATGATGTAGTTCTGTGAGAAATATTGACTCCTTGTTCTTGACTCCTAGTTCCCTTATAAAACTCCCTCAAAGAATAATCCACCATTTTCTCCAGTAATTTCTGAATTACTTCCTATGGAAAGCAGAATTTTCTAAATTACCATGCTGCATTCTGCATAAATTCACTGAGTCTCTGTTTCAGCACCAAGGACAGAGTCAAACTGAGCTTAATGCCCACCCATCCTATTAAAACTAACAACATTTTAAACGTTTGAAAATTTCTGCTCAGATGTTTTTGGTATGATATACAAAGACTCACTAGCCAGTTTCAGTTCTCAGTGTAGAACTGAGGCAGGAGATGAGCAAAATAGACAAGTTAATAATAATTATAACATTATATGACAAGTGCTATTACAGAATTATGTAAAAATCACCTGAGAACCAGGGAAGGGGGTGTTTAACTGACTGATATAAGACAGCTTTACAAAAGAATTGATATTTAAGCTGGGTACTGAGGATTGTGTGAAGTTTGCAATTCAGAGAAGAGCGTCTGTGAAAGAGTACACAGTGTATTCAGGGATTTCTGGAAATATGGTTTGATATGGCTGAAAAGTGGGAATGGATGAGAGGTAAGGTAAGAGATAAGGAATAGGCTAGGTCAGACCATCAGGTACTTATATACCAAGTTAAAGAGGTTATGCTTTAACCGTTGGAAAACTGAAAACCAATGAAGGGTTTTGAGCAGGGACGCAATCTGATTAGATTTTTGTTTTAGATAGTTCATACAGCAGGAAAGACAATATACTGAAAAAAACAAGAAGGAAGAAAGATAGATAAGGGTGACATTTCTCCATATGGTCCTTGGAATGAGGGGCTGAACCAGCATGACCAAGGTTAGGCAGGGAGAATTTACCTGGCCTACCTCTCAGCTGTTCGCCAGTGTTTCACATATGCATTATGTCTCTCCAGATTCTTCCAAGAAGATAAAGGATGTCTTGGCTGAATTTAATGAGAGTGGGAGCCTCAAACAATATGACTCACATGAGGTAAGAACATTTCCATTCCAAGCCTTTAAAAAACCCTATATTCCAATCTTTTCATAATATGTTTTCCTCTTAGAAGTTTAAGCTCACTTTGAAAAACTTGCTTCTCAACTCTTGTGTCAAGTGAGCCATTAGTGCTACCTGGAATTATGTTTCCCAAGTCCATTTACCCTCTCACTGTCCTAGAAGACTACATTATACCTTCTTCTCTCTCCACCAATCTCTCACTCCTCCTCTGCTCCTCATTCTCAGTTAAACACTTTGTTTTCTACTTCACTGAGAAAACAGGAACAATCGGAAGAGATCTTCCACATGATCCTCACTCACCTATACCTTTTCTCCTGTAACTAGGGATGAACTCTCCACACTCCAACCCCTCTACTTGCGGAGGTATTGCTTCAACAACACTTGCCTTTCTTTTTTTTTCTATCTATCATCTATCTATCCATCTATCTATCTCTATCACCACATCAGCTTTCACATATATATTAGATTTTTCTCATCAATATATAAACATTTCTCTTACATTAAAAAATGTTCTGACTCTACTTCTCCCTCCAGCTACCACCTCATTTCTCTCCTGTCCTTTATAGCAAAGCTGTGCAAAAAAATTTGTCTTTACTCATTGCCTGCAATTTCTCTTCCTCCTACTTTCTTGAAAGCCCTGTAATCAGCATGTAGCCCTTACTCCTCCACTGAAACCACTAGTCAACATAGTCAAGGACCTCCGTGTGGCTAATCTCAATAGCCATTTTACGCAACCACATTGGACATTGTTGGCCAAATCTTCTTCCACTTTCTTCACTTAGTTTTCAGGACACTGCACTCTCCTGGTTGTCTTTGTACCCCTATACTTGACATTTCTCCTTAATAAACATCTCCTCAATAAACATTTCTCCTCAATAAACATCTTGAACTTAACATGCACTAACTGAGCTCCTTGTCTTCCCTTAAAATCTGTTTTTCCAACAGTCTTCCCCATTTCAGTAAGAGAGAACTCCATTTTTAAAGTTATTCAACCTAAAACTATGGACTCATCATTGACTTTTCTCTTTTTCTCACATCCCACACACTAAACCCTGTCACTTCTACCTTTAAAGTTATATCCAAAATCTAACCACATCTTACCACTTGCACTGCTACCACCCTGACCTGAGTCATCACCAAACTGCCCAGATTTTTGCAGTACTCTCGTAACTGGGCTCCCTGTTTCTGATCTTGACCTTTAAAGTCTATTCCTCACACGCATCCTGAGCAATCTGATAAAACTTAGATCACATCATTGCTCTGCTCAACAATTTCTCACGGTTTCCCCCACCCCCTACTCAGAGTAAAAGTCAAGGTCATTACAATCTGTACCTCCCTCAACCCTCTGACCTCATCTTTTGATATTTTGCTTCTCATTCTTTTCCACACACATTCCCCTTCTGGTGCTGTCAAACAAGCCAGGTTGCTCTTACTTCCAGTACCTTTGTATTTGCCATTTGCTTCGTCTCTTCCTGGAATGTTCCTTTTCCAAATATTCATATTGTTCATTCCCTCACCTCCTTCAAGTGTTTGCTCAAATCACCTTTTCAGTGACCATTACCTTCCCTATCTAAAATTTTAAACTCTTTTTCTAGACCTTCCCTATCTCCTTACTCTGCCTTATTTCCTCCTTAGAACTTCTCACTATCTGCCATCCTATATAACTTACTTATTTGTCTGTCTCTCCCACTAGAATATTTTTGTTCACTACTGTATCTCAAGGGCCCAGAAAAGTATTTGGCACAGAGCAGACACTCAACAAATATTTGTTGAATAAATAAATGAAGGCAAGACCTCCTCCACTTTCAAATTCAACTCATTTAACATTTCTTAAACACAGTGAGCACTGTAGAAGATGAAGATGAGGAAGCACAGTTCCTGCCCTTTGGGGGTTACCTCCTACTGACAAGTCAAGTTTAAGAGCCATGACCCTGGACTCACATGGTTTTAAGTTAGACCCCTCCCTCTGCTGCCAACCAGCAATATTTCCTTAATAGCACTTTACTTTCCTGAGCCTTGATTTTTTTATCTGTGACCTGAAAATAACAACAAAAACAAAAGATGAGTGGACTAAATCAGATAATTTTTGCAAATTGTCTAATACTTCACAAGACACTTAAAAAACGGTACGCATTATTATACTCCTTCTGTCCCAGTTCCCCAGAAGTTTCAAACTGAACTCCTCTTTCCTGGTCCTGGGTCCTTTTATGAGAGCTAATTGTAGACAAACTTGAAGAGAGGCTGGCCACATATTTATTTATATTATTCTTTCAAAAAACCTTGAGTCAGCTTCTGCTCTGCTGGACACTGAGAATGAGTCAACACAACCCATGCCCTCTAGGTACACTTGGGAGGGGCTTTTCATAAAATGCACCAGTCACCAGAAGGAAGCTGGAGGAAGGTTGCTGGAAGCAATGCAGGGAAATGCACCGTATCAAAGAACATTCCCGAGGAGAAGCCATGCAGTGAAGATGGCAGAATCAGCAAAAAAACTCCCTGCCCCACCCCCTTACCCCAGCTCCAAAAACAAAGGAACAAAGCCTGGCTAAGGATGCCAATCAGCCTGTCCGCCCTGAGGCTGACAAGTGGGAGGGGAACAATTTGGTCAGGGCCACCCAGGGTGTGAAGGCCAAAGGAGCATTCAGAAACAGGGAGCAGCTTGTCTGTTTTGAGCATGGTGCCGCCCCCACCTCCATCAGGCTGGCCTCCACTCTTTGTATGCCTAGCACTGCTGTGTCCCAGGGGAGCTCTGTCACTCTGATTTTATTCTCTCTCACAGTGCGTCTGGCTTCCGGTAGGTGTAACATCCCTGCATGGGGTTGGGGAAACAACAAGGGTTTAATTTCTCTCCAGCTTGATGGCTTACTGCTGCTAAAATGTCTCAATGAGAAACAAGTTAGTTGTGGGAAGGGCAAGCTACTAGGAAAACGGTGCTGGGAATAAAAGTTTGCAGAGTGGTAGGGCTGCATCTGGCCATGACAAGCATCTCTTGCCCATCAGCACTATGTGATTCTCTGAAGAGAACACAGTTCAAGGTAGCCAGAAAGTGGACAAGAACAGTGAAACAGAAGGGGCAGGGTGGTTTGGTGGCACCATGACCTTAGACTCAGACACACCTGAGCACAAATCCCAGCTCTGCCACTCGCTTTATGTCTTTGAGCAAGTTATTTATGTTCTCAGAATGTTTTCATCCACAAAATGGCAGTATGATCCCACCTCTCACTGTCATATTGAGACTTAAAAAAGATCACATATACAAAGTGTCCCTCCGATGCATGGTAAACTTTCCGTTTAGCTCTTCTCCCTTCTTGAACTGTCTAAATATTAACACACTTTCTTCACACAGGTTGCTGCAACAGCCATTGCCCAGTTAATTTTTGCATGAAAATTGCACTTTCTGGAGGGGGAAAAATACAAGCCTGAACAATGCCGATGGCTACAGTGTTACTCCAGGGCTCGGAGAATTGCCAGCGTTCCTCAGAGTGGTTGGTTATCTGGATTTGGTTTGGGCACGGTACCCATCCACTCCCTACCCATCACACATTTACTAAGCAGCTACTCTAAGCCTGGCCTGTGTTCATAAGAACTTACTCTCTCATAACCTAGATATCACTTTGAGAGTGGCACACAGTCGCATTTCTTGGCCTACTGAAATTAGGGTGTTTAGAGGGAGTGGCAGGAAACGAGATGTCAACATTGGGACCTGTGACAGATACAGTAGCAGGAGCACTGGATTTGGAGTCAGAATATCCAGCTTCTTGTTTTACTCTGACACTAGTTGGCAGGGGCAAATCATTGAACTTCTCGAGCCTCAGTGACAGGAGGAGATCTGAGCATTTCTAATGCAAATGCTCTGTGTTTCTAGGCTTATTCTATGCCATCCTGTTCCCTAGGATAGGGACATAAATGGTCAGACACGTGTTCAATTGCCATTGTTTTCTAAGCCCTCAAAACACTTTATCAGTTCTTTTCCTATAGAACTCACCACTGTTGACCCTGTTGTAGAATTATTTTTAATGCCTTTACCATACATATTTCACAGAGCCCTTTAAAGGTTTGGACTCATGCTTAATTCACTGGTGTGTTCCCCAGTAATGCCCAGCACTGTCTTCTACCTAGGAGACTCAGTACATACATATTGACTGAACGGACCCCACAATAATTGATGACTGTCAACTGTACCAGTTAGAGACCTGACATCCATTAAAATACCTACCAAGAAACACTGTCTTAAGTAGTGTGGGGATACAAAGATGACATAAGACATTTCACTACCTTCTAAGAGCTCTAGATCTAGTGGAGGAACCAAGGTATGTCACAACTACGTATTAATAGAGGGCAGCAGATATGAGTGTCCCAAAACAAGAACCAAGGTAGAAAAGTGTAGCAATTCAGGCACAGGAGATCATAGCAGACTTCCTTGAGTCAGTGGTATCTGAGTTGGACCTTAAAGGATAGCTAGAATTTTAATAGGTAGAGAAGGAAGCATTCATGTAAAGTACACAGAGGGTTGTCCAGGAAAGAACACAGAGATCAGTATAGACAGAGTGTAGGTACACATAGGAACTAATAGGAGAAAATATCAAAATGGTTTCAGAACTTGAGGTAGCTACAAATCTATGTTAGAGTGGTATTATGGGAGGGCTGTGAATCCCAAAGGAGTGCACAGCGTGACCCATTATACTATGGAAACACTACAGATTAGACTGTAGTGTTTAATAAAAATGATAAAAATCATTTACACTGATTTTTATCTCATGTAATTTCTATTTTCTTTTGTGTGTGTTTTATAATGTATAAGAGCACCATAGTACACACATATAATTTATAAGTAAGACAAACAGAATGCGCTCAAAAACTTTATGGAAGGGTGCATGATTTTAAAAATTTGGAGACAACTGATCTTAACTCTCCCATGGGCAATTAGGAACCATGGAAATTTTTGAGTAGTGAAGCAATATGATCAGACTTGTGCTTCGAGAAGATCAACCTGGCAAGGAAGAATAAGACTGGAAGACTGACAGATGGAGGTGGAGACAAGGAAGCCTTTGAGCGATGTCGCCATGGTGCAGATAGGATGCATGAAACAGAAGTCTGAAACCAGGATCATTAGGGCCTTCAATAGCCCCCTTGACAGGTGGTGGCAGGTGCACAATGGGCACAAATAGACTGGATGTGACAGATGTTGCAAAAGAACAGTGGACAGAAGACAGGGGTAAAAACTAGTCTCAGACTACTAAGAATTTAAAACTGAGCCTGGAATGTTCGGAGAATAATGGTGTTATTGATATTAACAAAAACATCAGGGTCAGGAAGAAGAGTTGGTTTAGGGGAGAACCTAGTAGAAGTTTAGAACTTGAGGCTATTTAGTCCAGCACTTATGAAAGAAGAAACTGAGGTTCAGGAAAGGGGAAATGTGGTAGAGCTGAGACCAGTTATGAGATCCCCTGAATCTCACACTAATTTTGTTTGATGATCTTTTGGCTTTGGTTTTTTAAGAGCATTATATTAGACTTTGTTTAACTGAACTGTCTTTTTATTCAATCATTCGGTACAAGTCTAATTTCCAGAAAAATTTTATGCTGATAGTTTTTAATTTGTCCATTAAAAGAGTGCAAAGGAAAAAAAAAAACAATGCAAAAAGAGCCTTTTAAAATAATTAACAACGGTGCCTCAGCAAATATTTAGTCAGATCAAAGTAGAGAACTAAAAGAAGGGAAAACAGCGCCACACCATGAAAAATAGTTTCAAGAAGAAAAGAGACACAAATGGAATGCTGCAGAGACTCAAAGATGAGAAAAATCTAAAAAGAGACATTTGAATCTGCAGACTTCAAGAGAGCAGCTTCAGAGGGGATGGGCCAGAATCGGAACTGAGCGTCTGTGTCTTTCTGTTTCATACTCTTTCTGTCCTGTCTCCACAGCCCCATCAGTGCAGAATGTCCCTTCCTCACACATCCTCCTCCTTTTTCCCAGCACGCAAGAGCAAAATCTTTTCCTTCTACTTTGCAACCACCTCAGTGGTCTAATTGGAGACATTCAAAGGGGATAAGAAGAAGGCTAGCAGCTGGACTAGCCAGTAATTAAATTTCTTTGGAATAGACACTTTGAATGTGCTCTCAGGTTGAGAAGCAAATGCTTGGGGATGCCATCAGAGGCAGGGAGGGTAGAATCAAGGGTAATAGTGGATGGAAAGTAGAAGGAAATGATTTTGCTGTTGTGTGCTGAGAAGAAGAAGGAGGATGTGTGAGGAAGGGGTATTCCTCATTGATGAGGCTGTGGAGACAGGACAGAAAGAGTACAAAATAAAAAAAACACAGAAACTCGGGGACAGAAAAGATAGAGAGAAGAGATTGGTAACTGTCACATGAAATGTGAGTCCATCATTAGCTAAGAGATCCCTTAATCTGCCAAGAGCCTGCATTATCTTCTATCTAGCCAAATCAGGCTTCCTCCACTCTAAAAAAGAGACATATAGAACAGACTGGCCTGAGGCTAAGTAGAAACTGCCTTGTGAGCTCCCTATGGTAACGAAAGGGCACCACTTGTGTTTAGGGTCAAGACTTTGTATCTCAAATCTGATGGTTACATGTGCAAGCCAGTTCCTGGTTCTGGAAAGTCTCCCAGAGCTTCCAGAAGAGACAAGGGGTTGAATGCTATCGACATTTTAGAGAGCGAGAGCCAAGTAGGCTCCCAACAAGGGATTTTGTTCTCATGGCTGTTATTATTCACAAAAGCCTGCACAGCAGATCTTAGAGTAATGCTTCCTCAAATGATTTCCAGGAGCATCTGCCGATTTGATGAAGAATCTGATGCCATCAAAGCATAAGCCAGTGATGACTCACTGCAAACTGTTGTTATTGAGTGTTTGCTGAGTGCAGCAGCCCTTTCTGGCATGGTCGCTCTCAGCCTGGGACCAGCAGCCAGGCGATATTGGGAGAGATACAGCAGGGAGAGGTTCTTGTTTTTGGCATGTTTCTTGGTTCTACCTTCTGTCCTTGACTTCCTGCTCTTTTCCAAGTGCCTAAAACTTTCACAAGGACATGTTTTGAGAGCAGGTGAGCCAGACACACACCCTCCCTTGTTATCCTGAGGTTTGTCCAGGGAAGGTCAGTTATGAAAGTAATGAAGAATGGAGACTGCTCCTTTCTCTTCTATGTCCTTCCTATATTCTGAGATTCGAATTCTCAGGAATCATACTGTTCACAGAACAGGAGAAAAATCCACATACCACAGAAGACCCATTTCTCTCCATTATGTCTTTAACTACATCCTTCTTCATCTTAGCCAGGATTCCAGAGCACTGAGCTAGCCCTGCTCACTGGAGACAAGTCCCTCATCTGGGCCTGGATTCAGGCAGAGTCCTGCCTGAATCTACTCCCCTCTCCATCACTTTCTTTTCTACCTAAAGTTAGCCATGTCTTGTCACAAAAGCCTCCTGTGGCTCCATGCCTTACCAAGTCCTCACAGGCAGCCACCAGATTTTTGTCTTCTTTACATCCTCCCCCTTACTCCCTGTGCCTGGCATTCTCTATCACCTCTTGGCCTTTTTATTCCTGCCCCCCATCAACCCCTCCACTTTCCATTTCTGCTTCCCTTTCCATTTCTCTCACCTGCCAGTTCCCTGATTCTGATTCCTTTTCCATCTCTTTCTCCTCTCTGTCCTTCGTGTCCCTCTATTGACTTTTCCCTTTGTCCCTTCTCAGCCAATTAGCTATGATGTCTTCAAGCTGTTCATGAGGGCATACCTGGAGGTGGATCTTCCTCAGCCACTGAGCACACATCTCTTCCTGGCCTTCAGCCAGAAACCCAGACAGGAGACCCCTGACCACCCAAAGGAGGAAGCCAGCCACAGCGAGGCCAGTGCCCCAGGTACTTAGCAGAGCATTTTCCAACAGGGAAGAGGGCTTTGCAGCTCTGACCCGCTTGCCACAGGCGTGGCTGTACTGCCACAGTGTCCCCTGAGCATAGTAGCTTCCCTCTGGGAGGTGACTGGGGACCAGGGACCAGAACTCCTTTCCTCATAGGAACTTGCAGGAAGCCTTGTCTAGTGAATCTTTCAATAAGAGGAATAAGGAGGGGCATAATTCCTGCCACTCGGGATCAGAGGGGAGGATGGGGAGAAAAGAGGCACAGCAGAGGGAAGAGAGCCTC
Source organism: Macroglossus sobrinus (assembly GCA_004027375.1). Lineage (NCBI taxonomy): Eukaryota > Metazoa > Chordata > Mammalia > Chiroptera > Pteropodidae > Macroglossus > Macroglossus sobrinus. Next base: position 556,598 of record PVKZ01000400.1, read on the forward strand.
CCGTAAAGGCTGTCAGTCTGTGGTGTAGCCCATTCAGCTCACATGCCCAGGCTGGGACTAGCCGGGAAGTGTCAGAGGAAGGGTAAGTTTTGGTCAATGTATCCTGGACATTGTGCTATGATGGGGGAGACACAGCCAACCCCAATAAGTAAACATGAACTCAGCTGACACCCAGAGACACAGACACAATTCAAGTGATCCGGAAGTTCCCCTACCCACCTTTTTAAGAAGCTGGAGGGCATGGGCTGGCCTTTAAACCTTCTCTTTGTTCCCCAGATTCTAACACACAGAATGCAGATAATGCTGCCAAAGCCAATGAGGCCTGTGCTCCTGATACAGGTAAGTCTTTGGAAACAAGATTTGGGGAAAGAGTAGGGAAGATCTCATCCTTGGAGAAGGAGGAAAGCCTAACCAGCAGTTTTGTCTCCATGCCATTGTTCACCCTTGAACATATCCTGTCTGCCTCCATCTCTGGGGTCCCTGCTACACAAACGTGCTGGGATTCTGAGGTCAAGTGACAGTTCTTGGGCTAAGGTGCAGATGACTAGAGAGGCTAGTCAAGGAGCATGTGCTCTGGTTGACTCCAAACAACATTCACATGCACCAGTTTGAGTAAATCATGGGGAGGATCCAGGGGAAACTGCTTACCATTATTTTGAAGATCTATTTGCCAAGCACCTTTTTTATTACATATCTCATTGAGCCTTTACAGTCACAACACTGTACCCACTGAGGAACTGAGGCGTTCATTGTTTATAAATCACTCTTTATTCCTCTTATAAAGCACTGCAACCTATATACCTGGGAATTCAATCCAGAAGTGCCCAACCTCAAAGCTCCTGCTCTTCCCTATAGTTTGTCTGTGCCTCGGTTTCCCCATCTGTAACATGAGATGATAATGTTTTGATATGAAGGTTAAGTGAGTTATATGTGTAGAATGCTTAGAATAGTACCTGGAACACAGTGAATGTTCAGTAAATATTAGCGATTACTACTCTCTAGAAGTATACTTTATTATTAACTCATCATGGTCTGCCCAGTTCTTCTTCAGTCAGTACCCCGCAATCTCCAAGTGTGTCAACTGGGCATCCTTTTCCCGTGGAAGGACTCTCAGAGACTGTCTACCTCCCAACTTGCCCTTGGAGCTTCAAATACAGAGAATCTGAGAGTCAGACCTAATTTCCTGCACATTATTGTCCGGAAAAGATTGATTCATATTGGTGAATTCCAGCTCTTGGACTGTGCCCAGTGGATAAAGAGTGCAATTTTATTATATCTTTCAAATATATATAACACAGGATAGATAGGAGATAATACAACTGAATGAGAACTAATTGTAATAGGGACCTAAGATGAGAGACTTTCTTCCAGTGGATGCCAGATGTTCTAATCATTTTTCCAATCACAGCTTAAAGGGCAACTAGAAGGATTATCAAGTTTTCAGTGTTTAACTGAAAGACTGGTGTGATTAAAAAAAAAAAGAAAAAGAAAAAAAAAAAAAAGACTCACTATGGATGGAAAGCAGAACATGAGTAGGAATGGGGAGTGCCTCCATAAGCTTAGCAAATTCCAGGCTGCTCATGGAGCTCCAAAATGCAAGAATTAAGAGCATCGGTGCCTTCCTGAGGCTTTCAGGGACAGCAGCAGGGCGAGACTCTACAAAGTATAGGCTCATCCACCCCCTACCCCTGTCCCCGCTAGCATCCCACGCTAGGTCCATGGCACTTTGGGCAAATGGAGTTAAATCACAAATAAGTCTTAAATCTTATGTGGAATAGAAGAGGCATAGTATGACACAGATCACTCTCATGGTAGAAAAGAAAATGAAACTGGAAGCTTTGAGATTCTAAATTCTCAGCAAGAAAATCAACCATGAAAAGAATTTGGCCCTAAGTTCCTTACCCAGAGACTGCCTTAGCCCAAGTATCTGGAATTTCAAGAGGAACCTGAGAGACATTACACTTTATTCCCTGAGCTTCCACCTTGGCTGGGGGTGGATTGTTTTATGGCCAAAGTTTCTGAAGTCCCATGGAGATGCTGTCATTATGTGATATGTGAGCAAAGATAATTGATGATGATAATGGAAGTCAGCTGACTTACTTGACCACCATGCTTACTGGCCACATCTATATCATCCTGGGTCTGAAAGTAACTTCCGGGGTCTTCCTCCCGGAGAATTGGTTTCTCTTATACATGGGGAATATTAGTCTCCTGCGGTCAAATCACAAAAAGGCAATTATCTGGCTCCTGGACGAGGGAGGCATACAACACTTTTTTCACCTTCTTTTGTGATTCAAGATTTAAAGTGGAAAATCCTTTTCCTGTTAGGCCACCTTTCATGGATATCTTTATCAGATATCTTTGTTCACCAGAAACAAGAACATAGGGCCAGGCAGACAATACAGAGAGCAGCCTATCCCAGCAAGGAAGAGCCAAGTACTGGAACTCCCATCTGTTGAAAATTCCAGCTTTTTCCTTTTGCCCAAGCAGGAGCCAGAGGAAGAAATTAAATTCTCATTTGATATAGCCTATTTAGTGTTTTCTGTGAGTTGTACCCTCTTACTGGATATTCAGAGATAATTTTTGGTAGGTATGGGAGAACAGAGGTTGGGAGAAGAGAGATAGCACTCAAAATGCCTCAAAAAGTATAATTCATATAGTAAATTATAGGTGCCTAATTTTATGGTTAGTTAGTAACCTTGTATTTCTGACCTGGATGACAAATTGTATAGAAGAACAGAGGGTTTTCCTACCTATGAGAAGGAAAATTACAGAGGGAAAAGTATTCATGTGGTACAATAAACCACTTTCTGCATTTTCTTAATTCAACTGGTTAGACTTGCAGTTAGTCAAAATTCTTCCTAGTTTCTGGAAATCAGTTGATGGTCACTCCTAGTTTTCTTTTTTGACTATTCATCGTCTTATTCATCATTAAATATATTTGAGAAGGAACTTGTAAAAAGGTGTATCAGTAAATGACCAATGGTCTGGATTTTGGAATCCTAACCAAAATTATCTCTACAAATTGGGTATGTTCCCAAAAAAATCAGATTAAATTACATTTAACTGTTGGCTATTGATATTACTAAAAATCACTATCATCTTTTTGCAGAGTCTAGGTGAATTTTTTTACAAGGATACAGACACTTAAAAGAGTCAGATTAGGGTCCATTCAGAGTATGAACTCCACAAGCTGGATTTCTAGGGCCACCGATTTGATCATATTTATGTAACCAGTGTTTTTGAAGACACTTACATAAACTTCCTGCTTCTATCATGAAAAGAATTTAATGTTTGCTAAACATTGTGTCCTTGGATGCTTTCCTCTTAGCTATTACAGAATCAATGATCACCAAGAAGCAAGTGCTAGCTAAAGATCAAGTGGCTTCAGTCCCCCTGGAAAACCGTGTTGCTCAGTCTTTAGGCTCAGAATCTCCCATCGTGTACCTGAAGGATGTCGTGTGTTACCTGTCCTTGCTGGAGACGGGGAGACCTCAGGATAAACTAGAATGTAAGTACTCACCTGACAAGGGGCTTCAGCTTTTTTCCTAGAAGAATATCTACTGTCCTGCTCATCACTCTAAACATGCTGGAGATTGTTCTGGGATCATGGGTATGGGTCCTGCCCCATTGGGAGAGGTTTTTCTGCCCTGTCATGAGCAGTGATATGAACATTTCCTAGAGTCAACCCTGGGGTCCAGCACCAGTTGTATAAAGAGTGGAAAATACATTTGAGGTCTTGGTATTGAGAACCAGGATTTGGAAAGGGAAGGGATCTCTGCAAAGGTTCAAGACTCCCTTCTTTTGCTGGCAGATCTTCCTGAAAGCTTGCAAGTAGGAAGCTGTTGCCTCCCCTTAGTAGATTTTTCAAGGGAAGATATTCAGCATCTGTCTTCCTTCCTCTCTTCCGTGCCCAAGCAACTCTTAACTGTGAGGATTTTTTTTTTTCTTGAGATCTAATCAACCTCCATTTTATGAAAGCTTATTTTCATTTCTTGCCCATACCCTATCCCCACCCCAAATTTTTTGGCCTTTAGAGAAAAGGGGCTGGTTACTTAAGGGAGTTGAGCTTGGTTTCATGCTGCTCCTAAAATTGGTTTCAAAAACTTATCTTCAGGAGGAAGGTAATCCCTGGTGACAGAAGGAAAGCCCACAGTGGCTGAAACAGTCTTGCAGATGACTCACTCTAAGGATGGTCTCAATGGCCTCTGAGTAAGCCTGCAGGGAAACTTTTTAGAGCAGGAGGTGATAATACCTTGTTGAAAATATATGAATATTGTTTTGGCTTCTCTTGGGACTTTAGCAGACATTAAAGAGAAAACACATACAAATGTCAAAATTCCAGGAATTAGTAAAACTAATCAACACAACTTAAACATTAGCAAGGAAATGTCTGGGAAAGGTTAATCCTTGCCAAGAACAAAATGAAACAGTTTGCTCATTAGCAGAGCTTAAAATCATCTCCATAGGTTTGAGGTGTTAACAGTTGCAAATCTTAAAGGCTAATGTGGAAGCAGATGTAGCAAATTTCCATTTCTTCTGGCTAATGTTAAAAGTGAAATGTCATATTATTTCCAACATTCAGCTGGGTTTTGAGCTTCAGGTGTTATATTTGTTCATAACCACCAGAGAGAATGTGGCAGATTCTTCATATTGGTGGCTCTAGGGCTCAGTCTTATAATGCCAATAAAAAGAAACATTTTTAAAAACTTTTTATTGTAGAAAATTTCAAGCACAGATAAAAGTAGAGAGAGTACAATGACTTCAATATACCTATTAGCCACCTTCAACAGTTACCAGTTTATGGTTAATCATGTTTTATTTATACCTCTTACTCATTCTCTCTGCCTCAGGTTATTTTGAGACAAATTCCAGACATCATATAATTTCATCTGTAAATATTTCAGTATGCACCTCTAAAATATGAATGTTTCTTAAATGTAACCACAACACCATTATCACATCTAAAGAAAATGATTCCTTACTATTTTCAAATATTCAGTCAGTATTTGCATTTTCCCCATTATCTTACATATTTTCAACTGTTATTTGTATTGGGGTCCAGGCTAGGTTCATACATTGCCATTGGTTATCATGTCTCTCCAGTCTCTTTTAATCTTTTGCTTATTTTTTTTCCTTGTAATTTATTGTCACAGGAACTTGGTCATTTGTCCTGTCGAGTTTAATTAAACTAAATAAATTCAACTTCTCCCTTGATTTTAATGATTGAAAACAAATTAAGCTTTTCTTTTTAATAACCAAACATGTATCTTTTTGGAAGTAATAGCCTGAAATCCCACCTATCACCAATGCAATAATAACAATAATAACTCTTATCATCGAACACCTTGTATTTGCCAAGCATTTTAAATGAATTATCTCATTTTAACCTCGTAATAACCCTAGAAGATTGATATGATTATTCTCCTTTTACATGAAAGAAAGCACAGAAAGTTTAAACAACTTGCCTGAGGCCAGGATGCTGAAATAAATAGGTGCTTACATTTTCTAGTTCTACTGTTCATACACAATAGGACCAAGAGAGCTTCGTGTTAGAGACTCATCCTAGCCCAGGACCTGGGAGCAATGCCCAGTGGGAATTTCTTTCCTTCTTTACATCATTCAACCATCTGTTGGTTGAGTGAGTCAACCTCCTCTGTTGAGTGCCTGTGATCAGGACATTCTGAGGAGTCACAAAAAATCAGAAGCCTGTGACCCTAATTTAAACAATTTAAGCTCAAACCAGAGACACACCACTGAATAAACAAAAGCTGCAGAGACACTAAAACATGTAGAAGGAAGTGAAGACCGAAGGGCAACTTGATAGGAGTGATGTGGCCCCTGTGAGACCCAGAGTGGTCCACAGGAAAGCAGACATGACGAAGGGTTGTAAAGAATGGGAGGAATACACCCTGCTTACTTCCAAAACCACAGACAGGATCCCTACCTTTTAGATGAACGAAATGCAAATTTCCATGTCCTGTAATTGAACATTTAGTCCTTTGTTCAAATATCTCTTTCAGATCGTCCTTATCCTACATTACCTACCACTAAAACATGATATAGAGGGTGTTTCTGAATAGCATGTTGATATTTTATAAAAAGAAATACAGTAGTTTCTATGATAGTAACTACATTATTGAGGGTTAAATAACTAATAATGACAGAGTGCACAGGACAGTACATTGTACATAATAAATGCTACATATAAATGTTCATTAATAGAAGGAAATAAAAATAAATAAAATAAATTGAGCGCTATCTACATTCCACTCACTGTAGATTTAGTATATGATTTACATATTTATTTTCATTTTTAAAAAACCTAGGAGAAAGAAACTATTATACTTTCCTTTCAAATGAAGAAACTGAGCCTAAAGAAGTTGACTTATTTGATGTCCCAGAGGTAGTAGGGCAGGGCCAAGATTTGAATCTGCCTAACTCCACACCCTTTCTGTGTGCAACAGAAGCAATGCTCCTCCTATATTTCTGGTACCTCTGCCCCACCATCAGCTGGGCATTTGCTTTGAGTTGTGTTCCAGCGATGCTGAGAGATACGAATGCTCTACACCAGCCACGGAGTTAATGCTTATGCAGTCCTAGAAGCCAGATGGCTTGGTTCTCCTCCCTCTTCCCACACTCTCTGTAAGGAAGTCAGACTCTGTGCCTTGGAGGGTGGATGAGCTGGTTGCAGCAGCCTTCGCCCCAGTAATGGTCAGAACTGATCTAAAAACTGGCAGCAATAGCGCCTTAGCTCGTCCCTGGTGCCTGGAGGACACCTCAAGCCTCACCTCTGTGTTTCTTGCAGTCATGTTTCGTCTCTATGATTCAGATGAGAACGGTCTCCTGGACCAAGCGGTAAGCTCTTCAAACATCCCTCCTTGATCCAAGAAACCCTGAGGGTGAGGGGAGCCAGTGGATGAAGAGTCTGAAAACTGTTTCATCTTTACAAGAATAACAATGTCTCTATATGGGCTGCAGAAATGAGTAGAACCTCTCCCCACACCCCCCTACCCCCACTCCCACCACCACATTTTATTTCCAAAGAGCCAGCCTGGAGGACAGTGAACTTCAACTTGCCTTTTTTTCCAGAAACCCAGGAACATAAAATTTTAGAATGGGGAGATGCTTTAGTATCTCCTCTAGTTTAACTTCCTAATAGGTTCAGAAATTCTCCTTACAATTTTCTGCTGGAGCTCAGGGGCAAACAGGAGTAGGTGGGAGAGGCAGCAAGACCAGGATGAGAGGGCAGGAGGAAGGAAGGTACAGGTAACTGCTTGTGTGCTTTGAAATCACCCTGCCTTCCTCTCATACCCCAGGTCACTAGCTCTAAGAATCTTGTTCTATGTGCTCTGAACACATGATTCCATCTCATTGCACCTGGGAAAGCCTGAGTCTCACCCCTATAGCTCAGAAATAAAAAGGGATAGGTGCAGTGAAAGGAAGGATGGAAAAGGAAGACGGCAGAGAGGGGAGAGGGCAGATTGAGTCAGACAGGCCTTGTCTTCATGACGGGCAGTGTAGGAGATGGAACTCATTAACAGAAAGGCTCTGAGGTTGAGGTGCACAGGGCTGAATTAGACCAGAGGAAAGGAGAAAGGGAACAAGTTTACTAGACCAACCAAAACATCTCAATTTCCTCTAAACCCCAGAGGAGATCCCTACAGCCACATTGCAGTGCCGTGGGTTGGGTCATGACAAGGAACAACCAGAGAAACAGATTCAAACATTTGGTCAACATGTATTTATTAAGTACCTATTATGTGTTAGGTACTATTCTAACACTGAGGATACTGACAAAAATCCATGCCCTCATGAAGCTTTTATTCTAATGCAAGCACACTTACTGAACAACATAGTAAAATATGTGCTAGAGGTGTATGCTAGAAGATAAATGAAAGAGCGAAAGGAAGTTTGGGGGAGAACTGCAGTTGTAGCTAGAGGAGCCAAGGAACGTCTCCCTGAGGAGGGGACGTCTGAGCAGAGACCTGAGGGAGGTGAGGGACAAAGTCATGGGGATATCAGTGGATGTGCCTTTCGAGAGAGGGGACAGCAAGGGCAAAGGCCTTGAGGGGTGCCTGAAATGGTAGCAGGTTAACTAGGAGGCCAGAGCAACCGAAGCAGAATTAGTGAAATTAGTGAACTGATGAGGTCAGAGTTAATAAGTAATAGGAGGTGAGATCAAAGCAGTAATGGTATGCAGGGGTGGGGGAGGTGGTGGAAAAAATTCGCAAAGCATTTTCAAGCCTTTAGGTGATTGAGAGGATTTATGTGGAGAAATGGAGAACCATTTTGAGTGGAGGAACGACATAGTTGACTTGGGTTATAATAGGATCACTCCAGTTGCTGTGTTGAGTCCAGACTATAGGGGTGTAAGAAAGGATACTAGGAAGGAGGCTATCGAAACTATCAAGACAAGAAGTGATGATAACTTGCATCAGGGTAGAAGCATTGTAGGTTGTAAGAAGTGGTTAAATTCCGGATGTATTTGGAAGGTAACTTCGGTGGACTGAAGCAGTCTCAAAAAGAGTTATCTGATTCAACTTTCCACCAAGAATTTTGGCAACAGGACACCCAGCCTCTTTGTGAACACTCCCAGGATGGGAGAGTTCACCTACTGCCTTGAACAGCAGCTGCACTGCTGGGGTGACTGTTAGAGAGGTTTTTCTTCCTGTACAAAAGGCACCTCTAGTCTGCCAGAGCAATTTCAACACAAACCTGATTCTGCTCTCCGCCCACCCTCATCTCGCCACCCCAGTGGTGAGGACAAAATAGGCCAACCCTCTACTCCTCCTCTCTACACTCCTCAGTTTACTTCTGCCCTTTGTAACTGACCAGTGGCACATACCGGTTCTACACAATTGTCCTCCCCATGAAATGCCAGCATATTGCACTGGCTGCTTTTCTCGCTCTGCTCTGCCCATCTTGCCACACGGGGTTTGATGTTGAGTCTTGCTCTTGAAAACACACCTTCACTTGGTTTCTCCCTTTGATGTGTTCTAGGAGATGGATCGTATTGTCAACCAAATGCTGCACATTGCTCAGTATCTTGAGTGGGATCCCACGGAGCTAAGGCCTGTGAGTTTCCAGAAACATGGGGCAACTTCCAAGTGAGCTTTCAAGGACAAGTGGGACACACTCAGGACTTGCATACAAATGTTTACTGTGCAAGCTCCCCGCTACTTATCTGCTTACAGGCAGCTTCTCTGGGATCCTACACCTTGACCTCATACTTCTCTGATAGGAAAAAAATTATAGACAGCGGGGGAAAGTGTAGACATATTTCAAAGAATAATTATCCCTAACCTTTTCACCAGAGCTAAATTTTTATAACAAGCATTCATAGATCAAAGAGTTAACAGCTAGATAGAATTTTAAAGATTCTTCTCAATCACCAGATAATATAATCATTATATTTTATATACCTTTTTTCTAATCCTCACAGCAGTGCTACAGATATAGCAATATTATTTCCGTTTTACAGATGAGCAAAGCAGAACCCAGAGTCAGGGTTCTGTCCAAGGTCGGGCAGAGCCGGGCCTGGAGCCCTGGTCTCCTCACCCCCACTTGCTCCCTCACTGCTCTATTCACTGTGAATCAAAGGGAAAGGAGGTAAATCACAAACCAGGCAATGCATAACAAAAGAGAAATAAGAGGGCAGAGGTGGGCAGAGAAGTCGAGGATGAAAGTGGACAATTGCTACTCTGTGGATTCCGCAGATACTGAAGGAGATGTTGCAAGGAATGGACTACGACCGGGACGGCTTTGTATCTCTACAGGAATGGGTCCACGGAGGAATGACCACCATTCCATTGCTGGTCCTCTTGGGCATGGATGACTCTGTAAGTCAGCAAGCTTGAGCTCAGAGATCTCTTGCCTTTCAGGAACATCAAGCTATGTGGAATTAACATCTACATGTCGCCTTGGCTTCTGCCCAGTGCTCTAGTCCAGGCCAAAGTCCTCTCTTTTTACCCTATTAGCGACTGAAATATATTTATTCATTTGACAGATGTGTCCAAATTATAACTAAATAAAGGTACTGTTCTGAGCTCTGTGAGGGGACACAGATATCATAGTCAAGCACCAGAATGTTATACCAGGCAAAGGCCAAACAAATTTCAAGGAAGAATTCTATCTTTGTCATAAATTAGGGTTAACTATTCTTAGGGAGTTGAGGAAGAAAGAAGGAAAGGAAAAAATACTGATTTATTGTGAAGAGAAAGGCAGTCAATGATGGTATCTTATTTAACAATCAAAACAACCAGATAAGGTAGGTATTTTTTCTCCATCTTATATGAATGGAAAACTGAGATTCATAGCCTAAGGAACAAAAAAGGAGCCAGAATTTATTTGTACTTGATACCAAAGATTCAGTACTTTCAAATGACCCAAACTTTGGAGTGAAATCAGTGAGAAGAAATATTAGAAGGTGTTTGCTCTGACCCTGATGCATGCAATTTTGATATCCCGTTTTTTAGATGAAGATCAAGTAGAAGGATCTAGAAGGATGTTTAATCTGGTTTACAAGGACAGGTATGATATTGTGTTAGAAGATGGTGAAAAAGAGAGCGTATGGTCAGGAGAATAGCTTGATCAAAGACCCAAATGAAAGAAAGTTCAAGGTGTTTTAGAGAAACCTCCCAGTTTGATCAGAGTAGGGGATAAATTTAGAAGCTCAATAGAAGGTCAGTGGTTATATATGCCTGCATCTGACCTAATCAGTTACTGAATTTTCTGCTTACTTACCAAGGGAGGTAACTTTCATACCTGAAGTAGGAAATGGTGACATTAAGCATTTACCAGGTTGTGTGACATCTCTTTGAGATTACAGAAATGTCACAGAGTGGAACAGAACAGGAAGTTCAGCTGGGCTATCCTCTGACTGTCGTTTCCAGTTACGTCTCCATCTGACAGTTCTGCAATTCAGAACCAACGCTGAGCCTTCATTTCCAATACTTGAGAACTAAGAATTCTTCCATTATCTAAAAGCATGTCCAGTTCTTTCCAACTACTCAGTCGAAATCAAGGAATCAGGATCTATGCAACCCCCTTCTTATTCCTTAGAACCCTAGAAAGTTAGAGCTGAAATAGACTTTGGTGATCCCTGGTCTATTCTATTCATTTTACAAACCGAGAGCCAAAGAGGTAAAGGACTTGCCCGTTACCACATACCTCGTTAGTGACAGAGGCCATCCTCCATATTCAGGAACAGCAGACCACTCATCCAGTGACCCTTTACCCAAAAGCTACTGTGTGCAAGAACCCAAATGAGCGAGGACCTGCGGGCGCTCACATAAGTAGATATACTTTCTGCTATTAATACTCAAGACTATACCTGAATCAAAACAGAAGTTCCACTTGGGCACTGTTCCAACATATCTGTTTTTTCTCTGAAACATGGAATTAGAGACGAGACATTTTAATCACAAGGAACAAATGTCTATTTTCTATTTCCTATCTTGGCTTTGCTGAACCCAAAATGCCACTAGTCCTTTGCATGGGGTGGACCTAGTGTTTTATGGCTGAAGGAGGGAGAGACAATTTCTTCAACATTCTCCCCAATGTCTCCTCCAAATCAAGAAAGTAGCAAACAGAAAACGAATGTGAATTTAGTGTTTATTAATCAAAAGTTTTATGCATTTATTTTTAAATATACACTAAATTTTAAGTTTCTACATTTAATATGTGGGGTACAGAGAGTGCATTCCACAGTGTCTTAAAAGTTGCATTGCTTATTTGGCTTTTTCAAAACCCACACATGGCCACTAAAAAGTCTGAGATCTCTGAATGCGATGCATGAGAAACAATCTGTTTTCCCAGTGAAAACGCAGAAGCAGCCTAGTGCATGAGGAAGGTTACGTCCACATCCTGCAACCTCCATTGTATAGAAATGAATGAGCCACATGATGGTGCTATAATCCAAGCAAAAAAGGTCCTTTTCCTTCTTAGTTAATATCTGTGAAAATAATATCCAAGAGAGAGTCAGCTAACTGATTTAGTTAAAGGTATTTGCAGGTACGATGACAATCCTTTGAGCCCACTGAACAGTGCTGTAGTTTCCTTTCTGTCTATGAATAACACCCTGGTTTGTGGAGGAAGGTGAGAAAGATGGAAGGAGGCCAGCAAGAACCCCCAGTTTGACTACTGGCTTAGTCACATGTTACTTGTGCAGTCTTGAGCTATTTGTATAACTTCTCCAATTCTCCATTTTTTCATTTTTATAATAGGTATAAATCTACCTCCTTATACATAAAAAAAATTCTACTTTTTTGTGTGTCCCCTACTGTCTAACATGGAGTAGGAACTTAATAAAAGTTTTAATTTACAAAGTGTCAGGCGCTGAATTAGGAGATTTGCTTGTATTATTTAATTTAATTCTTACAAAAATCCCTCGAGGTTGATGTTTGTCAAGGAATGAATGAATCAATGTTTTAACAAATCATTTAATCAATTAGTGAACCTATTTATTAAAGTAAAAAACATTAGATAAAAAGGCTATAATTCTATAAATCTCAGGTCTTGAAAGAAGTAGGGTTTCGAGGCAGTGAGGAAAAAGAGCTTACCCTGACCCCAGAAGGAGACTGGCGTTTAGAAAAGCATATGGGCTCCTCTAGAGACCGCTAGCAGAAAAGTCAGCAAACCAGAGGGGCCTGGAAGTAAGAACCGGGGTTGAGTACGGTGCGCTGGATGGACTCTTAGTACCCGACTGTCAACCCTCACCACCTTACTACAGTAGTTTTTTACTACTCTAAGGCCCAGCCTAGAGTGGTGCTCTTTTGAGGGAGTGTATGAGAAAGGTTCAGGGACAAAATCCAAGGAGGGAAGTTTGAAAGTCACAGCCTCCAACAAGGCTGCGTTCCCAGAGGCTAGAAGGTGGGAGCTTTGGTGTTTAGGAAAGTATGGGATTGTGTGAGGCTTGGCTTATCTAATGGAGAAGGATGAATTTGCTTCTGAGACAAGTCAGGAAGAAATGTCTTAACCCTCTCTCTGTTTTACTGTTTTATCTGTGTACAGAAGGTTAATGAAAAGAGTGCATTGTTTTTACTAAACTTTACATTTTTCTGATTATAGAACTAATACATGCTCACAATAAAAAATTTAGAAAATACAGAAAATAAAAATTAGAGAATAAATAAATTCATAGTGCTTCCAATTATAGCTAACCTCCGTTAACAGTTTAGTGACATTTCTTCCCATCGAAGATCTTATTATATAAAACCGAGATTATAACAGATCATCAAATTTGCATTCTGCTTTTTTTATACAGCACTGTATCATGAGCATATTTCCATGAAATTAGATATTTTTTATAAATATTTTTTGATGACCACTTAACATTAAATCACATGGCTGTACCACAACTAACATTTTGGTAATTTTGAGACCTTCAGGATATTTCCAGTGTTGGGTTATTTTGCTAGGTTAAACATTGGATAGAGCAGAAAAATGTTTATCCATCTTTTAAAAATTATTTGTTTAGGATAGAATCCAAGAAATAAAATGTGTAACTCAAAGGTTACAAACATTTAAAGGATATTAGATAGATAGATAGATAGATAGATAGATAGATAGATAGATAGATAGATAGACAGATAGTTTGTTCTAATTTACACTTCCACCAGCCATGTAAGAAAGGGCTTGTTTTCTCCCCTCAACACATACCCCCACTCAGATATCCCTAATTTTTAATATTTGCTAATCTTAGAAAATACACGCACACAGAGAACTTACTTTTGATTTCCATTTCTTTTAAAAGAGTCCTTACATCAATAAAATAATGTAATATCTAATCCTTCGAAAATGAGAAAAGAGTCTTTTTAGAAAGAAGAAGACAGGGAGGAGGCTGCCCACAGCTTCTGCTAGCTCAGATCACCTTCTGGGTGCCCCATTTCCTTCCTATTCCTGCAGGGCTTCACGGGGGATGGGAGACATGCCTGGACCATGAAGCATTTCAAGAAACCAACATACTGCAACTTGTGCCATGTCATGCTGATGGGCGTTCGGAAGCAAGGCCTATGCTGCATTTGTGAGTAAACTTCCTTCAAACCCCTTTTCCCCAGGAAGTGTCTTGTTCTGCACATGATTGAGGCATTCTAGAAAAACTCTAGGTATTTCTGCTTCCTAGCTTAAAGGACCTCTCATATTGTTTCAACAGCAGAGAATAAAGCAAAACCTCCATGATCTATTTTTGTTCTACCCGAGTCAAATGGATTAGTGTTGTCTCATTGCTGAAGTGCTGTCATGGGCTGCTGACACTCCCCTCCCTCACCTCAGAAAAAATTATTAAGGTTCACACATAATTAAAAAGTAGCTCATACTAATTGCAGTTCAGTTTTACTCATGAATAATTTGGGCAGTCAGAAGAATCTTTAAAAAAAAATAAGTAACATAAAACTATATTTGTAAATGCAGTGGAAATTAAGACTATTCATTGTTTCACTTTATATTCCATTTAGTAAAGACAGATGGGAGAAGAGAAAAACACTTGAGAAAGAAGAGAGGGAGACTGGAAGGGAGAACAGAAGAAAGAGATGGAGAGGAAGGAGGAAAGAAAAGGTTATGTAGAAAAGAAGGTGGATTTGGGGAGCAGGAGGAGAGTGGAGGGCTACAGCGAGAAGGCTTTGTAGGGCCCAGGGAACATGTGTGCAGAGTCCTGCCAATCGCCTCACAATACAGACAGATCTGAACCCACCAGAGACTGGGCAGCTGCTGATGCAGGGAGGGCCCGTGAGTGTGTCCAGGTCGTCAGTGTTTCATCTAAACATGCACACGTGAGCTAGGCAGCAGGTAACCACAGCCACAAAAGTCATCTTAACAGCTGGGCCTGGTGTTCACCAAGAGCATTTGAAGGCTAAAGAAAGGACCCACCAGTCTTTTTAGCACTCATTCAGATCCAGCTTTCACTACTTTCTATAGATTCAGTCTCAGTCTCATTCCAATTAAGCTCTAGGTTGGGCCTCTGCTGTTCACATAGTAGTAAATAGCAGTCGCAACCACAATAATAATAATTTATGAAATAGCCATTGTGACCCATAGATAGTGAGGATGACTCCTCACATTGCCCTCAAGTGGAAAGTGCCCCTCTGGAGATGCTCTCCTACCACATTCACTACCCACAGAGGAAGGCCATGTGGCAGGGTGGAGGGTACAGAAGCGTGCCTGGGAGAACTGTGGACTCTCTTCCCGGTGAACAACTGGAGACTATTTTGAATTTTGATTGGTCAAGGCCAGTTCCATATGTCCCCTGCCCCTGACTGGCCACCAAGAAGGAGGCACGGGCCTCAGCTGGAATGGGGTTGGGGGTGGGGTAGCTGGACCTTCCTAAGTGGTCACTCACAAGCACTTTCCTTACTTTTTTTTCAGACTGCAAATACACTGTCCACGAACGCTGTGTATCCAAAAACATTCCTGCGTGTGTCAAAACGTACTCAAAAACCAAAAGGGGAGGCGAGGTTGGTGACATCTATTGCCTTGTTTTACTGCATGCTGCGTCCCAGGCAACATGTTCATCACCACAGATTCCTGGGCAGGAAGGGGCTTTGGGAGCTTTATCCACTCCCTTCCCTGCCTTGAGGATTACCCTTAAACCATCTCATTCATCCATCAATGCATTAAGCATCTCCCTGGTGCCCACTATGTACCAGGCACTGTGCTAGGGAGACACAGGTTATTAGATGGACCTCAGCCTGCTGGAGAGCTGTGCAGACTTGAGATAAGGAGAGACAGGCAGGTAACAGAATATAAAGTAGTGAGATGGAGGACATCCAGAGGGCTGCGGGGGACGCACAGTTGAGGCACGAAGGGAGGAGGCCAGGGAAGCTCTCACAGGCAGATGGCATTTCAGTTGTGTCTTGAGCCCAGATCAGGAGGACTTCACAACACACGGATGAGGGCACGGCCCCCGAGCAGAAGAAGCCTCGAGTACAAAGGCATGGAAGAGATGTGGTTTATCCTGGGATCTGTACTTAATTTGGTGTGACGAAGCAGAGGACATGTAAAGAGAAGTAGCAGGAGATGTGTTCTGAAAGTGGCGGGATCCAGCATGAGAAGGTCTTGGGAGGCCAGATAAGGAGTTGGAAAGGAGTTTCCTAGGCAGCAAAGAGGACACTAGAGTTGCTTTGAGCACATGAGGAGACCACTGAATTTTCGAATTAGACTAATGGCTCTGCTTCTTCCAGCTCTGCTTCTTTTCCGTGTGGCTTTTTTGCTCAAGGTGAGGCCAGGGATTAGTGAACATCCTAGCAGGGGGCATGGTGCAGGAGAGAGGTCTGAGGGGAAGAACTCTCCCAACAGTGAGTGCCGCACCAAGGACCCGGCTGGGATGGGGTCTGCACTCACCAGCTGTGCTCTGACGTGTCCAGGCAGCATGGTGGCAGCTGTGTCTGTGCTGAGTGACTACCACCTGTGCCAGCTGTTGAGTATTTTATCCTACTGGCTGAGGTAGAAAAGATGAAGGGAGAGTTTGAGAGAGAATTTGGAGGTACCATCTCCGGGACTTGGTGATAGAGATGTAGGGGATGAGAGAAGGACAGAGGTTGGGAACTCGGCCACTGGGTGATATTGTTAACCAAGTCTGGAAATAGGTTCTTCTCAAAATTAGCAGGGGAGGGACACTCTTGAGTTCCTGCAGGGAAGATTCCAAGGAGGAATCTGAGTCAGGAGGTGGTTAGCAGGTGGGAGTAATATCCAGCCTTCCCAAAAGGACTCTGAAAGAGAGGGCGCCTCCAAGGACACAGATGCATGCCCCATGAGACACTGCATGGCCTAGTCCATACACATTTCCATGTCCATGCCTTTCACCAGGATGCATGTTGTACCTCCTGGGCTTAGGCTCTAAGCCTGCACTCTGGTCACTTGTCACACATTGAACAGAGGGAGGCCACTGAGGGGCCAGCAGGACACATTCACAAACTTCTGAGTCTTCAGAAGTAACCCAAGTCCTTCACCGTCTCTTCCAATCCCAGAAGGGGATGAAGAAGGCAATGTGGTGTCTGGAGACAACCGTGGACTTGGGATCAGAATGCCTGGCTATGAAGCCCTGCTTGGCCACTTCCAGCTTTGGAGCTTAGGGCCCGTCACTTAACTTCTCTGAAGCCTAATTTCTTTCTCTGCAAAATGGAAACAATAATTACCTCGGAGAAAATTCAATATGACCATGTAGATGACAAATTGATTAGCAAACTATGTTCTTTATACACTCAGGGGTGAATGGCAGAAAGTGAGAAGCTACAAAATAAAAGTGACACATCTTCAAAAACAACAACTTTGCCAAAAACCATTTGCAAGGAGGACATAATAACTTAATTGATAAGTAATTTAAAACTTTAATACAAACATGGATGATATCATGCAAATATTTAATGTGTTTTTAATATTGTATTTGTAATTGGCCCTTTAGACTAGACCCCCACTTTCCCCCAGAGTCCATGCCCTCTTCCTTCTGCTATCCAGGGTGCCCTGGTGGAAAATTTTGAGAAGTTCTGTAGAATTCCTGGTGGAGACAGCTGAGGACTCAGGCCCCCCAGAATTTGGTGGTTGTACTCACAGACATACACATACACATGTATTCCTACCTGCTTCCCAAGTTCCTAGGCTGCCCTACTGTCATTTCCTGATCAGGGAGCAGATACAACCAGCTATCCAGAAAACAGATGTGAAAGCTGCAAGCTTTGGCCTGTTTCTCTAGCTACTTCTAAGAGTGCTTCGCAACTTTGAGTGTACATTGTAATCACTCAGGGTGCTTTAAAACATACTAATGATGGGTCTCATCCCCAGAGACTCTAATTTATTTGATCTGGAGTAAGGGCTGAGCTTTAGAACTTCTGGAAGCTCACTCAGGTATTTCTGATGGGCTGCTGAGGCTGAGAGCCACCAGCGTATAGAATATGGGAAGGGAAAATAAGTTATCCATCAGTGGGCCCCTCCAAAGGGCCAGGACTGTGTCAGGAAGGCCCTTTTAAGTGTGCTATCTCATTTAATCCTTCCAGCAAACCTAGAGGTGGGGCTTATTATGCCATTTCTACAGATGAGGGACCTGAGACTCAGAGAGGTCCAGGAACTGGCCAAAGGTCACCCTGCTGCGAAGTGGAAAATCAGTGACTCCAACCAGTTTTATCTGCTGCCCGAGCCCTCCTTTGTTTCCCTCCATCACGCTGCCTTCCAGAACAAGGTGCACACAAAAACGTTACTCTGTGAGGGGTTCTGCAAGACAGATGGACTGCCAGACCAGCTGCTGCTCAGAGGCTTGACTGCCAGGGTGAATGAGCTATTTAAAGCACAGGAAAATTGATTTTTTTTTTTTTTTTTATTTACGGTGGTTAGCAAACTGGTGGTTAGGCAGCAAGAGACCACATCAGTGCAATGCAGCAAAGCAGCCCAGCACCCAATAATTGCATAAGCTAAATGGGAAACAACCCTTCCTGGCCTCCCCACACTCCCAGTGCTCCTCCTCAGGCACAGGGCCCCGAGGCATGGTTCTGCAGCCTTCCCTGGTCTCCTTCCCTTCCCTCCTGCAGGTGATGCAGCACGCGTGGGTGGAAGGGAACTCTTCTGTCAAGTGTGACCGGTGCCACAAAAGTATCAAGTGCTACCAGAGTGTCACTGCGCGGCACTGCGTGTGGTGCCGGATGACGGTGGGTTGGCGCCTAGGGCAGCCCTGCTTCTTTTCAGTGTGTTTTTTTGCTCAAGTTGAGGCCTGGAATTAGTGAACATCCTAGCAGAGCGCATGAGCAGAGCAGGGGGTCAAGGCTGGGAGGGAGCCCAGAGCCCCATTCAACGTCCTAAGTCTGATAGTTCCTCCAATGAATCACCAAGCTGCCCAAAAAGAGGCACCCCCAGAACCAGGGGAGTGGCGCTGCTTAAAAAGCAGCTGACCAACCCACTGTCTACATGGCCAGGCAGCTATGAATTGCAGGCTGGACCATTAACTTTCTTCGCCTAGGTGTCATCTGGGGCCAGGGGCACCAAACAGAGCTGGAGAGGAATTAGACACTAGAATTGTGTCCCTTAAGGGGTCAAAGGAAGGCACACACTTTACAACAGCCCCACTGCCTGAGCCAGAGGCATGTACCTGCTGCTGCCAGCCACAGCCAATGTTCACTTCCCATCTAGACACCTGGACCTGCCCGACCTGCCTGCCAAAGCAAACTTGGTGCCATGTCTTGTCCCATTGACCAAGCCCTGTGATCAGCTTGAAAAAGGACGTGTCTCCAGATCACACTTCAGAGCTCTTAAGATGCGGAGGTTGAGTCACGGGGTTTACTTCCAGCCTCTCATTAGTTTGTTAAACAGATCTTCCTTCCAGTGTCTCAGAGTCAAGGGAGCAGATATATAGGGTGCTCTCGAATCCACACGGGATGCCACACTGAAGGGTCACAGGTGGGCTCGTGACCACTTTGCTCCAGCAGCCATTGGCAGCAGCTGGTCTCTTCTCTGCCCATGGCAGACTGGCACCCCTAACCACATACATGCACACACACACCACACAAGACACACACAAAATGCACACACGACACACACACACACACACACACACATTCGGTTATACTGCCAAAGCCAATAGTGCATCAGTTTGGGGGCACGCTAGACAGCTTGCCTACACAGTAAACCTCCAAACCCTCATACTCGACAATTCCTTGGTCAGTTTCATTCACTCTCACCTTTATTTCCTCCAGTTTCACCGCAAATGTGAATTATCCACATTGTGTGATGGTGGGGAACTCAGAGACCACATCTTATTGCCTACATCGATATGCCCAGTCACCCGGGTAAGTGAGACCACCCAGCAGGGCTCCGCCCCCACCCCCGCCCCATACACATTTCAGATGGAAACAGCATTCAAACATTCACAACTCTCTGAGGGCTTTCTCAACAACCCTTAGGGTTTGTGTTTTCAGCACAAGTTTCAATGAGGTCAGCGCCACACCCGTGAGATTGTGATGAAAACTCTACTGATTTAAATGGTTCCAACTGCTGGTGACCCAGAATGCTCTGAAACAGCCCATCAAGGAAAGCACATCCCTTCTAAGCACCCTGAAGGCAGAGAGCACAGCTCAAGGAACCTCGGTCACCACCTGAGCATGGCTAGGCCTTGTCCCTTGTCCCCGTCAACCTCTCTCCCGTGTCTAAACATGGACCTACCTCCCTCTGCTGGAGGATTTCCACTTGGGTGTCTCAGCCCTATTTGGAAATGAGTGTAGCAAAATTACACTTCTTTTATCTCCATCTGAAACTTTCTCTGTCTCCTGGGTTGAAGATTCCTCTTTCAAAACAAGCACCAAACACCTTAATTGTTCCCTTTCCATCTTAAAGATGTTGCCAAGTTCCGCCAATTCCTCACAGCTCATTCTTGGCTGGACCAGCCACTCCTTTCTTAGTAAAAACTGAAGAGAAACCTCCACTTTGGAAAACCAATTGGCAGTATCTACCAAACTGTAAATACAAAACTTGACTACCTGACAGGACCTCTCCTATGAATCTACCTGAGAAATATGAGCATTTATTCCACCAAAATACATGTACAAGAATGTTTGCAGCAACTTTATTTATAACAATGAAAACGTGGAGACAAAACAAAGGAACATTGATGGGAGAATAGATTTTTTAAAAAAGATGAGGCATATTTGTATCATGGAATGCTACATTGCAGTGGGAAAGAAATCCTATGCATAGATGCAAAACCATGGATAACTTCAAAGATATAATGCTGAACAAAAGAAGCTAGACTCAGAAAAAAATATGCTCTATGATTCATTTCTACGAAATTCAAAAGCCAGGCAAAACCGGTATGGTCTCAGGAGTCACAGCAGTGTGAGACCTGAAGAGGCAGTAGTTACAAGGGCATTATGAATGCAGAAATTCATCAGGCTGTAGATTTAGATGTGAGCGTTTTACTATATGTGAAATGAACCTCCATAAAATAAATAATACACGTTTTTTTAAAACAGAGGGGGACAGACAATACTAAGAAAACTAACTCTTTCAACATCACATCATTTAGATAGCACTGAGCAGAGAAGCCAGATCTAAGACCTTGCTTCTCAGAGCTCGAGCTTCTAAATCAACAAAGTAGATTTCTGCCAGTTTCAGTGTTTTCTTTCCCCATGTCCATTCCAATGTCTTGAAGTTAAAAGTCAGAGCAAAAGATGACAGAGTCCTGGAGAGTTCTAGAGAGACCCATAGGAACCCTTTCTTTTTTCAGGTCCAAAGCCCCACTTTGAGAAAGTCCTCCCACACTATACTGGTTTTCTGTTCTCTTTCTTTAAATTAACCATTTGTTTTTCTTCTGATCTCTTTTTTGCTATTAGGCATTTTTTTTAAAAGATGCTTGTCTTTCCTCTCTCCTCACAGGACAGGCAAGGCGGGATGTCTGATGGCAGCATGTCAGCCAAGGGTGAACTTGTAATGCAGGTACCTTGGCAAGCCCAAGTCTGACTGATCATTTAAAGTTGGTCCAAGACTTTGGAGAGGAGGACAGGGTTTGGGTTCTAGAGAAATATCTCTCAATATTTGCTTTTTCAGTTGATCAATTATATAACACAAGACACTTTATTTCCAACCTCTAGAATTACTTTGACCACCACACTGTCGGGGTGAGAAGGGAGGTTGATTGATCCCATTGCTGATCTAATGGGCTTTATCACCTTTTTAGGAACAAGTTCCATGAAACTTCAATATACACATCCCCTAAATAATAACAAAAGTATGGCCTAAAAATACACAATGGGTTTTCAAAGACTGCCAAGCTGTCTCCAGAATATGATTGGTCAAAACAAAGCTAACACATCCAGAAGTTCCTCTTCACTCTTAAATGTATACTTAAAAGCTAATTTTTACTTGGGTTCACCAATGAGCATCTGCTCTTTGTTTCTGCCACAAAGTCCCAGGGAATGCAGGAAGGGCAGCATAGGGAGGTACAAAGAGTACTAGAAAAGGAAATAGACAACTAAGTCCTCCTCCTCTACTTCTGAGCCTTACGTTTCCTTGTTTGAAAAGGAGCATAGCAATCCCTGCACTGCCTGTCTCCCAGAGATGCTACAAGATTAAATGAGAACTTGCAGATTAATGTGTTTTGAAAATGAAAACAGATGCAGTGATGGAGGAACCTTAATAATGTGGGAAAGCTCTAGACACCTAGAAGGGCAGAAAGTCAAGTGGAACAGACACACACACACACACACACACACACACACACACACACACACACACACAGACAAAATGCAGGTATACAAGTTGTTTACAGCTGGCTTCCAGCTGGTTATCCTGCATCTGTTCTCACTGAGCAGTTCCCTTGCTGTCCAGGTTGTTAAATATTTTTAGTATCACCCTCAGAGGTAAATAATTACTTCTCAGGTCCCAAGGTGCTTCTGAGTGTCATGTAAACAGTCACCCTGGGCAGATGAGAAAATTTTTAAAAATCATAAAGAATGCTACTATTCATTTCAAACAGCATGCCTCAGGGTTTGCTGGGTTTTTAGCTTGAGATCTGGAAAAGGGGGCATTAGATATTGACTGTGAAGCAGAGCTGCATCTCTGTATTAATGTGTCCTTCAACTAAATCCACAAGTATTTATTGAGCACCCCCTCTTGTATCTGGTGTTATATGGTCTCTGGTAGTAGAGTTATACATACCCCTAACCTACTTTGGAGGCATTTAAAATTCAGTTGCTGTTTTGAGACATTTACCTAAGCAAATAAAAATCAAATAAAAAATAAATAAAAATCAAATACAAATACACAACAAAAGAAACGCAAAAGATAGCACGTGTTTCAAGTGCAATCATTTCAGTTGCAGTAATCCAGGAAAACGTCATAGAGGAAGTAGCTCTTGAACTTGGCCCTGAGGTTGACAAGTTTTTTAAGAGGTTGCAAAGAAGGAAATGGGCATCTCAGGGCATTGAGCAGGAGAGGAAACAAGGGTGAGCCAGACCCACAAGGTAGGAATGCAGAAGACACGTTTACTAGAGGGTAAGAGCCAGGCTTGGCTGGAACCGCAGTGGGGGTTAGAGTAATTAAGAGCTAACAGTCAAATGGGGCTGCCCAGAAACACCTTGGACACCAGGTTAAGAGATTTGGATTTTATCCTCTGGTTAATAAGGTGTTGTCAAAGGTTTCTGAGCGAGAGTGGCATGACTGATGTGATGTTCTGGGAAGGAACTATATGGGAACAATGGGACTTACGTGAGCTGGGAAAGGCCTGAGCAGTGTGGTCACTGTGGCAGCTGCCAGGGAGAAAAGGACATTCCAGGGAAAGAATTGGCAGGATAAGGTGTCCCCTGGATAACTGGGTGAATGATGATAGTGCCTTTAGCTGAAACAGGGAGCCAGGAGAGAGGACTGGCTTTATGAGGGTTGGTGTGGGGGAGATAGGACAGGTGTGGGGAGTGTTGAGATTTGGAGCAATCTGATGGTGAGACATCTGGTTGAAGGTACCCACTGGGCAGTGAGAAGTGTGGAACCAGGACTCAGGAGGAAAATAGGTACCAGGGTGGAAGAGATGGTTACCTTTATTTTATTTAAATGTTTGACCAGGTGGCCATACTTTCTAAGATCATATTCAGTTACATCTCTCACTCTAATCTTGTGCTGTGGGCACAATGACACAACATTGCTGAATGATTTGAAGCTATGGTACCATTGTCCCATCTCTGATTTCAACCTCAAATCATTGTCACCATTAATACTACCTAAAGGCCATTCAAGCTGAAGAGTGGTCTGAGTTGTTTAATCCCTCAAAAAAACTCAGCCAGTGAGGACCTCCCACCCTCCTCTCCCCCATGCCTGGAACTGCTTCCTATCTACCTCTCCCAGAAGCTGTCTTAGCACCAGCTCTCATCTCCTTCCCTCTACTGGCTGAAACAGAGCTAATTTCTTTTTCTTTTATCTTTTAAGTATAAGATCATCCCCACCCCGGGTACCCATCCCCTGTTGGTCTTGGTGAACCCCAAGAGTGGAGGGAGACAAGGAGAAAGGTATGTTCTCTTCTTTTTCAAAATAGAGAGCCTAGGACAGCCTCACAGGTCCTTTCTTCCTCTCAACCATAATAGAGTAGACTGTGGAGACAGGCAGACATGGATTCAAATTCCAGCCCTACTACTTCCCACTCGATGACCAGATTCTAATGACTTATTGTCCCTGTGCCTTGGTTTCTACTCTGTAAATGGAGATAATAATTTCCCTTATGATAGGGTGGTTGTGAGGATTAAATTCAACACAGTGCTTAGCTTAGGGCCTGTCACATGAGCTATATTATGGCACCTAGAGTCAGACCCAAGATGCCTGACTCCTTCCTAGCCTCTCAGGTCTTTTCTTGATTTAAGAGATGTGGTGGAACTCATCTGACTGGAACCTCCTGGCCTATCCAGCCCCTGAGAAAGCAGAACACTCGCCTCATCAGTGAAGGAGAGAGGGAGAATGGACAAAGCAGCTCTGCCCCCCAGTCCTCTTTGGCTCTGGGATAATGAACAGATGGCATGGTGATCTGGAATCCATGTTTTAAAAACTAATAAGTAGAGTTTAAACAAGAGCTATGAGAATCCCCACCCAAGTCCAAGGGGCAGAGCAACCCTTCTGAACTGATTGGATTAGTCCCAAGCTGAAGCTTTGAAACCAAGGCTAGATGAGGTCATTGTCACCAGCCCTCGTCTGTCCCAGTTCTACCACCTCTGTTTCCTCCTGCATCCAAGATTTGGGGGTGGGAATGGGGCTTTCCACAGAGGATCCTTTGATGCCTTTGTATAGTCCACAAAAAGCAGAACTGTACCACCTAGAACATGCAGAATATTTCGGAGAAGGTCTTCATGAAGGAAAAAAATTTAGTGAATGGAAGTTCTGTTTTCTGGGTTTCTCTGTCCTGTCTTCTCTGTAAAGATTGGTACTTCTAGGATTGCGGGTTAGAAGCTTGGATAATGGGAGGCCTTGAATCAGGGGGTGAGGGCCTGAGTGCTGGTGGCTGGACCTGGGACTTCAGGGTCTGCAGGGCCTGCATTCTGTCTTCTCCCCTCTGGGGTTGAAATGAACCCTCATTCCCACCATCAATGGGCTCCAGAGATGTTTGCCCTACTATGACTTCTCATGATGACATTCTCCTTCTCTGTCTCTCTCTTTTTTTTTTACCCCCCATCCCCCATAGAATTCTTCGGAAATTCCACTATCTGCTCAACCCCAAACAAGTTTTCAACCTGGACAATGGGGGGCCTACTCCAGGGTACGGACATATAATCCTTATTCTTTATTTCTCCCCCTTCCTCTTGAATCTCTGAAGAAGATACCTTTTTTGTCACTCTTGTTTGTCTTTTTCATCTGTGGACTTATCTTTCCTGTCATTTTAGTCATTTCTCTTCTTTTCTTTACAATTAGTCTTATTTCCTCCTGGAGATGCTCAGGAACACTCATTATGTTTAACTCTTGAAAGTAGCCTCCTGCATACACCATTCATTTGATTGACAGGGTGAGCAGGCTGGTAAATTATTTTAACTTATTTGCAAGGCTGTGTTAGCTGATATCTTCATGCTGAATTATCAGGGAGGAGGAAGGAATTTTATCACTGTCAGTCAATAATTCTGCCATGTGCTCTGTTATTGGGCATTTTAGGATCAAAACAATTAGTTATTCAAAGAATTCCCTTCTTTTCTAAATCATCCATTTCAGAGGTTATTAAGCTACAGCCCTTCTCCTCTGTCATTTGCCTACTGGCTATTTCACTGCTCATTAGAGAAGAAGAGCAATGAGAAGAAACAAGGCAGACTTAACTGAAAGTATGGTGGGAGGAGGTGGTCCTTGTGTCAGCGCTAACGTGATGAGCTGTGGGTTCATGTAATGAGAGACCCCTCCAGCATCAGGGCTGGAAGACATCGAAGACAGCTTTTTACCAGACGGAGCCAGTGCCCTAGAGATGTGCTGGCCAGAGGCTGTCTCAGTGCCAGGTGCTCGGGTCTGTGCATGCTTGGCTGGACTTTTCAGCACACTTTGCCCTTCAGCCACTTTGCCCAACCTCTTAACATGCTCTTCTACTCTGGGTTCACGAAGACCCTGAGAAGGGCTGGAGTAAGGACTCTAAAAAAAAATCTGCCCTGTCGTCGGTTGTTTGACATAAAGTTATTATTAACGGCAGTGGTAGTGCAAGACCCAGCTAAAAGGAGAAAGAAACGTGAGTCAGATTCAGCTCCTCTGCCATAATTTACCTGGAAAGTTCATTTCAGAGCCCAGCTATATTGCTGCAGGTGCCATCACAGTCATTGTGATTGCCACTTACTGTTCTGTTATGACTCGTGACCTAGCAGCAGCCCATGGATACCTTTACCAGCCCACTCTCTTCTCAGACATTTTAATAGTTGAATGCAGTACTCTAGCTTAACCTCATCTGTCCTAAATTGTTTTCGCCCTGGATGACAAGCCTGGTGGAAACTTCCAGAGCTGCTGTGATTTAAGTATCTCTCATGTGTCAGTCCGTAATTAGACAGACTGTCTAGGTAAAGGGAGCCTCCATCAGAATTTACTTCTTATAAGAGAGCAGGGAATGAAGGGGAAGAGAGGGAACGTGAATTTGCCCACACATGCATCGGTGATTCAGAAAGCCCCAGGGGTTTCCTCACACCACCAGGCTGGGCAAAGCTTCAGCTTCCTATGTCCTACCCTCAAAGTGTCCACAAGTCATATTTGTTCTTAAACAGAGATTCTTAACATTTCTTTGCCAGGAACCTGTTTGTAAGTCTGATCAAGCCTGTGGACCGACCCCTCCTCAGACTAATATTTAATATGTAAAATGAAATATGTAGGATTACATACTAAGGAAATTAATTATGTTGAAAACAATTATCAAAATGCTAAAAAAATTGTAATATGGGAATATATGTGATTTACTAACACATTATATAGCAAGTTCCAGAGGCAGGTCTAATACCTATTATAAATTCAAAGCAGAGACGAGCACAAATGATAGTATGAGACATCCGCCACAACTATGGTAAAACATTAAAACACCTATGATTTTGACTGCTGACCTCTGTGATTTGTTCCCTACATTCATAATTAAAGGAAATGCTAAATTTCAGTTAGAGCTTAGGAAAGATAAGAATGTAACATTTTCTCTTTCAAGTTCTTGGCCCTCTGGATTCTATCCACAGACCCTTTGGAGGTTCATGGACCCCAGGTTAAGAGGCCTGCTTTAAAAGGTTAAGGCCTCTGAGGGGAGATGGTGCTCACTGCACTTAGGTCTGGGCCCACAGGCGAGCAGGATGAAGATCCAGCTAGTTCCATACATCTGACTTAAGGTGAGATTATAAGGACAGTGCAGGCAAGAGAGCCGAAGGGGAATCGAAATATTGGGAGTGAGTCATATTGTTGCAAAGTAAGCAAACTATGGAATCTTCTGCACAAATAATAGACAATTTCTAGAAAACCATTTTCTGTGTTGAATGCTGAGTCAGATTCTCCTCAGACAAGGATGGCTCCTGAGATTCACACTTAATGCCATTGCTTAGTAAGTCCTGGTTTCAGAATATTAAGTTATCCTTTCAACTCCAAAAGGAATCAAGGTCATAACATACTCCTAGGAAAGGTGTGGAGGGGGCCAGGGGGGACTTGGACTCAGGAGTGTCAAAGGTCAGCCACGACAGAGTAAAAGAGACCATTTTGATCTTTCTTCTATTTCCCAGACTGAACTTTTTCCGCGATACTCCGGACTTCCGTGTCTTGGCCTGTGGAGGAGATGGGACAGTTGGCTGGATTTTGGATTGCATCGGTAAGAATGGGCTGGGAGGCGTTTGCACTTTACTTATAGTAAGTATATTTAAAGCGTAAGGAAGGCAATAAAAAAGAAAGAGAAATGAAGCCATGTCTTATTCATCCTTGTTTCTACTCTTGAACCAATGCTTGACTAAATATCTACTTTGGGTGGAAAAGAGAAAGAAAGAAGACAATGGAAAGATTCCCACAGGTACAGATGTAAAAATTTGTTTCAGGCCTTACCTTAGAAACATCTTTCATGGTCAGGGTTTGGGCAGTAGCAGGCCAGGCCAGATTGGGGGTGTTAAAGAAAGGCAGGACTGAGATTCCGGGTAGATCCAGGGTGGATGATAAAGGTCAGAGACCCAAGCATAGATGCATAGCCCAGGGAAAATCACCTTGCGATGAGCATTTGGAGCCCAAGTCCAGAAAGCTCATCTAGAAAGTGCAGATCAGTGCAAAACGAAAAAAGGCAACGTTGGGCTGTGTCCAATACACCTAGATCAAAGGGGGAGCGGGAAGAGCCCAGGCTGTGACTCAGGGGGCCTGGGTTCTAGTCTCGCTTTGTCTGGATCTGTGGGTCCTTGGACATATCACCCCTAGTAAATGATGGAAACCAACTCTGTATTTCTTAGATGGAAATATATTTAAGATGTAGAGCTGGAGAACCCAGATAAACACTGAAACATGGAACATAAGAATAGGAAAGGGAAGAGCTGGGGACAGCCATCATCAAGGTCTGAGACTGAACTCTGAGCCCCGCTTCCATCTTCCTGTCATTCATTCCACAAAAACTGTCTGTGCACCTCCTATGCCAAGCTCTCCTTGAAGCAATGGAGATGCAGCAATGAACAAATAGACAAAAATCCCTCCCTCATGGAGCTTCCCTTCTAGAGAGCAGAGACAGGCAATAAACAAAGAAACAAAGAAAGCATATAATACATCAGAATGGTTATAAATATAGCGGGGAATGGGCAAGGGGAGCTCAGTGGTGGAGGTAAGGGGTGCAACCTAAGTCTTAGTGGTCAGGGGACCTGTAGGGAGTTGAGCTATGCAAATAGCTAAGGGAAGAGCAGTTCAGACAGAAGGAAGAGCAGCTACAAAGGCCCTGGGGTGGGAGCAGGCCAGGCTGCTGAAGGTCCCAGGAAGGCTGCAGAGTATGCCAGAGTGGAGCACATGTGGGGAGAGTGGCAGGGGATGAAGCTGAGATAGTGCAGGGCCAGGTCACCAGGACATGCAGGGTATTGTACAAAATGTGGCTTTCATACTGGAAAAGTCTCAAGACAGTGGATGGCTTTGAGCAAAGGAGATTAAGAGAAAAGGGTGGAAGCAGGACGACCAGTTTGGAGGCTCCTGCAGTCATCCAAATGAGAGGTGACCATGGCTTAGACTGCAGCAGAGACGGGAGGTTGTGAGAAGTGGTTAGATTTTGAATCTCTTTTGAAGATGGAGCCAACAGGATTTGCTGACAGACTGGATGTGGGAGATGAAGACAAGAGCAGAATAGAGGACTGGCCAGATAGACCCTGAATGGGGCAGGGAATGCTGGGTCTCCAGGAGTCGTAAGCAGACTACCTGGAGGGGTGGGACCAGCACCTGCACACGTGCTGCCTTCTGCTCCCCCACAGGAACTTTGGTTTCCATGGACACAGCCCTGCCAAGCAGCCACCCACACTCTCCTGTCACCTGGGGCTCTGGAGTTGTTTGTGGGAGGAGGGAGGCGCTCTCCAGGAGCCGAGGAAGGAAAAGCTGATCAGCAGAGGGTGGATGGCTGCAACACCAGGAGCTGCTCACACTGCTCCCTGTCCACCATGAAGGAGAAAGAGCGCTTTGGTGAAAAGTTGTATAAAATTCATCTGCAGAGGACACAGGTGATAGAAGCTGCTCAAAACAGAAAGAAAGAAGGTCATGTGAGATGATCTTTTTCACAGGTTAGTGGCCCAAAGAGAAAAATCAACAGTAAAAGGAATGACTGCACAATGGTCATTCATTCATTCATTCATTTAGGAAATATTGAGGTACTTGTTCAGTGCTCTTTACACCCCCATTTTGGTCCCCTCTCTGACCAGTCCTCCCTCTATACCAGAGTGGTTTTCCCTGAATGTCAGTGAGTTCATGATGTGTATACGGTACATCAGTGGCTTCCCATTACTCTTAAGATAAAATCAGAACTCTTCAAACGATCTACAAGGCCCTTGGTGGTCTAGCACCTTCCAGCCTTGTTTCACACTTCCCTCCTTCTCTCTCTAGAGTTCAGCCACCCAGTCCATCTCCCAGACCCTTGAATGTACTAGTCCCTTTCACCTTTTACACAGCACTTTTGCACAAGTTGTTCTGCCTATCTGGTACGCTCTGCCAGCCTTCAGTTGGTCAGCTTCTACTTCAGGTCCCAGCCAAAGTGGGTTCCTCAGGTGAGCCTTCCCTGATGTATCCCCTAGCTTCAATCACCTCATTATAGGACTACACTCTTTTCCTTTTCAGTATGAATTTTAAATTGTGCCTCATTTATAGGAAGACCTTATTAATATCTGTCTCTCCCTTTGACTACAGGTACCATCAGAGTCTGAGCCATAGCTTTTTCACCTGCTGTTAAAGCCAGAGCACCTAGCATAGTATCTGGCACATAGTAGGACTTCAGTGCATTCATGGGACAAATGGGTAGTCAATTACAAGACAGAGTGATGAGACCGTCCCTGGTGCCGAAAAAACACTAGAGAGGTGCCTAGTCCAGACTAGGGCAACCAAGAAGGACCTCCCAGAGGCAGAATCTGAGCTGAGCATCACAAAACTTGTGATTTAAGGCACTGAAAACACTTATTTTGATTGACATATTGGGTGGGCAGTAGGATGTAAGAAGCATGGGGCTAGAGAGGACGGCAGATCCAAGAAGGGCCTAGTGTGCCATACTAAGGGGTGATGGGAGCCACGACAGTGTGAAAGCAGTGGAATAATGTAGTCAGGCTTGTGATTCAAGGATTGCCTGCTTTGGGGGAAGTGTGGAGAACTGGAGGGGCTGGAACTGGAGACTGAGAGAGCAGAGAGGAGGCAGTTGCAGCATTACCAGTGGGAAGGAATCAGATCACACCTGAATATGGGTGTCTCTTTGGGGATGGAGAAAAGAGATTGCTTGGAGATCTATTAAGGAGAAAGCACATGCATGGATGAGGGGTGAGGGAGATAAGAAACTTAAGATGGCAACCAGCTTTCCAGACTCCACACTGTGAGGATGGTTGACCTGCTAAGATGGGGACTATGGAAGAAGGAACAGACCTAAGGACACAAGGGCCTTCTGGTCAAAGATAACTGAATATGCAGAGGCAGGGAGCCATGAACACAGACTATAGGTTCAGGGAATAATGACTGAGTCCAAGGCTTCGCTCCACCCTCCGTCTCAGCTCTGGGTCACGCCTGAGCTCATTCCTGTTTTACTGGGGCAGCCCTAGCATGAGCCTCATCCAGGACGCTGATTCCTGCACATACACACACTCCTGCCGCAGCACTCCCCAGTCACATGGCTCACATTCCACAGGCACCAGGTGAAGCAAGGTTTATGTACATCACGCCCTCTGGAGCCCAATGGGTGCCTGTACCTCCTTCAACTTTCCCAGTTAGCCAGTGTACTACTGTAGATCGGCAGCCAGACTGAAACATATCTATTCTACTGTGCCTTTTCTAATGGTTCAGTCTGATGCTCCTTCACAATCAGGAAATAAGATTAGGAATCGAGGTATTTGCAAATCTGGGAGGTGGTAGAAGTGGCAAACTGATATCTGGGTGCTAAATGACATCTGGAGGTTTTCGTTATTAGACACAATGTTCTATTTAAACTTTTGAACCTGAATGGCTTTAGCTGTGGCGTCTTCAGTTTTCCAAATGCCCCACCATTCCCTGTCTAATGTCTCAGACGTACCCGTTTTATCCATGCACCTGCCTAGTCACTGAAGAATGAAGGAGCATGGACTTGGAGCCACAGAGATCATAATTCTGGAATTACTTTTCCTCTCTGAACCTCAGTTTTATCTATGAGAAGATTAGTAATATTCTACAGAGTTGGTCTGAGGCATAAATGTAATAAGTGCAGATAATCATTAAGGATTAAAACTGTTCAAACTAATCTTTTTGAAGTGTGTGCAGTCTCCCCAAAGGAAATAATTAGGATGAAATTAGGATAAAAAGGTACAAGGTACAGGGATATAGGTTTTGCTCAACATGAAAGAATCTTTGTAGTGGTCAGCACACTGCAGATGGAAGAGATGGCTTTAGGAAGTGGTGTGTTCCCCATCATGGGAGGTATTCAAACAAATATCTCTATGGAGGAGTTCAAACATCAGATCAGAGGTAACTAGATAACTCAAACACTCAGTAACCCCATGGCATATGGTTCTCTCTTCCTTTGCATGGGCTGTAGATAAGGCCAACTTTGCAAAGCATCCACCAGTGGCTGTCCTGCCTCTTGGAACAGGAAATGACCTGGCCCGCTGTCTCCGCTGGGGAGGAGGTGAGTCTGCCTGTCAGTGGCAAGCTTCTCAACTGACAGGGAAGCTCCACAGAGCAAGGCTGAACTTCTTTTTTAGGGATCACTTTCTGCAGAGTAATACGCAACTCTGCGGTCAGATCGGCTCCATGACAGTTTCCCTGTCCTGCATTCCACGCCGAGGCCGATGCTTACTCCACTATATTTACTGTCATCCTGAAACTAGCCAGCCTCCCCCAGTAGAACAAGTCATAGAGCTCCTTTGTCTCCTCCCCAGAGCTCATCCCTCTTAGACAGGCATTTCTGCATAAAATTCCCCCTTTCCAAATTACTGATCTTCTGAATTAAGACTCAGAATGCAGACTGAAAAGCCACATCACTGGCTCTTAGGGGATTCCAGATCATCCTAGATGTGCATGGCAATGGGCCCTCATTTTGAATTCCCCTAAGGAGGAACTCAGAGTAACAAGCTTACAGGGCGATGGGCAGGAGCTAAGGAGAACTTTGCAAACTGCAAGCAGCCCCTGTGGAACTGGGCATGTTCCAGAGAGTGGGGAAATTCAGGCCAGCATGTGGAGCAGACAGATCAGTCTGGCAGGCAGAGCTGGGGTGGGACTGCAGATGGCTGATCAAGTCAGAGAGCAATTCAAGACCAGGCCAGGCAGTGGTCAGTGTTCAGAGGTTGGTGCATGCTTGGTGGGCAGGGGCAAAGCAAGCAGTAGCCAGCCCTAGAAAGAAGCTGGCAGACACGAGAAGAGCTACCAGGGTCCTCAGCCACATGCTGAGACTAGGGAAGAGCCCTCTGCTCAAAAGGGACAAGCAGAGTGTGGCCCCATGCTCTGGGCACCTAAGAAGCATAGGCAAAAATTTTATGCAGGAAACCCACCCTGTGCTCCCAGGTAGTCTGATGGCTTCACAGTTGCTACCACTGCTATTTTGTGGGGCATCTCCTAAGCTGCTGAACAAAGCCCTGACAACTTGAAAATACTCTTCAAGATTGCCTGCAAAGGTAAGCAGAAATGTGAAAGTGTTATTTAAAAGAAAAAACTGTGTCTCCCATTAACCTCTCATCATTTACGATTCACCTTCTGTGTTAGTTTTCTATTGCTATCTAACAAATTATCATAAATGTGAGGCTTAAAACATCCATTTTAGTCCTGTAGGTCAGGAGTCCTGGAGCAAGGTGACTGGGTTTTCTGCTCAGGGACTCATAGGCTGAAATCAGGACATCATAACAGGCTATGCTCCTGCATGAAGCCTCTGAGAGAAGAATTTGCTTCTAAGCAAATTCGGGTTGTACACCAAATTCAGTTTTTTGCTGGTTATGAGCTGGGACCACTCTCAGATGCTGAAGGCCTCCTACATTCCTTACCAGATAGGTTCCTCCATCTTCAAAGCTGGCAACAGAGAACCTTCCTCCATCAAAGTCCTCTCAAGGTTTGAATCGATTTCCTAAGGAAAAGCTCAGTCCTTTCTGAGGACCCCCAAGTTAGGTCATCTCTCTTTCTTAAAGTCAACTGCACCATATAATGTACCTAATCATAATGGTGACTATTCTATCTTATTTACAGGTTTTGAATGGTGTATACACTGGGGGTGGGTGGCAGGATTCATGGAGACTATTTTAAAATTCTGCCTGCCATACTGCTCATCTCTGACATGACACGGTCCAGAAACAAATCTCTTGTTCTTACCAACCACCCAGCCCACCAATTCTCTAGCATTTGCTTCGACTACACAGCCTGACCACCTTTGGCCAGCACCCACCCCAGTCCTGCTACTCTGACTTTCAGATCTCCCCCAGCTTTCTCTTTGAATATTCTGTATTGCCCTCTCCTTCTCTGTGGCTCAGGGATGCTGAGTGTGTTTGGCCAACAGATGCACTGGGGAGTGTCCTGGTCACAGACGCCCACAGGGTTCCCTGCATGGATAGTTCCCTGTGCATCAGCAACAAGTTAGTTTTCTACTTTGGGACAAATGCAATTCCATTCTCCACAGGTTACGAAGGGGGCAGCCTGACAAAAATCCTGAAGGATATTGAGCAGAGCCCCTTGGTGATGCTGGACCGCTGGCACCTGGAAGTCATCCCTAGAGAGGAGATGGAGAACGGGGACCAAGTCCCATATGACATCATGAACAACTATTTCTCCATTGGTGTGGTGAGTTGGCAAGGGTTCACCTTTCTGCATGAAAGAGAAATGCCCAGGTGGACAGGAAGGGTTCTAGTCTTTTATTGTCCCCCTCTGGGTCCCTGCTGACCCCAGCCTTCACTTGGATCCAAGCATTCTTGCATCTGGCCTGGGCATGGACACCCTGATTGCATCAAGGCCCCAACTTTGATTATAGAGGAAATTCCTTCCTCTTATAATTTTAACTAACACAAGAAAAGACAGGACATTTTTCAAAAGATTAATTTACCCTTTGGATAATTTGAAATGTTAAAGAAAAGCAGCACCAAGAAACAACCAATGGGCGAGTTCAGGAGGAAGGACACTCATGTGAGCTTCCAGAGTTGGGAATTCTGATCCTTCAGGGAGGACAGCATGGTCCCAAGGTGGCTTAGCTGGCTTGGCTCCAGAATTCTTTCTTTCCTGTTTTCTCCCTTAATCCAAACGTTGTTCCCCACACTCTGAGTGCTCATAATCCTCCGGGGGCACGCCCCCTGACTGGCCAACCCCTTCTGTACTCATCCCATCAGTGTACTCTTTGCATTATATTGAAGGGTCTGGTTTAATATGCTTGTTTCATCCCTCCTCCCCCAACACACACACATACACACACACACACACACACACACACACACACACACACACACACACACACACGAATAGTGCCAAGTTTTTCTTTCTTTCCCCAAACTCCAGCATATCTAGTACAGCTCAGTTAGTTTGTTTTGCTGAACTCGGTTTCTGGTCCAAGGAGTACGGAGTGGACACTGCTCCCTAAACTGCTAGGGACAGGATGTGAAGAGAAGGGAACAATCATTTTCATAAATAGAGCTCTGGACACTAGCTCCTACTCTGTGTTCTCCACTGTGCTGGACTTTATGTATTTTAGTCCTCAACAGCAATCCTGTTGGTATCATTGTCCCCACCATCACCATTTACAGGTGAAGCCTCAGGATACTGGATGAGCAAGGGGCAGAAATAGCCTATGCACACTGTGCCTCACTCTGAAGCCAGGCTCTTTCCTCTGTGTCCCTGTCTTGGAATTATGCTGCTGAGTTTCATATGCATTTGAGTCCCTCCAGACCTAGTCTGTGTGATGCCTGCATTCCTCAGTCATCCCAACCTGTGTCCTTTTTGACAATTTTGGTGGTTTAAAAAAGAGAAAGAAGAGGTATATTGAGGGGAAAGTAGGTTTAAAGAAAGGGTTTTGTTTTTTAGTAAGACTAAAAGGAAACCATGGAAGAGGAAAGGATTAATGATAATAATACCTTATAGTTACAGGATTTAAAGTTTATCATATTTACAGATGTTTTCTTGATTTTTGTGACTACACTGAAGGGCAGTATTACCTCCATTTCACAGGTGAGGAAACAGACAGATTAAGGGATTTGCCTTCGTTTTCTGACTCCTAATCCAGAACTCTTTTTCCATTACTGAAATAGAAGACAGGAGCATTACCGGACCATGATAGATTCTGAGAGGATGGAGGTGTTGGACCAGAAGTGAATTCATGGGTCCCTGTGCCCAATCTGGTTTATCTTCCCAGGTCCCCTGCCCTCAGCTGGGAAAGATGTCTTTCCCTAAGCCTCTTCCAGCTCCCCCTACAGTGACCTAAGCAGACCCTTCCCTCCTTTTCTTGGCTCAAAGGCCCCACTTCTTTTTGGACCATCTGCTCAGACTCCATTTCCCTTAATGAGAACACACGATCTTTACCTCCTACAAATCAGACTCAACTAACAGGGCTGGCATTCAGGGGCCTTCTGGAGCATGAGCTTCCCATCATTACAGCTGCATAAAAACTCTGTGTCTTCTGCCGATAGTAACTAGAGTATAACTTGCTAGTGTTTATTGGGTACTTACTGCACACTAGGCACAGTTTCCTTATTGGTAGATATTATCATCATCCTCTTGTATTTTGTAGAGAACTGTAGGTACAGAGACAGGTCCAAGCTGATTAGTAGTAAAGCCAGGAGGCACTACTGTTGAGTTCCAGAGCCCACTGAGCTGTGGGCCATTAACCTTGCAGCCTCTGCACAACTCCCTCCAGCAGCATTTGGGTGCCCTGGATGGGGGGCCTCCAAATTTAGTGTGTGATGGCTCCCCTATGCCCCTTGTCAGAAATGCAAATTTCACCCCCTTGACAGACCCTGATTCGCATTCTGATTTAGTTGGTCTGGGAATTTGCTTTTTTAACAGACCCCTGAGATAATTTTTATGCAAATGGTCCTGACCAAGTCTTCAGTGAGTAAAGACAACCCATTAGAGCAGAGAATGGTCAAGGAAATGGTTCTTCACAGGAGCAGAAA
Organism: Macroglossus sobrinus; assembly: GCA_004027375.1. Classification (NCBI taxonomy): domain Eukaryota; kingdom Metazoa; phylum Chordata; class Mammalia; order Chiroptera; family Pteropodidae; genus Macroglossus; species Macroglossus sobrinus. The sequence continues at coordinate 593,269 of PVKZ01000400.1, forward strand.
CCAGAACTAAAATAGATGAAAGAGAACAAAGAGAGAGAGGGGGCAAACCAGCACCTATAAGCCAGAAGTACGAGCTGAGCAGTACAAGGTGACCTGTCTGGGAACTTCTAGAAGGCAAGTTACAGTCACAGTTGCCTTCAGAGTCTTCAGCCCTTAATCATCTCTCCTTACCACACCCATCTCTAACTGCCAAAAACAACACGATTCCTGACCATCTCTATACCCCATCTCTACACCATACCATATGCAAAGAAAAAAAAACTCACTTAGTATTAGCTGACCAAATGGATGAACACAGTAAAGAGGAATAGACAACCTCCTCAACTAGATAACCAGGCCTAATTCTAAGAGCCAAGACCAATCATGGTTTTAATTCATTCTTACAAATAAGTTACAGAGGAGGGAAGAAGACCAACTAATTGTCCCCCAAGGAAATGCATACAAATAGATTCTCCATCACACTCAGTGGTCAAGATATTTATTTGCCTTGGGCTGACTTATAATAATCTAGTCTGTTCATCTTTCAAATTATGAAGAACTCCACAGTATCTTTCCTTATGATTTTTTTCATACACCTTTCGCTTGCTTGTGCTTGTTTAATATTTTATTGCGAAGCAGTGAGAGACCAGGACTATTTTTTACCTCCTCAGTGTGCCCTTAGCCTTCTCTCAATTAAATGTTTGCAGGGTTTGTGTGCTCGCTCTTTAAAAATTGGAAAGGGAAATTCTTGAGAAAACAAGTAACCAACACACAACCCTAACAGAATCTGGGGCTGACATTTGCAGAAGCTCTTGCTCCCTGTTTGACTTCCCAAACTTGTAAGAGGAGAAGTTAGGTATGTAAACCAACCCAAGGTTTTACTTCCTTATGATGATTACAGTCTGTTTCTTTTGGCAAAAGGGGCCTTCCAAAGTCTTTGCCTCTTTTGAAGGACCTGGAATATCTATTGATATCAAATGTCTGCTGACTTGCATTTGCAAAGGTGATGACAATGACTGCTGCTGTGGTACCTCTAGGTGGTATAAAATTTGCCCTGACAGTTCACTCCATCCCCTTGTTAACACAGAACTCATTTAATAAACAAGACAGACTCTCCTGGCCTAAAGAAGGAGTGACTATGGCTTCCTTGTCACCACATTCCTATCACCACATACATGCCAGCTCCCCTCAGTGAACAGTTGAGATAGTTGGCCTTCTCAGTCCTCTGATAACATCCATTGGCAGGAGAATTTAAACACGGTCATTCAGGATGCTACTTCCTCTGACTTCTCATCTCTGCTCTTTATTTTTGGATTTGCAGAAATGTCAGGATGGCCAGGTATCAGTGACAGGAAGTTGGAGACTGCGAAATAATTCCTAGGGTGTGTGTAACTCTGAATGCCTCAAAGGCTCTGCTTTCACCGAGCCTTGACAGGATGAGTGAACAGCTAATCCCTTGATTCAATGAAATCTATTTCTGATGGTAAGGGAACCCAGGGGCCAAGAAGAGGCCACAGCCATCACACTAACCCACACACCATTTTCCACCTTACAGACTGACCAATTAGGGAATGTGTGTGTGTGTGTGTGTGTGTGTGTGTGTGTGTGTGTGTGTGATCATTTTCACTGCAACCTTTGGATTCCCTCAGCCTCAGGTTTTTGTCTATCACCTAAGAGAGCCATAAAGCTACAAAAACAATAGGACCCACTGAAATGTGTCTTGAACAAGGGGTCTACACTCTTTTTTATGCCATAATTTTTCAGAACAAGTCAAATTTTCAAATATTCTATCTTATTGTTTTCTCTGTATCTTTTTTATCTCCATAAGTTGCTAAAATGACTTAGACCTGCATTGTCTAACATTGTAGCCATTAGCCACATGTGGCTATTGTGTACCTAAAGTGGGGCTAGTCTAAATTGAGAGATGTGGTGAAGTGTAAAATACACACTAAATTTCAAAAATGTAGTATAGAGAAAAGAATTTAAAATATCCCTATAATTTATATATTAATCATTTGTTGTATGGATAACACCTGTTAATTAAATATATTTTAAATTTAATTTTCTCTCCTTTCACTTTTTTAATGTGGCTGCTAGAAAATTTTTAATTTATTTCTACTGGACATCACTGGCCTAGACATCTCACTATCTCGACATCCAAATGCCTGTTGTGTATATTTGAAAAGGGCACAAAAGTCTTTTACCCAACTGTGTTCTTAAAGTTTTAGTTCAGGAAAGAGTAGCTGCATGGCCGCACTGCTGTCATCTCCTCTTCACCCCACACCTCAGAGAGAAGACCCCAGAAAGTGAGGCTGTCAGAAATGCCATCATCCTATCGTCCACAGGTTCAAGTTTCCCATCTGCACCCTACTCTCTTCAGAAGTCTCATTTTGCTGTAATTATTACCAAGAAAGCATTTGAACCATTGTAGGTAGCACTGATTTCCAAAATTTAAATGACATCACTACTGAAAGTAAGTACACTCAGCTTACCTGAGAAGCTCAACAGAAAGTGAAGGTGAATCTTAATTCTTTTTAAATCCCCAGATGGGGAAATACGGTCAAGGCTCTGACCGTATTTCCCCATGAACAGCAAAGGAACTGCTGGACTCTCCTTCACTACTTTGTGCATTTACCAAGGAATTACAATGTCAAATTATGAACCACATGCTTAACTAAGAATATTACAAAGGCTGGTCTTTGTGAAAAGAAGTTTTACAGAACCCTAGTTATAAAAAACCAAGGATAATCGGACCGACATAGAAGGAGGGGGCCTATGCACATATCCCAGAGGATAAAAAAGCCAGGAGCCAGTCACAGCAGCATTGGGAGCGGGGGTAGTGAAGTACAAATTGTGCCAGGCAACATGTGATTGCTTTTTTTATTTTTTCTTTTCTTTTCTTTTCTTTTCTTTCTTTCTTTCTTCCTTTCTTTTTTTTTTTCCTGACAGAAGAAAATTAGTGCTTTGAAGGAACCCAAGTAGATGGAATATTTTCTTGAATTCTAGAGAAGCACTTGACAGATGTCACATGAATGTTATTCAGAGTGTTCACTGAAACTTGCTCAGAGAGAGGGAGGTGGGCGCAGTCTGGCAGCATGAAGCACGGCTTCCTGGAGAAGCTGTGCAGGCTGTATAAGCCTGGGGGACAGAGGCCTCCCAGGGGTTTGCACATCTCCCACTATGTGTCCACAGGGGTGCCTAACCAAGACCTTCAACTCTGGATGTGTCTTAAAATAAAAACTAAAAAATTAAGCTATAGTTAGAGTTTAAATGTTAAATTCCCAAGACATGATTTCAGCAAGGAGTTTTTGCCAACCACAAAATAATTGCAGAAGCTCCTTTTTGCTCTTTAACTTGCTTTTGGATTTTTGTACCCACCATTAGCTTGTATTTTACACACCACACATAGCACATGCTCAAAAATATGCTTCTTCACTGCACTATATCTTCTGATGTTTAAAAAAAATTAGAAAAAAATTTTTGTAGTTTCCATATCAAGAAAAGGAATTAACATGTACTAGCTAAAAATTCACTGAATGGAATTTCAGTTCTCTTTAGCCACATATTCCAGTAAATAAGTTTCTGTACCTTTTTTCCCCTGCACAAATCTGAATCAGTTCCCTTGTTTTTGTCACTCTGCCACCCCATACCAATTAGTTTATTTCTAAAGTTTACCACCTGCTCCTGAAGTGCTAGCATGGGGCCTGAGAGGTGAAGGGACATTCACATTCTTCTGCTGGAAAATCAGACCATTAATGAGGTTGGAAGACCAGGTTTCAGGAGGAAAGATGAATTCAGTTTTAGGTCTGAAGCTCAAGGATAGTTCTAGAGACATATATTATGGAGACACAGCATCTAGATGCTAGTAACAACTCTGAAAACTCAAAATGGCCCGTGACATGGTGTGTAAGCTGCAGGTTGGACTCAAAGCTAAAAATTTCTGATCCAAAGATGGAGAGCCCAGAAGCATAGTGTCACGGGAGCTATTCTCACTGTGAGTTCTAAAAAGCAGGTGGCCAAGAGTACAGCAAAGGCATGTGCTAATAGGAGGACAGCAAAGTGTCCACAGAATTTGGTAATGAGACTCTTATTGACCTTGGGGAGAATCATGTCCATGGAATAATCAAGAAGCAGAAGCCAGAAGTTAAATATATTTTTTGTTTTCCACTACACATGTTATCTAATGCTACCAGTCATTTTTACTGTTGTGGATGATTAAGAGTAAATATATAAGGGCACCTACCAATGTCAGTTTTCTGCTTTTGACAATGTACTATAGTTATGTAAGATGCTATCACTGGGGGAAGCTGGGTGAAAGGGACACAGGAACTCACTGTACTATTTTTGCAACTTCTTGTGAGACTTAAATATTCCAAAATAAAGTATTTTTTAAAAAGAGTGGATATGGCAAGGCATTTCCAGAGGCTCACATTAACCCCCCCACACACACGCATACACACACCACATGCACACAAAGGCTTCTGCATTCTCTCTGCTCACAGACCCAGACACCCCCCCCCTCCCCGTCAAAGGACAGAAGCTGTCCACTCCACTCACCCTGCACTATGGCAGGGTAGAGGGGAAATATTGCAAGGAGTCAACTGGCATAAGCTCTTCAAGCAGGGTGGCAGTAGCCCTTAACTTTGGACCTGGTGTTCTCCCCTGCCCTCAGGGTTTCCGGGATCTTGAGAGTATGGGCTTCCCTTCTTCCACATCGCAGGGTCATGACCACTAACCAGGGGTCTGCCCTTTTGTCTCTTTCAGGATGCTTCCATTGCACACAGATTCCACGTGATGAGAGAGAAACACCCTGAAAAATTCAACAGCAGGTAAGAAGGTCGTGCAGCTGCAGCCCATGCTACACTGCCCCTCCCCCGCGCCTCCCTCCAGTGCCAGTCCGAGGCCCTCACCTGCTCTCACCCGAGTATTCTTGACCCCGCCGCCCAGAGACTTCGCTTTCCTGCCCCGTTGCCTGAAGGAGGGCTTCCATCTCCAAGAAAATAATGTCAGGACCCTGCCGCAGCCTGGCCTCTTGTCTCCTCCCAGAGGTTGATAAGCAGAAGGGAAGAAGTTCGGGGCGGGAAGAAGGGAGTGATGCGCCCGCCATGGGGAGTAAGGGTCTGCTCTTAGCTAACTGGAACCCCTCCTGGGGCTCGGCAGCTTTCTCAAAACATACCCGCTCCCGGATCCTCAACCCCGGCGATTTCTCTGGGGAGAGGGGCAGTCAGAATGGCAGGGGCCTCAGCTTCTCTCTGTCTCAAAAGAGAGGAGGTGGTAGCTTCCAAGCCAGGGCCCTAAGGCCCAAGAGAGCGTCGCCTCCGCCTCCTGGGACAGCAGAGGGCAGCAGAGGGAGGCCGGTGCAGAGCCGGCGAGACCCCGAGCCCACCAAATCCCAGCTTTAGCCTGTGCACCCTATGTGAAGTCTGGATATTAGGTACAAAAATGATGAGAGAGAAAACCGGATCATTTGCAAATAAAGCCAACCCCTTTTTGCTGGTGGAAGGGAATTTGCGAGAAGTGAGTTGTGACTGGCACATAGCTACTCCTGGGATTAAATTGCCTTTCTCCCTTCTCTTTTCCTTCTCCGTGGTTAATTTTCATCTTTTCTCTTTCCTGTTTGTTGCACCATTTCAAGATGACCACTGGGTTCCACTCTACCCTCAGGCAGGTGGGGAAGAAGGACTTACCCTGAGCTCCATGGGCTTGATTGTAGCCTGCAGTAGTCTCTTTAAAGCAGAAGTCCAGTGTTATCTGAAGACATTCATTTAAAACCCAACTCCTGAAAAGCTCCACATATTTTTTCCTACTCCCTTCCCCTGATCCCACAGCCTGGGAAGTTGGCCAGGAAGAAGAAAGTATTTTTAGGGATCAGAAACAACCTAATGAAGCTACTTCAGTTTCAGGAAAAGTGAGCTATAGGATCTAATAGTAGCTGAACTAATCTTCTTAGGGTGTGCATTCTGTCACAGGCCTCTTCTGTTTCTCTCTCACACACATACACACACAGATCTTGCACACTCACAAAACACTATTAACATATACTTCTAGTTCCTGTTCCTACTATAGTAACAAACTTACAAGTCAATTGATATCTTCTCACAATCTTTTTCACTCTCATATATACAGAAAGTCAAGTAAAAAAAAAAAAGTACTCTTCCATCCATTCCAGACTTTCACGGTCCTCTTTTCACACAGGTACCTTTATACATATTCATGCACACATGCTTGTTAAGATGTCAAATGCTTATGAAATCCAAGAGGTTCTGTTCTTTCATTCATCTATTGAATGAATGTATCTTTTGAAAACATACTAGGTACCAGGAACTGCTCCATAGGTGTTTTGAATACCCATGTGTTGGGGGGCTCTCAGTCCAGTAGTGGAGACAGACTGGAAAGCAGATATGCATAGTGATTTGTCATCTGTGGGAACATAAAGCAAAGGCATGGAACTTGGTGTGGCAGGCTTTCCAATGACAGATGCCCAAACCAAGACGCAGAAAACAAGTACATATTTTTTCAGGTCAACAAAAAGTGAAAGGCAACCCAGAGAGAAGGAACCAAATATACAAAAAGATACCAAGAAATGCAAGAATGCAGCATGCTTGGAGAAGAGAAAGCTGTGTAGTGTGGTCAGTTATGTGGTCTCTTGGCACAAAAACAAGCAAAACCACTGTAGCTGGTAGAAACAAGGAGACAGACAGATGGAGAAATTTCTCTATATTCCAAAAATCCATGGGTCAACATATGACATAAATAGAGGAATCATCAATCATCTACATAATTGAGTACCATTAGAAAGATACCTCTGTCAGAAAAAAAAGTTGTAATCTCACATTACAGTGAAAAGTTTAGACAAATATTCTTTGTTCCAAATGATTGTATTTCCTTCCTACTTCCCAGTTCCCATTAATACGACTACTTTTTCCTTCCTACTTTTTAATAGGTGCCTGCCTCAGCCTTCTCCTGATTCAGGTCAAGGTAGTGTGGTCACCTAGAATGACAGGCATGGGGATTTGCATGTAAATCCATGTGCCTACTAATAAATGAAGACACAGTGGCATAGAGGTAGGCCCTGTTTCACCAGGTCCCAGAACACTTCCCATTAAGAATTTTGAATCCATGCTGCTTCTACCCTGCCTGTTTGCTTATGTTGAAAATACCCAGGAGTGCCCAATTTGTCCACTGAGAGGCAGGCGAGCAGCCATTTTCTCCAGGCTTCCTTATTTAGCTTTGGAGATGGTTTTAAATAGGCAGGTGGTCGTTGCCATGGTTACCCCATTACACCAGCAGCTAAACTTAGGAAGGGCCACAAGGGATAGGAAGAAAGCTTGATACTGGGGATTTGGAAATGTAAACGATATTATCAAACAAGGCTTTGTTTTACTCGGCTGAATTCAGGTTTTCCAAAGAGTACGCACTGCTTGTCTGGAGGCCTTTACTGTTTAATGCCTGGGACAGGGCCCTCAGGGATAACCCTGAAGTTAAATCTAGGGAGTTGGGACTTCTTTTCTTTTCTTTTTTTTCTTTTCTTTTCTTTTTAATTTTCTTTCCTTTTCTTTCCTTTCCTTTTCTTTTCTTTTCTTTTCTTTTCTTTTGAACAAGGGAGTGTGACTAGTCAAGGCTCAAATTTATCTGGAAGCTTGAATCTTTGGCTTGGCTCACTGAATTTTCAGGGCTATCCAATAAGAACTCTTAACCCGAGGCACAAGGGCTGCATGAGCTCTGCAAACACCTTGTTTATTATACGTAAGATATTCAATATGTTTTTCTGGAAAGAATGTCCATAACTATCAGAAGGTTTCTAATGGGACTCATGACCCTCAAATGGTTAAAAGGCATAGTTCTGAGTCCTCTTTGAATCCTCAGAGGCATCAAACTATGACTCAGATATTGGTGTTTCAGGAACGTCTCTCTATACAGGCTGTTGCCTAGGAAGGAGATTGGTTGCACAAAATTAAATTATGTGTCCTGGTGGAATTGTTTTGTTAATGGTGCAAGAAGCAGACCCCACGATGCAGGAGGATGAGCCTAGTGCGATAATCTAGGGGATAAAAGGCTTTTAATGGCAGAAACAGGGCTTATTTTGATACATTCTACTTTCTAATCCTTGCCAGACTAATTATTAATTGCTAATTTAGGAATGTTATGAAAAATTATCATCTCATTGTTGATACAAACAACAGAAGAGAGATTTAATTCAACTGAGATTCTAATGTGTTAGAAAGTGTTCTAGGCTACAAGGGTAAACAAGACATGGTTCCTGCCTTCAAGTAATTCATAGACTAGCGGAGAATAAGAAATAATCTTCAAATATTTTTTTTTAAATTTTTTCACATACAGGGTTTATTTAGTAGATAATACAGTATACAGGAAGTTGTATAATATAAGACACTTATTAATGGTTTCATCCCAAACATCACTTGTAAATGAATTGTTTAGAGTACAAAAATAGAGTTATAAGGGAACTAAACTCAGAACTGTTATTTTTTTGAGCTCCTATTAATGTCTGGCAATAAACTAGGTTCTTTAAATATATTTGAGTATTTAAATCTCAAAACAACTGTCCAGGGTAAATGTTAGCATTTCCATTTTACAGATAAAGGAACAAAGGCTAGAAGTCAAGTCGCCTAACTGAGGGTATACAACTTTAAAGCCGTAGAGCTGATACAATTCTCTTTTTTTTAAATTGAAATATAATTGACATGTAACATTATATTAGTTACACGTGTACAACAGTGATTCAATATTTGTATGTATTATGAAATGATCACCACATGACTCTGATATGATTCTAACCTAGCTCCTAGCGTCAAAGTTCAAACTCTGTTTACTGCACCTGCTCTCTCCCATGGATTTCATTTAGCAAACATCTGTTATATATCAAACACCCTGATGGATATTTATTAAACATGATCTCATTCAGGGCTCACAATAACATGCAAGGATAAGTGCTACTGTCCCCATTTCAGAGATGAAAATAATTGAGGCTAAAGAGGATGGAGCTCTTAGCACCTCCATCCACCATTATGGATTGTCTCCGTGGAAAAATGCCTGCTTCGTTCTAAAGCGGGGCAAGAGGTAAGCAGCCCACTCTTAATTTGTGTGGCACGACCCTTCTCCCCATCTCAATGTCCACGGCAAGGAGCAGGACCAACTACATGATTTATGTGGGCCAGTGCAAAATGCAAGGCCCCTCTTTCAAAAATTATTAAGAATTTCAAGTCCGTGACAGCAGAGCATTAAACCAAGCATAGGGCCCTTCTAAGTGTGGGGCCCTGTGAAACTATATAGATCTCACACTAGTGAGTGGGCCTTGGCAAGGCAAGGGGAATTAATAAAACAGGGATACATTTGCCAGGGCTCATAAAGTGGAATGTTTGCAATGAAGGTGAAAGAATAGAGGAAAGAGGATTTTGCCTTGGATAGGAGGGAGAAGATATCAGCCACTCAAACAGGCAGTAGTCAGTATTCTCAGGGGAGCTGAGAGTGTACCACTAGTCTTCCAGATACCCAAGGGCCAGCCCTCCATGAAGTTTCTGCACTAACTCTCCACAAAGATTTTTGTGTATGTGGAATATGTACATAGAGCTACCTAATTCTAATATCACTATAAGTGAGTGTCCAGAAAGAGAAGTCTAACTATAGAATTTTTTTGTCGTTGGTCAGAAACTCAGAGCACTTGGAGAATGTGTCATTCCAAACCTGTTGAGTGCCATCCACTTGACTCTGTCCCTGAGCAGTTTAGGCCGAAGCAAGATATTTCCTGTTAGGATCTTCAAAGGGACCGAAACAGTGCTTTATTCCTACCAGAACTGACCACCTTTTCCAAAAGCCCTTGGGTAATTGATAGGCTCTGGAGTGTTAGCTTTCTTGGAGCCATGGTTGTGGAGTAGCTGTTGAACGTTCCTCACAAGCCCTAATGTAGCCTGAGTCCTTAAGATGTTAGAAATACAGCTCGCAAATAACTAAACACTTAGGCACCAGGGTCTGATCTAAATTAGCATCAAAACTTGGCTCTGCCACTTACTAGTTGTGTGACCTTGGGCAAGTTACTTAATCTCTTTAATCCTTTGCTTCCTCCCCTGAAAATCTTGCAGGGTTGTTATAAGTATTTAATGAGATAATGTGACACATTGTAGGTTCTCAATAAACATTTGTTGTTGAATATTGTTGAATGACAAACATGAGGAAAGCATGGCCTTAGATTGCCAATAAAACATTGACAATAAAAGGCTTTTCTGATGGAGGTGGCAAATGGGATTCAGTTACCATAAGGTCATTGCTTCATTTGCATGGCTCTTGAACTGAAAAGTTGGAGGATAACTAAAAGTTGGAGGAGGTCCCCGCTGTGGTACACTGAATCTGTTGAAATCCCTCTGTAGGGGGTCAGAGGATGGCACCAATTAACCAGTCAAGATTGGGTTGGATTCTACAGAACTGAAGCTGTCGAGAAAAATATCTTGCACTGGCTCCACAGGTGCCCAAGAGGCAGAAATTTGGGGTCTGAATATGCGATTTTTAAGTCCAAATGCTAAGTCCAGGCTAGAGGCAGGCTAGAGGCAATGACCCCAAGTGACATGGGAAACAGGAGGAACTGTGTAGAAATAAATAGGGAAAGGTTGCAGGGCAGGTGACATGTGCTCTATGGATACATAGAGCTTACCAGCTGGGCCCATGGAGTGCACAGGGGCGGGCAGGGGAGAGGTCCAGGGCAGTCAGACACTAGAGACGTGATTACCTTCCTTCACTGATGTTCGCTCTCCCCTCACCCTCCAAGCATCTAGTTTCCCACTTTGGATGAACACAGAGATATTCTGTGGGAGGCAAAATAGAAACCAGCAAAGCTCAAATCATAGTTCTGGGAATGAAAGGGCCTCCTTTCTTGAATATCTATAGTATGCTCTGCAGTCACAAGCATAAACTGTATCACCTTTATATGCGTTTCTGGTTTTATCTAAAAATAAAATCATTCTAAGTTATTCTTTCCAGGAGCCCTGTGAAGTAGCCTGATGTTACAGCCCAAGTGTTTGACTTTCCCCACACATAAAGGTACAATATCAGCAAATACAGTAGGGTTAAAATCCTCACCATTAGGGTCTTCGTTTTGTGCCCTGAATTGGGCTTACCTTCTCCTCCTCTGGTACTTTGCACCTGCGAAAGACCAGCCCTTGAGACCCAGGGGTCCAAACTGTCTGCACTTTTTCCCTCAATCTAGTAATTTTTTTTCAAATATTTGGGATTCAGAGAAGCCCCAAATGAAATTGATTGTGCTATTTTCTATGTCTATTCTTAGTTCTATAGGTATTTATAAAGGAAGTGCACGCCTCAAGTTTTGTGTTCAAATCTTTGACTATTCAAGTCAATTCTGACAGAGTAACTTATTTAATTACTTGAATGTTTATATACTAGCCCACAGGAATGTTTTATCCTCCACCCTCCACATGCCCCCTGGGGAGAGATGAAGAGAGTAAAATGAATGAAATATGGGTTTGTGTTTTCTTTTTTCTTTTTCTTTTTTTTTTTTCTAACCAGGCATTCATCATTATACAACTGCAGAAGACCAGGGTTTTTGGTTTTGTTTTTTCTTTTTCTTTTTCTTTTTTTGTTTTTTTGTTTGTTTGTTTTGGGTTTTTTGGTTTTTTTTTTTTTTTTTTGGCTATCTTACTTGTTTACAGTCAGCCCTTGATATTTTGCAGAAACAAGGGAATAGCAACACGAATCATTTAAAGCTGTGGATGGTCAAAGATTTTAGA